>CAMZMU010000027.1:56665359-57335733 GCA_947311845.1 Poa pratensis | reverse complement strand
AATCTTGCTTAAGAGTAAAACATGTTATGAAAGTAGATGCATAGGTTTGTAGTGCAAGCTCAGAGAATAGCTTGCCTTGCTTGGCAAAGTGATCTTGCTCTTGTTCTTCAATTTCAGCAAACTCTCCTTCCTCGATATATCCGACAACGTTCTCATCTAATTAATAAACCAACAAGGCAACCAATCACTAAGATATACAAGCAATCATCTCAACACAGCAATCATAAACACTACAATTAGCTACTGCACACACAAACCACACAATTTGGTTTTCAAAAAGTTGAATTAAACGTTATTAATTAAGTCCAAATTATGGCAGAAACTAGTTATTCATGTTAAATTCCACAACTTGAGTTCTGTTGGTCACAAAAATACAACTAAATTTCTATAGAAAGCTACTGATGTGTAGAAGACAACCCAATTTGAATTGGATCATTTGGAGTTACCAAACTCCCTACACATTGGATTGAATCCAGTAGCTTAATAATCAAGTTTTAGCTACCATTGAAATTCGATTGCTCCAAAAATTAAACCCTTTTAGGGTACCTAACCATGGCTATATGGGAGCTAACAAAATTGGTCCTAACTCATTTAGGTCAACAATAAACATATTTGTTTGTTTTAGTCCAGAAGGGTTTATCTTAAAGTCAACAATTAATACTGCTTAATTAATTCTACCAAAATTAGGGGCTAACACAAGGCAGTACTAATAAGCAAAAATTGGTTTGGAATTATTGGACTAACAGAGTATTAGAAACAAACAAGTTTAGAATTTAAACCTTATGTAGCATTTTCAATACTGCTTTTTATCTATTTAATTAAATGACATGAGACCAATTGGGTTGGTTAAACATTTAATAAGATTTTCAGAACAATTGAGTTTGATTTATTTGGATTCCTAAATCTTGAGATATTGATTTTCTAAGTTGATGCCAGTACTGAAATTTCCAGAGAAAATTAAATTAGAAATTCTCTCTGTTTGGATAATGTTCAAATTCCTGACATGTGGGGCCTACACGTCAGCGACACGGGAGAAATATCTCGCGCGCTGGAAATGTTTAAATATCTGATGGGTGGGACCTACATGGCAGTGGCTCAAATTAACGAAGCGGTACGCGATCGTTGATCATAGATCGAACGGCTCACGGAGGCCGCGTTCATCGACGACCTAATCAGAGCGTCGCCGAGCTCCGGCGACGGCGAGGTGGCCAGTGGGGGTACCTGGAGGGTCTAGAGACGGCGGAGAGGACGGCGTTCGACGGCGGAGGTCGTGGGGATGCTGGGAAGGCGAGCGGAGCTTGATGGGGAAGCTCCTGGCGATGGCGATGATCTCCTTCTTCTCCGCGGCCGTGCTCCAACTCCGGCGAGATCCTCCGGGGGCTCCTGGGCACGATACAGAGGGGAAACGTCGCGGGTGAGTGCGGTGGTAATGGAGAGGCAGGTGAGGTCCAGAGAGAAGCAAGGGAGGGAGCAGCACGGCGTGGCCGAGTCGTCGCCTACCTCAGGTGCGGCGGGGCGCGGGAGGAACTACGGGCAGCAGCAGCTCGCTGCGAGTACCCGCCCTTCTGGCGGTGTACGGAGAGAGTGGAGTGTGGGAGAGGTGGTGAGATTGAGGGAGGGCTCGGGTGGCTTTATAGGTTCGACGACGGCGCACGGCTCGCCGTGGACACGGTGCATGAGTGGGTGTCCAGGCGCGATAGCTCGCCGTAGGGGGCGGCTGCAGCGTTCAAGGTGCAGGGGCTAGCTCGATGGCGTGGCGACGCGCTGTGCGTGAGCAAGAAACGGGACGGCCCGGAGATCGTTTGGACGGCGGGTGCGTGCACTGGCACGGCCGTCTCGGGCGGACGCGGCGACTGCGTGGCGCGAAGCGACGATGGGGGTCCTCCCCGGGATGGCTACGGGCCTGGAGAGTGCAGAGACACCAGGGAATGGGGGGCACGGTCTTGGGCGACTGTGGCGACAACGCCGTTGCCACGGCGACGGCCATGGAGCACGGCGCCCGCGGCTGTCCCCTGGTCCATCTCCTCTTCCCGTGCCTCTTTCTTCGATTTCCTGGACGCGGCGAGGTCAGTGAGGGAGAGGGAGTGGATGCAAGCATCAATTCGAAGAACAAACCTCGAATTCGATCGAATTGCATCGGTTTCAAATCAAACCGAAGAGGAACACAGTGGTGTCCACCACGTGTTCGACGAAATGCCTCACTGAAATTTAAATTCGAATTTTTGAATTCTGATTTCATACTTTGCTTCATAATTATATATGGGTATTTGTGTGTGCTGTGTTGCACTTCATGTGACAAGTGCAACATAGCACACTTTGTGATTTGAATTTAATAAAGATAGAAAATAGAATTTAAATTTAGGTTTTAAATTAGATTTTTGAGAGGGAAAAGCTATAGGAATAAAAATAGGAGAATTTATATAACTTCTCCTCTCAATTTTATTTGAAACCATTTTAGTTTCTCCCCTTGAGAATTTGTGGGACACAAATGTCACTTTTATTTTCTTGCTTTAATTGCTATTTCAATTCTTTTCTTTTCTTCTTGTTTTTATTAGAGCAAACAACAAACCACTAGCAAGAAGGAATAACACAAGCAACAAGAATTAAACCACACAAGTAACAGCAAGAGATCAACACATATAATTAACAAAGTTTTTGTTGGCTCTCATTTTTGGAACATAATCCTGATAATAATTTTGGGATGTTACACCCACCGTGAGGTGTAAAAGCCCTACGTCCTGCTAAGATGTATTGCACTGCTTGGAGAGGTTCACAGTACAAGGGTGCTTGCCGAGGGCACAGTTGTGGCTATGGTGGAATATGGTGGAATGAGCCCCGTCTTCTCCTTCGGACGTAGCTGCTTGGGTGTTGAATGAATTGGTGAATGCGGGATCCCCCTCCTAGGTCGTACACTGGCTCCTTATATACTGGCCTTGGTCCTCTTCCCCGAAAACCTCCCGGGGAAGGGATACCACAATGCCGCCAAGTTGGAGCACAGCGCACAGCGTCGGGGGCGTCCATGGACGCGGTCCATGGTAGAGACCACATCGTCTTGGCAGAAAAAGCCACCGTCCAACCAGGACGGTGGTTGGCGCTGCAGAGCTTTGGGGCGTGCCCCACGGTGACGTCGCAGTTGGAGCGTAGCGGCGGCCGGCCACTTTATCACCAAATTGGCAAGTCTTGGAGTCCACTTTACCTCCTCCAGCTCTGTTGACTGCTTTATACACGAGAATGGCAACTGCGGCGTCTTCGTCATCGCGCGCAGGCGCGCGTCACTCTGCGGCGGGCGCAGAGCCCATGTGCGCTCTACAGCATGCGCAGGAGCTTGCTTCCACTTGAAGGAACCCCGCGAGGGCCTAGAGCCTCGCCGAGGCTTTGTAGCCGTTGACTCCTCGCGAGGGAAAAACTCGAACCAGATATTCCGGTCAAGTCTAGACTGGAATTTCCGGCCCAAGACACGCAAAGAAAACCTTTTGGTGGTAACCGATATTCCGGTCCAGTTTGGACCGGATTATCCGATTGTCTGAAAACTGACAGAAACAGCAAAACAAAAACAGCAACATCTTTTCATCCGGACTCCAATTTCGATGATCTTGGGCTCGTTGGAATCGTAACGAAGAGCTCTTCGAGATAATGCAGAGAAATATCATAGTCCATCATGTGAGTAGGAACTAACAAGGAGACATTTTGACCTCTCTTAGAATAGACAAACCGGTAAAACTTCCAACATCAAAAACGCAACAAGATATTCGAATAAAATCCGTTTTTGATGAATTAGAGCTTGGTATGGATATAAGCACAAGCTCTAAAACCTCACATGTATAAAAGCCAAATAAGAACCAAGAAAGATGAAATGCCAAGTATGCAAAGTTTTGAGCTCTCCAAAAAGATGCGATCAAGTTACTCACTTGAGAGCCCCTCTTGATAGTATGCCGTCTATCCTAAAACCCGGTCTCCAACTAAAAACATGAGACCAATAAAATAGAAAACCTATCAAAATCATACATTTGCCTTGCGCATTCCACTTGAGCTTGATGATGACGATCTTGACTCTCTCAAGTTGGAACACCTTTCTTGATTGTGCTTGCTAGCACATGCTTGATGAAGACTTCTCCAAATGCTCCCCCATACTCCATTATGGGTGGGCCTCGCTAAGCTCCGTCTTCATGTCTCCTTTGCAAGATTCAATCAAATGATATCTTCCGAGATGCATCATTGTCAGAGACTAGTCCTAGGAACTAGGGGTGTCTCTCAAAACCAGGAATCGAGTAAGGGGCTGAACACAACGTCAAACAGATCCTCAACAACCTCGGCGATGGTGCTCGTCGAGCTCGTGAGGAACATCACGACAGAGAGGGAACATGAGCCGCTACCCAGGTTCAGGCCCACCGTGAGGTGTAAAAGCCCTACGTCCTGCTAAGATGTATTGCACTGCTTGGAGAGGTTTCACAGTACAAGGGTGCTTGCCGAGGGCACAGTTATGGCTATGGTGGAATATGGTGGAATGAGCTCCGTCTTCTCCTTCGGACGTAGCTGCTTGGGTGTTGAATGAATTGGTGAATGCGGGATCCCCCTCCTAGGTCGTACACTGGCTCCTTATATACTGGCCTTGGTCCTCTTCCCCGAAAACCTCCGGCGGGAAGGGATACCACAATGCCGCCAAGTTGGAGCACAGCGCACAGCGTCGGGGGCGTCCATGGACGCGGTCCATGGTAGAGAAC
This sequence comes from Poa pratensis, assembly GCA_947311845.1. Lineage (NCBI taxonomy): Eukaryota > Viridiplantae > Streptophyta > Magnoliopsida > Poales > Poaceae > Poa > Poa pratensis. Next base: position 57,331,012 of record CAMZMU010000027.1, on the reverse strand, counting down.
ACGTCGTCTTGGCACAAAAAGCCACCGTCCAACCAGGACGGTGGGTTGGCGCTGCAGAGCTTTGGGGCGTGCCCCACGGTGACGTCGCAGTTGGAGCGTAGCGGCGGCCGGCCACTTTATCACCAAATTGGCAAGTCTTGGAGTCCGCTTTACCTCCTCCAGCTCTGTTGACTGCTTTATACACGAGAATGGCAACTGCGGCGTCTTCGTCATCGCGCGCAGCGCGCGTCACTCTGCGGCGGGCGCAGAGCCCATGTGCGCTCTACAGCGTGCGCATGAGCTTGCTTCCACTTGAAGGAACCCCGCGAGGGCCTAGAGCCTCGCCGAGGCTTTGTAGCCGTTGACTCTCTCGCGAGGGAAAAACTCGAACCGGATATTCCGGTCAAGTCTAGACCGGAATTTCCGGCCCAAGACACGCAAAGAAAACCTTTTGGTGGTAACCGGATATTCCGGTCCAGTTTGGACCGGATTATCCGATTGTCTGAAAACTGACAGAAACAGCAAAACGAAAACAGCAACATCTTTTTCATCCGGACTCCAATTTCGATGATCTTGGGCTCGTTGGAATCGTAACGAAGAGCTCTTCGAGATTATGCAGAGAAATATCATAGTCCATCATGTGAGTAGGAACTAACAAGGAGACATTTTGACCTCTCTTAGAATAGACAACCCGGTAAAACTTCCAACATCAAAAACGCAACAAAATATTCGAATGAAATCCGTTTTTGATGAATTAGAGCTTGGTATGGAGATAAACACAAGCTCTAAAACCTCACATGTATAAAAGCCAAATAAGAACCAAGAAAGATGAAATGCCAAGTATGCAAAGTTTTGAGCTCTCCAAAAAGATGCGATCAAGTTACTCACTTGAGAGCCCCCTCTTGATAGTATGCCGTCTATCCTAAAACCCGGTCTCCAACTAAAAACATGAGACCAGTAAAATAAAAACCTATCAAAATCATACATTTGCCTTGCGCATTCCACTTGAGCTCGATGATGACGATCTTGACTCTCTCAAGTTGGAACACCTTTCTTGATTGTGCTTGCTAGCACATGCTTGATGAAGACTTCTCCAAATGCTCCCCCATACTCCATTATGGGTGGGCCTCGCTAAGCTCCGTCTTCATGTCTCCTTTGCAAGATTCAATCAAATGATATCTTCCGAGATGCACCATTGTCGGAGACTAGTCCTAGGAACTAGGGGTGTCTCTCAAAACCAGGAATCGAGTAAGGGGCTGAACACAACGTCAAACAGATCCTCAACAACCTCGGCGATGGTGCTCGTCGAGCTCGGTGAGGAACATCACGACAGAGAGGGAACACGAGCCGCTACCCAAGTTCAGGCCCACCGTGAGGGTGTAAAAGCCCTATGTCCTGCTAAGATGTATTGCACTGCTTGGAGAGGTTCACAGTACAAGGGTGCTTGCCGAGGGCACAGTTGTGGCTATGGTGGAATATGGTGGAATGAGCTCCGTCTTCTCCTTCGGACGTAGCTGCTTGGGTGTTGAATGAATTGGTGAATGCGGGATCCCCCTCCTAGGTCGTACACTAGCTCCTTATATACTGGCTTTGGTCCTCTTCCCCGAAAACCTCCGGCGGGAAGGGATACCACAATGCCGCCAAGTTGGAGCACAGCGCACAGCGTCGGGGGCGTCCATGGACGCGGTCCATGGTAGAGAGCACGTCGTCTTGGCAGAAAAAGCCACCGTCCAACCAGGACGGTGGGTTGGCACTGCAGAGCTTTGGGGCGTGCCTCACGTGACGTCGCAGTTGGAGCGTAGCGGCGGCCGCCGCTTTATCACCAAATTGGCAAGTCTTGGAGTCCGCTTTACCTCCTCCAGCTCTGTTGACTGCTTTATACACGAGAATGGCAACTGTGGCGTCTTCGTCATCGCGCGCAGGCGCGCGTCACTCTGCGGCGGGCGCAGAGCCCATGTGCGCTCTACAGCGTGCGCAGGAGCTTGCTTCCACTTGAAGGAACCCCGCGAGGGCCTAGAGCCTCGCCGAGGCGTTGTAGCCGTTGACTCCTCGCGAGGGAAAACCTCGCGAGGGTAGCGCGGAGACGCGCCAGGCTCTGATGGTCCCTTGGAGAGGCCTTCCTGAGGCAGAAGTTCCTCTCGAGGTCCCTTAGGCCGAACGTCTGGTCCTTAGCAGAAATGCTCAGTCGAGCAAAGAAACCCTCGCGAGGGAAAAATCCCTCCCGAGGCTCATCAGGCTGAGCGCCTGGTCCTTAGTAGAATTTCCTGCAGAGTGTTGAGGGTTGTGGCACGCCGGCCCATGGAACCTTGGTTTCCATTAGGCTGACAGTAGCCCCCGGGCCCGCGATGGGCACGCTGGAGCTCCTCAGGCGGAGGCGAATCATCGTGGGCCCAAAGAAGCATGCGCAGCCTGAGACACGTCGAGCGTCGCGGCTGGACATGATCCCACGATCTCCTCTGAAGTAACGGGCGCAGTGGTGGGTCCCGCCACGTCCTGGTAATGGCTCGATGAGCCGATATAAGGCGGAGAGCTCGGCGCAGGCAGCCATTACTCCACTCGTTCCCCTTTCATCTCCTTCTTTAAACTGCCTGAAGCGCCTCCAACGAAGAGGGCGAGCTGGTCTTCTAAGGCACTCAAGAGCGCAACACTTGGCCCGTGGTGAGGCGCTTGAGGGACCTCTGCGAGGCTGGCCTCACCGGGCAGATGGTGGCCAAGGACTTCGTGAGGCGTCGCATTGCTCCACTCTAGAGGCATGCGGACGTGATGTGGTTGTACTCCAACCAGAGGGACAAGATGCGCCTGAGCGCTACCCTCTTCACGCAGGAGGAGGTGCACAGCATCATGGAGACCCTCTTCACATCTCTAGACATCCCCGCGCCTACCGACAAGACCGTTCCCTCCACAGGATCGATCTTGGGCGTCGCGTCTCACACGGGTAGACGATGCCAAAGTTCGACCAGTGGGGCCTGGTGCCTGAGGGGCATGTCGGGCCTCGCGAGGACCCGGAGTCGGCGGCGCAGGGGGCGCCAGCTGAGGACGACGAGGAGACGACGGAGACGCCCGCGAAGTCTGACGCAGGCGCAACCGGCGCCTCGGGAGGCCCTGCTTCTTCGGCGGAGAACTCGAGCGCCTCGAAGAGTGCGGCGCCTGAGGTTGAGATCCACGAGATCTCTTCAGGCAGCGGCGACCAGTTCGTGGTCGCTCCCTCGTAGCGTGTCGAGGGAAAGGAGGAGAGCGACGATGATGGCGCTTCGTCAGGCCACTGCGAGCCCCGCTCCAAGGTGATCCATGACAGGAATGCCGGAGCCCGGGAAGAGGCGGATGCACGTACGAGCGCGGAGCCCAGCGCTCCGCCTGCGCGGCGGACGAAGAGGAAGTGGGTCGACACCGCGGCGTAAGCTTTGTATTTCTTTTCCTGTTTGATGTCTATCTTGTGTAGACCTCTCGAGGGGTTTTTTAGCCTTTCCCTCTCCAGGTGCCCCGAGGAGCCAAAGCGACGGAGGCTCCGGAGACTTGGGGAGATCTCCAGCGCTGCAGCGGCGTCTGCAGCGCCTACGACAGAGGAGGTACCTCTCGAGGCCACAGCCTCTTCTCCCGAGGCCGTGGTGCCGCCTCCTGAGGTAGACGGGCGCACGAGGAAAAGGAGGAGGAGGCAGGAGAAGACGCCGGAGGAGGATGCGGCAAGGGCCGCGTCGCTGGCGAAGGAGTGCGCGGCGGAGACAGCTGCGTCCGAAGAGGCGCACGCTGACGTCGAGATGGAGGAGACCACCATGCCACCACCTCCACCGAGCGCGAGCCTTGGAGGGCCTACGGTGGACACTGAGGCTGCCGCAGGGGCGGCCTCAGCAGAGAAGGCCAACCCTGCCCCTGGGGGAGAGGAGAGTGCTCCCCAGGGGAAGAAAGATGGTGGGGTTGATGGTGAGGGCGCCTCGAGCCCCCAGAAAGCCCCCAGCATGGAAGGCGAGGGGGCTCTCATCAGAGCCCCCAGAAGGCCCCTATCGTGGAAGAAGAGGGAGGCTCTCACCAGAGCCCCCAGGCGCGCCTCAAGGCCCCTCGAGCCCAAGGCGTGACATTCCGGAGTCCTCAGCAGGCGTCGGCACTTCCAGCCCTCTGGTGAACATGGGCCTTAGTCCTGTGGGGTCGGCGCCCAGTTGCGGCTCGCCGCGAGGCTGTCCTTCGCTCGGCGAGAGAGGTGCTCGATGGGCTCGAGGCCCATCTTGCTGAGGAAGATCGCGCCAGGGCGGAGGACGACGCCGAGCTTGCGCGGGGCTGGGCTTGCCTCCAGAAGACCGTGGAGCGCTGCCGTCGGAAGAATGAGGCGGCCCAAGCTCAACACGAGGCAGCGCTGCGCGACGCTGAAGAGATCCGTATCAGCGTGGTCCGCGAGGTTGAGGAGACCCTTGCGGACCTAAGTGTTAGGCGCGAGGCTCTCGAGGCGGAGACCGAGGCCAAGCATCAGGAGCTAGCGGCGCGCGAGGCGGCGGTCTCCACCAAGCACCAAGAGCTTCTGGACCGTGAGGCAGGGATCATGCCGAATCGGAGAACGTGCGGCAGGGCTTGGAGAAGCTCCGTGAGGACTTGCGCATCCGCGAAGGCATGATCATGCAGCGCGGGGTAGAACTTGACGCCCACGAGACTGAGCTGCGCAAGCGCGAGGAGCAGGTTGAGCCGATCGAGAAAGATCAATCTACGCAGCGGGAGCACCTGGAGTCTCGCGAGAGCAAGGTGACCCAAGACGAGGCATTCTACCAGAAGCGCCTCGCACAGACCAATGAGAACCTCGCAAGAAGGAGGAGAAGATGGCGAGGAGTCCGCGACCAAGGAGAAGCTCTTCCGCGACAACTGCAGGCAGGAGTTCGCGGTGAAGGCCAAGAAGCAGGAGGATCGCTTCACGAAGAGACGCAACGAGCTTGACGCTCGCATCAGAGAGCTTGAGGCTCAGAAGAAGCGATTTGACTCCCGCCTCCAGGATTGCTGTGGAGGCTCGGCACGCGCGGAGCAGGACCTGCTCCTTGACGCAGGACATGATTGAGATGCAGCAGCAGGTGGGGCCTGTTGTAGAGCTTGTCGAGGAAGCTCGGCAGAGCGCTCTGGCTGCGCAGGTCTTGTCGCGCCAGCGGGAGCGCATGTTCGTCTCCTTGGTGAGGCGTGCGCGGACTGTTGCGGGCCGCCTGGGGGCCGAAGCCCCGTGCTTCCTGCCGAGGGGAACTCTGACGTCGCCACCTACCTCGGCTTCTTCGAGCAGCTTCTCCAGCCTTGAGGAGGTCGTGACGAACCTCGACGACCTGGTCGACAACGAGAGCCGCGAGCTCCTTGGCGTCGCGGTCGGCCAAGTCTTCGCCAACCTTGCACACCTCCACCCCGGCTTCGACTTCGCAGCTGTGATGGAGCCTCTGGAGAAGAACTTGCCTCGAAGCTGGACGCCTCGGTGTGGGACGACGTGGAGAAGTACATCCAACGCTTCAAGAGGGTCGAGGTCGAGGAGAGCGACGACGAGGCAGGCGCTGAGGAGGGGGTGATGACTGTTGACGGCGACGACGACAACGATGACCCTGCTGCTTAGCCCCTGTGAGAGATGTGCCTGGAGCACCAGTTATCTTAGGACTTGTTGCTTTGTAATGGTTTGTAAAGACACTTTTATTTTGTGCAAGTGTGAGTGCCCCTCGGGAGGCCTTTTATCTGTTCCTCATGTCTTTTTCGCTCTACGTCGTTAGGACCCTGCTCTTAGCGCAAATAGCACCGCCGCTTCGGTATGCCGGAGTCAGGGCTCGACAAGGCCGGGGGGTGCGTAAGGCTTAGAGAGGTAAGAGCTCGAGGCGCGATGCTCGGGAGCTCCCCTTTGACGTGCAAGCAGCCCATGAGGCGTAAGAGAGAAAAGAGAGGCTCGAGGGGCGACAAAACCAGCGAGAGGGAAAAAGCTCATGAGGCGTAAGTTCTGGACTTAGCTTTAGCGAGACGCCTGTCTCGTAGAGGGTGTTGTGTTCCTGGTGAGGTGTTTTCCCTCTCGAGGCTGCCTGAGGCTGGTTTGGAGCTTTTGGAGCCCTGCAAGGCGTCTTGTTCCCTGCGTTGGAGAGAGAGAGGCGAACCCACAAGCAATGCATAGTTGTACAACTCATGCGCGCTCATAGATTTCCTCATGGGTATCTCACGAGGAGAATAAGCACCAAGGTCCTTGGTGAGGTGACGTGCATGGGAGCTAGCCCACGAGTCAGAGCTCTTTGGTGAGATAACGGTCGTGGGCGGAGAGCCACGAGTTAGAGCTCGGATCCTTTGGGTTTTACGATGCTGCTGGGATGCTCCCGAGACACAGGCACCGTGCTCAGCCCCCGCTCGCGAGGTGCGCATGGGGAAAAATGTGAGCGCGAATGAATGTAAGAAAACAAACTCACCAAGCAATATTACATAACGGCGCCGAGCGCAAAGGTTCATGATGACCTGAAATTGTTCATTACACTTGGCGAGGCCAAGACAAAGTCCGCCATGTCTGGGCATGGGGTTCCACATGGAGTGGCTGAGGCTTCCCGCGGCCCGTGGCGACGCGTTGTAGGAGCTCTCAGTGGAGATGGCCCTCGTGAAGGGAAAGCTTGGTGAAGCTGGGAGGTGAAGACGCGTGCTTCCCTCTTGAGACAAAAAATGCCTGCCGCGACGTGATCACGGGTAGAACTTGCGTAGGTGCTCGATGTTCCATGGTTTTTGATTGGATCGCCGTCTTCCGTCTCGAGCCGTACCGCGCCAGGCCTGGCGATGTGCGCGACCCTGTAGGGGCCTTCCCACATGGGTGAGAGCTTGTGGAGGCCCTCTCTGGAGAGATCCTCCTGAGGACGAGATCGCCTGTCTCGAGGGTGCGCGGCGTATGTGGCGGCTGTGGTAGCGGCGCAGGTCTTGCTGGTACTTTGCCGCTCGGAGGGCGGCACGGCGACGTAGTCCATCGAGCAGCAGCAAGTCGTCGTTGTGGAGCTCCTCTTGGTTGTCCTCGTTGAAAGCAAGGATCCGTGGGGACCCATGCTTGATCTCGGTGGGGAGGACTGCTTCGCGCCATAGACGAGAGCGAACGGCGTTTCTCCAGTGGGCTTCGTGGCGGTGGTGCGGATGGACCAGAGCACGGAGGGGAGCTCTTCGATCCAATTCTTGCCGTGGGCCTTGAGGCGATTGAAGCTTCTTGTCTTGAGGCCTTTGAGCACTTCGCGTTCGCTCGCTCAGCCTGCCCGTTGCTTCGTGGATGAGCCACCGAGGCGAAGCAGAGCCGGTGCCAAGACTCTCGCAGTAGGCCCTGAAGATGCCGCTGGTGAACTGTGAGCCGTTGTCGGTGATGATGCGATTTGGCACGCCGAAGCGACAGGCCAGGCCTCTGATGAATTTCACCGCTGATCTCGCCGGGATGTGCGCACCGCTTCGACCTCCGCCCATTTGGTGAACTTGTCGATGGCGACGTAGAGGTAGCGGTAGCCCCCGCTGGAGCGTGGGAAAGGTCCCAGGATGTCCAGCCCCCAGACCGCGAAGGGCCAGGAGAGCGGGATGGTCTGGAGCCCCAGTGCAGGCTGGTGGACTTGCTTGGCGTGGAATTGGCATGCCTCGCAAGCCTGGACAACGGTGGTTGCATCTTGAAGCACTGAGGGCCAGTAGAACCACTCCTGAAGACTTTCCCTGCAAGGGTGCGTGATGATGAGTGGTGGCCACATTCTCCACTGTGTATGTCCTTGATCAGCTGGCGGCCTTCTTCAGGGGGGACGCATTTTAGTGCAACTCCATTTGGACGCTTGCGGTACAGGTCTCCCTCGTGAAGGCAGTATGACTTGGCCTGGCGAGCAATTCTCTCTGCTTCTGCATCCTCTTCAGGGAGGACTCCGTCCCTGAGGTACTCCTTGAGCTCATCGATCCAGCCCGTCTCTTGATGCGTCATGGCCAACAGCAGGCGTTCTCCTGAGGGTGGACCGCAGCTCGGTGCTCCAGATGTTGGTGGTGGTGGGAGCTCTTCGTCCGTGTCATCTCGACCGCTTCTTTTGGCTGTTTCACCGATGCCCTGGTGAGTCTCTCCTCGAACACACCGCCTGCTGGGCTTCTCTGCGTGATGCTCGCCTGGCGATGTCGTCGGCCTCCTGGTTCTCCCTTCGCGGGATGTGCCTGAGCTCCATCCCCTTGAAGTGTTTCTCGAGCTTGCGGACCTCCTCGAGGTAAGCGGCCATGTGGCCGTCCTTAGGTGTATAGCTCTTGTTGGAGAAGTTGACGAGGAGCTGGGAGTCGCCCTTGATGAGTAAGCGCTTGATGCCGAGGGCGATTGCGGCTCTGAGCCCGGCGAGGAGGCCCTCGTACTCGGCGATGTTGTTGGAGACCTTGTCAGTCGTGAAGCACAGCTGGACGGCGTAGTAGAGCTTGTCGCCCTTGGGTGAGGTCAGGACGACGCCAGCCCCTGCGTTCGGCATGCGAATGCTCCATCGAAGTGCATGGTCCAGTGGCTTGGCACTGTGTCTCCAGCTGGCGTGGTTTCTGCCTCATGAGGCTCTTCTTGCTGCGTGTCTGTCCACTCGGCGACGAAGTCGCCAATGCCCTCCCCTTGATGACCCTGGTGGTGTCGAAGCGCAGGCCAAAAGGTTGCAGCTCAATGTTCCACCCTGCGACGCGATCAGTGGCGTTTGGGTTGCGCAGGATTTGCTCCAGAGGGAATGATGTGACCACCGTGATGGGGTGGCCCTGGAAGTAGTGGCGCAGCTTCCTGGAAGCGATGAGGAGCGCGAGGAGGAGCTTCTGCTGCATAGTGTACCGCTCGCGAGCGTCTCGCAGCACAGTGCTGACGAAGTAGACGGGATGCTCGACGAGGGTTGTCGATGGTGACGCAGCACTGGGCTCCTCGGGAGCCTTGTCGAGCCTCTCTTGAGGTGGACCCTCGACGAGGGTGCCTTCTGGTTGCGCGGGCTCGACATGAGGCTCAGGGCCTGAAGAGGGTGCTTCCTTCGGGGGGATCTGGGCTTGGCGTGGCGGTGTCCTTCTTGGCGAGGACTGGCTCTTCCCTTTCTGCCACCAAGGCTGCGCTCACTGTTTGTGGAGTGGCTGACAGGTACAGCTTCAGATGCTCGCCAGGCCTTGGGGCAACCATGACAGGTGGGCTAGCCAAGTACTTCTTCAGGTCTTCAAATGCCTTGTCCGCCTCCGGCGTCCACTTGAACGTGCCAGACCGCTTCATGAGCTTGAAAAATGGCAGCGCCCTCTCGCCGAACTTGGAGATGAAACGGCCGAGGCTGGCCATGCATCCCGAGGCGCTGCATGTCCTTGAGGCGACGAGGTGGCTGCATTTCTTCTATGGCTTTGATCTTGTCAGGATTGCTTCTATGCCGCGGTGAGACACTAGGAACCCGAGGAGTTTGCCTGATGGTTGGCGGGGTTCAGCTTGATGTTTACTTTGCGCAGGCTGGCAAAGGTCTCCTCGAGGTCCTCCATGAGGGTGTGCTCTTCGCGAGTCTTGACCACGATGTCGTCGACGTAGGCTTCTGCGTTTCTTCCCATCTGAGCCCCCAAGGCCTTCCTCATGAGCCTCTGGAAGGTGGCGCCGGCGTTCTTCAAGCCAAAGGGCATGCAGACGTAGCAATACACACCACAAGGGGTGAGAAATGCTGTCTTCTCCTCATCCTCCTTCGCCATCTTGATCTGGTGGTAGCCTGAGAAGGCATCCAGAAAACAGAGGAGGTCGCAGCCGGCGGTGGAGTCCACGATCTGGTCTATCGAGGCATGGGGTACGGGTCCTTGGGGCAGGCCTTGTTGAGGTCGGTGTAGTCGATGCAGAGCCTGCCGCCCCGGTGTGCTTGGGAACGACCACCGTGTTGGAGAGCCATGTGGGGTGTGGAACTTCTGATTATGTGTGCTTCTTTCAACTTCTCTACTTCCTTGATGATGAACTCTTGCTTCTCTGGCGCCTGGCGCCGTGCTTTCTGCTTCACGGGGCGTGCGTTTGGACACACGGCTAAGTGGTGCTCGATCACCTCCCTCGGTACTCCGGACATCTCTGACGGTGTCCATGCGAACATGTCAGAGTTTGCCCTGAGGAAGGCGACGAGCGCGCTTTCCTATTTGGGAGGCAAGCCAGCGCCTATGGTGACGCTAGCCCCCGAGCCGCTGGCGTCCAATGACACCTTCTTCGTGGCTGCCTGCTCCTGTGAGAACAGCTGCTTCTTCTTCGCGGGCCTCTCGAGGGGCTCCATGTCCTCGTCAGCGGGGAATGCCACGGCAGCGGCCTTGTAGGCGGTCTCGACAGAGCGCATTGCGTCCTGGACTTGACCGTGGATGGCGATGGTGCCGCCGCTGCCTGGAAGCTTGACGATGTTGTACGCGTGGTGAGTGACGGCCATGAACTTCGCGAGGGCGGGGTAGCCGAGGATGGCGTTGTAGGGCAGGCCGATGTGCGCGACGTCGAAGTCGATCTGCTCGGTGCGGTAGTTCTGGGCGTGCCGAAGGTGACCGCGAGCCTCACCTGCCCCAGGGTGGTGGAGCCACTTGTCACCCCCGTGAAGGGCCTGGAGGGCATCAGCCACTCGTAGGGCACTTGAAGCTGCTCGAAGGTCTCGACAGAGATGACGTTCAAGCCCGCACCCCCATCTATGAGTGTCTTGGCGACGGCGATGTTGTTGATGATGGGAGTGCACACCAGAGGGATGGTGCCAACAGCCTTGGTCGACTTGGGGTGGTCCTTGGAGTCGAAGGCGATGGTGTACTGACCACTTGAGGGGCTGGGATGCCTCAATCCCTGGAAGCGCTGCGTTGACCTCGCGAGAGAATTGCTTGAAGTGGTTGTTGGACTTGGGCGCCTGGACCCGCCGAGGATGCAGGCTATTGCCCCCTGAGGGGCCTGGTAGCCCCCAGGGTTCTCGTCGGGGAGGTTGCCGTTTTGCCCGGCGTTGTTCCCCCGAGCCCTCTGCTGAAGTTGTGGCGTCCACCTCCGCGGCCACCACGGCCTCCGCCGCGGCCGCCGCGGCCCTGGTTCTTCTCGCGCTCCTTGCTGAGCTGCTTGAGCTCCCAGCAGTCTTCAGTTGCGTGGTTGTGCCTGTTGTGGTAGATGCAGAACGGGCGATTGTCCACCTTTTCTCTTCAGCCGCCGGAGAGGCCTCGCGAGGCTGCTTTGCGTCAGGCTCTGCCGCGAGGATGGCGGTGGTCTTGCGCTTCTCGACAGGCTTCTTCTTGCTCCTGGACCCCTCAGGAGGGTCATCCTCCACTTTTCTTGACGAAGAGGAGGCCCTCTTCAGCCTTGGCGCACTTGTCAGCCAGATCAAAGAGCTTCACCACTGAGGAGAGGGTGTCGTGGATGCCGAGCTTCTCGAGCATCCGTGGTTCGTGACGCCCTCCCTGAAGGCGGAGATGACGTGCGAGTCCGGGATGTTCGGAATCTTGTTGCGGACCTGGCTGAAGCGCTGGATGTATCTGCGGAGGGTCTCGTCAGGCTTCTGGCGCACGCGCGAAGGTCGTTGTAGGTGAGCGCGCGCTCGTAGGTGCCCTTGAAGTTGGCGACGAAGACCTTGCAGAGGTCCTCCCACGTGTCGATGGTGTTCTCGGGGAGGTTCATGAGCCACGAGAGCGCGGAGTCCTTGAGCGCCATGGAGAGCCAGTTGGCCATCACCTTGTCGTCGCCTCCCGCAGCCTGGATGGAGACGGTGTAGAGCTGCAGGAACTCCAGAGGGTTGGTCCTGCCGTCGTAGCGTGGAGGGAGGTCTGGCTTGAACTTCACGGGCCAGACGACGCGGCGCAGGTTGCGGGTGAAGGCGGTGCAGCCCGTGGCATATGTCACAGCGCCACCAGCGAGTGCGCCGCGGTTCTGGCGACCTGCAGCGGCAATCTCCTGGACGACGCGGTTGTGGCGGTCCCTCTGGCGCTCGATCTCCACGCGTGCATCCGCTGGAGTCGCTGCACAATCTGGCAGTCGTGCGGCGAGGATGCGTGTGACGCGGCGCGGTGGTTTGCTGCCGGATCTGCAGCTGGAGGAGGTGGCGGAGGCGGAGGGGGAGGAGGAGCGCCGTGCGCTATGTTCCCCTCGCGTCCGGAGTGGCGCACCAGCGAGCGAGAGGGCGCTGGTGCTGCAGTAGTAGCGGCAGGAACGGCGGCGGTGTTGATGAGCTCTTCGAGGCGCCCGAGCCAGTTGTCGTGGCCAGCCTGCGTGGGACGGTAGCGCAGCAGCTCCTGCGCCATCAGTAGCGCAGTGGCTGGGCTGGGCGCTGCTCCCTGCGTGGAGGCGCTCTCGCGCCTGGATGGGTGCAGGGAGGACGCTCCCTCGTCGTCGTTGCCGCCGTCGTTGCCGCTGCCGTTGCCGCCGTCGTCCTCAGGATGCTCGACGCGTGGCTCGGCGTTGCGCTCTGAAGCGCGGTTGGCGTGTGGGCGACCACGCGGGTTGTTGTTGGCAGCAGGCTCGGTGTTGGCTCTGCCGGACGTCCGTCGCGCAAGGCGTGCAGCTCACGTGTCAGTCATGTCGCGGAGAGGTCGAAGAAGTCAAAGACGCGCCTCAGCCCCCTACCTGGCGCGCAAATGTCGGAGACTAGTCCCAGGAACTAGGGATGTCTCTCAAAGCCAGGAATCGAGTAAGGGGCTGAACACAACGTCAAACAGATCCTCAACAACCTCGGCGATGGTGCTCGTCGAGCTCGGTGAGGAACATCACGACAGAGAAGAAACACGAGCCGCTACCCAGGTTCAGGCCCACCGTGAGGTGTAAAAGCCCTACGTCCTGCTAAGATGTATTGCACTGCTTGGAGAGGTTCACAGTACAAGGGTGCTTGCCGAGGGCACAATTGTCGCTATGGTGGAATATGGTGGAATGAGCTCAGTCTTCTCCTTCGGACGTAGCTGCTTGGGTGTTGAATGAATTGGTGAATGCGGAATCCCCCTCCTAGGTCGTACACTGGCTCCTTATATACTGGCCTTGGTCCTCTTCCCCAAAAACCTCCGGCGGGAAGGATACCACAATGTCGCCAAGTTGGAGCACAGCGCACAGCGTCGGGGGCGTCCATGGACGCGGTCCATGGCAGAGAGCACGTCGTCTTGGCAGAAAAAGCCACCGTCCAACCAGGACGGTGGGCTGGCGCTGCAGAGCTTTGGGGCGTGCCCCACGGTGACGTCGCAGTTGGAGCGTAGCGGCGGCCGGCCGCTTTATCACCAAATTGGCAAGTCTTGGAGCCGCTTTACCTCCTCCAGCTCTGTTGACTGCTTTATACACGAGAATGGCAATTGCGGCGTCTTCGTCATCGCGCGCAGGCGCGCGCGTCACTCTGCGGCGGGCGCAGAGCCCATGTGCGCTCTGCAGCGTGCGCAGGAGCTCGCTTCCACTTGAAGGAACCCCGCGAGGGCCTGGAGCCTCGCCGAGGCTTTGTAGCTGTTGACTCCTCGCGAGGGAAAACCTCGCGAGGGTAGCACGGAGACGCGCCAGGCCCTGATGGTCCTCTAGGAGAGGCCTTCCTGAGGCAGAAGTTCCTCTCGAGGTCCCTTAGGCCGAACATCTGGTCCTTAGCATAAATGCTCAGTCGAGCAAAGAAACCCTCGCGAGGGAAAAATCCCTCGCGAGGCTCGTCAGGCTGAGCGCCTGGTCCTTAGTAGAATTTCCTACGGAGTGTTGAGGGCTGTGGCAGGCCGGCCCATGGTACCTTGGTTTCCATTGGGCCGACAATCATATTGAACTTGCACTTCATATTCTTCTCTTGGTATGTATGATGGCTTGGAGGTAAACATGATTGTTCACTCAATCTTCTTTTCCAAGCCATACTTGCAATGAGCTCAACTCTACACATGACCATTCTTCATATAAACCCTTGAATAGTGCATTGGTCATCATGTCATCTTCAAGAGTCCAACACATGAACTCCTATATTTTCCCATGGACAAGATCTATAAGAATATCTCAATGTAAACATTAGTCCATAAGAATTGTCATTAATTACCAAAACCACGCATGGGGGCAACATGCACATTCAATCTCCCCCATTTTGGTAATTGATGACAATCCCTTTTACGAGGGTTTATATAATGAATTTAAGCAACCATGCAACACAAAGAGCAAGGATGCAAGAGAAGCGCAAGAGAACAAACCCATATTCCCTTAAACCCTCTAAATTTCTCCCCCATTGGCATCGATTGCCGAAATGGGTGAAAAGTAAGAAGGCCAATATAATAAGAGCTTGCCCATAAAGTGTGCATTTCTCATAATGTGAGTGAAATCAAATGCACATATCCAATGAAGAATAGATGGAGGGAGATCAAACTATATTGAGGATCCAAAGATTCAAGAGAATATCAAATAGAAAGATACTTCAACGAGAGAAGCAAGCAATCAAAAGGATACGAAAAATGTTCTAAATATCAAGAGGGAACTCCCCAAGGTACGTGCACAAATAGGATTTGTATTTCAATATAGTGTGCACAACATGGAATCCTCACTCCCTCCTAGATAAATTCGAACACAAGCACATGCACGAGAATATAAACGAGAAGTGAGGCAAAACAACTTGCAAAAAAAATGTTTTGCAACAAGAGCAAGGAGCGGTCAAATAAAAGAATGGGTGTGAGATAAAAAGACATTATAGGAGACTAATACAAGGATGAGAGCATCAACATAGTCTTTCAAGAAGAGTTGCACATAGTGTATATCATGTCTTCCCCATACCCACACACCAAAGGAGATAAAGCAAATAGCTCCACAAGCTTAGTAAGATGCGAAAAGCATAACCCATGAAAAATAAAGCTTGTGCCATTTAGAAACCACCAAAGAATCAAAAGCAATAACAGGTGATCACTAAAGAATTGGAATATCAAATAAAGATGTACTATTCTCATGTGTATAAGTTTCTAAGTAGACACGAATCACTAAGATATGGGTCTACAAATAAACATGTACACACAAGATAGATACAAGGGTAAAGATCATGATATCCAAGAGGAAGTCATAAATACATGATGCGTCTCAAACGTATCTATAATTTCTGATGTTTCATGCTTGTTTTATATATCAATGTCACATGTTTTATATGCATTATATATCACTTTTGTACATTTTCTGGGACTAACCTATTAACAAGACGCCACAGTGCCAGTTCCTGTTTTCTGCTGTTTTTATCTCCAGAAAAGCTGTTCTGGAAATATTCTCGGAATTGGACGAAACAAAAAGCGAAGTTCCTATTTTTCCGACATGTACACGAAGTCCGAAGGAGAGACAAAGGGGGGCACCGAGGCTCCCTCTCCATACCACGGCGCGGGTGGGCCCACTGGCACGCCACCATGTGGGGAGGAGCCCTCGGGCCTCCACCGACCATCGTCCTTTCGCCTATTTATTGTCCCCGACACGAAAACCCTAAAAAGATCGATCATATTCCAGAAGAACTCCCGGAGCGCCGCCGCCATCGAAACCTAGTTTCGGGGTCAGAAGGTCCTGTTCCGGCACCTTACCGGGACGGGGATTGACCCCAGAGCCTTCTCCATCGACGCCACGGACTCCATCATGCTCCGTGAGTAGTTCCCCCATGGACTACGGGTTCTAGCTGTAGTAGTTGGTACTCTCTCCCATGTACTTCAATACAATGATCTCATGAGCTGCCTTACATGATTGAGATCCATCTGATGTAATCGGTGTTGTGTTTGTTGGGATCCGATGAATTGTTACATTATGATCAGTTTATCTATAAGTTTGTGAAGTTATTGTTGCTGCAATCTTGTTGTGTTTAATGCTTGTCACTAGTGCACGAGTGGCATTATCTTAGATTTAAGCTCTATAATTATTGCTTAGATTGTATCTACAAGTTGTTTGCACATGTCTCTGTCCGGAACCCGAGGCACCAGTGTGACAGCAACTGGGATAACTGGAGGGGATGGTTTTGATATGAGGATCACATGTTTTCACTAAGTGCTAATGCTTTGCTCCGGTGCTCTATTAAAAGGAGTACCTTAATTACCAGTAGATTCCCTTGAGGCCCCGCTGCAAACGGGCTGGTAGGACAAAAGATGTTGTGTAAGTTTCTCATTGCGAGCACGTACGACTATATATGAAAAACATGCCTACGTATGATTAATAGACTAGATGTTATGTATTAATACTTTTTCAATTCTATCAATTGCCCAACTGTAATTTGTTCACCCAACACTTGTTATTGGAGAGTTACCACTAGTGTAGATAGCTGGGAACCCGGTCCTTCTGTCATCATCAAATACTCATTCGGTCCTATATGCCATTAGAAGTAGTATCAACTATTTTCTGGTGCCATTGCCTCTGTGTTACTGCTACTGCTGCTGTGTTACTATTACTATTACTCTCATATTACTGCTGCTTTCACATCACCCTGTTACAAGTGCTTTTCTAGGTGCAGCTGAATTGACAACTCCGCTGTTAAGGCTTATAAATATTTTTTGTCTCCCCTTGTGTCGAATCAATAAATTTGGGTT
This sequence comes from Poa pratensis, assembly GCA_947311845.1. Taxonomy (NCBI): domain Eukaryota; kingdom Viridiplantae; phylum Streptophyta; class Magnoliopsida; order Poales; family Poaceae; genus Poa; species Poa pratensis. The sequence continues at coordinate 57,314,638 of CAMZMU010000027.1, read as the reverse complement.
TTACTTCCCTCAAAGACTGTAGCGGTCCCCTATACTTGTGGGTTATCAATACACCAATAAGATCTTGGCTTAAAAACATAGCACAAAGCCGAATTATATCTTAACAGAATATAAATGAATTTCCAACACATACTCATCATAGCATCGAAAACTATCCACAAGGGATAAAGGTTAACAAATGGATGCTCCGAGTAAGATAACAAGTATCACAAAACGCAAATGATTTTGAAAATTCATCAATGTTGCACATGAGAGACTTTAAGTAGAAAGTGCTAGATTGACATAATTGGGATCGATGAATCATTGAAATGAATATATAGTCCCCTTATATGTAATCATCCCGGCTTACTCACAATTGCAATAAAGATGTTTTGCAAGAACCAAATTAATTGCAACAATAGAGATTCATGCCAAGATACAACCTACACAAGGTTGAAAGCTAGAAACGTATGCATGAGGTAGATACTTGTTACCGAGATAGCATTGGTGATGTAGAACATAAGAGTTAACGATCATCCAAACTTGGCTCCAATGAACACATGGTGACACCACCTTCCTCGTAAATGAGACAAGCTTCCAATGCATCTCCAATGCACCTAAAACAAATTCAAGTACAACATGGTACCCAAACTCATTGGGTCCAAAGTAGTTAGAGCAACTACAATACATAGGACAAACTCCACATAAATATGTACATATTAATGTGAAATTGAATTTCATGCGCATCTTAGCCATATAGGATTTGATGGAGTTTATCCTATATATTGGATCAACGAAAGTAAGCATGCCAAAGAAATACATATAGTAAATATGCATGCATAAGACTTTCAAGAACCAAAAGAGATACAATTTGGATAAAGCACCAATTAAAACAAGAGAGCACACATTAGTGTGACACGAAAAGAATTTGTCCAAATTATATCAAATACCCAAATCAACACATGATTGAAGACACCAAAAAGAAAAGATACCAAATGAAAATATGGTCAAGGAATAACCAAACCCTCTACATTTTTCATGATGGCACAAAGTACCAAGACGGAAAATGCTTGTCTTCAAAGAGACATATCATCGGGATTTAAAACCAATTAAAGATAAATAGTGTTCAAAAACATATAGGATAGCTCCCCCAATATGTGTGCATTATTTATGATTTTGAATTTGAATACAAATGCACACCAATGGGATCATCACACACCATATATATTATACAAACACTAGTCAAATTCAACAAGAGCAATAAGATCCATAGGATACAAGGAAGACAAAAGGAGTTTGATAAAACATGTTTTGGCAACAAAATAAGGCAATTCAAAGCAATGGCCAAAGTGAAGATGCTCTACAAATTTCACCACAAATATAAGTATCACTTGTCATGGACAAGTAGTATGGAGATATTTCTCGGTGGTACGAAGGATATTCAAGGCCAACTTCACAATAAATAAGCATATGTCAAAGGATAGGAATTGAACATATGCTTAGATAGAGATTCTTGACAGCTTCAATTTGATCAACGATCATGCAAAGCACCAAGAAACTCTCTCACACACAAGATCCAAAAGATGAGAGATAAAAGGCATTTAAGCAAATATGAAACTTGTTTGAGAAACATGCCACATAGGAACAAGATAATTGACAATATCAATTCTAGGTGGCAAAACCTCACATGTTCACATTTTCTAGGCTTTTAATATGCACATAGCTTATTACTCCCCCATAATGTGATAATCCATTTATTTGAAAACAAGAGGCAAACAAAAACAACTCAAGAAATTAATGGACATTATAGAATTTGAATTTCTCATGAGCATGACATGCCACATAGAGAATAGATAATATTGATATATCAACACTAAGTGGTATTTCTCATGTACACACATATTTAGGATTGTGAAGTGCACAAAGCATATCACTCTCCAAAAATGGATAGTCCATTAATCTCTCAAGGAGAGCCAACAAGATAAGATAGCAAATAAAGGCAATAAGGCTCAAAACAAGTTAATGGTGTGCAAACCAAAATACACATACTTGATTTCTCAAGATAAGTAGGTAGAGAGCACAACACATACAAACACTAGCAAGGTACAAAACCTAACACATGCAAGGGTGCAAGCAACTTTCAATGAATATATGGTATAAGCACAAGTTACCGCAAGGAGGAACATTGGATAAGAGATAGTACAATGTAACCCAAATGACTTCGCTTGAGAGAATATAATTGATGAAGATCCCTTAATTCTTCATGATGTAGCCAAGTCTCCAATGTCCTCCAACAACACTTATTGATCAAGTTTTAGCTTTTTGGTCCCCAACCAAGTTGGGTCCTAAGAGGTTAGTCACAATAGGTTTGGTAACCCAAATGGTTTTTTTCTTGACACCACTTTGAGTACCAACATATTTGGCAAACACAGTGCCAACATTATCCTTCCGAAGAGAATACACATTATCAACTATAATAGGGTTGGATAAGGTACCATTAGTGCATGAAGATGCAAAGTGACCCTTCTGACGGCATATGTAGCAACATTTGCTTCCTCCTTTCTTCTTAGTTGGAATCTTGACTTGAGGAGGAGTAGCTTGATTCTTCTTGGGAAGAGGCCGTTCTTCGACTTGAGGAAGTTGAGTTTGAGCTTGAAGCTTCTTCCCTTGTTGCTTCTCACTAAGACACTTCTTCTTCAAAGGGCAAGATCTAACATGGTGCCCTTCAACTTCGCACTTGAAGCAAACAATCTTGGCCGAATCTTTGACTTGTTCTTGGCCCTTTTTCTTCTTGATGATCTTGGACTTGTTCTTGTTATTGGAGTTGAATCCAAGTCCACTCTTGTCATTGGGGCGTCTTTGAACACTCAACATATTGTCAAGTGTGGACTTCCCAACATGACGCTTTTCCAAGTCTTTCTTCAAAGAAGTGACTTGGGCCTTGAGCTCTTTTAATTCCTCTACATGGTTAGTATCAACACAAATACTAGAGGAAGTAGAAGCTTCATTGTTAGAGCAACAAGGTATGGAAAATAATTCATCACAAGATGTAGCAACATTGTGAGTGGATGAATCACAAGGACTAGCACAAGACGATATAGCATTAAGAGAAGAAGCTATGCCATTGTCCACATGAGGCTCACAAGATATTACCTTTGACATACTAACCTCATGAGCTAAATTTAGCTTGGTATGGGATGCTAGAAGGTCTCATTAGAGCTAGAGAGCTTTTCATGAATTTCTTCTAATATGTCATACTTGCTAGTTAGCAACTCAAGTTGAGCCCTTAACTCAACATTCTCCTTCAATACAGATGCTTCACAAGAAGTGGAGTTAGTAGCACAAGCATCATTAATATTAGAAATGGACGAAGACAATTTGGCAAGTTTATCATTCTTAGATAGTTGAGTTTGGAGTTGATCATGAGACTTGATAAGGAGAGAGTGTTCACTTTCTAAAGCCTTGCGACCTTTGTCAAGTTTCTCTATGTCCTCACTTAGTCTAACATTGCCAACACCAAATTCAACTTTTTCCTTTTTAAGCACTTTATATTTAGCAATAGCATGATCTCTTTCCTCAATAATTTTAGCAATGATAAGATCATTTCATTCATCAAGAGATTCAAGTTTCTCCTCAAGAGACCCTCTAAGCTCTTGCTCTTCCTCAAGGGCATTCTATAAGGATGCTTTTTCATTAGCATCTTCTCTCTCAATTTTACATTTTTCCTCAAATTGAGTATCCAAATCCTCAATGATTTATATACATTTAATACCATGAGCAACGATTTCACATAGAGAAGAGATAGCTTCACTACCTTTGGGAAGAGCACCAAGAACAATCTCACCCTTCTTGGTTAAGGTTTCAATATCAAAATCTTCTCCATGAGGATCCTCAACCACATCATCATATATCTCGGGATTCGAGGTAGAAGTTACCTTAGAATCCTTAGCCATAAGGCAAACATGATTAATGGGTGAGGAGGATGAAGAATTACTTGAAGCACCATTGAGGTCCATGTCTTGTTCCAACAAATGTTGGGATTCCTCTACATTGTTAGTCATGCAAGTACTAGAGGATATGAAAGCATTATTTTGATGACAACAAGACATAGAGAGCATATCATCATGAGATTTAGTTAAGCAACTATTACATGATATGCAAGGACTATCAACACTAGCATGTAAGACATTTGGGTGCTAGAAGAGTTTAAGTCCAAAGATAGAACATTGCAATGTGATAGAGAGGAAGTATAGTCAATAGTGAATTCACCATCAACAATGCAATTTCTATCACCACTCACCATATCATTACCTTGTGACAAATCACATGTTGGTGAAGTGGAAGAAGTTGTGAACTACTCACGGCCGAAGGTGGAGGGAGAACAATCATCCTCAATAATTTTGGACACTTCATATATATCTTAAAGCTTGGTCCAAAGCTCATGTGCATTTCGAAAAGGCATGATTGAAGCAAGAACTACATCGGTCAAAGCACATATAAGACCATTAGTAACTTGAGTCTCGAGATGAGAGTTTATCTCATCCTCTAAAGATAATTCTTGGAATCCTTTGGAGGAGATAAACTCACATCTACAATCCTCTTAATATAATTTGGACCCGTGGCCCTAAAAAGATTAAGCATGCGAATTTTCCAAACATCATAATTTGTGTCATCGAATATGAAAGTGGGATCGTGCACTAATTCTCTAAACGACATATTTTACTCTCTAGGCGGTAAAGCCCAAAAAGAGAGCCGAGGCTCTGATACCAATTGAAAGGACAATGATGTCGCCTAGAGGGGGGTGAATAGGTGATTAAAACTTTTCCGGTTTAGGCTTGCTAATTGCGGAATAAAACTAGGTGTTTAAATTAACAAGCCGACAACTTAAATAAACTAGGCTCACCTATGTGCACCAACAACTTATGCTAAGCAAGACAAGCAACAAGGTGATAGCTATAGAATACTTCAAGCACAAAGGCTATCACAATATAAATTGCATAAGTAAAAGGCTCGGATATAGAAGTCACTGAGGCACGCGGAGACGAGGATGTATTCCCGAGTTCCTCCTTGTTAAGGGGGTACGTCTGGTTGGAGAGGTGTGAACCGACACAACAGTTCAACAACCACAAAGGTTTCACCTTCTTCTCCGATGAACCGCACCACAAAGCCTTGGTTCACCTTCCACTATCGGAATGCTTCGAGGCGGAATCCGGAGCCTTTCAACAACAATCCAGGGCACACCCCACAATGGGATTGGGGTCTCCCGAACGGCTTTCAACAATAATCCGGGGCACAACTCACAACAGGATTGGGGGCTCCCGAACGGCTACAAGTGACCACCAAGGGTCTCAACCACCACGTGAGCGTCTAGGGTCCAAAGACCCAAGAGTAACAAGTTCACAAGCTTTCAACTTCCATGAATCCTCGTGGAGAGCACACCGATGCACCAAATGCAAAAGGCAGGAGCACAAGTGCCCAAATCCTTCACTCTCAAATTCCAACAAAGCAACAAATACTTATGGGGGAATAAGAGAGGAAGAACAAAGAGGAGATGCACCAAGAACTCCAAGATCAAGATCTACTAGGTTCCCCTCACTTAGACGAGAGATGGATTGGTGGAAATGTAGATCTAGATCTCCTCTCTCAAATCTCTCAAAGATATGCAAGAATCATGGGAGGAATTGGGAGAGGGGCAAGTTTTTCAAGGTCAACAATGGTGGGAGAGAGAGAGGAGAAAACTTGCTTGACCCTTTGGGGAAGAAGGGGGCCTTATATAGGTCCCAAGACAAAGACTCGTTGCAGAAAAACTCGAACCGGATATTCCGGTCAAGTCTAGACCGGAATTTCCGGCCCAAGCCGCGCAAAGAAAACCTTCTGGTGGTAACCGGATATTCCGGTCCAGTTTGGACCGGATTATTCGATTGTCCGAAAACTGACAGAAACAGCAAAACGAAAACTGCAACATCTTTTTTATCCGGACTCCGATTTCGATGATCTTGGGCTCGTTGGAATCGTAACGAAGATCTCTTCAAGATTATGCAGAGAAACATCATAGTCCATCATGTGAGGAGGAACTAACAAGGAGAGAGTTTTACCTCTCTTAGAATAGACAAACCGGTAAAACCTCCAACATCAAAAACACAACAAGATATTCGAATGAAATCTGTTTTTGATGAATTAGAGCTTGGTATGGAGATAAACACAAGCTCTAAAACCTCACATCGATAAAAGCCAAATAAGAACCAAGAAAGATGAAATGCCAAGTCTGCAAAGGTTTGAGCTCTCCACAAAGATGCGATCAAGTTACTCACTTGAGAGCCCCTCTTGATAGTATGCCGTCTATCCTAAAACCCGGTCTCCAACTAAAAACATGAGACCGGTAAAATAGAAAACCTATCAAGATCATACCTTTGCCTTGCGCATTCCACTTGAGCTCGATGATGACAATCTTGACTCTCTCAAGTTGGAACACCTTTCTTGATTGTGCTTGCTAGCACATGCCTGATGAAGACTTCTCCAAATGCTCCCCCATACTCCATTATGGGAGGGCCTCGCTAAGCTCCGTCTTCATGTCTCCTTTGCAAGCTTCAATCAAATGATATCTTCCGAGATGCATCATATTGAACTTGCACTTCATATTCTTCTCTTGATATGTATGATGGCTTGGAGGTAAACATGATTGTTCACTCAATCTTCTTTTCCAAGCCATACTTGCAATGAGCTCAACTCTACACATGACCATTCTTCATATAAACCCTTGAATAGAGCATTGGTCATCATGTCATCTTCAAGAGTCCAACACATGAACTACTATATTTTCCCATGGACAAGATCTATAAGAATATCTCAATGTAAACATAAGAAGATGCGGCGGCGCTTCCTTCGATCCCCCTCCCCCCAACCTGCACCCCCCCCCCCCCACCCCACCGAAGTTTGCTCCTTGCCGGAGCCGCCTCCATCACGGCCAGCCGCGGCTCCGGCAGCTACGGCTCGGCCTGGCCCTGGTTTGGTCTGCGGTGGAGAGAGAATTTGGGTGGAGAGAGAGATTGGGGATGAACCGGAGGAAGAAGAGAAGGAAACGTGGGGGAGGAGACAACGTGGGTGAGACCCACCACGACGATGCGCTGTGTCCATGCAACCGCTCGCGCGGGCAACAGCCAGCCCTTTCGTACTCTTAGCCATCCACATCATTTGGAGATGGCAAAATTATAAGTTGTACAATGCATTATCTCTTAGTGTCATCCCTAGCAATTAATGTGAATTAATTATATTTTAGTAAGAAAATATATTTTTAGGAGAAGACAAATGGTACAATGGTGAAATTAGCCTTCACTTATTTCGTAAGAGATCATCTCTTGCTAAGGGAAGGCGGTCTCCCCTTTCCTCATTCTCTCCACCAACTAGACAAATATTCTATGTGTCAACGCTAAGAGAAGGCTAACGTCACTCCATTTTACATGCCCTAATAACGTCAGCACTGCTATAGGTACAGAACTTTATGTCTGATCCGTGTACAACCTTGCACGTCGAACCATTCGTGCCTAGCACAATATTAAATCACACGGATGGTTTACTCGACTTACAGGCATCAGAGACAACAAATGTCGTACACATAGAGGTTCCGATCTAACATCTCCTATTAGCTTCGTGATTTGCAATGACGCGAACTTTGGACACATGGAGAGAAGCGAGGAGTGAATCTAACATCTCCTATTGGCTTTCGGGATTCTAAAACAAAGTACTTGTTGGATTCAGATAAAATATGGATGTGAGTAATTTTTTCTCCCATGTACAAAAGTCCAAACTAATCAAGTGAATTTAGAGTGATAGTCATCAGCCCGACTATATTATATTATGGTTGATTGTTTTTTCACATAATTTATCAGGGGCAAAGGGGTCTTTTTACTGCTCAAAATGCACTAGAGTGCCATATTAGGAAAGAAATAAAGTTAAAATGTCAAATTGGAAATAATATTTTTCTAGGGCCAAATAGAGAAGACACGATTTTAAGGAAGGCCCAAATAAGGAATTCTTTATATATCCATTGCCAAGAAAATGGGCGATTCCATCTCCAATGTATGCCAGTGGTACTCCCAAGCGTTTCACGAAATCCTCTCACTTGGCCTTGTGCCATGAGCCGAGTTGTGTCTTCCACATTTTGTTCCCTCAGATAGGTCAGACCAAACACTGCCATCATCGCCTTGCAAAACATGTATGTGGCTTCAACAGTTGTGGAATCAAACATACAGAGGTAGTCTTTTAATGAATCTGCGTGAAATCCATATGCAAGACACCATATGGCAGCTGTGCTTTTATGAATGAATGAGCATCCAAAACGCCCGGTGCAATTCTTTATCAGCTCAAACTAGTTATCATATATAGTCATGAACACCATGCAAGATTTTTGTAAACACTTCCATCTTCATCCTAAAACGCCAGTAAAATTCCTGAGAAGTGTTTGTCAGGGTCTACGAAAAATAGTCATTGAACAACAACACATGACCAGTTGAGCTTCGAGGTTCTTGCTGGCTAGCCGGCCTCTCTCTGATCCTCTCCCACTTGGGAGTGGCGTTCAGCTCGACTTGCACAACTAGGAAAAAACCGAGGACCATTTGATTCTCATCGTTGTCGTGTGCAAGAGAGCCACTCTCTGAAATCATCTGGTGGAACATGAGCTCATCTTCGCTATCCATAGCCTACTATACAAGAACTGAAGCAATGAAATAAAACTAGAAAATGGATCAAGTAAATTAATTAGTTGTTAAACACTTGAACACCTTGCGTGCCTGGTGGCAGGGAGGAAGAGGCGCTGCTGACGACAGAAGTTGTGCCGGAACAAAAAGAGGACATGGAGCGATGGCGAATATGTCTGCATGGTCGTTGTTGACTCCATGCGGTGAGTTGGCAACAGCAAGCGTGGCGGTGATGGTGCGAGTCAGCGGCCGGAGGAAATTGGTCGGTGTGATGGGGTCAAATGAACGACAAGCCTAACCGACCGTGTCAATGAGAGGGGGCATGTCGGAGGGCGTGTCCGGCAATGTCCAGCGCCCCAGAGCATGCCGCCAAGTTTAAAGTGTTGGTCAGGGATGCTGGACAAAAAAATGTCTCGGCCCGGAGACTTAGAGGTGCCGCGTGATTTTTGCGTTCGGACCCTTTTTAGATTTTTGATAGTCCTTTGGCGGGTAACGCTGAAGATGCTCTTAGTACAGCCAACATGGGACATATAATAACACTCCTTATTGCATTAGTAGATCTCACACATTTAGTTTGCATCAAGCCACACGAACACAGATTATTGTAATCAAATGCACCGGAGAATATTTACACATGCAATTGCTTCGGCGACAAAGATGGGCACTTGGAGTTGCATACTCGGCAATTCGCCTGGCACTCCTTCATGTATGCCAACAAGGAACGCCCGGTGTCACAAGGCAACAGATGCAGTCGAAATTATAGGCTTCACCTTTGGTCTTGCAATCTCAAGGAGCACACATTATCAGATTAACCTTGCTCTCATCTGATGTGGAGCCCATGGTAGTCGCATCATCTAGGTAGCTTTTCATGGCCTCGAGACGACCTATTGAATGAAACATTGTGTGTGTGCCAGTTTACAACTAATACACAATCATATATAACCAGCGGCAAGAGTTTATGCAAGACGCGAAAACTATTGAAATATTCGCAAAATGGAAACGGAAAACAACTGCCAGAGAAAACGGAAAACAACTGCCAGAGATATTCGCAAAACGGAAAACGGATAACCAGCGGAAAGTACTTACACTGTCCAACCACTACGAGCCAGCCGAAAAGATGGTGATCGCGAACGCCTGCAATCCCCTCTTCATATTTCGATTAGGATCATTCTAATGAACCAGAACCGTACGTATGGCGGTATGGGAGTCAGAAATTGCAAAATCTGGCAAGCAATGTGAACAAAGAAAACCCTCACCGAAGCAGTACCCGACCCTATCCTTTCGCTCCCCACCTGCTACAGTGAGCGTAGGCGATTTTTGGGCGAAACCTTCGCAGACCAGCTCGCCGGCGCGCGATCCGCTCGATCCCTCGCCTCCGCGGCCGCTCCGGCGGCGGGAGGTCGGGGAATCGACGGATCCCGCCGTGTATATAGCCTAGGTGTGTGTGGGTGGCCTGCCGGCGGCGCTGTGGTGAGGGCGGCGCGGCCGGAGAGGCTTTTGGCGGCGGCAGCTCCCTCCTCTGTTCCTGGCGCTCCGGCGGGGGCTCAGGGCAGATCTGCCATCGCGGGCGCGGCCGCTGCTCTCCGGAGCCGCGGCGTGCTCTTTCCCGAGCTGGCGGCCGTGGTGGCGGCGCTTGCTCGTGCTTTTGGGGTTCGGCTGTCTCCGCTCCGGCGGAGTTGGTGCTTCTGCTTAACCCATCTGGGAGTTTGCAGGCGGATCTTCTTCCTCGTCATTGGTCGCGGAGGGTGCGGTGGAAGATGGGCGGAGCTGTCGTGGTCGTCTCCGGCGCGAGGCGGCGATGGCGGTGGAGGGGCAGCTCGAGGCCGATGCTCGTTCAACGTGCAGATGCTGGTGCTCGCGTCAGCTGGCTCATGCGGCTGCTCAACAAGGTTGCTCCAGCTGGCTCCTCCGGTGTGTGGTGAGGCTGCCTTCTTCGGCTCCGGCGGCTGCTGGTGGTTGAAGACGGTGTGCTGCTCGGCGGATCTGCGTTCGCTGCGTGTGAGTTCGATCTTGCCTCTGATCGTGCGTGTGTGTTCTTTCACTTGTTGATCTTGTACACGAGCTCCTTGTCAAAAAAAAAAAAAAAACCCTCACCTCACCTCAGTTTATAGGCGGACAGCAGGCACAATATATCATGTATAGCTAACAGATGAATCGCATTCCATATATACATGGCTCAACACGCGAGATATTCTGGTGATTACAATCGCAGATCTGACAGTGATGGAAATTTAGGAACATTCCTGTACAAAAAATCAGGAACATAGGCCAAGGCCGTGGCTTTATTATACTTCCCCTCTCCCCCTTCCTTATCCGCTCCGCTACAGTGTAGAGAGGCGGAAAAGGAGGCGACCGCGCGCGTGCTTACTCCCGCCGGCGAATCCGCCGCTCCCCTCTGCCTCCGGCCGCCGTTCAGGCGTTGTGAGGTAGGGGGAGCTCCGGAGGCTGCCGTGCGTGTATAGTTAGGTGTAGGTGTTAGGTGTGCGTGCCCGGACGGCGTTGCCGAAGACGGAGATGGTGGCGTCGGTGTGGTGGGCGTGGTGCTTCCCCTCCTTTCTCCGTTCCGGCCTCGGTGCCGGGGAGGCCGTGAAGCTTCGTCGGGCGCTCTCCTCCTCCCTTGCTTCTCCGGTCGGCCGTGGCGGCGAGGGGAGAAGCTGGAGGTGGTCGGGCTCCTGTTTTTGTTGCAGGTGGTGCGGCTGGTCTCCTCTGGTGCTTCTGCTCTGGCCTGCCGTGGTGGTGAGGGGAGTGGGCTCTGGAGGTGGTGTGGTGTTGGTGCTGGTGGTCTTGGTCGCCGGCGTCGCGGCTGGAAGTTGGGTGGAGGTGGGAAGATGGCGCTGCGGCCGTGGTCGTTCATCGAGGTCAGATTCCGGTGCTTCGCGGCGGATGGATTTTGCGGCCTTCTACAACGTGTGGGTGTGCCTTCTTCTCGGCGGACGGTGGTACGGCGTCGTCGCCGGCGACTAGGAGTTCTGGGTGCGACTGAGGATCCAATCGAGTTTCTTCACGGTGCTTCAGGGTGCTTTCTGCACTTTTCCTTGGGCTTCCTTGTTTTTTTCTGTTTCGTTGGGGACCTGTATGTAAAGTGCTGAGCTTCCTTTTTATAAATTGGATCCTTCCTAAAAAAAAAAATCAGGAACATAGAATGATTTTTATATGGTATGTTCCTAATTTTCATAAGGAATGTTTCTAAATTATGGATGCATTCAATCAGCAGGATTTTACGTATGCAGCAAAGCGCCAACAACGATTCTTTGCGTCAGGCGTATCTCGCCATGGGCCACCAAACCCTGCTCTGGCTTCTAGTCCCCGTTGGCTTGAAGAAGGAATGCAGTACTGAGATCAGCTTTTTTTTTTTACCGAGATCCGCTTCTGGTTGTTGGGCACTTGGGCAATGCCCACTTTTCAACTGTTATCCCCTTCACATACTGCCTTCTTCAGGTAACGGCTACTCCTTGTTTAACTGAGAGCCGTGGAGTACTTGCATATTTCATAAACCGGAGCCATGGAGGCTGACTTGCCAGACGATACAGGTAACAAGGAGCAGCAGCTTCTTCATCTATGTGCAGACGTCATCGTCATCGGCGGTGATGATGAGCTTCTCCCACTCTTCGGAGATGCTGGGGGACGCCTTCAACTTGGACTGGTTCGGGAGCTTCTTCTCATCGGGTTGGATCAGGAGCTTGTCTCACTGAGCTTGAAATGATGCTGTATGTGGCTTGTTAAGCCTATGAATATGGTCAGCCTCGCTAGCCTTCTCATTTCCCTGGACCCTGCAGTGCTGGTATTTTTGGTTCACCGAGGAAGTCGAGATAGATAGCATCCTTCTCAGCATAGGCAATCGACCTGCAAAACGAGATGACGGTACAGTACAGTTTCTGATCCAGATCACCTCTTGAATGCGGGGAAAAAGCTCGGACTATTTTCGCATAAGGAAATGGCACGTAAAAGCCTGCTAGGCAATATTCAATTCTCGCTGACTTCTGAAGTGGATACCAGTACATCGTGTGTCTCATGTTAAGCTTCAGCAATTGTATCAGGAAATTAGGAAGGCTGCTATGACTATGGACATGGAGCAAACCAGGGCCAAAATGAAAGTGAGGCTAGATACTAATCCTGCGTGCGCTCCGTCTCCGCAGGGTACGCGCCAGGCAGCTTTCTCTACAGGCGTGGCGTCCAGATTCTTCAAGACCCATAGGCATGAATCGGGATGGGTCTCCTTTTTCCTGTAACGGAGGAGCAGGTCTGGGCTGCCAAACTCAACCGTCCCGTAACCGCTAGAATCGAGAGGCTGCAAATAAACATGGCAGTCAGTAGTCCACTAAGAGTTTCTTCGAAAGTGTTATGAAAGTTTCTTAGACCAAGTATACATATGTGAAATTGATCACAAAGACATGGTATATCTAAAATAGGACTAGATTAACATGATGATGAGTACTAATTTGCTAAGAGTGGGTTTACCGGATAGTCTGCTTCAAGTTATATCGGAAACATAATGATAAAAAAGCAAATAAGAGCTACATTTAAAAAAAAAAACTTTTATGCTAAATCTAAATATGAGAAGTTGACCATGACAAGACAAAAATACTAGATATAGATCTAAAACTACAAGTCTAACTGCCTTGTACGTCCATCACCTTACAGAAGAAATGAGGAGTACCAGAAGATAAACAACCATGTCACTTTTCCATAACACCATGTGCATTTCAGGCTAGGCCGCAGCAAGGTAAAACATGGAAATGGAGGGTGGGTTCAGTGAGCTTAAGAGCATAAAATACCCACCGATTTTTAAACACACTTAAGAGCATTTCAGATGAAAAAAGATTCCATTATATATCGTTTCCTACAGAACTAAATCAAACACGCTTTCCCTTTTAAGCATAAGAATGCAGTGTCCCTTGTTTCATTCAATCTGTTGATACAAAACTTTGTGAAATTTCCTAAAATTATGTGAAATTTGGGTAACAAGGGATCCACAATCTAGGAAAATCATGAACCCGCCTACAGAGATGGAAACTTAAACACGCAAATATACGTTGAACAGTGATTTTCCGCAGCTCATTATTAGTAGAATTCATCTTAAGGTTTGTCTTTCTGATTTCCTAGTCTTTGATTAACTGTAGGAAATTCAGGAATAAAAATCTCTTTGGCAGGAAAATAGGCAATCCTTGCAGCCTCGGCAATTGCCCAGAGTCAGGTGCTCTCTTCAAGTCATAATGTTGATCTTCAAAAGCCAGAGCCACAACAGCCTCAACAAGTAGCCATTGTTCCTCCAGTGTTCCTCACTTTGTATACTGCAGATGAGTTGAAATGAAAATTTGGCGCCTCCGGCGCATCCACTGTAAAAATAAAATTGACTGTACAGTTGAAGAGTAATTTTTGCCAAGGTTCAGTTCATCTCCCATACTGTTCACTAACTTCAATAGTCTTCTTGACTCTTTTAGAAACCTTTAATGGTAGGATGCTCAAGAGTTGATCCATAACATTAACATAAATAAAAGGATACAAGTGATGTGACCTAAAGCGAAACTAAACAGAAATTGCTAAATTTGCAAGATTTTTTGTTGATCTCCAATCAATATTTATTACTTGTATGTTCTGCAATCAATTATGCTAAGAATGTATTATTTGCCATTTTGGGGCATCAAGTCGCTAACCTGACCTAGAATAACTGTTTCCTACATTAACAGGATGCTTTTTAAGGATTTTAAGGATCCACATAACTCATTATATAAAATAGAGAAGGCAAACATGACTGATATCTCTCCTATTAATACTTTCTATATAATAATCATGTGTACCAACAGACCACATGAAGTAACTGAATCAAGCTGACAGCCTGTTAGCACACATGGTCTTTCATAATTAGAAACTTACCAGGTATCTGGCATGGAGAGGAAGCTCTACTGCAAGGTTACATTCCCTTGATGTTGTTGGCTTGAGATCAAAATGAATTTCAACAGCTGACCTGTTGGACAGAGCTGAGGGTAGTTCAAGGTTTGTGTCTCCAAAAACAGCAACATCGAGGAAAACTGCAAGATAAAAAAGGAAATTAACATAATGTAAATGAGCGGTGATGCAGTTAACTTGCCAGCTCAGAGTTCGGTTTCACCTTTCCGCTCAACCAAATGTTGTAGCTCAAATGGGTCAGCAAATACCCCACTCGGGAGCTTTTCAATTATCACCAGGTTGGCATCATAACCATCAAGGACTTTTCCCATATCACTTTTGCAGTTACCAAATTTCACAGAATAGACTAAACGGCGATGGGAACCTTCACCAACCAGTTTCCTGTGCACTTCTGGATGCGCAGGCACATCAAGGTCATCAGCAATTCCATTACACAAGTCAGAAAAATCTGGCACTTCGGTTAAGCCACGATGTTGATCAACCGGTTCCATCAAGGTGTTGAGGGCATCAGCAATGTACGTCCTAGAGCAAGGCATACAATCGACATGTTTCTGGCCGTTGTCTACCTGTTCAGAACCAGTTGTCAGCAAAATATCAAACAACAGGAACAAAAGCACACCAAAGTTCGAAGTAGTACCTAAATGTATGGCATATCCTGATGCGCAAACAATTTGCGTAATAGAAGTGAAAAAAAAGTACAGTGAGTTAATTACAACCAGAACACTGAATGATCAAATGCAAACTAATGTGAGCCAAATGAGTCAAAGACTCTGAAAAGGTATTCTAACATGGGATGGCTGCACAAATCCTACCGAGTTTTGTAAATAAACAAATATCAGCAGAACGGGGCCTCTACGGATTAAGTTTTACCGATAACCTTACCAGTGATTTTTCTGCATTCTATCTGAATTATCCATAGCATGGAAGCAACATCAGCTAGGAACTTTTTTTGAACCGAAAAACAATAAATATCCTATCGAAAGAAATCCAGTCCGCCCACACGTACCTGCGCAGGCACTGAAGACGCACAGCAGACCCAAGCGGCGGAGAAAAACGCCACTGCGAGCAAGCACGGCCGCATCCTCACGGCCATGGCTTCGAACAGCGGCCCGCCCGGTCTCAACTCGTCACTTCGCCGTCGTTTAGCTGGTCGGAAGTAGAGCCGCACAGCTCCGCTTGTGTGTAGTCACCGCTTGTGGTCACCGGAGCGATGCGCCGCCCATGGCGGTCCGTGGTCGCCGGAGTGGCCGCGCCGTCGCCCGTGGTCGGGGATTTGATCTGATCGATCGATTGGGCTGGTTCCGTGGTTCGGTCCAGACAGACAGGCAGGCAGGCAGGAGTCTCAGAGAATTTACAAGATTACCACAGGTGTATTTTGGTCATTCGCTGGGAAATTTTGTGCTAAAAAAATCAGAATAAACTTAGACAAGAAATAGGGGAAATGATGAAGAAGCCAATCGAATTATCGAACATAGGTTGAATGATCAAATGCGATATAATGTGTGGTAAATGATTGAATTCCCCGCTGTGTCGTGCAACATGTTACCAAACAAACAACGAAGATTGAATTTGAACACAAATCTAATCGTACCGATTCTATGTCACACAAACACAACAACATTAGTCCTTCATTAGGGGGGAATTCGCTTTGGATCCCGGGTGCACAAACTACAACTTTCCAGTGGCAATTCTTGCAATTTTTGTTCAGTGATGCAATTACATGTCTATAGGTGTTCCTGCAGAAAGGCGGGGGGACGCCCAATATATATTACATGGAAATATCATTGGAAAACGCTTTTGGGATCCAGTTAGCCAAATGATGACGATTTCATGCCGCCAAAATGGCACGAGCAGGGGTATGAGCAGAGGACCAGTACTCATCACGTGGCACACGTGACAAGCTATCTCAAACCAACCAAACAAAAAAAAGAGGAGCAGTACTTCAGTTATTCAGGCCTATTGCAAGCTCCTCGCTCCAGTAACAGCCGTTCCAAATCATCAAAGCCCTCGTTTTCATCATGGAATTCTCCTGATTCGTCATCCCCAACAACCCCCAGTTCACCATGGGGAGATACACCGGTTTTTTCGTAGAACTCTTCCTTTTGGGTATCCCACTCTTTGACGATTTCCTCTACCTTGTCACCCAGCAGTTTGTCATTCTTAAGGATGTGCTTGAAATCTTCCACATCAACACTTTGGCTTGTCTCTGTCAGGGTAAAAGGAAGGGCAGAAGCATAGCGGTATTGTCAATGATAAATTCAAGCGTAACAAATTCCAGATAATATTTTTGAGGACAAGGTGGTCGTACCACCGCTCGAATAGATAGAAAGAATTGACCCAGTTTATAAGGGAAACCGGGTCCAAAAACCATACAATCTGTACAAAATAATGACACAAACGAAGCGACCCATCGTCCACACGACCCAAGTCGACAAATGTCACAACACACACACCCGCTCCGGGGCCGCCGCCCCGGCGTAACAACCAGAATGACCTTCGCATTGCCCGAAAGCGATCCAGTCATGGTCGACGAACCCTCTGCCCCCACAGTCTTCATCCAGGTTGCCACCAAAACCACCATGTACCGGGGCCGCCACTCCGGAGAAGCAACCAGATCGACCTTCGCCCGAAGATGATCCAGTCAGGTCGACGAACCCTCTGCCCGCGCAGTCTCCATCCAGGTCGCCACCCAGACCCCCGCTAGACAACGGCTCTGCCTCATAGAACTGTCGTAGCGAGGGAGACCGAGGCCGCCGCCTCGACGTCCACCACCATCCGGGGCCGCCGCCCCGACGTCCACCACCCACGACCACCCGCCCATTTTGCACATCCGCCGCGAAACCGTCGCACCACGCAGGCCAAGAGCTCCAAAGCGGCGCCTCCAACCAGGTAGTGACGAGATCGACACCGCCGCCCGCTCCCGAAGAGTTAGATTTTCACCCGGAGCTCTTGGTACCACACGCGTTAGTCGAGGTCGAAAAGCTCCACAACGACGCAAACAAGAAGGAGAACGACGCCCGAGGGCGCCGCCGTCGTCGGCACCGACCGAAGTCCGTGCGAGCTTTCGCCCGGAGTTCAACCCGACCCAAAGCTTCGGGAGCCGCAGATGACGTCCTGGTTGTGTCATCAACCGTCGAGCACCACCGCATGCCGCTGCCGCCGCGGCACCTCCCTCCACGACATCTGGCATGCCCTCTGCCGCCGAAGCAGCCGCAGGTCCGGGGCCGCCGCCCCGGCTTCCTCCGCGGTCAAACCGTGCGACCACGGCCACCCGCCTCCGCGCCGGTGCGACAGCCCCCGCACCGCACGACCGCCACATCACACCAGGTCCTCCTCCGCAACCACCAGCCAAACATCCTCGCTCTGCACCGAAGAGATCGAGCAGCGTCTCACCTCACGGCCTCCTGCCCAGCTGCACGGCGCACCCGGCGGCTGCCATGCAGCAGGCCAGAGCGGCGCCCCTTGCCTGCCCGCACCGGGCCACCACCGTCGCCAGGTCTGCCCTCGAGCAGAGTCTGTCGCGGTTCTATGGGCCCAGATCGGGCCCGAAACGGCTCGTCGTGTCGCCACCAGCTCACGCCGAACCCTGACCCGGGCCGCCACCGCGACGTAGAGCCGCCAGCACCACCGCCTCGCCCTGCTGGTCCTCCTCGCCGCTCTGCACTCCACGGAGCTCCGCCTCCAAGCACGGCCCCGTCGTCACGAATCCTGGTCCGCTCGCAGAGATGCCGCCACGGCGCGCCTCCACCGCCCTCCGCCTTTGGCGGGCCGGGCGCCGCCACCGCCGGAGGCGTCGCCGGCGGCGACCCGGGAGGGAGGGGAAAGATAATATAAGATGATGGCAACAAATAAGCACCTGAAACCACTAGTTCTTTGGCTCTAGCATAGTCCACTGACAACTTCTTGATGTTATCAAGTTCAAGCTCCACGCCCTAGATGCAGATTGATGTGTCAGTTACAGAAAAACATGAGTATCATGGCTAACAACTTAGCAATTTTTAACCATTAACTGGAATGGTTACAGCATGCGTCAACCACTACCATTTGCAGAACAGAAGCTTGGCAGGTAGGTCAAACAAAAATAAATGATAACATCAACCCTATGTCTCGATGTGGCAGTGCCCCGAAGTGTGTTAAATGAAACTAAAAAGAGGGCATGAAAGGAAATAGAAGCGATGATATGTGTAAAGCGATTAACCTTACCAGGTCTGTGTACGTGTAACTCCCTATTTGAGTATTTGCAAACAACCTGAAGCATAAACATAACATTCAGAATATTAGGAAGTAATGTGTCCTTGTTCTCGCAGAAATAATATGGAGAAGGAAAAGTTTACTACCCTGCAAGAAGAAAACACATATGCTAATGACGAAGAGCAGACAGATGGTAGAGAAGAAATTCCACGTACTTGTCAGAGGCAGAACAAAGAGGAGATGCACCAAGAACTCCAAGATCAAGATCTACTAGGTTCCCCTCACTTAGAGGAGAGATGGATTGGTGGAAATGTAGATCTAGATCTCCTCTCTCAAATCTCTCAAAGATATGCAAGAATCATGGGAGGAATTGGGAGAGGGGCAAGCTTTTCAAGGTCAACAATGGTGGGAGAGAGAGGAGAAAACTTGCTTAACCCTTTGGGGAAGAAGGGGGCCTTATATAGGTCCCAAGACAAAGACTCGTTGCAGAAAAACTCGAACCGGATATTCCGGTCAAGTCTAGACCGGAATTTCCGGCCCAAGCCGCGCAAAGAAAACCTTCTGGTGGTAACCGGATATTCCGGTCCAGTTTGGACCGGATTATTCGATTGTCCGAAAACTGACAGAAACAGCAAAACGAAAATTGCAACATCTTTTTTATCCGGACTCCGATTTCGATGATCTTGGGCTCGTTGGAATCGTAACGAAGATCTCTTCAAGATTATGCAGAGAAACATCATAGTCCATCATGTGAGGAGGAACTAACAAGGAGAGAGTTTTACCTCTCTTAGAATAGACAAACCGGTAAAACCTCCAACATCAAAAACACAACAAGATATTCGAATGAAATCTGTTTTTGATGAATTAGAGCTTGGTATGGAGATAAACACAATCTCTAAAACCTCACATCGATAAAAGCCAAATAAGAACCAAGAAAGATGAAATGCCAAGTCTGCAAAGGTTTGAGCTCTCCACAAAGATGCGATCAAGTTACTCACTTGAGAGCCCCTCTTGATAGTATGCCGTCTATCCTAAAACCCGGTCTCCAACTAAAAACATGAGACCGGTAAAATAGAAAACCTATCAAGATCATACCTTTGCCTTGCGCATTCCACTTGAGCTCGATGATGACAATCTTGACTCTCTCAAGTTGGAACACCTTTCTTGATTGTGCTTGCTAGCACATGCCTGATGAAGACTTCTCCAAATGCTCCCCCATACTCCATTATGGGAGGGCCTCACTAAGCTCTGTCTTCATGTCTCCTTTGCAAGCTTCAATCAAATGATATCTTCCGAGATGCATCATATTGAACTTGCACTTCATATTCTTCTCTTGATATGTATGATGGCTTGGAGGTAAACATGATTGTTCACTCAATCTTCTTTTCCAAGCCATACTTGCAATGAGCTCAACTCTACACATGACCATTCTTCATATAAACCCTTGAATAGAGCATTGGTCATCATGTCATCTTCAAGAGTCCAACACATGAACTACTATATTTTCCCATGGACAAGATCTATAAGAATATCTCAATGTAAACATAAGAAGATGCGGCGGCGCTTCCTTCGATCCCCCTCCCCCGACCTGCACCCCCCCCCCCCCCCCACCGAAGTTTGCTCCTTGCCGGAGCCGCCTCCATCGCGGCTAGTCGCGGCTCCGGCAGCTACGGCTCGGCCTGGCCCTGGTTTGGTCTGCGGTGGAGAGAGAATTTGGGTGGAGAGAGAGATTGGGGATGAACCGGAGGAAGAAGAGAAGGAAACGTGGGGGAGGAGACAACGTGGGTGAGACCCACCACGACGATGCGCTGTGTCCATGCAACCGCTCGCGCGGGCAACAGCTAGCCCTTTCGTACTCTTAGCCATCCACATCATTTGGAGATGGCAAAATTATAAGTTGTACAATGCATTATCTCTTAGTGTCATCCCTAGCAATTAATGTGAATTAATTATATTTTAGTAAGAAAATATATTTTTAGGAGAAGACAAATGGTACAATGGTGAAATTAGCCTTCACTTATTTCGTAAGAGATCATCTCTTGCTAAGGGAAGGCGGTCTCCCCTTTCCTCATTCTCTCCACCAACTAGACAAATATTCTATGTGTCAACGCTAAGAGAAGGCTAACGTCACTCCATTGTACATGCCCTAATAACGTCAGCACTGCTATAGGTACAGAACTTTATGTCTGATCCGTGTACAACCTTGCACGTCGAACCATTCGTGCCTAGCACAATATTAAATCACACGGATGGTTTACTCGACTTACAGGCATCAGAGACAACAAATGTCGTACACATAGAGGTTCCGATCTAACATCTCCTATTAGCTTCGTGATTTGCAATGACGCGAACTTTGGACACATGGAGAGAAGCGAGGAGTGAATCTAACATCTCCTATTGGCTTTCGGGATTCTAAAACAAAGTACTTGTTGGATTCAGATAAAATATGGATGTGAGTAATTTTTTCTCCCATGTACAAAAGTCCAAACTAATCAAGTGAATTTAGAGTGATAGTCATCAGCCCGACTATATTATATTATGGTTGATTGTTTTTTCACATAATTTATCAGGGGCAAAGGGGTCTTTTTACTGCTCAAAATGCACTAGAGTGCCATATTAGGAAAGAAATAAAGTTAAAATGTCAAATTGGAAATAATATTTTTCTAGGGCCAAATAGAGAAGACACGATTTTAAGGAAGGCCCAAATAAGGAATTCTTTATATATCCATTGCCAAGAAAATGGGCGATTCCATCTCCAATGTATGCCAGTGGTACTCCCAAGCGTTTCACGAAATCCTCTCACTTGGCCTTGTGCCATGAGCCGAGTTGTGTCTTCCACATTTTGTTCCCTCAGATAGGTCAGACCAAACACTGCCATCATCGCCTTGCAAAACATGTATGTGGCTTCAACAGTTGTGGAATCAAACATACAGAGGTAGTCTTTTAATGAATCTGCGTGAAATCCATATGCAAGACACCATATGGCAGCTGTGCTTTTATGAATGAATGAGCATCCAAAACGCCCGGTGCAATTCTTTATCAGCTCAAACTAGTTATCATATATAGTCATGAACACCATGCAAGATTTTTGTAAACACTTCCATCTTCATCCTAAAACGCCAGTAAAATTCCTGAGAAGTGTTTGTCAGGGTCTACGAAAAATAGTCATTGAACAACAACACATGACCAGTTGAGCTTCGAGGTTCTTGCTGGCTAGCCGGCCTCTCTCTGATCCTCTCCCACTTGGGAGTGGCGTTCAGCTCGACTTGCACAACTAGGAAAAAACCGAGGACCATTTGATTCTCATCGTTGTCGTGTGCAAGAGAGCCACTCTCTGAAATCATCTGGTGGAACATGATCTCATCTTCGCTATCCATAGCCTACTATACAAGAACTGAAGCAATGAAATAAAACTAGAAAATGGATCAAGTAAATTAATTAGTTGTTAAACACTTGAACACCTTGCGTGCCTGGTGGCAGGGAGGAAGAGGCGCTGCTGACGACAGAAGTTGTGCCGGAACAAAAAGAGGACATGGAGCGATGGCGAATATGTCTGCATGGTCGTTGTTGACTCCATGCGGTGAGTTGGCAACAGCAAGCGTGGCGGTGATGGTGCGAGTCAGCGGCCGGAGGAAATTGGTCGGTGTGATGGGGTCAAATGAACGACAAGCCTAACCGACCGTGTCAATGAGAGGGGGCATGTCGGAGGGCGTGTCCGGCAATGTCCAGCCCCAGAGCATGCCGCCAAGTTTAAAGTGTTGGTCAGGGATGCTGGACAAAAAAATGTCTCGGCCCGGAGACTTAGAGGTGCCGCGTGATTTTTGCGTTCGGACCCTTTTTAGATTTTTGATAGTCCTTTGGCGGGTAACGCTGAAGATGCTCTTAGTACAGCCAACATGGGACATATAATAACACTCCTTATTGCATTAGTAGATCTCACACATTTAGTTTGCATCAAGCCACACGAACACAGATTATTGTAATCAAATGCACCGGAGAATATTTACACATGCAATTGCTTCGGCGACAAAGATGGGCACTTGGAGTTGCATACTCGGCAATTCGCCTGGCACTCCTTCATGTATGCCAACAAGGAACGCCCGGTGTCACAAGGCAACAGATGCAGTCGAAATTATAGGCTTCACCTTTGGTCTTGCAATCTCAAGGAGCACACATTATCAGATTAACCTTGCTCTCATCTGATGTGGAGCCCATGGTAGTCGCATCATCTAGGTAGCTTTTCATGGCCTCGAGACGACCTATTGAATGAAACATTGTGTGTGTGCCAGTTTACAACTAATACACAATCATATATAACCAGCGGCAAGAGTTTATGCAAGACGCGAAAACTATTGAAATATTCGCAAAATGGAAACGGAAAACAACTGCCAGAGAAAACGGAAAACAACTGCCAGAGATATTCGCAAAACGGAAAACGGATAACCAGCGGAAAGTACTTACACTGTCCAACCACTACGAGCCAGCCGAAAAGATGGTGATCGCGAACGCCTGCAATCCCCTCTTCATATTTCGATTAGGATCATTCTAATGAACCAGAACCGTACGTATGGCGGTATGGGAGTCAGAAATTGCAAAATCTGGCAAGCAATGTGAACAAAGAAAACCCTCACCTCACCTCAGTTTATAGGCGGACAGCAGGCACAATATATCATGTATAGCTAACAGATGAATCGCATTCCATATATACATGGCTCAACACGCGAGATATTCTGGTGATTACAATCGCAGATCTGACAGTGATGGAAATTTAGGAACATTCCTGTACAAAAAATCAGGAACATAGGCCAAGGCCGTGGCTTTATTATACTTCCCCTCTCCCCCTTCCTTATCCGCTCCGCTACAGTGTAGAGAGGCGGAAAAGGAGGCGACCGCGCGCGTGCTTACTCCCGCCGGCGAATCCGCCGCTCCCCTCTGCCTCTGGCCGCCGTTCAGGCGTTGTGAGGTAGGGGGAGCTCCGGAGGCTGCCGTGCGTGTATAGTTAGGTGTAGGTGTTAGGTGTGCGTGCCCGGACGGCGTTGCCGAAGACGGAGATGGTGGCGTCGGTGTGGTGGGCGTGGTGCTTCCCCTCCTTTCTCCGTTCCGGCCTCGGTGCCGGGGGCGATGAAGCTTCGTCCAACCTCTTTCCTGTGCACTTCTGGATGGCGGCGAGGGGAGAAGCTGGAGGTGGTCGGGCTCCTGTTTTTGTTGCAGGTGGTGCGGCTGGTCTCCTCTGGTGCTTCTGCTCTGGCCACGATGGTGATCAGTGGGTTCCATGGTGGTGTTGAGGGTGGTCTTGGTACGGCGTAGAGCAAGGGGTGGAGGTGGGAAGATGGCGCTGCGGCCGTGGTCGTTCATCGAGGTCAGATTCCAGTTGTCAGCAAAATATCAAACAACAGGAACAAAAGCACACCAAAGTTCGAAGTAGTACCTAAATGTATGGCATATCCTGATGCGCAAACAATTTGCGTAATAGAAGTGAAAAAAAAGTACAGTGAGTTAATTACAACCAGAACACTGAATGATCAAATGCAAACTAATGTGAGCCAAATGAGTCAAAGACTCTGAAAAGGTATTCTAACATGGGATGGCTGCACAAATCCTACCGAGTTTTGTAAATAAACAAATATCAGCAGAACGGGGCCTCTACGGATTAAGTTTTACCGATAACCTTACCAGTGATTTTTCTGCATTCTATCTGAATTATCCATAGCATGGAAGCAACATCAGCTAGGAACTTTTTTTGAACCGAAAATCAATAAATATCCTATCGAAAGAAATCCAGTCCGCCCACACGTACCTGCGCAGGCACTGAAGACGCACAGCAGACCCAAGCGGCGGAGAAAAACGCCACTGCGAGCAAGCACGGCCGCATCCTCACGGCCATGGCTTCGAACAGCGGCCCGCCCGGTCTCAACTCGTCACTTCGCCGTCGTTTAGCTGGTCGGAAGTAGAGCCGCACAGCTCCGCTTGTGTGTAGTCACCGCTTGTGGTCACCGGAGCGATGCGCCGCCCATGGCGGTCCGTGGTCGCCGGAGTGGCCGCGCCGTCGCCCGTGGTCGGGGATTTGATCTGATCGATCGATTGGGCTGGTTCCGTGGTTCGGTCCAGACAGACAGGCAGGCAGGCAGGAGTCTCAGAGAATTTACAAGATTACCACAGGTGTATTTTGGTCATTCGCTGGGAAATTTTGTGCTAAAAAAATCAGAATAAACTTAGACAAGAAATAGGGGAAATGATGAAGAAGCCAATCGAATTATCGAACATAGGTTGAATGATCAAATGCGATATAATGTGTGGTAAATGATTGAATTCCCCGCTGTGTCGTGCAACATGTTACCAAACAAACAACGAAGATTGAATTTGAACACAAATCTAATCGTACCGATTCTATGTCACACAAACACAACAACATTAGTCCTTCATTAGGGGGGAATTCGCTTTGGATCCCGGGTGCACAAACTACAACTTTCCAGTGGCAATTCTTGCAATTTTTGTTCAGTGATGCAATTACATGTCTATAGGTGTTCCTGCAGAAAGGCGGGGGGACGCCCAATATATATTACATGGAAATATCATTGGAAAACGCTTTTGGGATCCAGTTAGCCAAATGATGACGATTTCATGCCGCCAAAATGGCACGAGCAGGGGTATGAGCAGAGGACCAGTACTCATCGCGTGGCACACGTGACAAGCTATCTCAAACCAACCAAACAAAAAAAGAGGAGCAGTACTTCAGTTATTCAGGCCTATTGCAAGCTCCTCGCTCCAGTAACAGCCGTTCCAAATCATCAAAGCCCTCGTTTTCATCATGGAATTCTCCTGATTCGTCGTCCCCAACAACCCCCAGTTCACCATGGGGAGATACACCGGTTTTTTCGTAGAACTCTTCCTTTTGGGTATCCCACTCTTTGACGATTTCCTCTACCTTGTCACCCAGCAGTTTGTCATTCTTAAGGATGTGCTTGAAATCTTCCACATCAACACTTTGGCTTGTCTCTGTCAGGGTAAAAGGAAGGGCAGAAGCATAGCGGTATTGTCAATGATAAATTCAAGCGTAACAAATTCCAGATAATATTTTTGAGGACAAGGTGGTCGTACCACCGCTCGAATAGATAGAAAGAATTGACCCAGTTTATAAGGGAAACGGGTCCAAAAACCATACAATCTGTACAAAATAATGACACAAACGAAGCGACCCATCGTCCACACGACCCAAGTCGACAAATGTCACAACACACAACACGCGCTCCGGGGCCGCCGCCCCGGCGTAACAACCAGAATGACCTTCGCATTGCCCGAAAGCGATCCAGTCATGGTCGACGAACCCTCTGCCCCCGCAGTCTTCATCCAGGTTGCCACCAAAACCACCATGTACCGGGGCCGCCACTCCGGAGAAGCAACCAGATCGACCTTCGCCCGAAGATGATCCAGTCAGGTCGACGAACCCTCTGCCCGCGCAGTCTCCATCCAGGTCGCCACCCAGACCCCCGCTAGACAACGGCTCTGCCTCATAGAACTGTCGTAGCGAGGGAGACCGAGGCCGCCGCCTCGACGTCCACCACCATCCGGGGCCGCCGCCCCGACGTCCACCACCCACGACCACCCGCCCATTTTGCACATCCGCCGCGAAACCGTCGCACCACGCAGGCCAAGAGCTCCAAAGCGGCGCCTCCAACCAGGTAGTGACGAGATCGACACCGCCGCCCGCTCCCTAAGAGTTAGATTTTCACCCGGAGCTCTTGGTACCACACGCGTTAGTCGAGGTCGAAAAGCTCCACAACGACGCAAACAAGAAGGAGAACGACGCCCGAGGGCGCCGCCGTCGTCGGCACCGACCGAAGTCCGTGCGAGCTTTCGCCCGGAGTTCAACCCGACCGCAAAGCTTCGGGAGCCGCAGGATGACGTCCTGGTTGTGTCATCAACCGTCGAGCACCACCGCATGCCGCTGCCACCGCGGCACCTCCCTCCACGACATCTGGCATGCCCTCTGCCGCCGAAGCAGCCGCAGGTCCGGGGCCGCCGCCCCGGCTTCCTCCGCGGTCAAACCGTGCGACCACGGCCACCCGCCTCCGCGCCGGTGCGACAGCCCCCGCACCGCACGACCGCCACATCACACCAGGTCCTCCTCCGCAACCACCAGCCAAACATCCTCGCTCTGCACCGAAGAGATCGAGCAGCGTCTCACCTCACGGCCTCCTGCCCAGCTGCACGGCGCACCCGGCGGCTGCCATGCAGCAGGCCAGAGCGGCGCCCCTTGCCTGCCCGCACCGGGCCACCACCGTCGCCAGGTCTGCCCTCGAGCAGAGTCTGTCGCGGTTCTATGGGCCCAGATCGGGCCCGAAACGGCTCGTCGCGTCGCCACCAGCTCACGCCGAACCCTGACCCGGGCCGCCACCGCGACGTAGAGCCGCCAGCACCACCGCCTCGCCCTGCTGGTCCTCCTCGCCGCTCTGCACTCCACGGAGCTCCGCCTCCAAGCACGGCCCCGTCGTCACGAATCCTGGTCCGCTCGCAGAGATGCCGCCACGGCGCGCCTCCACCGCCCTCCGCCTTTGGCGGGCCGGGCGCCGCCACCGCCGGAGGCGTCGCCGGCGGCGACCCGGGAGGGAGGGGGAAAGATAATATAAGATGATGGCAACAAATAAGCACCTGAAACCACTAGTTCTTTGGCTCTAGCATTGTCCACTGACAACTTCTTGATGTTATCAAGTTCAAGCTCCACGCCCTAGATGCAGATTGATGTGTCAGTTACAGAAAAACATGAGTATCATGGCTAACAACTTAGCAATTTTTAACCATTAACTGGAATGGTTACAGCATGCGTCAACCACTACCATTTGCAGAACAGAAGCTTGGCAGGTAGGTCAAACAAAAATAAATGATAACATCAACCCTATGTCTCGATGTGGCAGTGCCCCGAAGTGTGTTAAATGAAACTAAAAAGAGGGCATGAAAGGAAATAGAAGCGATGATATGTGTAAAGCGATTAACCTTACCAGGTCTGTGTACGTGTAACTCCCTATTTGAGTATTTGCAAACAACCTGAAGCATAAACATAACATTCAGAATATTAGGAAGTAATGTGTCCTTGTTCTCGCAGAAATAATATGGAGAAGGAAAAGTTTACTACCCTGCAAGAAGAAAACACATATGCTAATGACGAAGAGCAGACAGATGGTAGAGAAGAAATTCCACGTACTTGTCAGAGGCAGAACAAAGAGGAGATGCACCAAGAACTCCAAGATCAAGATCTACTAGGTTCCCCTCACTTAGAGGAGAGATGGATTGGTGGAAATGTAGATCTAGATCTCCTCTCTCAAATCTCTCAAAGATATGCAAGAATCATGGGAGGAATTGGGAGAGGGGCAAGCTTTTCAAGGTCAACAATGGTGGGAGAGAGAGAGGAGAAAACTTGCTTGACCCTTTGGGGAAGAAGGGGGCCTTATATAGGTCCCAAGACAAAGACTCGTTGCAGAAAAACTCGAACCGGATATTCCGGTCAAGTCTAGACCGGAATTTCCGGCCCAAGCCGCGCAAAGAAAACCTTCTGGTGGTAACCGGATATTCCGGTCCAGTTTGGACCGGATTATTCGATTGTCCGAAAACTGACAGAAACAGCAAAACGAAAACTGCAACATCTTTTTTATCCGGACTCCGATTTCGATGATCTTGGGCTCGTTGGAATCGTAACGAAGATCTCTTCAAGATTATGCAGAGAAACATCATAGTCCATCATGTGAGGAGGAACTAACAAGGAGAGAGTTTTACCTCTCTTAGAATAGACAAACCGGTAAAACCTCCAACATCAAAAACACAACAAGATATTCGAATGAAATCTGTTTTTGATGAATTAGAGCTTGGTATGGAGATAAACACAATCTCTAAAACCTCACATCGATAAAAGCCAAATAAGAACCAAGAAAGATGAAATGCCAAGTCTGCAAAGGTTTGAGCTCTCCACAAAGATGCGATCAAGTTACTCACTTGAGAGCCCCTCTTGATAGTATGCCGTCTATCCTAAAACCCGGTCTCCAACTAAAAACATGAGACCGGTAAAATAGAAAACCTATCAAGATCATACCTTTGCCTTGCGCATTCCACTTGAGCTCGATGATGACAATCTTGACTCTCTCAAGTTGGAACACCTTTCTTGATTGTGCTTGCTAGCACATGCCTGATGAAGACTTCTCCAAATGCTCCCCCATACTCCATTATGGGAGGGCCTCGCTAAGCTCTGTCTTCATGTCTCCTTTGCAAGCTTCAATCAAATGATATCTTCCGAGATGCATCATATTGAACTTGCACTTCATATTCTTCTCTTGATATGTATGATGGCTTGGAGGTAAACATGATTGTTCACTCAATCTTCTTTTCCAAGCCATACTTGCAATGAGCTCAACTCTACACATGACCATTCTTCATATAAACCCTTGAATAGAGCATTGGTCATCATGTCATCTTCAAGAGTCCAACACATGAACTACTATATTTTCCCATGGACAAGATCTATAAGAATATCTCAATGTAAACATAAGAAGATGCGGCGGCGCTTCCTTCGATCCCCCTCCCCCCGACCTGCACCCCCCCCCCCCCACCGAAGTTTGCTCCTTGCCGGAGCCGCCTCCATCGCGGCTAGCCGCGGCTCCGGCAGCTACGGCTCGGCCTGGCCCTGGTTTGGTCTGCGGTGGAGAGAGAATTTGGGTGGAGAGAGAGATTGGGGATGAACCGGAGGAAGAAGAGAAGGAAACGTGGGGGAGGAGACAACGTGGGTGAGACCCACCACGACGATGCGCTGTGTCCATGCAACCGCTCGCGCGGGCAACAGCTAGCCCTTTCGTACTCTTAGCCATCCACATCATTTGGAGATGGCAAAATTATAAGTTGTACAATGCATTATCTCTTAGTGTCATCCCTAGCAATTAATGTGAATTAATTATATTTTAGTAAGAAAATATATTTTTAGGAGAAGACAAATGGTACAATGGTGAAATTAGCCTTCACTTATTTCGTAAGAGATCATCTCTTGCTAAGGGAAGGCGGTCTCCCCTTTCCTCATTCTCTCCACCAACTAGACAAATATTCTATGTGTCAACGCTAAGAGAAGGCTAACGTCACTCCATTGTACATGCCCTAATAACGTCAGCACTGCTATAGGTACAGAACTTTATGTCTGATCCGTGTACAACCTTGCACGTCGAACCATTCGTGCCTAGCACAATATTAAATCACACGGATGGTTTACTCGACTTACAGGCATCAGAGACAACAAATGTCGTACACATAGAGGTTCCGATCTAACATCTCCTATTAGCTTCGTGATTTGCAATGACGCGAACTTTGGACACATGGAGAGAAGCGAGGAGTGAATCTAACATCTCCTATTGGCTTTCGGGATTCTAAAACAAAGTACTTGTTGGATTCAGATAAAATATGGATGTGAGTAATTTTTTCTCCCATGTACAAAAGTCCAAACTAATCAAGTGAATTTAGAGTGATAGTCATCAGCCCGACTATATTATATTATGGTTGATTGTTTTTTCACATAATTTATCAGGGGCAAAGGGGTCTTTTTACTGCTCAAAATGCACTAGAGTGCCATATTAGGAAAGAAATAAAGTTAAAATGTCAAATTGGAAATAATATTTTTCTAGGGCCAAATAGAGAAGACACGATTTTAAGGAAGGCCCAAATAAGGAATTCTTTATATATCCATTGCCAAGAAAATGGGCGATTCCATCTCCAATGTATGCCAGTGGTACTCCCAAGCGTTTCACGAAATCCTCTCACTTGGCCTTGTGCCATGAGCCGAGTTGTGTCTTCCACATTTTGTTCCCTCAGATAGGTCAGACCAAACACTGCCATCATCGCCTTGCAAAACATGTATGTGGCTTCAACAGTTGTGGAATCAAACATACAGAGGTAGTCTTTTAATGAATCTGCGTGAAATCCATATGCAAGACACCATATGGCAGCTGTGCTTTTATGAATGAATGAGCATCCAAAACGCCCGGTGCAATTCTTTATCAGCTCAAACTAGTTATCATATATAGTCATGAACACCATGCAAGATTTTTGTAAACACTTCCATCTTCATCCTAAAACGCCAGTAAAATTCCTGAGAAGTGTTTGTCAGGGTCTACGAAAAATAGTCATTGAACAACAACACATGACCAGTTGAGCTTCGAGGTTCTTGCTGGCTAGCCGGCCTCTCTCTGATCCTCTCCCACTTGGGAGTGGCGTTCAGCTCGACTTGCACAACTAGGAAAAAACCGAGGACCATTTGATTCTCATCGTTGTCGTGTGCAAGAGAGCCACTCTCTGAAATCATCTGGTGGAACATGATCTCATCTTCGCTATCCATAGCCTACTATACAAGAACTGAAGCAATGAAATAAAACTAGAAAATGGATCAAGTAAATTAATTAGTTGTTAAACACTTGAACACCTTGCGTGCCTGGTGGCAGGGAGGAAGAGGCGCTGCTGACGACAGAAGTTGTGCCGGAACAAAAAGAGGACATGGAGCGATGGCGAATATGTCTGCATGGTCGTTGTTGACTCCATGCGGTGAGTTGGCAACAGCAAGCGTGGCGGTGATGGTGCGAGTCAGCGGCCGGAGGAAATTGGTCGGTGTGATGGGGTCAAATGAACGACAAGCCTAACCGACCGTGTCAATGAGAGGGGGCATGTCGGAGGGCGTGTCCGGCAATGTCCAGCGCCCCAGAGCATGCCGCCAAGTTTAAAGTGTTGGTCAGGGATGCTGGACAAAAAAATGTCTCGGCCCGGAGACTTAGAGGTGCCGCGTGATTTTTGCGTTCGGACCCTTTTTAGATTTTTGATAGTCCTTTGGCGGGTAACGCTGAAGATGCTCTTAGTACAGCCAACATGGGACATATAATAACACTCCTTATTGCATTAGTAGATCTCACACATTTAGTTTGCATCAAGCCACACGAACACAGATTATTGTAATCAAATGCACCGGAGAATATTTACACATGCAATTGCTTCGGCGACAAAGATGGGCACTTGGAGTTGCATACTCGGCAATTCGCCTGGCACTCCTTCATGTATGCCAACAAGGAACGCCCGGTGTCACAAGGCAACAGATGCAGTCGAAATTATAGGCTTCACCTTTGGTCTTGCAATCTCAAGGAGCACACATTATCAGATTAACCTTGCTCTCATCTGATGTGGAGCCCATGGTAGTCGCATCATCTAGGTAGCTTTTCATGGCCTCGAGACGACCTATTGAATGAAACATTGTGTGTGTGCCAGTTTACAACTAATACACAATCATATATAACCAGCGGCAAGAGTTTATGCAAGACGCGAAAACTATTGAAATATTCGCAAAATGGAAACGGAAAACAACTGCCAGAGAAAACGGAAAACAACTGCCAGAGATATTCGCAAAACGGAAAACGGATAACCAGCGGAAAGTACTTACACTGTCCAACCACTACGAGCCAGCCGAAAAGATGGTGATCGCGAACGCCTGCAATCCCCTCTTCATATTTCGATTAGGATCATTCTAATGAACCAGAACCGTACGTATGGCGGTATGGGAGTCAGAAATTGCAAAATCTGGCAAGCAATGTGAACAAAGAAAACCCTCACCTCACCTCAGTTTATAGGCGGACAGCAGGCACAATATATCATGTATAGCTAACAGATGAATCGCATTCCATATATACATGGCTCAACACGCGAGATATTCTGGTGATTACAATCGCAGATCTGACAGTGATGGAAATTTAGGAACATTCCTGTACAAAAAATCAGGAACATAGGCCAAGGCCGTGGCTTTATTATACTTCCCCTCTCCCCCTTCCTTATCCGCTCCGCTACAGTGTAGAGAGGCGGAAAAGGAGGCGACCGCGCGCGTGCTTACTCCCGCCGGCGAATCCGCCGCTCCCCTCTGCCTCTGGCCGCCGTTCAGGCGTTGTGAGGTAGGGGGAGCTCCGGAGGCTGCCGTGCGTGTATAGTTAGGTGTAGGTGTTAGGTGTGCGTGCCCGGACGGCGTTGCCGAAGACGGAGATGGTGGCGTCGGTGTGGTGGGCGTGGTGCTTCCCCTCCTTTCTCCGTTCCGGCCTCGGTGCCGGGGAGGCCGTGAAGCTTCGTCGGGCGCTCTCCTCCTCCCTTGCTTCTCCGGTCGGCCGTGGCGGCGAGGGGAGAAGCTGGAGGTGGTCGGGCTCCTGTTTTTGTTGCAGGTGGTGCGGCTGGTCTCCTCTGGTGCTTCTGCTCTGGCCTGCCGTGGTGGTGAGGGGAGTGGGCTCTGGAGGTGGTGTGGTGTTGGTGCTGGTGGTCTTGGTCGCCGGCGTCGCGGCTGGAAGTTGGGTGGAGGTGGGAAGATGGCGCTGCGGCCGTGGTCGTTCATCGAGGTCAGATTCCGGTGCTTCGCGGCGGATGGATTTTGCGGCCTTCTACAACGTGTGGGTGTGCCTTCTTCTCGGCGGACGGTGGTACGGCGTCGTCGCCGGCGACTAGGAGTTCTGGGTGCGACTGAGGATCCAATCGAGTTTCTTCACGGTGCTTCAGGGTGCTTTCTGCACTTTTCCTTGGGCTTCCTTGTTTTTTTCTGTTTCGTTGGGGACCTGTATGTAAAGTGCTGAGCTTCCTTTTTATAAATTGGATCCTTCCTAAAAAAAAAATCAGGAACATAGAATGATTTTTATATGGTATGTTCCTAATTTTCATAAGGAATGTTTCTAAATTATGGATGCATTCAATCAGCAGGATTTTACGTATGCAGCAAAGCGCCAACAACGATTCTTTGCGTCAGGCGTATCTCGCCATGGGCCACCAAACCCTGCTCTGGCTTCTAGTCCCCGTTGGCTTGAAGAAGGAATGCAGTACTGAGATCAGCTTTTTTTTTTTACCGAGATCCGCTTCTGGTTGTTGGGCACTTGGGCAATGCCCACTTTTCAACTGTTATCCCCTTCACATACTGCCTTCTTCAGGTAACGGCTACTCCTTGTTTAACTGAGAGCCGTGGAGTACTTGCATATTTCATAAACCGGAGCCATGGAGGCTGACTTGCCAGACGATACAGGTAACAAGGAGCAGCAGCTTCTTCATCTATGTGCAGACGTCATCGTCATCGGCGGTGATGATGAGCTTCTCCCACTCTTCGGAGATGCTGGGGGACGCCTTCAACTTGGACTGGTTCGGGAGCTTCTTCTCATCGGGTTGGATCAGGAGCTTGTCTCACTGAGCTTGAAATGATGCTGTATGTGGCTTGTTAAGCCTATGAATATGGTCAGCCTCGCTAGCCTTCTCATTTCCCTGGACCCTGCAGTGCTGGTATTTTTGGTTCACCGAGGAAGTCGAGATAGATAGCATCCTTCTCAGCATAGGCAATCGACCTGCAAAACGAGATGACGGTACAGTACAGTTTCTGATCCAGATCACCTCTCGAATGCGGGGAAAAAGCTCGGACTATTTTCGCATAAGGAAATGGCACGTAAAAGCCTGCTAGGCAATATTCAATTCTCGCTGACTTCTGAAGTGGATACCAGTACATCGTGTGTCTCATGTTAAGCTTCAGCAATTGTATCAGGAAATTAGGAAGGCTGCTATGACTATGGACATGGAGCAAACCAGGGCCAAAATGAAAGTGAGGCTAGATACTAATCCTGCGTGCGCTCCGTCTCCGCAGGGTACGCGCCAGGCAGCTTTCTCTACAGGCGTGGCGTCCAGATTCTTCAAGACCCATAGGCATGAATCGGGATGGGTCTCCTTTTTCCTGTAACGGAGGAGCAGGTCTGGGCTGCCAAACTCAACCGTCCCGTAACCGCTAGAATCGAGAGGCTGCAAATAAACATGGCAGTCAGTAGTCCACTAAGAGTTTCTTCGAAAGTGTTATGAAAGTTTCTTAGACCAAGTATACATATGTGAAATTGATCACAAAGACATGGTATATCTAAAATAGGACTAGATTAACATGATGATGAGTACTAATTTGCTAAGAGTGGGTTTACCGGATAGTCTGCTTCAAGTTATATCGGAAACATAATGATAAAAAAGCAAATAAGAGCTACATTTAAAAAAAATAACTTTTATGCTAAATCTAAATATGAGAAGTTGACCATGACAAGACAAAAATACTAGATATAGATCTAAAACTACAAGTCTAACTGCCTTGTACGTCCATCACCTTACAGAAGAAATGAGGAGTACCAGAAGATAAACAACCATGTCACTTTTCCATAACACCATGTGCATTTCAGGCTAGGCCGCAGCAAGGTAAAACATGGAAATGGAGGGTGGGTTCAGTGAGCTTAAGAGCATAAAATACCCACCGATTTTTAAACACACTTAAGAGCATTTCAGATGAAAAAAGATTCCATTATATATCGTTTCCTACAGAACTAAATCAAACACGCTTTCCCTTTTAAGCATAAGAATGCAGTGTCCCTTGTTTCATTCAATCTGTTGATACAAAACTTTGTGAAATTTCCTAAAATTATGTGAAATTTGGGTAACAAGGGATCCACAATCTAGGAAAATCATGAACCCGCCTACAGAGATGGAAACTTAAACACGCAAATATACGTTGAACAGTGATTTTCCGCAGCTCATTATTAGTAGAATTCATCTTAAGGTTTGTCTTTCTGATTTCCTAGTCTTTGATTAACTGTAGGAAATTCAGGAATAAAAATCTCTTTGGCAGGAAAATAGGCAATCCTTGCAGCCTCGGCAATTGCCCAGAGTCAGGTGCTCTCTTCAAGTCATAATGTTGATCTTCAAAAGCCAGAGCCACAACAGCCTCAACAAGTAGCCATTGTTCCTCCAGTGTTCCTCACTTTGTATACTGCAGATGAGTTGAAATGAAAATTTGGCGCCTCCGGCGCATCCACTGTAAAAATAAAATTGACTGTACAGTTGAAGAGTAATTTTTGCCAAGGTTCAGTTCATCTCCCATACTGTTCACTAACTTCAATAGTCTTCTTGACTCTTTTAGAAACCTTTAATGGTAGGATGCTCAAGAGTTGATCCATAACATTAACATAAATAAAAGGATACAAGTGATGTGACCTAAAGCGAAACTAAACAGAAATTGCTAAATTTGCAAGATTTTTGTTGATCTCCAATCAATATTTATTACTTGTATGTTCTGCAATCAATTATGCTAAGAATGTATTATTTGCCATTTTGGGGCATCAAGTCGCTAACCTGACCTAGAATAACTGTTTCCTACATTAACAGGATGCTTTTTAAGGATTTTAAGGATCCACATAACTCATTATATAAAATAGAGAAGGCAAACATGACTGATATCTCTCCTATTAATACTTTCTATATAATAATCATGTGTACCAACAGACCACATGAAGTAACTGAATCAAGCTGACAGCCTGTTAGCACACATGGTCTTTCATAATTAGAAACTTACCAGGTATCTGGCATGGAGAGGAAGCTCTACTGCAAGGTTACATTCCCTTGATGTTGTTGGCTTGAGATCAAAATGAATTTCAACAGCTGACCTGTTGGACAGAGCTGAGGGTAGTTCAAGGTTTGTGTCTCCAAAAACAGCAACATCGAGGAAAACTGCAAGATAAAAAAGGAAATTAACATAATGTAAATGAGCGGTGATGCAGTTAACTTGCCAGCTCAGAGTTCGGTTTCACCTTTCCGCTCAACCAAATGTTGTAGCTCAAATGGGTCAGCAAATACCCCACTCGGGAGCTTTTCAATTATCACCAGGTTGGCATCATAACCATCAAGGACTTTTCCCATATCACTTTTGCAGTTACCAAATTTCACAGAATAGACTAAACGGCGATGGGAACCTTCACCAACCAGTTTCCTGTGCACTTCTGGATGCGCAGGCACATCAAGGTCATCAGCAATTCCATTACACAAGTCAGAAAAATCTGGCACTTCGGTTAAGCCACGATGTTGATCAACCGGTTCCATCAAGGTGTTGAGGGCATCAGCAATGTACGTCCTAGAGCAAGGCATACAATCGACATGTTTCTGGCCGTTGTCTACCTGTTCAGAACCAGTTGTCAGCAAAATATCAAACAACAGGAACAAAAGCACACCAAAGTTCGAAGTAGTACCTAAATGTATGGCATATCCTGATGCGCAAACAATTTGCGTAATAGAAGTGAAAAAAAAGTACAGTGAGTTAATTACAACCAGAACACTGAATGATCAAATGCAAACTAATGTGAGCCAAATGAGTCAAAGACTCTGAAAAGGTATTCTAACATGGGATGGCTGCACAAATCCTACCGAGTTTTGTAAATAAACAAATATCAGCAGAACGGGGCCTCTACGGATTAAGTTTTACCGATAACCTTACCAGTGATTTTTCTGCATTCTATCTGAATTATCCATAGCATGGAAGCAACATCAGCTAGGAACTTTTTTTGAACCGAAAATCAATAAATATCCTATCGAAAGAAATCCAGTCCGCCCACACGTACCTGCGCAGGCACTGAAGACGCACAGCAGACCCAAGCGGCGGAGAAAAACGCCACTGCGAGCAAGCACGGCCGCATCCTCACGGCCATGGCTTCGAACAGCGGCCCGCCCGGTCTCAACTCGTCACTTCGCCGTCGTTTAGCTGGTCGGAAGTAGAGCCGCACAGCTCCGCTTGTGTGTAGTCACCGCTTGTGGTCACCGGAGCGATGCGCCGCCCATGGCGGTCCGTGGTCGCCGGAGTGGCCGCGCCGTCGCCCGTGGTCGGGGATTTGATCTGATCGATCGATTGGGCTGGTTCCGTGGTTCGGTCCAGACAGACAGGCAGGCAGGCAGGAGTCTCAGAGAATTTACAAGATTACCACAGGTGTATTTTGGTCATTCGCTGGGAAATTTTGTGCTAAAAAAATCAGAATAAACTTAGACAAGAAATAGGGGAAATGATGAAGAAGCCAATCGAATTATCGAACATAGGTTGAATGATCAAATGCGATATAATGTGTGGTAAATGATTGAATTCCCCGCTGTGTCGTGCAACATGTTACCAAACAAACAACGAAGATTGAATTTGAACACAAATCTAATCGTACCGATTCTATGTCACACAAACACAACAACATTAGTCCTTCATTAGGGGGGAATTCGCTTTGGATCCCGGGTGCACAAACTACAACTTTCCAGTGGCAATTCTTGCAATTTTTGTTCAGTGATGCAATTACATGTCTATAGGTGTTCCTGCAGAAAGGCGGGGGGACGCCCAATATATATTACATGGAAATATCATTGGAAAACGCTTTTGGGATCCAGTTAGCCAAATGATGACGATTTCATGCCGCCAAAATGGCACGAGCAGGGGTATGAGCAGAGGACCAGTACTCATCGCGTGGCACACGTGACAAGCTATCTCAAACCAACCAAACAAAAAAAAGAGGAGCAGTACTTCAGTTATTCAGGCCTATTGCAAGCTCCTCGCTCCAGTAACAGCCGTTCCAAATCATCAAAGCCCTCGTTTTCATCATGGAATTCTCCTGATTCGTCGTCCCCAACAACCCCCAGTTCACCATGGGGAGATACACCGGTTTTTTCGTAGAACTCTTCCTTTTGGGTATCCCACTCTTTGACGATTTCCTCTACCTTGTCACCCAGCAGTTTGTCATTCTTAAGGATGTGCTTGAAATCTTCCACATCAACACTTTGGCTTGTCTCTGTCAGGGTAAAAGGAAGGGCAGAAGCATAGCGGTATTGTCAATGATAAATTCAAGCGTAACAAATTCCAGATAATATTTTTGAGGACAAGGTGGTCGTACCACCGCTCGAATAGATAGAAAGAATTGACCCAGTTTATAAGGGAAACCGGGTCCAAAAACCATACAATCTGTACAAAATAATGACACAAACGAAGCGACCCATCGTCCACACGACCCAAGTCGACAAATGTCACAACACACAACACGCGCTCCGGGGCCGCCGCCCCGGCGTAACAACCAGAATGACCTTCGCATTGCCCGAAAGCGATCCAGTCATGGTCGACGAACCCTCTGCCCCCGCAGTCTTCATCCAGGTTGCCACCAAAACCACCATGTACCGGGGCCGCCACTCCGGAGAAGCAACCAGATCGACCTTCGCCCGAAGATGATCCAGTCAGGTCGACGAACCCTCTGCCCGCGCAGTCTCCATCCAGGTCGCCACCCAGACCCCCGCTAGACAACGGCTCTGCCTCATAGAACTGTCGTAGCGAGGGAGACCGAGGCCGCCGCCTCGACGTCCACCACCATCCGGGGCCGCCGCCCCGACGTCCACCACCCACGACCACCCGCCCATTTTGCACATCCGCCGCGAAACCGTCGCACCACGCAGGCCAAGAGCTCCAAAGCGGCGCCTCCAACCAGGTAGTGACGAGATCGACACCGCCGCCCGCTCCCTAAGAGTTAGATTTTCACCCGGAGCTCTTGGTACCACACGCGTTAGTCGAGGTCGAAAAGCTCCACAACGACGCAAACAAGAAGGAGAACGACGCCCGAGGGCGCCGCCGTCGTCGGCACCGACCGAAGTCCGTGCGAGCTTTCGCCCGGAGTTCAACCCGACCGCAAAGCTTCGGGAGCCGCAGGATGACGTCCTGGTTGTGTCATCAACCGTCGAGCACCACCGCATGCCGCTGCCACCGCGGCACCTCCCTCCACGACATCTGGCATGCCCTCTGCCGCCGAAGCAGCCGCAGGTCCGGGGCCGCCGCCCCGGCTTCCTCCGCGGTCAAACCGTGCGACCACGGCCACCCGCCTCCGCGCCGGTGCGACAGCCCCCGCACCGCACGACCGCCACATCACACCAGGTCCTCCTCCGCAACCACCAGCCAAACATCCTCGCTCTGCACCGAAGAGATCGAGCAGCGTCTCACCTCACGGCCTCCTGCCCAGCTGCACGGCGCACCCGGCGGCTGCCATGCAGCAGGCCAGAGCGGCGCCCCTTGCCTGCCCGCACCGGGCCACCACCGTCGCCAGGTCTGCCCTCGAGCAGAGTCTGTCGCGGTTCTATGGGCCCAGATCGGGCCCGAAACGGCTCGTCGCGTCGCCACCAGCTCACGCCGAACCCTGACCCGGGCCGCCACCGCGACGTAGAGCCGCCAGCACCACCGCCTTGCCCTGCTGGTCCTCCTCGCCGCTCTGCACTCCACGGAGCTCCGCCTCCAAGCACGGCCCCGTCGTCACGAATCCTGGTCCGCTCGCAGAGATGCCGCCACGGCGCGCCTCCACCGCCCTCCGCCTTTGGCGGGCCGGGCGCCGCCACCGCCGGAGGCGTCGCCGGCGGCGACCCGGGAGGGAGGGGGAAAGATAATATAAGATGATGGCAACAAATAAGCACCTGAAACCACTAGTTCTTTGGCTCTAGCATTGTCCACTGACAACTTCTTGATGTTATCAAGTTCAAGCTCCACGCCCTAGATGCAGATTGATGTGTCAGTTACAGAAAAACATGAGTATCATGGCTAACAACTTAGCAATTTTTAACCATTAACTGGAATGGTTACAGCATGCGTCAACCACTACCATTTGCAGAACAGAAGCTTGGCAGGTAGGTCAAACAAAAATAAATGATAACATCAACCCTATGTCTCGATGTGGCAGTGCCCCGAAGTGTGTTAAATGAAACTAAAAAGAGGGCATGAAAGGAAATAGAAGCGATGATATGTGTAAAGCGATTAACCTTACCAGGTCTGTGTACGTGTAACTCCCTATTTGAGTATTTGCAAACAACCTGAAGCATAAACATAACATTCAGAATATTAGGAAGTAATGTGTCCTTGTTCTCGCAGAAATAATATGGAGAAGGAAAAGTTTACTACCCTGCAAGAAGAAAACACATATGCTAATGACGAAGAGCAGACAGATGGTAGAGAAGAAATTCCACGTACTTGTCAGAGGCAAATTTCACCCGTTTATTCTGGAAGGCATTCAATTCATCAACCTGCTTGGACCCATGGGTACCAAGCAAATTGATGAGCCCAAACAAAAACATCCCTTTGTCTAGCATCCTTTGGATAAGTGCTGGTACGAAACCAAGTCCACTCTGCTTAGACAGAATGACAAAGTCTTTGAGTTTCTTGGACTCCTCTGATGCAATCACACGTTCAGTGCATTGTTCTTCAAACTCCAATAAAGCCTTAAATCAGCGACTAAAATATAAAAATTTACCAAGAGACAGATAAATTTTAAAGTTTGGCTTGTATGGTTGGCACTCATAAAGACAGTAAAGGCAGTACAGCCCAGCCAACCTTTGAAATAGAGAACTTTGGGAAGTCACATGGCCTATATACACAAGAAAGGGAAGATAAATCATCAGTTAGTGTTGCCGAAAAGATTAGCTGTGGGTGAAGAGCCAATTTTCAGGAAACCATAGCCTACCGATACAATGCAAAAAAAGTGACTGCATGAAAACACCCGAGTTGGTCTTGGGCCTGCCTTCATAGATATAAGAGAACTTCTTGGCCATCCACACTCTCTTGAAATTGGTGAATGATGTGCAGTTTTCCTAGAAAACAGAGCAAGGATGCTACTTATTTAACATGAAACAGCTAGACAAAGTGCATGAAAGACAAAAGTCACCTTGGCATAATCATCTACCAGCTCGTCAATATCAAGCTTGAAAGAAGCAGGATCCATCTACGGTTTAGGCCAAACGCCGATCTGAATCCAGAAACTGCTGTTCACTTCAATATTTAGTATACTGAAATAGACATTGTCTATCAGAGAATGCCACGGCGTTAAATAAAGAGCCTAGATCAAGCAGCTATCTTTCTGCAGTTCGATTGTACTTCCTATATCACTGGACATTTCAGTTTGATTTTCTAGCCTACCTTGTGTTCTCTCCTTACTGTCAACTACATCACCTTCTTATCAATTTGGCGGCACCATCCACTCTTTATCGGCATTCCGGTGGCTTTCATAAATCACTTACTTACTTTTACCTTTCAACATAACAGCTAAGTTAAATACATCAGTATTGAGTAAGCCACGGGCCAACAACTAGGTGCTTGCATACTACCCCAAGAATTGTTTCAGTTTGTGGAGTTGCTTCATTTTTTTTGTGAAATTTGTTCAGACCGCAGAGATGGTGATCGGTTGGGTACTGACACCTGATGATAAAAACACCTTCATTCCATTTTAAAATTGATAGTAAAATGTAGCGATCAAAGAGTTCAATTTAAATCTTCAAGACATGGATAGAGGTAGGTTAGGTTTAGCAGAGGAGGGGCGATCCCGCCGGCGATCCCTTTGATTCCGGCGACTCCTCGTCCTCTCCCGCCGCCACCGGCGCGGGCCGACGGGCAAATCCCGTGCGGTGCTGGCGGCGGCGGCCTGCCTTACCCCGCGCCAGGACGGGGGTCGCAGGGCTCGCTCGTCTCGCTGCGGCGCGCTGTTGCTCTGGGCTCGGGTGAGGCGGCGTTCTGCCGTGTGCGGCGGCACATGACGACGTTGGCGGCGTCCAGGAGCGGGCGGCAGGCGGTGGACGTGGGCAGGAGGCTACTGGCGGCGCGGGCCGATCTGGGTAGGGGCGCCCAGTGGCTGTTGGCTTCACCGACCATGGCTAGGAGGGCGGGGGGCGATCTGAGTTCGAGCATATCCCTCGAGGATCAGGTGCGTGCTCGTGTAGACTCCTAAGCAAATCACCTTTCAGGATCTGTTGATGCAGGCAATCATAGATTCCGCCATTACTGAACCTCGGGAGGAAGTAGAGCTGATCTAAATTAAGTTCGTAGTTGAGGAAAAATCTGTTGTAGAGATAGATGCTAATTTTGAATGTGATTGTGATTTAGAGGAAGCTAGAGCTAGGATTTTTCAGGCAAGTATGAGTAAAGATAAACAGCATTTTGTTGCCAAAAGTTATAAAAAAGTAGAGTAGCAGAGGATGAGGACAGTAGGGATTTTTCCTGTTGCGGTAGTAGTTGTTGAGGAAGATAAACGTTTTTGCAACATCTAGCACGTAAAGTTGGTCTCAGTTTAGGAAAATTAAGACAGAGATAGAGGCTTTTGAGTATTTAGAGGTATCATGCTAGGATTTTTTACCTGGTGTTTGGAACAATAAGAATGTTTTATTAAAGGAGAAGCTGTTTTTTTTGTAGTATGCTACCTCCCTATCATAAGTAGCTGCTCGCTCTTGTAGCTATTAATATAGATGTGCTACTCGATAATGTTATATCTGTTAATGATGGAATTAAATTAGGGAAACCTTTCTCAGTTGTAGAGATCAATTTGCTGTTTTCAGTTTGAAATACAATAAGAGTCCTGACCCACTTGGTCTTCACAAAAGTTTTTTCACCATTTCTGGCCTTAAAATCAGTAGAGATTTGTATACTCTTTTAAACGAGTTCTTTTGAGGTGAATTAGATATTTTCTGTTTTAACTATGGATTGAATACTTTGCTGCCTAAATGTGTAGATGAAAAATAAGATACAAACAGTATAGTTTTATATGCCTTTAGGAAAAGTACCCTCACTAGCTAAAAGTGTTCTCCTTCGTGGAGGTTGGAAGGGAAGCGAAAAATATATGTTCAGTAGCAATGTAGAGACCTTTGTTCTTTTATTTTTTGCATGTCCGTTCACAAACTATGCATGGAGTGTAGTAAGGTCTTGTGTAGTGAAGTAATGTTTAGCGAAGAAAGAGATGTTCAGTAGTAATGCTTAGTGAGTGTAATTGGTTAGTGCTTAATAAATCTGGTGTTTTTTCTGTTAAATCTCTTTTATTGTACTTAAGTTGTATCAATCAGGGTGTCCTTTTTAAAGGTATGTTCAAAAGTAACAGCTAAAATCAAAGTTTTCTTGTGGCTAGTGCTTAAGAAGTGTATACTGACTAGGGACGTTCTAACTCATAGAGGAGGTAAGAAAGGAGGTTACTTGTCCTTTTTTGTAGCAGTAATGAAAGTATTGTTCCTTATCTTTATTCATTGTCCGCTGTCAAAAAAGTACGCGTGGTGAGGATGTGCGTTTGATATACAAGATAGATTTTCTTCTGTCTTGCATATAATTGGTTAGTTTTTCCGTTTCCCTGGTAAGATTAGGGTGTTCATTTCAGTAGGAGTAGTAGATGTAATATGTGCATTGTGGAAGTCGAGGAATGCTGCATGTTTCAGTAAAGTTTTTCCTTACGACCCTAGTGGAATAATTGTACTAGTTGGTTATTGGTTAAATACTTGGGCTATTACACTGAGTTCAGGTTTACAAGAATTGCAGTGCAAGTGGAGCAAGAGATCTTGCTACGAGTTGTGGATGAAATCTTCAGGAGACAAAGTTGTTGGGCACCTGTGGTGATGAGGATAGAAGAGTAGAGGAAGAAATCAGGAAAAGTCAGGTGGTGCTGCAGGAAAATGTTGCTGGTAGTCTAGTTGTGTAGCTTGATCTGATGATGTTGTCTTTTTTTAAAAGGTTTTTTAGTTTTGATCAGTAGATGTTGGTTTCCTGTAAGTTAGTAGGGCTGAGTTGGTATGGCGTTGGGTAGTGGTTTTAGCGTTTCTGGCCCGAGTGTAACTGAATTATGGAAGTTGTATTATCAGTTTTCATTTTAATGAAAATTGGGGCAAGGCCCTCCTATCTAAAAAAAATCTTCAAGACATGGAAATTGCGAAAGGAAAACAAATGGATGTATATTAGAAATTACTTTAGGGCTTGGTCGGTCGTTGGCAAGCAGCTGGACTGGATGGGGGGAACCGGGGAGAAGATGCTGCCCGCTGCGTCCAGGTTCCGGCGCGGACACGAGGCACCAGTGTGGGGGCGCAGTCGCAGTTAACAGTCGGCAGAGGCGGTGGCCGGCATGGCTGGACACGGGAGGAGACACGGACCAGCGGAGGAAGAGAGAACTACGCGGCGGCGAGCGCGCACAGCAGAGACCGGTGGCGGCGCGAGGGAGCGTCTCTGCAGGTCGGGCTTGACCTACCATATAGTACAATGGTAACTTTCCTTTTTGACAGTTGTCGGTAATTATTTCGACAGCCAATTCACGCGCAGTCGCGCGGATTTTCCTTCCGTAAAAATCTCTACTATATAATACGAGTAATCGTGTCCGTGGTACGTCGTGGTTGTTTTACGTTTTAGCCCC
Source organism: Poa pratensis (assembly GCA_947311845.1). Classification (NCBI taxonomy): domain Eukaryota; kingdom Viridiplantae; phylum Streptophyta; class Magnoliopsida; order Poales; family Poaceae; genus Poa; species Poa pratensis. Next base: position 57,269,853 of record CAMZMU010000027.1, on the reverse strand, counting down.
TATAGAATTTAGAACTCAACCCGCAGTCCATAAGTCATAGTCAGAGACGAAACGTTTTTTCCTGTGTGAGACCGTACAGTCGCAACCTGACGACGATGCGCCGCCGCATGCTCCTTGCACCGCCGTCCGATGCGGGGTCGGAAGCGCGTGGAGGCAGGGGCGTAGCTCCGGATGGCAATGGGTACCCGCAAACCCGATACCCGACGGGTACCCGCCTTAAATGGGGCGGGTATGGTATAGAAAAAAACCCACGGGTATAGTTAGCAGGGAAATTCCATACCCATCGGGTATAGCGGGGGCGGGTATGGGGGTGCCAAACCCATACCCGTGTACCCGCATACCCGACTGACCCCACATGTCAGTGAGCATCTGTATCCAGCCCCACGGCCCCACCTATCATTCTACAAACGAAACCCTAACTAACCCCAACCAACCCCACTCCCACCGTCCTCCACTCATTTCCTCGCCTCATTTCCTCTCCCTCCTCGTCTCATTTCCTCCCCGAGCCGCCGCCGCCTAACCCTAACCTTGAGTCCCTGATCCCGAGCCGCCGCCGCCCGCGCCTAGCTCTTCTGCTGTCCGGCGCCACCGCTCCCTGGGAGCCATGGACTCCGCCGAAGATGCACACGCCGCTGCTCGGGAGGCAGAGCGGGGCGGTGTACAGGGCCGTGGACGCCGCGCCCTTGTTGATGGGTGTGAGCAGCGGCTTGCTCGCCGCCGTGCAGGCGCCAAGGCTTCCTCCGGCGCCGCTCGCCCTTCTCCCTGCGCCCTACGCTGCCGCCGCCGCCCAGCAAGACTCCGGCAAGTGTCCGCTCCGGCCATGGAGTCCTCCGATCCCGCCTGCTCCGCCGCCCTGCGCCTGCGCCCTGCGCCACCGCCCTCGCGAGGCGAGAAGCGAGAGGAGATCGAGGTGCACGGGATGGCTTTGTCGCCGAACGTGGTGCGCGTGGCGGCGGTGCTCAACGAGATGGGCCTCGATTTCGAGATCGTCCCCATCGACCTCTGCACCGGCGCCCACAAGCACCACGATTTCCTTGCCCTGCTTCACGCCTTCACCCCAAGATCGTCCCCTGCTTCTTTAATTCTTTGATTCATTGCAAAGATTGTTGTTAAATTGCTGTGATTTGTTGATGTATATTGCTGTCATATTGCTGTTTCAGCAATAACTTGGCGGGTACCCGTCGGGTACAGAAAACCCGGCGGGTGGCGGGTATGGTAAAAATCTGTACCCGGGAGCGGGTATGGGGCGGGTGACGGGGGCGGGGAGAAGGGGCGGGTGCGGGTATGGGGGTGCCATACCCGCACCCGAACCCGGCGGGTGCCATCCGGAGGCGTAGCCAGGCCCCAGGCACCCTGGCCTTGGCCCGGGGCTTGAGATTAAAACGCAAGCTTATTTACTGGTACTGTAGCGTACTGTAGCAATTTGTAGCTACAGTCACTGCAGGTGGCCTGGGGCGTGCTAAGTTCCTGCCTACGCTACTGCGTGGAGGCGACGCTTGAGGCGGGAGTCAGGGCCTCCGCTGCCTCACCCGCTTGGCGTAATCTCCTCCCACTGGTGTCGCCCCCTCCCGACCAAAGCCGCTGCAGCCTCCTCTCGCCTCCTCTGCTCAAGCTACCCGGCCGACCACTCATCCTCACCCTCGCCCTCCCCATCCATCGTCGGCAGCCTGCTGGATTACTTCAACGAATCATGGATGCAGTTCCACGTCACCACACGTATGTGAGCCGTGAAACGCTTGTCCGCTCTATGCTGCTATTGCATAGCCCACACGCCACACGGCACATCAAACTGGGCACCTCATCTCAGATTTGCGTGCTCGAGGCCCCGCCGCTGGGCACGGTAAGCCCCCGTCCTTATCTTCCTCCGGCGAGATCCTCCTGCGGCGCCACTAGATACCTTGAGCAGGTAGGAGGAGATGGGGATTGGAGTTGGGTTGCCTGTGAGGGCCTTGCTTGGGGGTTTCCGCCGACTGCGGCGCAATGGACGGCTCCCCAGCCTCCCGCTTCCGCGCCTGCCCCCACCCATCCGCCCCTGCTCCCGGCGCTGGCCTTCCTCCGATGCTCCGCGCCGCCACGGCAGACGCAGCCGCCCGGCCTCCCCGTGACAGCTTACTTCCACGGCCCGCGATTGTCTGTTTTGTAACTCTGAAGAAATTGTGTTGTGCTTAAGTGTTCATGTAGTTGGACGCCTCATCGTTGAGCATTCAATCATTCAGTTTTGGACGCCCTGAATTAGTAGAGTCAACAAGTGACGGCATGTAGGGAACTTGTGAAGTTCCAGGAAGAGGTTCTGGGCAAATTATGGCTGAATCGGTTGAGCTAATTAGTTGAACTGGGTTCGAATGGTCCTGTACATAGTTGTAATATATTCCGTCATGTTTTCCATGGCAAAGGGCAACAAATGTTATGCTTCTTAGCTATATGACCAACATGCACAATTGCGGTCAAAGGAGAATCTGTGCTAGATTGGCAAGTTACACAATTAATGAAGAATGCTATGTGTCCGACGCTTTGCGTACGACGACTGTACGACGGATTACCGGGTTTGTCCGATGGTGTCCAACGGCATTGTGTGTCGTACAAAAATCGGATGAGTAATGAGTAATGTGGTACGCAAAGCATTTTCGATAATTAATACCCGCAAAACCTTTGTTTACCCATTGCAAAACATGGTCATTTTGCTATTAATCTTAACCTTACCATATCTAGATGAATCTAGATAGTTATCATTGTGAAAAATAAATCATTAAATTATTCATCATCCCGTAGCAACGCACGGACATTTTGCTAGTATTAAACAAAGACTGACCGCGTTCAATCGGGCGCGAAATCGAGCACTCATCCTTGCCAGGAAAGAATAGATCGCAGATCCAATCCTCTTTGCCTTCCTTTCGCGCGCGCCAATTTTTGGCAACTCTTTCTGCGTGCCTGAATAGAGCAGCCGCGAACGAACCTGCAACACCGCCGCCGCAGCAGCCGCAAAGCCTCTTCTTCCCTCTTTGTTGACGATGGTGCGTCCGCGCGGCACGCCGAGCACGGGGCGGCACCGCATCGAGATGACCCTGAGGCTAGACAAGAACAGCCGGCAGGTGACCTTCTCCAAGCGTCGCTTCGGGTTCTTCAAGAAACTCTCCGAGCTCTCCCTCCTCTGCGGCGTCGACGTCGCAGCTATCGTCTTCTCCGAGGTCGGCAACGTGTTCGCCCTCGGCAGCCCCTCCGTCGACTACGTTCTGCGCCGCTACATGCCCCTCCATGCCGGCGCCCCTGTCCCTGACGATGCCGGCATCGATGACGGTAGTGACGACCGTGAGGCGCTGTAGGAGATGTTGCGGGAGAAGGAGGCGACCGCGAAGGAGGTGGCGGAAGAGACCAAGCGGATGAACCTGATCGGAGACAAGGTGATCGAGGCCCAGGGCACGAGGAGGTTCTGGTGGGACGCGGACACTGAGATGCTCGGGGCGGCGGAGCTGCCGGAGTTCGCCTGGGCCCTCGAGCGACTCAGGGACAACGTTCGCCGCCACGTCGATAAGAGGATGCCGACCGCCGCCGCGCCAGCACCAGCACCAGCCACGGCAGCCGTCGAGCACGCCGGGGACGACGCCGCTTCTTATTATTTGACTTACTAGGCTTGATCTGCTTGCTCAACTGATGACGTCAGTGTTACTAGCTTCTAGTGGTTTTTTGCTGCTTCGATTCACATGTGTGCGTTGATGCCACGTTAAGATGAGTTTATCTGCTATTGCTTACCCTGTACGACAGCCACGTTAGCAAGAGTATATGTTTTTAATCCATTATTATCGATCCAATTACTCTGTGTTTTACTTTTTTTTTTAATTTTCGACATATATTAAACTAACAGTACACGATTACATCGATTAGAAAAGCAAAACTAAAATAGACTAGCAAATCTGTGAGATCTTCAAGCCCTTTCTTCATCCATGATACAATCTTGTACATTTCTGAAGACAGACGTAGAACAACACCAAAACCACCGAACCACATGTCTGTGAATACCACCGAAGATTCTCCCTTTTTAATTTTGAGCCGCAATGTCAAGGCTTTGTGCACGCACGTAACCATTAAATTAATCAAGCAACATCGGCAAGAGCACCACCACTGATATTCCAGGGATAAATAACCGAACCACATTGTCGATGTCGTTAGGAGCCGAGAGAACGAATTACCATTGCCGAAAACGTAGTAGCCGGGATAGATATTGAGATTATGCTATCTCAGCGCAGTTGTTTTACCCTCCACTAGTAAAGTACTGCAAGTACCAAATTCATTCTGCCGCCTAAGCTTTCTAGTCAGATATGCGCAGAACAACTGTTCGTGAAAAACCCACAAGTAGCCACCCCGGCCCGTCCGATCCAATGGTGCCCGTCACAGAGTGTTAAAGCGCTCCCCCTCCTCCCTAAATTCGCCAACACCTCCTCCCTTCTTCCTCCTCCAGACAAACGCCATGGACATGGAGTCCAAAGTCCGAACACCTCGCTCGACGACATGAAGGAGCTCGTGAGGAAGTACAGCCGAGAGGAGGGGCTTTTCTTCTGGCTTGACCCCACCGAGGCGGAGAAAATGCAGGAAATGTGATTCTTTTTTATTCTTGTTGGCTTCTTATTTGCATTATGGCATGACTTGGAGAATGGTTTGTGCTGCATGTTGCTTTCTGAATAACGGAGATCACCAAATGTCTAAATCATGCTCAGTTGTTGCCTTTGTCCCTTACCTCCTGTTGGAGCTTATTCCTTGCTGATATGCGTCTTTGCCCCCAACTGCTGCCTTAAGAAATGATCAGAGCATTATCTACTTGATTTGGTGGTCTGCCCCTAAGTTGCCTGAGCTGGAATTTGTATTTTAACTGCTTGGCCAAGTTTTTCTTTATTAGGCAAATGCCAGGTTCAAAACATTGAACTGCGAGCACCAAATGGTGTTGGCACCATTTAAACCATAACCAATCTCTCCTATGTTCATTTGTTTGTGTTGCAGATAAAGAAGATCAAGGAAATTCCATAGAAGAATTTAGATGTGTGTAGTGTAGGGTTTTTCTTATTTCCTGCAATTGTGTGAATGTTGTAAACATGTAAATATTTCAGTGTATATTCAGAGTAGAGCGGACTGGTCCCTAACCACGATAACCTCCTAGTGTATTGGCGGCCCTCAAAGGAGGCTGGAGGCAATGATGCTAAAAACATGTGGACAACGATCACTTGATCTGCGAGAGCCTGTGGAGGCATAGGAACAATGTGCTTTTCAAGCCCAAGCTGGAATTTGCATTCTCCTATTTGTATTTGAACTGCTTGGTCAACTTTCTTTTGATTAGGCAAATACCAGGTTCAAAACATTGAAGTGCGAGCACCAAATGGTGTTGGCAAGATTTAAACCATAACCCAACTCTCCTATGTTTATTTGTTTGTGTTGCAGGTAAAGAAGATCAAGAAAATTCCAGAGAAGAATTTAGATATGTGTAGTGTAGGGTTTTTCTTATTTCCCGTAATTGTGCAAATGTTGTAAATAATTCATCTTTGTAATAATTTCAGTGTATATTCAGGGTAGAACGGACCGGGTCCCTAATCAAGATGACCGCCTAGTGAATTGGCTGCCTTCAAAGACGCCTCGAGGCAATGATGATAAAAACATGTGCAGAGCGATCACTTGATCTGTAGAAGCCTGTGCAGGCATAGGAACAATGTGCTTTTCGAGGATCACAGGCCATCGGTGGAGGCTACCACCAGGATGGTAGAGGTCGAGGCGGACCTGTGCCGGACAACGAAGCTGAGGCCGAGGCGGACCTATGGCGGGCAACGAGGTTTTTCAGAGTAGCCTAGGACGCGTATATGCGGGGGGGGGGGGGGGGGGGGGGAGTGATTCCTTTTTTCCTTTACGTCTGGTGGTTGGTGTTTTTGCCGCGTGTGACTAAACGCGTTGTAAACGGCCGCTTGGCCTCTCTCCTTCTTGAAACCAATGCACTGCTTTGACGTATCCTTAGAAAAAAGTTGTTGTATTACTTTGTAAGAGCGAATGTGTAACAGCCCAAAGTGTGAACCTAAAAACCTGTTTAAAATTTTCACTTTTGTGTTCATTGCATCATGGCATCCTTGCATCAATATTGTTGTTAGGGAATTGTGTTGGTTTAGCACCATTTTAAAACCACAATGCAAACTTGTTTCAACAAACTGCCAAGTAATATTTTGCACTTGCTATAAAATTATCAAAGGAGCAACCTTTCGAATCTAGCAAAATGCTATAATCCAACACTTTGAACAAATGTTGTCAAAAACATTTTATTTGGAGACACCAAAGTTAGGGGAGCCTCCCCAAATTTTGGCATAATTTTCTAAAAATGTTTTGGTGCCTAAAGAAAATCAGGGAAATTTGGATGGTTCTAAAATTAAAAGAGAAAAGGACTTGTCTGTGAGGAAAACGAAAGCGCAGGGGTTTTATGTAAAAGAAAAGGACACTAAAGTGAAGGAGAGAAAACCCCCCAACCAGCCCACTCCCTCCATCCTCACTCTCCTCTCCATTCTTCTCTCCCCAAAGAGCTCCAAGAGCTAGCTCCCATGGCCGAGCTCGCCGCCGTTGATTGAGGAGTCCCCGAGCGAAACAAAGACCACCAATAGCTCCGCCTCGTCGTCCTCTACCACTCCACCGAAGGAATCGAGTTGGGAAGCCCGCAATCGAGCTCACCGTCAAGTTCTCCGCAAACCACCGCCGGAGCTCTCCCGGACGATTCCGGCCATCTCCGTCCATCTCCGGTCCTTCCAAGCACCCCCACGAGTTCAGGGTGAGCAAACCCTCCAAATGGACCTCTACATTTCCTCCTTTTCCCCCTAGTTCACCGAATCCCCGTAGCTCTATTTCGTTTTGGTCGCGTTGACAAATCCGGTGTCCAACCCGGAAATTTCCGGAACTGAACCCGGAATCACCCGGTACCAGACCCGGAATTGTCCGGAATCTATACCGGGTTAAGAAAAACGGTACTGGACTCGACCATTTTCGCCCGGATCATACCCGGAAATGACCCGGAATTAAACCCGGTGCCAGACCCGGTATAAAACCCGGAATGACCCGGTACAAAACCCGGAATCATCCCAGAAAATTCCGGATTTCAAACCGGATGCTCTCTGAAACTTGTTTTAACACCAATTCTTTTTCCGTTGCTTTATAATTGTTGCAAGAATGTTAACCACCTAAAATTGCATCTCTCACATGATCATGTCATATCATTTACAAGTTAAATCCTAGGGTCTCAACTACGTTAATCAACAAGTAAAGATGATTCCTTACTTAACTCCACGGTGTATTCGAGGTGTGTCCCCACTAAGCACCCAAACTCCGTTTAAATTGAATAGTTGAATCATCCTCCTCCCGGGGATTTAAATTGACATGTCATCATGTGTTTGTGCATTGCATTTGCTAAAGTTTGTGTGGTGATTGATTGTTCTTCCGTTGCTATGCCTCGATAGATCAAGCAGCCGGGGTTACTCCACAATACCCCGAAGATCCGTACTACCCGCACGTTGAGCAAGGCAAGCGTAATCCCCCCTCTGAGCATGTCTTATCCTATGTTTCCGCAAATATTTTCTCCACTATAATATTGCATGCGGTTCTAAATGTCAATCTTTGTTGGATTAGAGTATCCTATAGTTGCATTAAGTTCCCGATGCCAATACATGTTTTCCCTCCTATTATCCATAGGGTTGTATTGTTGGCCGAGATACTTACTATGCTATGTTGTTGCTTAGCCATGCTTAGTTAATTGCATAGCTATATGGTGGACGGTTTATGTTGGAAACAGGTGATGAAATGAGAATGATGGTGGAGAAATTGTGGTGACGGATAATAAAATGCTTAAAGGTGGGGATGAGAGGCCACTGTGGTTGTGGTGCTTTGTCTCGTCCTCGCCGCCTAGGTGCGAGTGCTATACCTCTTGAACCAAGACTGAGCGTGCAACCATGCGTGAGGCCTATGCATTTGCAGGAACCCTCATAGACTAAATAACTCGAGCGGGGCTAGCCAGGGTCCTCTAGTTCGGGCTTCCATTTGCGCGTGCGTGAGTTGGTGGTATGAACTGGGATGAGGATTGTGGTATTAGGAAAGTAAGTGTCCGCGGGACAGGGGGTTGGAGGAGTCACCAAACCTGTCCTACCGGCACTGATGATCCTGGAAAGTCCTTAACGAGGGAGAAGTCGACACCGCTCCCACCCAGCCGGCTCTCCAAGGAAGAGGGCTAAAAGCTAGGTAATGGGCCGGACGGTACGCGTGGCGAAGGAGCTGGAGCCCTTCGGGACTCCGGGGACTTCAACTTTGTACACCCCTGCAGGGTAAATCTTTTCGAAAAGCCGTGTCCGCGGTTACGGACGACTTGGAAGTGAAGGTAAGATCATAGAATAACTTTAACGGAATGATTAAAAACTGGGTACTAGAGGTACCACTCACAAATGCAAGGTGACTTCCTCGAGGGTGATTCGGGGAGGTGCCTTTGATGAACAGGTACAATGTTGATGATGGTGGTTGGTGAGAAATGTGATCAAGAGAAAAGAGTTACTCTTACCTCTTTTGAAAATACTCTGAATAGTCGATGCCTTTGTGTTGTGTTTTCTAAATAAAATCAGCTTTATGCAAAACAGCCATAAAACCTTTGAGAGCCAATCATGGAGCATATATTAGCTCTTAATCTTGCGAGTTCGTCGAACTCAACGTCATTTGCTTATTTTCAGGAGAGGACTTCACCGACCTCGAAGGTGGGTTCTTTGTGGACGTCGACGAGTAGTCTGGGGTTCCCAGGTGGCAGCTTGGGACATCCCGGAACAGCTGGCGCTGGATGTTTATTTGCAGGCCTCTTAGGCCATAATTTGGTTCTTGTTGTTTAGAACAACACACTTCGCTTCCGCATGTTGTAATGTTGGGTCTGTGACCTCTGGTTGTCTTTTGCTATCTTTCTCTTATAAGAGTTGACTATATATTTTGTGTAGTAGAGTCTGTGATGTGCCAGTTGTTCCACAAGTCTTGATCTCTCTGTTATGCTTTGATAGTGTGCCTGCTGGTATCGGATAACCGGAGACACAGTATCACTGTATAGCAGTCAGGTCGGGGCGCCACAAGTTTGGTATCAGAGCGTACTGCCTATAGGAAACCCTTCTCTGGTCGATGTTGAGTCTAGTGATTGTGAAAATATTTTAACCTAAAAATGAGTTGTGAAAACCATCTTAGGATTCTTTTTACTCCTTATCTGGTTACTCTCTAATCTCGGAGCAGTCTTACCTCAATTTGATTTAAAGGTTTTACTTCTCACCTGTTACTTCAAAATGATTAGAAACGGGGTGGGTTCGACCTTTAGTGTTATGTGTCATGTTGCTCCCGCTGCGTTGTCAATCCCACATCAACTCAGATGTTTCTACCAAGTCTAATCTTCTGATCCTTTCTTTGGGTTTAACCCATGGACTTGAACATAAGGTCCCGGATTGTGCCAATTAGGGTGTGTTGAGTTGTGATTTCTCAACTCTCACTAGTAGCACATGATGCTGATCTTTGACCCAAGTTCTATCTTGTGTTTTCCTCCTCGCAAGTATTATCGCCCCTAGTCTGTGTACTTGGGTGGTTATTCCTATTCCCGGGTTATAGACCAAAGGACATGACGTTTCTAATTATAGACTTTGGTCTCACAAATGCTCCAGCAACTTTCATGAGGCTCATGAATTCCATTTTCATGGATTATCTTGATAAGTTTGTCGTCATTTACATCGATGACATCCTCATCTATTCTAAAACCGACGAAGAGCATGATGAACACCTTCGGTTGGTTCTGACACGGCTTCGTGAACACCGTCTTTATGCCAAGTTCTCCAAGTGTGAGTTTTGGTTGGATAAACTTGTCTTCCTTGGTCATGTAATATCCGCAAATGGTGTGGAAGTTATTCCTGACAAGATTCAGACCATTCTGGATTGGCCAACTCCAATGTCAGTCAAGGACATCGTAGCTTCCTCGGATTGGCAGGTTTACCGCCGATTCATCGAAGGTTTCTCCAAGATAGCCAAGGCCCTGACTGACCTTCTCAAGAAGGATAAAAGTTTGTATGGTGCCGAAGCTGAAGAGAGCTTCCAACGCACTGAAAGCCAAGCTCACCTCCGCTCCTGTGCTTGTCCTGCCGGACACAAGCAAGGATTTCGTCGTCTTTGTGACGCCTCTCTACAAGGTTTGGGTTGTGTGATGCAAGATGGCCATGTGTGGCTTATGCTTCTCGCCAACTTAAGCCACATGAGCTCAATTACCCTACTCATGATCTAGAACTTGCCGCAGTGGTCTATGCTTTGAAGCAATGGAGACCATACCTGTTTGGTAACCGTTGTGAGATCTTCTCGGATCACAAGAGTCTGAAGTACCTCTTCACCCAGCCGGATTTAAATCTCAGGCAAAGGCGTTGGTTGGAGTTAATCACGGACTATAATGTGAGTCTGAACTATCAACCCGGCAAAGCAAACGTCGTGGCTGACGCGCTAAGTCGGAAGTCCTATTGCAACAATCTGATGATTGAAGAGGCTCAACCTGCTCTCCATGAAGAGTTCTCTCGTTTGAACTTAGAACTGGTTCCCTCCGGCTATCTAGCAAATCTGGAGATCAAATCTACTCTTGTGGACCAGATTAAGGATGCCCAAAAGCGTGACAAGGGAATTCTAAAAATCAAGGAGAACATTGCTAGCGGGAAGGCAAAATGTTTCTCTGTCAATGAATCTGGAGTTGTTTATTTTGGTGACCGCTTGATAGTGCCAAAGAAACGAAAATTGAGGGAGTTGATCCTCCAAGAAGCTCATGAATCTCCTCTCTCTATACATCCCGGTAGTACCAAGATGTACCAAGACCTTCGACCGCTATTCTGGTGGACTCGTATGAAACGAGAAATTGCCAAGTTTGTTGCTGAATGCGACACCTGTCGACGGGTAAAGGCTGAACATCAAAGGCCTGCCGGCACTCTCCACCCTATTGCTATCCCCGAGTGGAAATGGGATGAAATTGGTATGGATTTCATTACTGGTCTGCCGAAGTCTCCAAAGGGACATGATGCCATTTGGGTCATCATTGATCGACTATCAAAAGTGGCTCACTTCCTTCCAGTTCGTGTTGACATTACAGCTGCCAAGTTGGCAGACCTGTATGCTTCCCGGATTGTTGTCCTTCACGGCGTTCCCAAGAAGATAATTTCGGATCGTGGAAGCCTATTCACCTCCAAGTTTTGGACTAGTTTCCAAACTGCTATGGGAACTCGTCTTAACTTCAGCACCGCGTTCCATCCTCAAACTGATGGTCAGACCGAAAGAGTGAATCAAGTTTTGGAAGACATGCTTCGGGCATGTGTCATCTCTTTTGGCAAGGATTGGGAAAAGTATCTCCCTTTCGCGGAGTTCTCCTACAACAATAGCTATCAAGCTAGTCTGGGCATGGCTCCATTTGAGGTTCTCTATGGAAGAAAATGCCGCACTCCTCTAAATTGGTCTGAGACCGGAGAGAGGGCACTCTTTGGTCCAGATATTATCAATGAAGCCGAGGAGAAGGTCAGAATATAAGGGAGAATCTGAAGATTGCTCAGTCTAGGCAGAAAAGCTACTATGATAAGCATCATCAGGAAATTCACTATGAAATTGGTGATAAAGCTTATCTCCGTGTCTCTCCCCTCGTGGCGTTCGCCGCTTCGGAATCAAAGGGAAATTGGCGCCTCGCTATGTTGGCCCTTCACCGTTCTGGCCAAGCGAGGAGATCTTTCTTATAAGTTGGAGTTACCGGTCATCTTTCCCAATGTGCATGATGTGTTCCATGTATCTCAACTTCGCCGGTGTTTCAAAGATCCTATCCATGGGGTCAATCATGAAGAGCTAGACCTCCAGGAGGATCTCACTTATCGCGAACATCCTATCCGTGTCTTGGATGAAGCCGAAAGAAAGACCCGGAACAAGACTACCAAGTTCCTCAAAGTTCAGTGGTCTCATCATTCCGAGGAAGAAGCAACTTGGGAACGAGAATCTAGTCTTCGTGAGGAATATCCCGACTTCTTTCCACAATCTTAGAATCTCGGGGCGAGATTCCTGTAAGGAGGGTAGAATTGTAACAGCCCAAAGTGTGAACCTAAAAACCTGTTTAAAATTTTCACTTTTGTGTTCATTGCATCATGGCATCCTTGCATCAATATTGTTGTTAGGGAATTGTGTTGGTTTAGCACCATTTTAAAACCACAATGCAAACTTGTTTCAACAAACTGCCAAGTAATATTTTGCACTTGCTATAAAATTATCAAAGGAGCAACCTTTCGAATCTAGCAAAATGCTATAATCCAACACTTTGAACAAATGTTGTCAAAAACATTTTATTTGGAGACACCAAAGTTAGGGGAGCCTCCCCAAATTTTGGCATAATTTTCTAAAAATGTTTTGGTGCCTAAAGAAAATCAGGGAAATTTGGATGGTTCTAAAATTAAAAGAGAAAAGGACTTGTCTGTGAGGAAAACGAAAGCGCAGGGGTTTTATGTAAAAGAAAAGGACACTAAAGTGAAGGAGAGAAAACCCCCCAACCAGCCCACTCCCTCCATCCTCACTCTCCTCTCCATTCTTCTCTCCCCAAAGAGCTCCAAGAGCTAGCTCCCATGGCCGAGCTCGCCGCCGTTGATTGAGGAGTCCCCGAGCGAAACAAAGACCACCAATAGCTCCGCCTCGTCGTCCTCTACCACTCCACCGAAGGAATCGAGTTGGGAAGCCCGCAATCGAGCTCACCGTCAAGTTCTCCGCAAACCACCGCCGGAGCTCTCCCGGACGATTCCGGCCATCTCCGTCCATCTCCGGTCCTTCCAAGCACCCCCACGAGTTCAGGGTGAGCAAACCCTCCAAATGGACCTCTACATTTCCTCCTTTTCCCCCTAGTTCACCGAATCCCCGTAGCTCTATTTCGTTTTGGTCGCGTTGACAAATCCGGTGTCCAACCCGGAAATTTCCGGAACTGAACCCGGAATCACCCGGTACCAGACCCGGAATTGTCCGGAATCTATACCGGGTTAAGAAAAACGGTACTGGACTCGACCATTTTCGCCCGGATCATACCCGGAAATGACCCGGAATTAAACCCGGTGCCAGACCCGGTATAAAACCCGGAATGACCCGGTACAAAACCCGGAATCATCCCAGAAAATTCCGGATTTCAAACCGGATGCTCTCTGAAACTTGTTTTAACACCAATTCTTTTTCCGTTGCTTTATAATTGTTGCAAGAATGTTAACCACCTAAAATTGCATCTCTCACATGATCATGTCATATCATTTACAAGTTAAATCCTAGGGTCTCAACTACGTTAATCAACAAGTAAAGATGATTCCTTACTTAACTCCACGGTGTATTCGAGGTGTGTCCCCACTAAGCACCCAAACTCCGTTTAAATTGAATAGTTGAATCATCCTCCTCCCGGGGATTTAAATTGACATGTCATCATGTGTTTGTGCATTGCATTTGCTAAAGTTTGTGTGGTGATTGATTGTTCTTCCGTTGCTATGCCTCGATAGATCAAGCAGCCGGGGTTACTCCACAATACCCCGAAGATCCGTACTACCCGCACGTTGAGCAAGGCAAGCGTAATCCCCCCTCTGAGCATGTCTTATCCTATGTTTCCGCAAATATTTTCTCCACTATAATATTGCATGCGGTTCTAAATGTCAATCTTTGTTGGATTAGAGTATCCTATAGTTGCATTAAGTTCCCGATGCCAATACCTGTTTTCCCTCCTATTATCCATAGGGTTGTATTGTTGGCCGAGATACTTACTATGCTATGTTGTTGCTTAGCCATGCTTAGTTAATTGCATAGCTATATGGTGGACGGTTTATGTTGGAAACAGGTGATGAAATGAGAATGATGGTGGAGAAATTGTGGTGACGGATAATAAAATGCTTAAAGGTGGGGATGAGAGGCCACTGTGGTTGTGGTGCTTTGTCTCGTCCTCGCCGCCTAGGTGCGAGTGCTATACCTCTTGAACCAAGACTGAGCGTGCAACCATGCGTGAGGCCTATGCATTTGCAGGAACCCTCATAGACTAAATAACTCGAGCGGGGCTAGCCAGGGTCCTCTAGTTCGGGCTTCCATTTGCGCGTGCGTGAGTTGGTGGTATGAACTGGGATGAGGATTGTGGTATTAGGAAAGTAAGTGTCCGCGGGACAGGGGGTTGGAGGAGTCACCAAACCTGTCCTACCGGCACTGATGATCCTGGAAAGTCCTTAACGAGGGAGAAGTCGACACCGCTCCCACCCAGCCGGCTCTCCAAGGAAGAGGGCTAAAAGCTAGGTAATGGGCCGGACGGTACGCGTGGCGAAGGAGCTGGAGCCCTTCGGGACTCCGGGGACTTCAACTTTGTACACCCCTGCAGGGTAAATCTTTTCGAAAAGCCGTGTCCGCGGTTACGGACGACTTGGAAGTGAAGGTAAGATCATAGAATAACTTTAACGGAATGATTAAAAACTGGGTACTAGAGGTACCACTCACAAATGCAAGGTGAACTTCCTCGAGGGTGATTCGGGGAGGTGCCTTTGATGAACAGGTACAATGTTGATGATGGTGGTAAATGGTGAGAAATGTGATTCAAGAGAAAAGAGTACTCCTTACCTCTTTTCAAAATACTCTGAATAGTCGATGCCTTTGTGTTGTGTTTTGAAATAAAATCAGCTTTATGCAAAACAGCCATAAAACCTTTGAGAGCCAATCATGGAGCATATATTAGCTCTTAATCTTGCGAGTTCGTCGAACTCAACGTCGTTTGCTTATTTTCAGGAGAGGACTTCACCGACCTCGAAGGTGGGTTCTTTGTGGACGTCGACGAGTAGTCTGGGGTTCCCAGGTGGCAGCTTGGGACATCCCGGAACAGCTGGCGCTGGATGTTTATTTGCAGGCCTCTTAGGCCATAATTTGGTTCTTGTTGTTTAGAACAACACACTTCGCTTCCGCATGTTGTAATGTTGGGTCTGTGACCTCTGGTTGTCTTTTGCTATCTTTCTCTGTATAAGAGTTGAGTTATATATCTTTGTGTAGTAGAGTCTGTGATGTGCCAGTTGTTACACAAGTCTTGATCTCTCTGTTATGCTTTGATAGTGTGCCTGCTGGTATCGGTTAAACAGAGACACAGTATCACTGTATAGCAGTCAGGTCGGGGCGCCACAGAATGATTTGAAATATATCAATGAAAGATTTGAATTTATTCAAAAGTTTGAGATTTGAATACATGAGATGAGATTGATGTGTTTGAATCAATGTTCAAGATATCGTTTATCGTTTACTCGATTGGCATCGGATTAGAGATTAATCGTTTCTCGGCCGATTGATCGATTTTATCGATCGCCTATTTATTGGCTAGTTTTTTTAAAATGTCAACTTCGGCATTAAAAATTTGTAAATATGCTATGCAAAAAGTTACATTAGAGTATCAGATATAAGAGTATAATATATAAGTGCAGCATTGATTCTTTCCTTTGAATCAACAAAATGGGCAAAAGTCGTGCTAATGTAAAGTTCTACAAAACTATTGTCCTATAAATCAGTTGTGAGACCGTTAAATCGCTGACAAGTGCAGCCAAAACTCGGCTCTCGGAACAAAAAATCGGCGTCATCGATAAACTCATTCGATATGCTATAATATTATCGGTCACACCATGATGCACGATAAATCTAGTCTCTCGGATGGTATTACTGTGGAGTATTACGGGGCTGTTTGGATTGGAGCCCTTGGCTGCCCGACCAAAAAATTGGTCATTGACCAGGCTTGCGGCGCTGTTTGGATTGCTACCAATTAATTGGCTTGCCCAGCCCGCTTCAGCTCCTCTAACTCAATTTTGCGCCAATATTTTGGCTGACTGCCGGCGGCTGAATCCTTCACCAATATTTTGGCTTGCCCAGATTTGGCGGGGCTGCCAGGGTTTGCCCACACTGGTTGGAGACACTCTAGTTACCCACTTGCATCTCCAAAGGAGCGAGTGGAACCTTGTGGCGTGAAGTTACCGGGGCGATTTCTTTGCATGATTAATGGAGAGTAGGATGCAGATCGACGACACGGGATCGGTCCGAGGAACCAAATAACGGTAACTTTCCTTTTAGACAGTTGTCGGTAATTATTTCGCCTGCCAATTCAAGCGCAGTCGTACGCATTTTCCTTCCGTAAAAATATTTAAAAATGGCGACTGCGTTCAATCCGACGCGAAATCGATTTCCTCTCTCGATCGCAGATTTCGCGACCCACGGTTTTAGGAAAGAATAGATCGCAGATCTAATCCTCTAGCTCGCGCTTTTGGCAACTCTTTCTTCTACTTACTAGGTAAATTCGGCGCGACGACACGCCGCGCCCTTAGTGAGAAAGAGTAGTGACATTTTTGGTAGAAGTTAAAATATGTTGGGAGCAAATCTATATACAGCACTACATAGTGACTAATACTTGGTTACAAACTCTTGGTTACAGAGCACGAAATAGTGAAGTATTTGTCGACCATGGAGATAAAGTTTCTCAAAATGAATATTCTGACAAAGAGGCATAGTTTCGCTTGTAGGCTAACCTGTTGCTGGCTCAATTTCAACATGGACCCATGGACTGATGCTAACACTGATAAACTTGGGCCCACGACCTGGGCGAGGATGAAAAAGATTAGTTGGCTATTTTCCTCTCTAGCGCTGCAGATGAAGCTCGCTGCAGGTGGGTGTACAGAAGGAAGAAACCTGCGCGGCAACGGCCAACAGGGTGCAATGCGCCGTGACCGCCGATGCGTCACCTGCCAGCGTCCGGATGGACCCGTGGCTGGGTTGTGCTTCCGGACAACCTCCTCGTAGAGGTGCTCACCCAAAATCAATTTATCTTGAGATCTCGCCGAGACCTAGGCTTATTGTTGATCCTCACTTTCTCCTTGCTCCATTCATGAAAACCTCCCAATCTTGCATTATGTGAACTTGGCCGATGACATAATTCCTGAAAAAATCAGAAGGAAAAGAAATCTTAGAAAATCCGGAAAAGAAATCTTGAAACTACTGGAGGGGTGACACAATTCTTAGGTAATCTAGAAAATAAATCTTGAGCAAGGCGAGGAGAAGAGAAGGGGTGAGTAGTATAGAAGGAAAGACATGACTAAGAAAAGCACCGGTTCAAGATACATCCAAAAAGTCATTGTGAAACATAAAAATCCGAAACATCCAATTATTTTGCATGTATATACAAATAAGAATTTTCATTTCATTTCAAAGTAATAGAAGTACCATCAATTATACCTTTTGGGTGTATCACCCAGCACCTCAA
Organism: Poa pratensis; assembly: GCA_947311845.1. NCBI lineage: Eukaryota > Viridiplantae > Streptophyta > Magnoliopsida > Poales > Poaceae > Poa > Poa pratensis. Next base: position 57,252,557 of record CAMZMU010000027.1, on the reverse strand, counting down.
AGTGCAATTCACCTTCTGTTCTTTCATATTTACACTTTGGATATCTTTTTTGTACCCGGGCCAAAATCATGTCATGGAAATAAAGTAAAACTGGTACAAATAGCCGCAGGCATCCATATGGAGTTACGCTAGAAATAGTAAGACATTTTACATAAAAAAATAAAATGACAACATGAGTATTTAACTGTTTCAATACTGAACCTGCCTGCTCCTTTCTCTTGCATAGCTGCTGGCCAGAAATTGTCATCAAGTTGATACAAAAGTCGACAATATACACATTCCAGCGAAATCACAGTAACCATACCACCTGCTAGCCTCTACAGCCTATGTGCTATAAAATCTAAATAGATATAAGTTATGTTTTTCACTCTGAAGCCAAGGAAACATCAGGGATAAGAGAGAACTGCGTAGCAAGTAAAATGAGATGAGGTAAAACAGCGACAAAATGCAGTATGTATTCTGAACTTAATTAGATACCGACAGTCAACTATAATCAACATTGGTAACTGAACCTTTGAATGAAGATATCTAACAACCTGTAGAACACAGAACATTAGAATTTTTTTAGTTTGCATATCAATGCACGAAGGATAAAATTGAATCAATGAATATAGCATTCGATTATCACCACTGTATAATGCAAGTTAAAAAAGAAAGTAACATTCACGCATAAATTATCTATGATTGGTGAAGGCGTAGATAAACTTACAAAGAAAATTCTTCATAATCTAGAGAGCATATCAGCATAAATACTGACTCAAATCTAACTTGCACATCGTCTCAATTGTCATTTGACACGTAGTATGTGCAATTCTCCTTTTTTTGCAGCGTGAGTACTATAGGTAATTCAACAAAGATAAAAGTAAATTTAATGGAGACAAACTCAGCAGAGTGGAGCATTAGCAAAGCCAAATTATGTCAGGTTTGTAGTCATACAAACCATCAAATCGAGCAGCACAAAAAAATCGCAGGAGGGAATGAACTACAATTGCGGATGCGGCCGGCCATCAGATTGATTTTAAAACTACAGCTAATCTAACGCCCATGTTCTTCTGAACGCAGCCCCAAATCAAGCGGGCGAGGAAGAGAAAGGGACTACCTTTGAGCCGACCGAGGTTGCCGTCGAATGCCGCCTTCAAGAGAGACTTCCCATCTGTAGACGTGGGAGCGCAATCCCCATTAGAAACGCGGACAGTCAGCCAGAGGCCCAGAGAGAGGGGACGTGGGAGTAGAAAAATCAGGAACTTGGGAAGCGATTCAAGCGAAGGCAGTACTCGACGACGTACCGGTCCCGTCGCCGTCGGCGGGGGAGGGGCAACGGATGGGAAGCCCCACGCCATGGGATCGAGAGAGGGCGTGGAGATGGCATCGGGGCGGTGGTCCGCGGCGCGACGGTTGGCTGGAGACGGCCGGAATCGACCGGCGACGCGTGGCTGTGGCCATGGCGGGGGTGGTGCGGGAGGGAGGGGAAGGAGAGCTCAGGTTGGGGCGGGGTGGTGGCGCGGCGGAGGAAGGACGGCCGGACGCGAGAGGCCGGAGAGTGGCCACCGCCGCCGCCACTGTGTGGGTGAGAGAGGATGGAGCGTGAGGATAAGGAACCTAGGGTTAGAGGGTTTGCCTAATATATTTAAGGACCGATTCGCAATTTTCGGGAATCTTGAGGACTTTCTTGCAAAACAGCCGCGGGGACCGTTGGATCAGCAACGGATGGCGCGGATGCACGCGGGCACTGGAGCGGGGCACAGTAGCTCGCGTTACTGTAGCTACGCACAGTGAATCAACGGGAGAGCTCAGGGGCAGAGGTAAAAGGGGATAGCGCAGGAGGGAAAATCATATCCGGATTGGCCTGCTCTCGCCGCTTTGACCAAATAAGATGTGAAGAAAAGGTTAGTGGATGACAGGTGGGGACAGTTAGGTACTGTAGCGGAGAACAGTAAACATGTTTCTGTAGCTAACTACAGGGAATCAATGTGGGAGCCCAAATCTTCTCAATCTTAATATAGTTATTATTAGGTAATACCCGCTACAGTGCATCGCGTTGAGGCACAAAGCAGAGCAAGAAACAGAGCAGCCGCGAACGAACCTGCAACACCGCGACGATGGTGCGTCCGCGCGGCACGCCGAGCACGGGGCGGCACCGCATCGAGATGACCCGCAGGCTGGACAAGAACAGCCGGCAGGTGACCTTCTCCAAGCGCCGCGGCGGGCTCTTCAAGAAGATCTCCGAGCTCTCCCTCCTCTGCGGCGCCGACGTCGCCGTCGTCGTCTACTCCGAGGTCGGCAACGTGTTCGCCCTTGGCAGCCCCTCCGTCGACTACGTCCTGCGCCGCTACGTGCCTCTCCGGGCCGGCGCCCCTGTCCCTGACGATGCCGGCGTTGATGACGGTGGTAACAACCGTGAGGTGCTGCAGGACCTGTGCCGGGAGAAGGAGGCGACCGAGAAGGAGGTGGCGGAAGAGATCAAGCGGATGAACCTGATAGGGGACAAGGTGATCGAGGCCAAGGGTGCGAGGAGGTTCTGGTGGGAGGCGGACACTGAGATGCTCGGGGCGGCGGAGCTGCCGGAGTTCGTCAGGGCGCTCGAGCGACTCAGGGACAACGTTCGCCGCCACGTCGACAAGAGGAGGCCGACCGCCGCCGCGCCAGCACCAGCCACGGCCACTACAAGAGATCAGGTTTTTTATGACTGGAATTTAATCTATTTGTAAACAGTCATATATCATTAAATAATGGAGAAAGGTCTTGTCGTAGGCGCAAAAACTGTCACGTATTATTACTAATCTCTGACAAACTCGTCAGCTAGTCTTGCCAGGCCCGCAACAAATACACCGCTGTCCTCCGGCTTTTATGGCGCTACACAATCTCCGACACTATACTCATACATGCACGTTGTGTTTTATAACTAGGCTGTCGTACATGAAGCGATTTGCTTATGTATGACTGCACTGACACAATACGTGACCATGGCTAGTGTTACCGTTTAGCGCGTGTCGACCACCGCATCGTAATGGAGTATACTCTTGAAAATAATATTTTATTTATTTATCTTCTTGCCCACCGTTTGCTCCTTGCTCTGCAGCCTGCACACGCGTCATACTCCCAAACTTTTCCCCTTCTGTACAGTAGATCTTCTCAGCTCCAGCAGCGAGCAAATTGACACCGGCGGCGATGTTGCACATGGCGGTGATGGGTGGCGACTTCACGCCGTATTGGAGCCAGGCTCGGGAGAGCCAGTTGAAGCTTTTCAGCGATGCGGCCTCACCGGCGAGTAGCGGCGCACGGCGGCCGGCGTGCAGATGCAGCTATTTCGTTCCGTATGTTACTGAGCTTTTTTATCCAATATAAATAGTTATTTTCTAATTTGTTAAAGAGCGAGCGAAGAGATCGTGGACTGTGGCGCCAAAACTTTGGGATATTTTGTTTCCCTCCATATTTTGTTTCCCTCCGTCCGGTTTTTTCTCCCACCACGCACACATATAGGCTTAATTTTTGGTCCACTACCCGTATGCGGGACTAGATACGCACGATTCTCTTCCACCCTAATAAACTGTTTCTTTTATCTTCCACAGCGAGGCCTTCATCGCCGCCGCCGCCTTCTTGGGAGATCGAGTGCACGCAGGTCCAGAACAGAGGCCGCCGTGCTTCTTGCTGATCAACGACGGCGCAGCAATAACACAGTATTTATCAACTTATGTTGATTCCAGTAATTCGAGTTTATTTTCTTAATGTTCCGCCCCAATAGATGCTTTCATCTATTATCTAATCGTGAGTTATGCAACGCAGCCCGTCAGGAGATCAAGTTCAAATAGGGCACTGGAATCACGAACACTAGCCAGGCAAAATGTAAGCATATCTATTGCCATAATTTCTGAACGAAAGTACCTTACTTTGAGCTATAAACATGAAGCATGAACTTCCGTTTTTGTGAATTACTTTTGTGTTGATACATATCTTTGAAGTGCCTATTAATTGCATGGCAGTATGCAACCCGCGTACTACAGACCTGATCCTTTGCGGATCATCTTCTTTATATACGAATCATTCATAGATCGATTTGAATTTATTGTACAAACCTGATCCACTTGAACATAATTTGTATGAGGATGTTAAATCAACCTCAGGTCCTATTAACAAAATCATATTGTATTTTCAATCTTCTCTCACCAGATAGGGGAAAATGTCTGAGGATCGCAGTTGGATGTATGAGGGTTGGAACAATGGCAAACCAAACATCAACTGGGTTAGAAAAACAGATGATTTTGTTAAAAAGGCATTTTCTATACCAAATGCAGATAGGGTTGGTGTTTTATGTCCATGTCTCAAGTGTGCCAACTATAAGAAGCAAAACAAACGTGAGATGTCCATCCATTTATTTAAAAATGGTTTCATGCCACAATACTTAGTATGGATAGATCATGGGGAAAGGGTCAACACATCTCCTGTACAAGATGAAGTATTTCCTGAAACAGACCACTGGGACGAAATGCTATCTGATGTGGCAAATTTCCATCAACCTTCAGCTGAAGACGAAGCTGCAACCACAGCTGCCAATAATTTCTATGAATTGCTTGCAGCCTCTAAAGAGCCAGTCCATAAGGAGACCACCATGTCGATCCTATATGATGTTACACGTTTAATGTCGTTTAAGACCCAACACAATATGTCTATATCTGGTTATGATGCATTCCTTCAGTTCGTACATGACCTGCTTCCTAAAGATTCAAAGCTTCCAACTACATTTTCAGAATCGAAGAAACTTTTAAGTAGTTTAGGAATGCCATATGAGAAAATAGATGCTTGTGTCAATGGATGTATGTTGTTTCGTAAGGAGAACAAAGATAAGTCTGCTTGTGATATTTGTCACGAGCCACGCTATGTCCAGGCAGATTCTGAAGAAAATTTTGAAGCTTCAGAAACACAGTCAAGACGAATTGCTAGGAAGGTATTACGGTACTTACCTATAATTCCTAGGATCCAAAGGCTTTACCTTGCCGAGGAATCTGCTAAACAAATGCGCTATCATAAGGAAGGAGATCGAGAGAACCCAGATCTTCTTGTTCACCCGTCAGATGGTGAGGCTTGGAAGCACTTCGATGATGAGTTTCCTAGGTTTGCCAAAGAGCCGAGAAATGTTTGTCTAGGCCTATGCACAGACGGCTTTACACCGTTTAGTTTTGGCACTGCACCTTACTCTTGTTGGCCTGTATTTGTTACACCATACAACCTTCCTCCAGGAATGTGCATGAAGAAGGAAAATATTTTTCTTTCTCTAGTGATTCCTGGACCGGAGCACCCTGGAAAAAATATTGACGTTTATATGCAACCATTGTATGATGATTTACAAAAACTGTGGGAAGAAGGGGTGGTAACTTATGATAGTTACACCAAGACAACATTCAGACTTAAGGCTTGCTATTTTTGGTCAGTTAGTGACTTTCCTGCCCTTGGAATGGTTTCTGGACATAGCACCCATGGTAAATTTGCTTGTCCAGTTTGCCTAGGTGGTTTAAGTGCTTTTTGGTTGGCAAACGGTAGAAAGTATTGTTGGTTTGATTGTCATCGACAGTTCCTCCCTGCTGAGAATGCATTCCGTAGGAGTTTGAAGGGTTTTCTAAAGAACAAGCAAGTTTTCAGCCCCCCTCCTCCTCGCCTAACTGGTGAACAAGTACACACACAAATCAAATCACTCGTTCCAAACACAGGCAAAGGCAATCATGCATTTGAAGGTTATGGTACAACTCACAACTGGACACACATTTCTGGTTTGTGGAAACTGCCTTACTTTGAGAAACTCATGCTTCGACACAATATTGATGTGATGCACAACGAGAAGAACGTAGCAGAAACTATATGGGCGACATGTTTTGACATACCAGAAAGAACAAAAGACAATGTGAAGGCACGGCTAGATGTAGCTTCGCTTTGTGACCGAGTAAAATACCATATGCAAAAGAAGCTAAGTGGGCGTTGGGAGAAACCTAGGGCAGCATTCAGTCTGGATCGAGCACAAAAAATACTAGTTTTGCAATGGTTGAAGAGCCTTAAATTCCCTGATATGTATGCAGCTAACATACGGAGAGGTGTGAATTTGAAACAACTTAAGGTTACTGGAATGAAAAGCCATGACTACCATATATTCATGGAAAGGTTACTGCCTGTTGCATTGCGAGGATTTATCCATAATGATATTTGGGTCTGCCTGGCGGAACTAAGCTATTTCTATAGACAATTGTGTAGTAGGGAAATTGATCCAGAAAAAATGAAGGAGGTGGAAGAAAATATTCCTATCCTCCTATGCAAACTAGAGAAAATATTCCCTCCTGGATTTTTCACATCAATGGTACACCTGATTATCCACTTGCCATATGAAGCAAGGATTGGTGGCCCTGTACACTACAGATGGATGTATCCTTATGAAAGGTTAGTTTATGTAGTTAATTTTTGGCAAAAAATTATCAACTCAGAATTTAGAACTAACATAAAACACTTACTTTCCTTAGGGCCATGGGGAAGACTAAGAAGTGGGTAAAAAATAAAGCCCGTGTTGAGGGTTGCATAACAGAGGCTTACATAGTTGATGAGATATCAAGCTTTGTAAGCTTATATTTTGCAAGTGATGTACCCTCTTCACGTAACAAGAAGCAACGAGTTGATGACGGATATGACACATTTGTTACTAGTTGTAGCCTGAGCACATTTCAAGTCCCAGGAAGAAAATATGGAAATAGGGGGTCTCGTGATTTAAGTAGAGACGAGCATAAGGCAGTAATGTTATATATATACACAAATACCCTTGAGATGGAGGATTTCGTCAAGTAAGTCAATGATTTACTTAATCAGAAAATATTTCTTATTAACTTTCCACGGCAGTGTCTGACTATATGAAATTGCTAGGCAATTTGAACAAACAGAGTGGCGAGGTAGAGGGCAACCAACAAGTCGCCAACTTGACAGGTTGAGAAAGGATGGTGCAGCTAGAGGCCATCCTAATTTAATTGATTGGTTTAGGTCATATGTAAGTATATGTTTGTAATTTTGTACATAAATTATCAACTTAACTCTGAATTCTACAACTAATTCTACTTGCTAATTGCTGTAGTGCATGAATACATCAAGTGTCAACAAGGATTTGGCTCAGATTTCACATGGTTGTCGCACTAGGGTCCTATCACTTAGTGGATATGATGTGAATGGTTATCGATTTCGCTCTGCGAAGTATGAACGTCGGAAGCCAAGCTTGACTACAGTTAATAGTGGTATTTTCACAAGTAGTACAGAGGGTGATATTACAACAGAGTACTTTGGTATCATTGAAGATATCATCGAAGTTACTTTTGATGGCACGAGGCCAGCTAAGTTAGTGCTCTTTGATTGCCGTTGGTTCCACCCGGTTAGTGGGGTTCGTCGTACTCCCATACTTGGTTTAGTTGAGATAGAGCATAACACATCACTTCCAGGGTTTGAGCCTTTTATTCTCCCTCACCAATGCTCCCAAGTATACTATACCCCTTATCCATGCAAGTCAGGTTCTCTTAAAGATTGGTGGGTTGTTCATCATGTCCCTAAGCGTGATGACATACAAATTCCTGGTGCTGAAAATCCAACTCAACCAACTGCTGCAGAAGTCTACCAAGAGCGTTCTCATACTAATACGTTTGGTGTGGATCCTGGCAATGGGTTAGATGAGACATTCATACCAAGTGGTGTTGATGTAGTGCAAAATGACTCAGACCTGGAAATTTTAAATAGGCAACCAAGCTCGAATGATCCAGGAGATCCAAATGAACCTCCATTGGATGACCTACCATATGATGAAGTTGAATCAGATGACAATGATGAAGGGCTAATATACGATGATCCTGAAGATTTTTTATTTTTATTATATTTTCAGACTATCCTGTCCTTGATTCTGTAACTCAGAGCTTTATTACTCTATAATTTGAGCATATTAAATTGGACAACATGTCTATGATTTTCTCATTTGTATTTTACCTTTATTTGTGGACACAATTGTTGGCATAATTATATAGACTGACTGCATGTGTGTTTGTTTTACATGAATTGTAAATGCAGGAGTCAACTTGTAGCTGCCCTACGCTCCTCTCGGAAAAAACGAGGTGTCAATGTAGATCCAGAACCATCCATTCAACAACCTACCAATGATGATCCAGATAATGGTCAGTCTGAAGATTCACAAGAAGATGTAACACAATCTGGGCATGTGTTGTTGACTACTAGAGGGAGAATTTGGACTCCTAGGGCTCCGACCTCAATACCTGCTGCTCCAGAAACACATGCTGCCAAGAAAGTCCTCAAACCTGATGGCAGCGCGTAATATTGCATTCTAGTGCAATTTATTTTGCTTTATGTTGCTTATTCCCTATAAATCTAACCACATTATTTCCCACAAATTTGTGAACTATAGGAACGGAAAGAGGTGCCTTTCAGTAGTAAGTCGCGCATGCCAAACACTGTTCTTGGTGCACTCTTGCGATACCATTATCCTCAAAAAGTTTATGATAAAACTAAGAGGCCACCAGCAGACGTGCCTGCAACAAAGTGGCAACATTGGTACATGAAGGGTGAGCTAGGTGACACGATGGCTGATAGGGTGAAGAATGATTTTAAGGTATGATTGTAGATGGTCGGTTCATGTTGCTCACATCAAATCAAAACCTGAACCCTGTTGTGGTCATTTCGATTATCTTTGCAGGCAAGATACAAATGGCCAGATAATGAGCCGAGCAACAAGCCAAGTTTGATAAGACGTTGGAGAACTGTTGCAACAAGCTTGCAAGACAGCAAGTATACAATGCTCGTATCTTTGCGGTGCAAGCCTTCTACGCGGAGGTAAAACATGAAGCCATCACTTTCAAGGCTGCAAAAACCAAGTACCTGGAGGCACGTGAGTATGAGCGAGTTCCATTCAGCTGGATCAATACTGATGCATGGATCAGTTTAAGTAGCCGGTGGGCTTCCGATGCGTTTATTGCAAACAGCCAAATTAAAAGAGCTGCTCGCCTAAGCCGCCCTGAGTCAGTCCACCATGGTGGATCATGTTCTGTCACTAGGACATGCCAGCAAATGGTAATTTATTTGAATTATTAGTGTATTGGTTTTTCTCTGTTCAGTGCTAACCGATGGATGTTTCTAGGAGGAGAAGTATGGGAGGCCATTTGGAGTACTGGAGGGATATGCTATTCATGCAGGTGCCTCAAGAGAAGAAGTAGCAAATTTAGAAAATAAAGACATGCCTGAAATCACCAACCCTCGTGCCCAAGAGTACATGGTATGTGTCTAAAGAGAAAAAATTACCTCTCTGGATGTATACTTTTAAGTATCTTTTCCATTATGCCCTTCCTATTACTCACTGAATTTGAGTCTCTTTCATCCTAGTATAGTATCTCTCAAGAATAATTAAATTTTGAAATGAAATATTTACAGGAACAATATCGTGATGCTATGATTGAGAGGAATGGTGAAGATGTTGATTGGCTTCATGGTCCCTTTGACTCTCAAGTGATGTATGAATCTACGGGCGGGAAGCCACATGGTCGTTTTGCCATTGGAGATGGTGCCTTTGACAGCGAATTGGTTCAACTTAATTGCAGTGCTGGAGCTACTTCTGAATTTCAGCGTGCAAAAAGGCAAAGAGAAGAGAACGATTTTGATCAACGGTTGCAAGATAGGGAGAGAGAATTTGTTGAACGAATGAAACAACGGGAAATAGAGAGTGACGCTAGACATCAACGACAAATGAGGGAAATGTTCTCCTACTTTCAGCTTTGCCAGGTACCTATATATTTAATTTAACCTGTAGAATACTACTAGATGCCAATATTTATATACTGAAAAGGCTCATATGTGAGAATTGGGTGCTATATTTTTGTAGACACAACTGCAAGGGAACATGAGTCCATCAGTGCCGCCTTTCAATTGGAATAGTTTTATCAGCAATTCTTCGGCTGCATATCAGGTGCTGCTAACATGTTGAATTATAGTATGAAAACAAGTTTAGTTATTATTATATACAATATACTTGTTTACTCACTTTGTTTTTCTATACTTTCAGGTTCCTCAAAATTCAAATGAAGCTACGATTCAAAGAACTGGTGAAAGCTCATTTGGGTACAGACAAGAACCTGAACATACCATCCCTGATCATGGAATGCAACCTCCTACTCGTGGGACAAGAAGTATCGAGAATGCAAATATGGGTGGTAGTGGACATGGCTCAGTTGAGACTACAATCAACACTAATGGACATGTGGATTCATTTCTAGAACTACTTAGATCGACGCCTAATTGAACCATAGCTAGGCGGTTCACACATTTGTTTTAAGCTTGCACTACAATATAATGTCATTGTACCAAGTATATTCTTCTAGTTGAACTATTTCCTTGTTTATGACATTGCTCCTGTTAACATTGGTTTACTATATCTATGGTTAACGTTGGCATCCTTTTGTTTGCTGGCTTGAATGATATATTATGTGTTTTGGTGTGGCATAGAAAATAATGCTATTCATAATATGGAATTATATAGTAAGAAAATTAAACATGTCTGACAGCTTTGATTTAGATTTTCCGTTCTGGTGTTGTGCTGAAACAAGGCTGCACGACTAGGCTGTAGAAGAAGTAAAAAACGATCTCCGACATTGCTGTCATGAAGCGCGGACAAATTAACTGACTGTACTGACGGACACCTTCATGTCCAGCGTGGCTGAGGGAGGCTGCTGAAAAATATCTCCGACAAAGCGCACCCTGTCATCTATCATTTAATCAACATCTATTTTGTCGTGGATCTACCTGCATCTCTGACAACTCTTCTCCGACGGATGATCTCTGACAGGATCCTGTCAGAGAAAATGATCTATGACAGGAAAGTATAGTTCTACGACTGTTTTAGGCTGTCAGGAAAAACCGAATCCCTTGTAGTGGGCAGACGTCGCGCACGCCGGGGACGCCGCTTCTTATTATTTGACTTACTAGGCTTGATCTGCTTGCTTGACTTATGCCGTCAGTTAGTATTAGCCTCTACTGGTCAGTGGTTTTGTTGCTTCGATTCACCTGTGCGTTGATGCCACATTAAGATGAGTTTATCTGCTTTTTCATTGTCATGAAGAGTTTATCTGCTACTGTTACCATGTACTCCACGATTGCCACCTTAACAAGAGTTTATCTGCTTTTTAATCCCTTGTAAATCTAATTACTCCGTGTTTACTTCCTACTGTTTTACATATATTGATTTATTTATGTTATCTCAGCGCAATTGTGTTACCCTGAATCGGAAAAGTTTTGCTAGTTCTGCAGTTTTCATAGCAGACACCCGTCCGTCCGATCCAATGCCCGTCAGAAAATTTTGAATTCATTGGTCACCCGAGCTCTCCCTCCTCCCAGTGGCGGAGCCAGCGGCACAAAACTGTGATGTCAAGTTAATCTTGTGATGTCAAATACATGTATTTGTATGAATTTTGTGTATTTTTTTGCATATTTTTTAGCCTATACGTGAAGAATTTGCCAAAATGCTGTGTAGTCATGTGACTACACAGCCAAAGCGTGGCTCCGCCACTGCCTCCTCCCCAAATTCGCTAACATGGGCAACACCTCCTCCCTTCTTCCTCCTCCAGACGAGCGCCATGGAGTCTCCAAACACCTCGCTCAGCGACATGAAGGAGCTCGTGAGCAAGTAGGGCGGAGAGGAGGGCTTTTCTTCGACCACCTGGTCGGCCCACCCCCCGTGTCACGATCCTCTTGTGCCGCCCGAGCAGGACATCCTCGACGCACTATGCACACACTGCAACTCCCTCATCATCAGGGCGCCCCAGTTCGACTCAAAGTGAGCAACTCTTCTTCTTCGCCGATGCCCTTGTGTACACGTACAGTATAGCTACACTCAAACTGGGCATTAGGGTGTGACGCATGCAATATAAAAGGCTTATCCGGTCTCAGATAAAGCAGTGCGTGACGGAATGATTCATAAGGACGAGCTGAAATTGTGGGTTGACAATTTGAGATCACGAAAGCTGGGGACTTGAACCCAATTCACATACATGAGCACCTTACATCTCAAAATTCTTGATTTCTAGTCACAGCAAGTTTGTTAAAGTTGCAACAATTTAACAGTTCTTAAATCATGGAATGTTCAAATAGTGTAAATATCCTTCTTATTTCTTGCCAATCAAACAGTTTTAGTCTTGATGGGCAGGTCTTCCATCATTCACTATTTACAGTGACAGGAGACGCGAGAGGAGACCAGGGAACTCTTTTTGGGATCTCACTGCTTCCCTCCCTGATTCATGTGCTTTCTCACTGTAAATATCTTTCTTCTGGGCGGTCGTGGGCAAAATTTGATGGGATTTCAACACTCGACGATGTAACTTTCTATGCAGCAGGCATGATCTTTTGATACACCAGGTGCACAGTACGTCATTAACTTTCTGCATCACAAGAACTAAGTGTTAAAATAGTTCCATTCCATGCGGTCCCCGGTCTCACAGAATGACCAAAACGTAAGTCCATAATTGATCATACAAAGTTTGCACAGTAGTCTTTTGAAAGCATTCTATGTAAGGGGTGGGTTTATGTTTTTTATTATGTTGGTCTTTAGCAAAATTCTACAGTCTGGTTTCTCCTCGCTCTTTTAGAGGGTACTACAGTCTATAGTGCAGCAGGAACTGTGATTTATTATGCTAGGTTTCTAAGAAAACAGAGTTTGCTCTTTTATTTCTACCCAGGTCTAGTCTATTTAGCGTGATATACTAATATTGCCACGGGATAAATCTCTGAGGACAAATGAAGTCGAAAACGGACATACAACTCATCTCATAAATAAATGCAAGCTGTAAAATCAGACAGAGATTGAAACGTCCAGTGGAATAATAACAAACCAAGTATTATTTGACAGAGAACGTATTGACCATTTAAGACAGAAGCAAAACCTCAAGGTTTTGGTACAGTTAACAAAAATCCCCACTGATGGAGTAGAAATAAGCACAAAGCATCAGCAATACTGAATAATCCAGGGATCAGATTTAAGCTGCACAAGTTTTGATTCAGTTGGATGTTCTGCATGAGCATTTGCTTTGTGGTTGTATAAGGGTGTGAAAAACGGACCCGTCTAAACCGTAGTTCAATTTTTTGTACTAGTTTTGCCACCCCCACCGGCAATTCGACCCATGGGTATGTCCGCCCATGGGCACCCGACCCTAATGCGTAGGGTATGGGTCTCAATGTTTGCCCATGGGCATGACCCATGGGCGACCCGATTAGTCATGGGTAGGGTACAGATATGTATTCATGCCCATGGGCGACCCGATTAATATTATTAATTAAATAATTATTTTATTTCTTCTAACATGTGAGAAAAGATACACATAGGCATGTACTGCTGTACCCACCAGCTACGAAGCATTGGCAAGTCACAAATCCTTGTCTCAATGCATCTTCTTACGTACACGGGAGTGAGGTCCAGCCCATGCATGAATTAATACTAGTGGTCAATAGGGCCTCTAAAGCCTAAAGCCCATGAATTAATTTTGTTGCCTGGCATACAAGGCGCACCACACCGTAACAAACTGCATGATGGTTTAGTACCACCTCGCCTGGTCATAAAAGAGACTACGAGGCAGCAGCTATCGGTTCAGTCGATGACCAGCAGGCGACGCAGTCAGCTCGCAGGACCCCACGGAAATAAAAATAGACTAGTAATTTTCATGCCCGATGGGTACCTGGCTGGGTCGGGCAACCCGACAGGTTCGGGCATGGGCATTACTTGAGACCCATGGGAAGGGTTGTGGGCAGGGTTGTGGGCAGGAGATGCACCCGATAAGGTATTCGGGCATGGGTCTGACAGGGGTCGACCCGATGAAACCCAACCCGATTGCCCCGATAAGCAACTCTGAAGGAAAATGAACCAGGGACCTGCCAGCCGGTTTCCATGGTTTTCGGTTAAACCGGATTTGCACACCCCTATAAAACGCTTACTTTAATGAAAAGCAGGCATCATCTACCAAGACAGATAAAACAACAAACATGTTCCATACTCAAATCCCAATACTTACCTTTGCTTCCATCAGGCCTTATAAGGTTTTTGACTTTACTTATAGCACACAGTTTCCCAGCTCAATGTTGTCATGGAGTGGAAACTTCAATCTGCTGAAGAGGTTCTCTTAACTGGAAGAAACTTTAAATAGGACCCCTCGCATCAGCACAACTGTCACCTTCCAAAGATTTATGACCAACCAGCATGTCTTCAGTTGTATGATCAGGCATAATTCCACTGTCGAGCATTTCATCATGCAACCGGAATGCTTCCTGCAGCTTACCATCACGGAGGTATCCATTTATCAGCATGTTATAAATTAAAACATTAGGGCGTACATCCAATCTCTTCATTTCATCCAATAACTTCTTAGCACCATCAATGTCTCCACTGCGGATAAGGCCATGTGCTAACGCTGTGAAAGTGATATCATCGGGAATGTTACCCTTAGCCAACATCTCCGAGTATAGTTCCAATGCAAAGGCTACATTGCCATCTTTTGAGAAACCATCTATTAAGGTAGTGTATGTTACTGTATCAGCGGAAATTCCTTCTTTAACCATGCTCTCGTAGAATTTGGAAGCTTCTTTCATCATTTTCAAATTCTTGTATCCGGTAATAAAACTATTGTAGACAGCAGCAGTGGGTGCTAAACCATCTTTCAGTAGAATAACAAGAAATTGCATTGCATGAGACATATTCCCTTGGTGGCAAAACCCATTTATTAAAGCATTGTATGCAGCAACGTCAGGTTGAAGGCCCTTGCGCCTCAGATTATTTAGTATCTTCAGTGCCAGATCACAACAACTGGTCCTACTGTAACCGTCAATGAAACTGGTATATGTTACTATGTTGGTGGGTATACCTTTTTCTCGCATCTGCTGGTACATAGCTAATGCTGAGCCCATCATACCAGCTTTCACAAATCTATTGATGATACTATTGTATGTCATTGTGGTCGGGACAAAACCTTCGCTTATAAAGTTCTTCAACATATCATCAACTTCACAGATTCGGTCACTCATGCAAATGCCATTTATGAGAACGTTATATGTAAACTCATTGCAAGATACTCCATTCTTCTTCATTTCATCAAGGAGGGCATACGCCTTGCCAAAATTCTTCGTGTTGATATACCCTTTCATCAGAGTTGTGTATGTGAAAATATTAGGTACGAATCCTTCCGCAGGCATCTCTGAGTACAATTTGACTGCTTCATCCATGCATCCCTTCTCACAGTAGCCCATCAACAAGCTGTTGTATGTCACAATAGATGGTTTCACTCCAGTTTCCTTCATCTTATCAAATAAGTTAAGTGATTCACGGAGCTTGTGTCGCTGGCAGAGCCAACGGATTAGACTGTTGAATGTGAAGACATCCAGTAGCCTAGAATCAACCATCTCCTCACACAGGCTTAAAGCATCCTCCCACCGTTTGTCGTGCAAGAGACCCTTGATAACCAAATTGATCTCGAGTGAGCTTGGCAACAACCCCTGACCTTTCATCTGGCGACATAGCGCATATGCCTGCTGTGTCATCCCCTCTTGATGGCAGGCTCTGATAAGCATCCCATACGTCATATTAGTGGGCACTATACCATTCGCCACAGCCTCCTCGAAAAGATCCAGCGCGGTCCCAACTTCCCGTTGCAAGCAATACCCATGCATCAAAATCGTCGCGAGAACCACGTCCATTTTCTTCCCGGCAGCCAGCATCTCGTCCTTCACCCGCAGAGCCTCCTCCATCCTCCCTGCCTTCACGAGCACATCGACCACAGACCTGTATGTGAAGTCCCACGTCTCGAAACCAGCCTCCTTCATCTCTCGGAGCTGGAGCAGTGCGCGGTCCGCATCACGTAGTTTGCACAGCGCCGTGATCACCAGGGCGTGCACGCGCTGGTCAGGCTCGATCTCGGCACCTGGCATTTCATCGAACAGCCTGACGGCATCCTCGTACATCTCTTCCTTGACACATGCACGCATGAGAGCATCGAACATCCATGCGTCCACGCGGTCGCCCCTCGCTCGCATCTCCCTGAATAGTGCAATCGCGTCCACGGCCGACGAGCTCCGCGCAGTGGCGATGAGCAGGTCGGTGCGTGACTTGAGGTCCGGGACAATGCCGCGGGCGACCATGCGGGCGTAGGCGTCGGTGGCCACGCTGGTGGGGCCCGCGCGGGATAGGGAGGAGAGGAGGCGGCTGAGCAGGGACACGGGAGCGGCTGCGACGGGGGAGCCGCAGTCGGGGCCAGCCGCAGCGCAGAGGACGGCGTCGACGAGGGCGTGCGGGGGGAGGCCGTAGTCGAAGGCGGCCGACTTGAGGAGCGGGAATGCGCGCGGGTGGGACGGGGATGAGGCGAAGAGCGAGCGGAGGGAGGAGGTGAGGTCCTCCGCGACGGCGGGGCCGCGGGGCGGCTGGTGGTTTGAGAAGCAGGCGGAAAGGGGCTCGGTTGATTGGGGTGACGCCGCGGGAGTGGGGGCGGGGGCGGTGGCGGCGGTGCAGAGGGAAGGCCATGGGAGCGGGGCGGCGGAGCCTCCTCGGAGGCGCCGTGGGAGCATGGTAGCCGGGAGGAAGGGGTTTAGATTTGAGCAAAACGATGAGATCCCGGCTTGACTGCTGACCTGCTCTCCCTTCGTGCGTTTTAGCTCGTCGCTTGCTCTGCACCCACGAATTGCACAGAATGGCTGCATTTTTTCACAGGTTGCTACACTTCAGACTCAAAAAAGATTATCTGCGTGATCGGCTACATGACTACAGTACATCCTTACCGATAGATTAACTGCGACACTTATCGGAGGGAGTAATATTATCTGCTACATTGTTCACAGGACTGAGGAAAATTTTCCGTCGAGTTGAAAGCTGAGCCTCATGCTCATATAGAAAACGTCATCCAGGTTTGCATCCATTTCTTGCGTGCACATATGTGACATTTCACATTACAATTCACCTCAAAAGAAAAGAACCACGTCCACTGTTTAAAACTTGCAATGTTGGAACATAGGGCTGTGAGGTGAAGGCACAAGGCAGAAGCGGACTTCCAGGTCGAACGTATGGTGGCATTAGGTTAGGTCCGTGGTACAGCTTCGTCGGTGCATGCTACCTTCTTGTATTCTTCACCTTGTTGAGCATGCATACTTGCTACACCATAAGGAAATCAGCCGTAGAATCTTCAAACCCCATGAAAATGTATCCTGGCCGGAAAATCCTTTGAATGAGCATGGTCACAACTCACAGCAGCAAAGCAAACATGCATTGCAGGTCAGAGACCAATAGTACTAGTCGAAACAATGTGCGATGGATAACATATTGTACTCGCAGCTCAAGTATGGCAAGACTTTGTCCGATATCAGAGGGCGAGCAGAGGTGAATGTCACCCACCAACTGAGTGGACTTTTCTATGTCTCCGCAAATAGATAGCGCAGCAAAGGAGCCACCACCGCTACGCTCAGACTATTGCCCAGCATTGCATACCTGCAAAATGAGGATTTCATAAGCCAAGTGGATCATTCAAGTACTGAACTCTGATTTCTAAAACCAATGACCCATCTTGAATGTTCCTACACGGAACGCGATAAAGCCATAAAAGCAGCTTCCTGAATTCACATCAGAGAGAAGGTAGGAACTAAGACTTACTGTTGTCTGAGGCTTATGTGATCCGGAAAACAGAAACTCGAAGGAAAAGAATGGAAATTAGCTACCTGAAAAAACATGAATACCACATGCTATGAAGCATATACAACAGAAGGATGCAAGCATATATGAAATTATGAGCAAGCATTTACCTCTCGAGGGGTGAAAAACCGCAGATCCAACTCACTCAGTGAAGAAAGTTCAAGGTTCTCTTTTGGAACTGGTTTGTGATTCTATAATTTGAATAACATTATCACAAAATAAGCATTTGTATAAATTAAGAGGTGACACCAGAGGCTAAGTGGTGTAAAGAACTGAAGATTCAAAACAAAGACGGGCAATAGACTGCACAGAAGAGCCTTACTTTGGATGTAGCTAGTAGAGAGCCTGTGCCTTTTACATAGCGATAATAACTCTTAGTAAAACAGCAGCACCGCTTTGATTCAGGGTATACAATATCTTGCAAACAGTCAAGGAGTGACCAACACATCACAGTCAAGCATTGATTAAACAGAAAGGTATCAGTAAAATGTACCCAAAACACAGTTCAGTAAATAAAATTAGTACTCACTGAATGACAAGTGTCTTAACTAAGAAACTAAGGATACCCATAGCATTTCCCCACCGTTCAATCAAGCTTAGTGGAACTGTGTAATCATGTGAAGCAGTTTCACTTGGAGTGCATCCACCAGCCTCCTTAACTGCATATATAAGATAGTGGCGTTAAAACTATATTGGTGAAAGTGTTCCAAACAATATCCTGACATTTTATACAAGCTGCAGGGATGAACTTACAGTCAGAGATGGTATCTGGATGATCCTTGTCGACTGTATCCATAATTTGTGTTTCAAGGAAGTCCAATATTGGCTTACATACTGCTTCCATCACATCTTCATTAGGGTCATAGCTATTCTGAGTTGTAGCGCTGTTCAATGTTAGGCAAGTAGGTGTTCGGAGAAGCTTGCTATTGACTGATGGGTTATGAAAACACATAGATTTTCGTTTTGCCTGTAGAGAAAGTACAGTTAAATAGTTGCAGAATACCTCCATTCACGAATAACTGAACTCTTGAAGAATGCAACCTTTTTTCAGTGTCGTTTGTCATTACTGAAGAAACTGGTAACACAGGCTAATTTCCTATGGCTACTTCTAGGTGCTTGTTGGACAAACTCATATTTTACCAATTCTAAACAACATATTCCATAAACGTTCACATTTGGGTATTTCAGAAGTGCTGAATGATAGCAGGACATGAGATTGATGACATGTTGCGGCTAAAATATGCCAATTGATTGATTGCAATGAAACAAAGAAAATATACTCAAAGTTCCTACCAAACAGAAGTAGCGTGGTCTAGAATATGGGACACCAAACTGCAAAGGGCTTAGGATGAATTCTTGTGTATTGAAATTGAGACTTGAAAGGACCTCTAGCAACTGCTCGTGTGTATCAGAGACCTGTCATGAGAAATTAATACTGATGGAAGTTAAAATACTATAATCAACAACTGTGATTCAAACTTTATGAATGGAGGAAAGCTCGATCACAGATTCAAATTTCCTCCACAAATTTGAAAGTAACTGAAGTCTAAACCAACCTCGAAGCCAACAACATTTTCCACAAACAACATTTGTGGAGGAAAGCTCATGTTCTGCATAAGGTTAAGAATCTTTATGAATGAAAATGCCCGAGCATCAGCTGAATGCTTCTGAAGTCCTACATGATAATACACCCATTAAATATTTTATAAAAATGAAGCAGATAAAGTTAAAAGGAAGCTATTCTAGAAGAAAACCTTGCCGTGTGTATGGTTGACATGGAGGAGAAAGAAGCCATGCGTGTGCCTTATACTTGTCTAGGTCACTAGCAGTGAGTGTTTGAATGTTTCCCTGCAGAAACATAACAGTGCATGTATATGGATAAATTAACTTTGTTTCGCTGCAAAATAAAGGGAAATGGTATACGCCTCAATTTATGTATCTAAGAATGACCGGATGCACCATCAGCAAAACTCCAACCAGACTACAGTTAACTTCGTCTTATAATGTAACTCAGTTCAAATAATACTCCTACCCATTTTGCAATTATATACATATGAGAGAAATTGTGCATAAAACAGAATGTATACATACTAAGAAGTAAGAACTAAGATGAGTACTTGCGGTTTCTAAAATCTGATGCCGAAGTTAAAGTTCTGAATCCTCACTGCTCGTGCAGATACTTTCGGGACATATACATACCACTTTCCTAGCCTAAATTTTCACCACCACAAATTAGTAGTGCTTAACCCAAACAAGAATCTTTTGGTTGTCGACTGAGATCCAAGTTTGGAGGACTTGTAGAGATTTGGGGGAAGAGAGCGCACCTGGCAGGGGCGGTGTCCAAAGTTGCTCTCGTATACGTCGTTGGCAACGTCGTTGATGTCGAAGGCCTCCACCACCTCCGCTCGAACGCCCGACGACTCCAGCGAGTACCGCTGCAAGAACAGGAGACGCCAAAACGAAACCCTATTATATGCCGCGGGATTCAGGTGCCGTACGGGACGTAGAAGGAAGTAGGAAGTGAGTACCATGCCGCCGATGCCGCTGTAGAACTCGAGGACTCTCCATGGGACCTGCGTCTCCATATGCCTCCGATGGTCGCGCGGCGGCGGCTGGTCCGCTGCTTCTCGTAGGCAAAAGGGTTGTACTCCCTCAGTCCTGCCTTTTGAGTTAAGTCAAACATTTTATTTTTTGAATAAATTTATATGAAAGTTCAACAATATTTATGACACTAAATCAGCACTATTACTAGATCCGTTTTGAAATATAGTTTCATAATATACCAATTTCATATCATATATGTTGCTACTATTTTCCATAAAGATAGTCAAATTTTAATTTTGTTGACTTAAGTCAAAGGCTAGAAATACACTTGTTCGAAAATGGAGAGAGTATGGTGCAGAGTGTCCTTTTTTCCTTAGGTGCAACTCAAAGTTCTTTTTAAGGGATTAATGTAGCATATGGCTAACTTTAGGAACGGAACTTCCTTGGGTTGCGGCTAGCTTGCGGGTACCCCGCGGGTACGGTCAACTCCGACCAGGTGTCCACGGAGTTATTCATGTTGGAACAAAAGCTGAGAAGGAAGGATTAGGGATTGGAGGTCCACCAACGTCGGGAGGAGGAAGGGGCGGAGCGGCGAGCACGAAGATCCAGCAACGCTAGAGAGAGGAAAAAGGAAATGGATATGAGAGAGGACGGGGGCACGCGGAATAGACACGTCATGACTACCGTGTCCACGGGTGACCGAGAAAGAGATGTCTCGTCTTCTTTAATTTATAGGATAGGAAATGTATAGTAGTAGAAAATATAGGATTGAAATGTCATGAAATGAATCCTATAAGAGGAAACTCTTTTTTATTATAGCGAACAAATTTTCCTTAAGGTCGGACCTAATACCATTTTCCAGCAAATTTACACTACTTATAAGATCGGCATCCCACCTTTCAAGTACTTGGTGAGTGACACCTTCAATTTCGTTGAGTGTCACCTTTTCATTGTGATGCATAAGATCTAGAGTTGAGGACGACTCTATACCAAGGGAGAGATCATATGGTACACCCTCAAACATAGCAACGCCAAGTCCTTCAACACCTGTGGGTCAAATGAAAAGGGACGATTTAAAGCGATACCATAAAAGGTGAAGCCTTTCCTTACTATGTGTGAATTATCTCCTTTTTCGTGAATGTCATGCTACCTCAGTTGGATAATTTTTGTGTGCTAAACTATGAATCTCGAGCACATCTATAAGCATTGTCAGATTTAGGATAAGGCACACGTCAATAAGATCAAGAGAACAAGACAACAACAAAAATTCTTGATGGCCTATAACATCCGACCCTCAAACCCCGAAACTTTCGTCGGTCCATAGGGCTGCAACATGGAGTGCCTGCTCTCGGGACACACCGGATGTGCCCTTGAAGCTGGGATGGAACTTCCGCCAAAACATTCGGCCAACATCCGAGCGGCCCCGAAGCTGGACAACAATGTGCCTGTTCTATGTAGCCTTCAAAAGTGATCCGAGATTTGCACCAACATTCACCCTTGATTGTACATAGTAAAAGTGATGTTTACTCTTGTTTTGAGGCATCTTCGTATCTGGACTTAGTGTATCCCCTTTCAGTTTGCTCAAAATAGACATCATATTAACCCTAGAGCGTGTGCTCGTCAATTCCCGCGGGAATCCAAGAGCCCTCACCTAGTGGATCTTGATGGATTGACTCTTCATTAGTCTTCTCTTAGGGTTCTATTGAACCGGTGGAGCAACCGATAGAGAACTGTCGCATCAAGAGTTGGGTTGGCTTGATTTCGAGTTCAAAGGCTCTCCTCTGTAGTTGTTGTTGGATTTGTAGCCTTGCACGTTTTTTTAGTTCATGTCCCTTTTTGGTTTTAACACATCTTTCCTTGTTTTTGCCCTCAGGTTCTTCATGCTCCTCACATCACCTCCTCCGTCAATCAGTGACGCTCCTTATCACTTTGGCTTGTCCTGGTAGTGTTATTGACGAAGATATTATCAAGTGTGGTTTGGTAGTGTAAGGGGCGATGATATTGTTAAGGTTTGTTAACTTCAAAACTTGAAAACTACGCAATAAATAGTCCGTGTGGATCATTCCGATGCCACGGTAGACCCCCTTTCCGAAAAAGTGTGACGATCAAATGTTCTCTATATTTTGTGAGCATGTTCTTGTTCGCCGGAAGTAAGTGGGGAAAATAATGTTTCCCTATATTTGCCTTATAGCGGCGAGCCACAACCTATTTGAAACTTCAAAGTTAGTCAAACTTCGAATGTTTGATCTTTTAAGTACTATATTGTTATCGATGTCATGGTAAAAGTTTGAGGTACAAAAGATAAAACTAGAGATGAAGTCTAAAATAAAAAATCCATGACAGTTTTTCGTCATCATTTTTTGACCTGTTTGATCTTACGTATGCATTCTAGGTAGTTAAGTTATTATCAATGAAATCCCAAAGCTCCGTGACTTGAAATCTCATAAAGAACAATCGACTGCTAACTGTATTCGTGTGTCCGAGGTAGGTGGTACACAAGAGTCGGCGCCAACACTTGTCACTTTCACAGCCCAGCTCGCTCCAAGCCTTAATCCTGTCCGTCCATCACGCTGCACGAACTCCAACGCACACCCCGCCCTCCTCCTGTCCTTGACCTCCTCCCTCGCCGTCCGCCCCTCCCCTCTTTTGGTCAGATCAAATCGAGCCTGCCCATCTCCACTTCATTCCGCCGCCGCCGCCGCCGCGACCTGAGAGCACGCGCACGCAACCATGTGGCGCCGCCTCCAAACGCTCGCCCCGGCCGTCCGCCGCGCTGCGGCCGCAGCCGGCGCGGCCCCCACCCCCGCCACCGCCCGGGCCGCTCCACTCTCCACCTTCCGCCGAACCACTCCGCTCTTCTCCGGTAAGCCCCTCTTCTCCCTCTCCAGATCTCGTTTCCCTGGCGGTTCCTTCGCTGATCGGATGGTGGGTTGGCGTGTTCCTGCTGCAGAGGACAAACCGGCGGCGACGCGTGTGGAGGACATCATGCCCATAGCCACGGGGCATGAGCGCGAGGAGCTCGAGGCGGAGCTCCAGGTGAGAGAGACGGATTGTGCCTCGGGGTTTGGAAATTTCGGATGGACCTGCCCCGTTCGGTCTGGCCTTTGGCCCTGGGAATGGGTTCTGATTTCTCGATCTGGTTGTGGTTTCGCAGGGGAAGAAGCGCTTTGACATGGATCCTCCTGTCGGCCCCTTCGGTACCAAGGTGAGGTGGTTGTACTAGGTTTATGTTGGTTTTCCTTGTTACCGTTCCACTGCGATCATACATGCTGGCTCTGTTTAGGTTCATTGGAATACTTTCCTGTCTAGTTTTTTTTTTAAATGAGTGGGTTGTACAGTGCATTTATCTTCACAGTACTGGTGCCTGATGCATTTTAGAGAATTCGTCATATTATCATCATCCATTAGTGTAGAAAGTTGTGCTCTATCTAATGGAAGGCTTGTTTCCCTTTTCTTTCGTTGCTTCTGTATACTATCCTGTCTAGGTTTTTTGAAATGAGTGGGTTGTATAGTGCATTTATCTCCACAGTAACGTTGCCGGATGCTCTGATGCAATTTAGAGAATTTATCAATTTTTCATCATCCATCAGTGTAGAAACTGTTGCTCCATCTAATGACCGGGTTGTTTTACTTTTCTTCTGTTGCTTGTGTACACTAGGTCACTAGCATTAAAGGTTGTTTATGTTATTCCTTCAAATGATCGTCATTTACCCCTGGATTCACTTGTAATACGTGTAGGTCACTAGCATTAAAAACTGTAAGCCCTCGTCTTCTTGCATAATGCATTCAGTACTGGCTCATTATCTTAAGCATTTTTTGGTTGCATATAGATATGTACACTATTAAGCAGTGTAATGTAAACTCTTTTAGTCATGGCTCATACAGTCATACAATAAGAGTTAATGTCTTTCCCAGCTAGCACGGTTTTATATGGTCTTGATTGGAACAAGGTTCAAGAAGGCGCTTCTAGGTAGTCGCTTAAGCGCGCCTGGGCGCTTGACAGAGGAAACACCCCTCGCCTTGGCCCTATGAGGTGGATTAGGTGGCTAGTGATCTACTCACCCGGTGGCTGTTGTGGGAAGGAGAGGTGGATGCGAATAATGAGAAGCACCGCCGCCATTGTCGCTGTCGATGCGTGCGTAGAAGGTAGCAGGTGAGAGAAAGAGACAAAGGAGAGTAGATGGATGGCTCAGATTAGAGCAGATAGACGGTTTAGATTGGGTTTGTAAGCTAGGGTCTCATAATGGGCCTTATTAGACCAGGTATGTTGCACAAGGAGAGGAGGAGCACGGCCCCAAATCGCCACCTCTGCTGTCACTCCTTGTTTTTGACCTCCTAGCCGTGCTGCTCATCTTGCGCTCGCTTCCTCTATGCTTTTTCTATTACCTCTCACCTTTGCTGCTCATCTTATTCTTGGTTTCTGGTCCTGCAACCTCGTCCAGCCTGCCAGCAGCTCTCCTGTACAGTGTCCTTACGGAACTCGTAGGGAACGCCTAAGCCTAAGTGAGCTAGGCTCTTCCCTCTAGGCAGTGTAAAAATGCCTAGAGCTTTGTTAACCATGGATTGGAACTCACCTTTAATATGACAGCTTGGTTTCTTTTCCAAGTGGAAGATTATGAATACATGTCATAGTATGTCCTTGTAATTTTCGTAAGGCTCTAGCTGCAGTCTGCAAGCCAACTGATATATATTTTTGTTCTAAGTTGATTACCTGATGTTAACGGCAGTAACAGGAACCCTTTCCAGCATGGTTTTTAAGGTGTCTCTACGGTGACTCTTAGGCGATAGAGCCTCCCTCCCCCCAGCGCCTTAGAATTTAGCCCGCTTTAGGCGCCAATTGGTGTCACATCGGGGTAAAACACTTTAGGACGCCTTACCGCCTTAAAACCCATGCTGTACAGATACAACCTCCCAAATCGAAGGGTCAATACGAATGTGGGGCCATGTGTGTAGTGTTCCTCAGCAAGCTACGACCTCCGTTCCTAAATATAATATGTTTTGGTTGGCTTAAATAGCCTACCAAAACGTCTTATATTTTGGGACAGAGTAGCTGTTTGAAGTACACTCGTAGATAACCCTAGCAAATCTGAGTTTATGACCCACTTTCGGAGCTATATATGGCTTGAACAGCAAATTATGTAGGTTCACAATCAAGCACAACGACACACACACTTAGTTTCAGCAGACATGACACATTGCAACAGCACGCTGCAGGCTCCATGGCTACATATTTCGGAACAGCAAGAATTGGCCCGCGCAAGTTACCTACAGGAGGCCGAACCAGCCAAAGATCAGGACCAAAGAAAGAAGTAAAATACCATAGTACTGTGTCACACAAGTGATACTGCAAGCAGGGCCATAGGCAGTGGTGGCCTCCCTTCCCTAACTCCTCTCTTTTATCTTTTCCTAAGTGCACACAAAAGGACTCCTTTTCTCAAGGTGACAATGTCAATATCGTGGGCAGCAGCAACAAAGGATCAGCATGGTGAAAGGGCAGAGGGAGAATGCGCTGAGACTTTGGTGGTGTAGATCTTACCAGAAGAAAGCCGTGAAATCCGGTGGAGCCAGATGATGCTGTGTGAGAGAGGCAATATTTGGGCCAGCCCAACTTTTATGGCTGCATCAAGTCCCTTATTTAATTTATGGTATTATGGAGTTAGGATTTTCCGTGGTTATCATGTATACCATCTTTGAATCCTATCTCACCGAATTTGCAAACCATGTATGCCACCATTGAACTCAGTTCATATAAAGTGACGACCGTGAACCGAGTGAACTGTGAATCTGGCAACTATTGTGTTACATTATAAAATTAAATAAATTTGGAAATTCAAATAACTTGGGGCCTGCGAGAAATTAGGGTTTTAAATTTGAGCCTTTTGCAATTCATTTTTCTGCCCTTTAGAATTACCAAACTTATTTGCATATTCAGACACATTTCTTGAGTTATTACACACTTGTTGGATCCGAGGGATGGGGTCATGCACTCATGCTATGTGATCTTGTGTCACATATTCCTTTTACTTTACCTGCTAATTCTGTGTGCTCACGTGATCGTTAATCTGTTACTTTGATGTTTGTCTGCCTTTCCCTTTTATGTTTCCTTTTGCTGATAGAAAGTTGGGAACAGATAAATTCTCTATATTCCTTGTGTGTGTGTGTGTGTGTATTATCTATTGTTCCACATTTTAAGTTACAGTTTCCATTGCATTACCTAGTTGGTGGTTATAGTACTCAGATGCGTGCTTCATTCTAAAAGATAACATATTGTCTGATCAGAAGCTCAGAACCCCTAAGGAATTGAACCATTGTTCTTGTTAACTTCAGTACCAGCCAGTAAGTACTTTGTGCTGTATTGTTAATCATTTCGCTTTGATTTGTTATCTGCAGGAGGAACCAGCTGTCATTGAGTCATACTTTAACAAGAGAATAGTTGGTTGCCCAGGTGGTGAAGGAGGTAAGCTACCGTGGAATTGCTCTTCACAGCTACATGTGTCAAGACTTGTATAACGCTGAAGGTGGCTGGTTTCTTTGCAGAGGATGAGCATGACGTCGTATGGTTCTGGTTGAAAAAAGATGAACCACATGAATGCCCAGTCTGCTCGCAATACTTTACGGTAATTTGACGTGTTAATTTAGTTCACGGACTTGGTGACTAATTTGTCTTCTGAAACATAGAACATAGCTGCCAAGCTGTGTTGGTCTGTCAGTGTTAAGCTGTTCATTAACGAATGTTTTGCTGCTTGCTTCGTCCAGCTTAAGGTCATTGGTGAGGGTGGAGATCCAGATGGGCATGATGATGACGATGACGGTCATCACCACTAAGGATGATGCCTTGTGGTTCTGAAAATAAGAATTTGATGAGGCATATGATATCGTTTACGCTTTCTAGCACCAGACTGCTCCACGGCATCCTTGTTTATGAATATATACATTTGGCCATCAAGCAGGTGGTAGTTTTCGCCTTAGTTTTTTTTTGTTGAAGCAAAACCTTTTCTGGATTTGACCAGTGCATGTGTTATCAAGCATCATCGAATAAAAGATGAGTGCAGGGATTTTTGCTTTTGCTACCTAGTGGCCATCGGGTGTGATGGACCTGACCTATTCAATCATGCAAGAATTTATGTTGTGATGTCTAGTGTGATGGGCAGTTTGTGAACTTTCCCGTTAAATTAACAGTTTCTTGTTGACCGCCTTGCTGCTGAAACAGCATTAGGCCATCTTCACACATAATTTCCATGTTGTTATTCCGGCGTCCTGCTACAAAGTCATACCATGTAGCTAATGAGTACATTTGTCATTCTCTATACTACCGTTTCGTCGTGATCATTGTTTATCAAAATCGCCTTGGATCAAGCCCTAGGAATGGTATGCCACTTTATCCCACCTTGATCAAGAAGAAGAGTACGAAGGGGCACTTGGATCAAGATCGAATAGCATTCCCTTTACATTTCCAACTTCCAAGGCCAGTACAGTCTTGTCCATAAGGAATGGTAGTCGATTAACGAATGGTCCATATCTTCTTTCGCAATGGGAGATTTGCTATTCCCAGGTGAGAAGCTGCATAAATTAGCTGACACGAGAGACATGCAACCCTTGGATAAGAATAAGATACCAGCAGCATTTCACACAAGTTGTGAACTCTCAGACAAAGAAGTCGCCTACTGTCTGTTCCTCTTCAGTTAGCCATCGCCGCGCGCGGTTTCGAGTTTGTGCGAACGAAGAGATGATGTTGGCCAATGCTGACAGCGCAATCCGAAATCAACTTTTCGGTTACGGAGCTGACCGGCGCAATATGTATGAAAATGTTTAAGTCCACACAATATTAGTGAAATTTCTGAAAAAAGTACTGTAATATTTTAAATAATAATTCTACTCCGTTCTTTTCTCATCACATTTTCTGCAAATATCTTTTCACATGACCAAAGAGACACTGCTTCTCCTCACTCCTCAGGCTCAGCCATCCACAAAGAAGATATCAGAGAGTAGTCTTGTCCATGATTTCGTACCATCATCAGCTCAGTACCTGCATGGCAAGATCGTAGAAGCTACCAAGCGTTGACACACGTCAAGCTTTCCTCAAACGACGATGGCGCCGCGCCACGGTGAATCCTGGAAACGGCGAGAACCGATGCCCCGAGTGAGTTGAGTGTGACGGCGCGCTGAATTTGGCAGCTCTATAGCAGCGCGGTCGCTACCCGTTAAAGGAAAAATGTGCCCCTAGACGAACGGGCGCCGTAGAGACCAAATGTTCCGCCTGCTTGCCTACGGCTACGCACCGTAGGTGGCAGTGGCAGCGGATCGGATCGGCCGCCGCGGCCACGGCCAAGACGACGGCGACACGCGCAAACCGGAATTCTTCGGATTCCTGTCTAGGTAGGTGGCCTCTCAGCCTCAGCTCTGTGAAAATCGAATAACATGGAGTCCTGGTATTACGTAGTTCGTCTGTTTCACAAACAGTGCCGTCTAGCTGTTCGATGTTATTCCTCCCTCGCTCACTAGGCCCTTTTGCCCTTTCCAGACGATGGATGGGACGGACGGACGGACGGAAGCTTGTCAGGTTCTCCAGGTAATTTCAGCTACTGAGTGCAAGGTTGTCACGATCGTAATGCGGGTACGCCCTTGGTTTCTAGCCGTTGTATGGGCTCTTGACTTTGGTGGCTGACAATATGTGTACCAGCCACTCTGCATTGACATTAACACCATGCTGTTGTCTTTACTTTTTCAGAGAAAAAAGTAAGGGGAAAGGAAGAAGATTATTATGCTTGGATTCCCCTATTCCGTAAGCTTCGAGATAGTATGCTGGTGATTCAGATGAGCAGCAAATAGAACCAGAAAGAATGGCGCCAGGAGACACGAAAATTCTCACGGCATCTCGTGCCACATATCTTTATCGGATGATGTTGGCCTATGCTGACTGCTATAGTTTCTACCAGTGCTTCGGATTACAACCAAGGTATGAACCTGTCGGAAACTTTTTCTTTTTAGGGAGAGAAGCCATACCAGAAACTTAAGTGGTAAATGAGATAAAATTCCTTTTTCCCATTGCTTTCGAATATATTAGTGTACCCATGCATAGTTCTCTTCCGAGTGAACAAAAGTGTAGCTTATTTCATACATATCATCATATTCTGTGTGGTACTTTTTGCTAATCCAGTGCACGACGACAAAGGTGTTCCTGCAATAGGGAATGAAACTTGTAATGGCAGCTTTCCGCAACTTAAACTCAGTGAATGCTGGCAGAATGTGGCAGCAAAGGAGAACATAGAGTGGCTGCAGACCTGCAGCCATGGATAGAATAAAATCAGACTTTTTTCTGAAACTTTGTTATGTGTACTCATGTGAATGCTCGTTGAAGTTAAAAGTATTATATTAGCAGCTTCGATCCCATATTCTATTTTACTTCAACTACTTTTGTTCCAGATTATTCGAGGTTCATCAGAGGATAAGTTCTGCACTAAAATTTGCTTTAAATACCTTTTTCCTTCGCACAGACTCTTTCAGAAGCGTCAGTGTGTAAACACTGATTCAAAAGTACGCATTGTATGCTAAACAATAAAAGCAAAAAATTAAGTAGAGAAAGACAGTACGGAACGTGTTACTAAATAAATTTCAGGTGAAATCGTGGCAATTGCAACTGCCAGGAGGATTTGGAGTTGTTAGATGACATTATTCTTTTTTGGAACGATAGTGGCCTCAAATGTCTCTTTATTTTTGCATTGTTCCTTCTTGCATTTTGATCGCTGACTTCTGTTAGTTAGGACTTGATGTGGACTCAATTCATACAGTAATTCATTATTCCTTACCTTGTTTCATTGAGTGGGAGATGATGAATACCTAACAACATTCGCGGCTTATGAGAAAGAAATTCATAAGTATTCCTGTGAGAATCCATGGAACCAGACTGCGCATGAGCATGTATTGTGTTTTTATACGTTGCGGATCCACAAAATATCATATGTAGCACCGTGGCAATTTTTTCTTCCAAAATCATGTTCCAGACAGCCTTAGAGATGAAATCTTCACATTTTCTTGTTTACTTCCGCAGCAGCAAAGCTTTACTTTAAGCTCACACGTGGTTCTGAATCCTGTCGAAATATGTGATATTTGAAATATTAATGTTTGTATCCCAGACAGCTTAGGAGATGAAATCTTCACACCCTCCTGTTAATTTTGGTATCAGCAAATCTCTACTTCAAACTGACATGGTTCTGAATATTGTCAAAATATGTCATCTATGAAATAGTAATGTTTGCTAAGACATATCATACCTCCGCGTCAACTAGATTGTTCGAGAGAAACGTCAACTAAGTTTGAAATGCACATATGATGTTTCCATAAAGTTATACAATATTGGTGCAATTTTCGTTTGCTGTTCCTAGCAGCCGACAAAATGTGTACACTTTTTGGCAAAGAGAACTGATGATATTTCACTCGTGCAGCCTACTTTTCATAATATATTCTTTTAACAGTTTTTTTTTGGATGCTTCACGTTTCATATAGAAGCAATATATTCTAAATAAGGAATATGCAGGCTCCAAGCCCTATGACACAACACAATCATGGCCTATAAATATCCAGGAAGGAGTAAAAATTAGCTAGTTCATAACTATATATCTAAAACAAAACTTCATAGCCCCTATGCAACCCCTACTCTCTCCAGCAAGGTAGGGACAAAAAACACATTTAGCTCACATAATTTAGCCTGAGCTGTCCCCCCATATATAATTAATCTCAGTGGATAGAAAACTGTAGGGCTAGTGCATATGGTTCCTTATGTAGTGCGACACAAGAAGAAAAATTAGGTGAAAATCCTCTCCATTATTCTCCTATCACATACCCTAAGGGGTTAGTTTAGATTTGACTTAGAAGTTTGTTTAATCCCTTTTAAATTTGGATCGTCGAGAGGGGATCAAAGCCTACCACTATTCTGAATTTTGAAAGCTACCCTGCACCTTTTGTAAAAGTGGATTCACTTTCTTGCTAGCAGGATCCAAGAATAGCAGAGATTGTTATAAAATCTGACGTCAAAGGGGGAAAAGGATGCTGAGGAGGAATACTTGGGCCGATCGGCGATGTAAACGTGACGGGATTTATAATGGAAATGTAATTACCACGGCGGAAAAGCAGCAGAAGTGTGCAAAAATTCTTCCAGGCGGATCCTTGTAGTTCCTCTCAGTTTACAATTTACAGGTACTGTTGCACTTATCACTAACTTGTACTACATGCTTGTGTTGAGCAGTTTTCTTTGCTGTACTACAGCATCAATACCGTCTTGAACAATGCCTCCATTTTCTAATGCAGTTATACCAAGTTGATTAGATATCTGCCTGTGTCACTGTCTATACCTCATGAGATAGTTTTGGAATCTTCCTTGCTGCAGTCTGCAGAATTATGCACTGTATCTGCCTAGCAAATGAAACTGTACCACTTTCCATTGAGTTTCACGTTGAATTGCACCTTGAACTATACTGCAAAAAAAAAGCTGGTGCCTGCTTTTGTCCTTTTGAGCTAAATAGGGTTCTGTTCAAAAGGATCTCCTTGTCATTTTAATTTCCAGTTCCATGCCGAATCCTACCTGAAATTCTGAAAACAATTCATTTTTTCAGAGTTTAAGTGCAGTGCTGAACTGCACCTTATATAAATACTTATTTCCGAGGTTTCAATTCATTGTTCCACTGCGCCTCAACCTCTGATGATATTAACTCCAACAGTTTTATTTTTCAGTACAGTATCTAACCGTGCCTTAAATTACACGTTTGAAATTCTACTCTAAATCCTGATATTTATGGCGAGTTACAATCAAGTGTCGGACTGCACCTTAAGCTCTAGTAAATATTCCATTTACTTTTATAATTTCAGTTTCTTTCATACCGCACCCTGAAATTTACAACCACCCCTCCTAGTCAGCCAACCAATACCTGGTTCTCACCTTAACGCCAGTTTGGATGAGAGGTATTTCTCTGTACAGTTTCGATGTGCTGAGTAGACTAATGTTTCTCTCGGAGTTAAAATATATCCATAACTCCCGAGTCTCTGTACATTTAAATCTATTGATACTTTTGATGGCAGTGTTACAGTAATGCGGAAAAACGACAAGCCTCTTGCAAGAATAGGTGCCGTATGTTTTGCCTTTTCCTGCTAAATATGGGGTTTCGCTTAGGTGAACCTTCCCTTAGCACCGAATCAGTGAAGCATTCATTGTCTTTATTTTAGTTTTCTTTTGCCTAGAGAAAGAAAAGAAAACGATGGTTATGCTTATTCCTTGTCATTTCGACTAAGGTTATATGTATATGATCTTTGGTTTTGTGATGCCAAATTAGTGGGCATTATAACACCTTATCATGAATAACGCTGATGACAAAAACTGGTTAGGAATCGGCTAAAAGGGTCCTAAGTAATATTTTTATACCTGGATTCCTTCTCCACTTCCAAGGATGCATATATTCTCCTGTGAGCAAGGCCAGAGGGAGGGCCTATGGTTCATCCTAAGCTCAGTTAGAATACATAATTTGGAACTTGATTAGCACTATACCTATGTGTTATCGAGCAGTTAAGGCGAAGCCAAAGACCTACCACTACGAGTCCATTTTGTTAAACACAGTTAGGTTTTACCCAGGTACATTTGAGGTGCTATAAAATGATATTGCCTAAAGTCCAAAATTGCTGAAGCCTACAGCTGAACCCGGCCAGCCAAAAAACCCAGACCTTTCTTACGTCCTAACACCATTGGTTTTACAATACGTCCTAACACTAAACGTGATTCTTATGTCCAAACACTAGCCTAATAAGCTTGCGCATCTATCTGTTGATTCGTCACGTCCTGGCCTGTGGGGGATTTTGATGATTTGCCCTGCTGAAATTTGATATTTGCCACATGACCACCACATGTCAGTGACACATGATGTGGCAAATAATCAAACTGCAGAATAAAATGGGGCAAATCATCAAATCTCCCGGCCTGTGGCCTGTGGCCTGTGAGGACAATGATGGAGCTTCCATACCGGTCTGCAAGCCAGTGACGCCCCCTATTCTTGGCGACGATGTAGTCAAGGTTTTCATGAGAGTGGACAAATGGTTCCCGGGCTACAAGGAGCTCTTTATTTTGACAACTTTTAAAACCACATTTGGAAGTTTTCAAAAATTCTGAAAAAATCCCGGATATAGACAATGTTGTATTGTACCAATGCGTAAAATCTCAGCAAGAAATATTTTGTATTTTGGAATGCGCAAAACTGACAAAAACTGACCATTGAAAGTAGTGACCAGTGCAAAATTTAAACTCTTCCAAATCTGTCAGCTTTTAATATTTTTGTGTAGCCCAAAATATGGATATTTTTAATTCAGATTTTGCAGTTGGAAGAATACAACATTGTCTACATCCAGGATTTTTTTCCAGATATGTTTGAAACCTGGAAATATGATTTTCATTTTTTTTTCAAAATGAAGGGCTCCCCGTAGCCCGAACTCCATTTGTGGTTCCCAGGTTTTCATGGTTTATAAACACTCGGAGATTTGTAATACTGAAGCTTGGTAACAAACTCACACTATTTTTGGAACATTGTTTTGATGTAAATATCTTTTCAGAGCTTTTTTTAATTTAATTTTGGCACATTCTGAACATTTCTATGGAAACTATTATGTCATAAGATCGTATTAAATTAATGTATTGTAATTATAAATAGTAACATCCAATTTAAATAGTGAGTGTTAAAATAGATGTCATCGACCTAACAAAAAAATCTTTTTCACCCGTGTCACGAACGAAATCTGCTAATTGTAAAAGTACTGTTGTTGGAGCATCTCGAGCAGCTCCCTTATATCTTCAGCTCCAAAAGAGTTTTAGGGACATGTGAGAAAATGTATAGGGATTCTGAATTTGCTTGTCCGTGTCCCTGAAATGGCCTCCCTAAACTTTTTTGCATATCCTAAGTATATAAAAGTTGGAATAAATCGTGAATTGTGGGAGGCCGTGGCACTGTAGCAGCACACTGCTACAGTGTTGAACAGTGCAGCGATCCGCGCCGTCGCGCGGCGATCGGACGGCCCTCACCAGACGTCCGTGACGGTTTTGCAAAAAGGCCCCTCCCTAAACAATAAATCAACCCGCAGTCCACACTTTCCCGCAGACAGGGGACTGAACAGTATATAAAAGTTGGAATAAATCGCGAATTGTGGGAGGCCCTGGCACTGTAGCAGCTACAGTCTGCTACAGTGTTGAACAGTGCAGCGCTCCGCGCCGTCGCGCGGCGATCGGACGGCCCTCACCAGACGTCTGTGACGGTTTTGCAAAAAGGCCCCTCCCTAAATGATAAATCAACCCGCAGTCCACACTTCCCCACAGACAGGGACCTGAACGCAAATTCCGGAAAATCCGAGGACCTCCATATAAAATTGCCCGCAGATCGATCCTTCCCCTTCTCTCTCCCGCACGCGGCCGCACGTCGCCGGCGCCGCCGCCGTGCCCCCCGCCGCTCCAGGCCTCCCCAGTCAGATCGACGGTCACTACGGCCTCCGGCGTGGCTGCATCTCCCTCCTCGCCGTCTTTCGCATGCCGAAACGCCGCGGCGGCGGCGGAATCGTCCCCGCCGTGCCGCTGTCCCTCTGCCGTGTTTCCTCCTCGCCGGCCAAGCTCCGGAGACCCAGAGGAAGCGGCGCGGCCGCTCCGGGCCACCCCGCATCCGCGCGCTTCCGGTGCAGCCAGCCTCGCGTCCCACCTCGCGCGGATGCGTCGCTGGCGAGAGCCACGCCGCCGCGCAGGCGCCGCCACAGCTTTGCCCCCGGTGGCGTCATCGTGACGCCATACTGGGCCTGGGCTGGCCTCAGCCGCGCAGATGGGCTACTTCCTGGGCCGGGCTGGCTGCTTCGCGGTTGGCTCGGCCCTTTCTATTTGTTTTTTCAGTTCTTTTCCCCTGCTTTTCTTTTTTCAAAAAAATTGCAACTTTCAAAATATAGATCCAAATAAATTCAAACTAAATTGTAACAAATTTGTAAACATCAAAACAGTCACTCCAAATATTTTGGAACCTTCTCCAAAATATTTCAAATCTTCAAAATGTCAAAAAAAAAACACATAAAGGCTCAAATGACATTCTTACGTCATTTCAAAAAACATGGATTGCATTATTTTCTTTACAACTCAAATAAAATCCATAAAAATAATATCAGCAGTATCATTCAATATGAAAACCCTAATAAAATCATTTAAATACAACTACCCATTTATATTATACGCTTTAATGATCAATGTTCTAAAATGAATATAACATTTCAATTTGCTAACAAATTTGATATACTATAAAATTTACCAAGATAATTTAAAAGTATTTTAACATTTCAAATTGCTAAAAAAAAGGTACTCCAACTAAATGTATTCCCCCTAATTACATTCATTCAAACTCGATAAATGCTCACATATTGTAACCTCCCCAATTATGGACTTCAAAAAAAAATGCCACCTGTTTTTGCAAACAAATTCCATAAAATAACGAATACTCCAAAATAAATACCTTGAAATACAAACTCATTTCTACATTTCAATTTTCCAAATATTCTGAAATACACAAAAAACATCATAATGCTCGCAAAAAAAAAATTTGCATCAAATTTAAATCCTCCAATTTTATAATTGTTTCCAATAAAAAAAACTGAAATATAATACATTACTTCTCACCAAGGGCGTGGCGTGTCGCCACGCCAAATTCAACTAGTACCTATTCATTTATTGTTCTATGCAATCTACACCACAACGTATCTGATAATTCAAAATTTTCAAATACGTCAATTATAAAGTTCAAATTTAAATCCGACTACGAACTAAAACATAGTGCAATATCACAACACAAAGCTCAACAAATAAGTTCAAGCAGAAACAACCTGAGAAAACATCAATCATTTTGCCATGAACTACCACAACTTCTCAACCAATTCAGTCCGAAGTTGTTCATCTATGTCCTGTTTCTTAATCTTGTGGTGCACCCTGAGAAATCTTGTGATTCAGTCTTCACCTCTTCTCTTGGGCCGGTCTCTTTGGGTCAACCTTAATTCCCTGGAGCAAAACCAACCGTGTCGCACGCATATGCAAAGACAGTACAACACACTCGCGAATGGGGCCGCTGAAGTTGTTTGGATACAATTGTTACTCAAAGAGTTGCACATCTCAGAACCGCGTGCTCCTACTCAGTGGTGTGAAAATCTCGGATCTACCATCATGTATTTGATGGAAGGACAAAACGACTTCCACTTCGTCCGAGAGAATGTGGCAGCAGCCAGCAGGAGCTCTATAGGTCCGGTTCATTTCGTCTAAAGATCATGTCGGAGAGGTCTTCACCAAATCATGCACGGAGCTGATGTTAGATAATATTAATCTTGTATCCGGCGGTTGAGATTGAGGGGACGTGTTAATTATGATGAGTTAGTGGTCCACTGTATTTGCCGTGTGTTTTTCGGCAATTTTACCTCGTGCAATATCTTTACCGAGTGTATTCGCCAGAGCATTTCGCATAGATCTTCTTTGTTGAGTGCCCAATGAAGAGCGCCGGGCAAACCGCATCAATTGTATCCCAGGCTCCCCTGTTTTCGAAATGTTTTTCTGTATGCACAAACTAAGAGCATCTCCAGCGGCACCCCCAATTGACCACTCAAAGGCTCACTGGAGGATCCGTACCAAAAAAACACCCACACCGGCACCCCCAATTGTCCGGGGTGAGCCATTTTGTGTCCGACATCCCTAGAGACCCGTTAAGTTTTGCGGCCCTCTCAGGGCTGCCGGACACGCCCTCCGACATGCATGACCCGCTCATCATACACACATGGCCGACGCGACCTAACTCATTTTCCCCCCACCCCGTCCTTCTATTTCCTCTCGCTGACGTATCACACCATCGTTGCCATCCTTGTCGTTGCCAACTCGATTCACACCCTTGTCTTTCTTGGTCGCTACATCAAATGTGTGAGATCATAAATGTCTATGTTATTATGTACAACATGATCATCGAGAGTGAGTGAAATACGAGGAGGCTATTGATCCACGAGGTGTTTGATTACCAGGGGCCTATGGCCCAGCCACATCCAGGCACGCCGGCGCAGTTTTCTGAATTTCTTGCCATGCATCAGGAAATTCGTGATGAAACAAGACACGAACGCCTGCACAATAACCTCGTGGTACACTTGTGGGCGATCGAAGCAAACAATATAGATCATCCATAGCCCTTGATGCCTCGTACGCGTCAGATATGTGTAGATTCATTACTGCATTTGTGCTTAGAATGACATGCACGGTTGATCTAGGGTTCGATCCGCGTGATAGCTTTGATCTATTTGGTTCTGGAGTAGGGTGTTTTAGTGTGGGTTCCGTTCTTATGAATCATCTATTGGACTACGATCTTTGTCGGAATTTGTACTAAGCCAACAGTTTTGCTATTTGATCTGTCGATTCGGTGTTCTATCTGTCGATATGGTGTTCGATCTGTCGTTTTTTCAAGTGATGAATACTTCTCGTAGGTCTTGAGAAACTATACCGAAGTTGTACATGCGTATTTGCGGTGCTCTCCCATCGGTATAGTTGCTCCAGGTCTACCATGTTCTAGATCTGAGGCACTGATTTTTCTGACTCGAAGGGTATCTCTTAGTATCATCTATTTTGTACATAGGATAATATTTGTGCCTGATTCGTGGAACTAAGAGATCATCCATTGAGTCTTGTCTAAATGGCTTGATTTATTCTTGCCGATGATGAATTTGTCGCTACCAAACGCGCCCTTTCTGAAAGGGGTAATGCTACTAAACCTTGTGCAAGGTACAACATATTCTTATTCTTTGTTCTTGGCTCAGTATATCACCTCTTCCATTTGTGAAATGCAGCCTGAGGCCCAAATTTCAATGTCCTATAGATTTCTCTGACTCACATGAACTCTGCTTGCACTATACCTAGCCATGGGAAGCCCGACCCGAAGTTCGGCCCCAAAATATGGGGATTGGGTCTCAAATTTAGGCCTGACGGCTGGGCCGGGCCTGGGCTTTACTTTTTTGTTGTTTCAGGAAGAAGCCCGACCCACGGCCCGACGACCGTTGGGCTTTTGGGCTTTTTGGCCAGGCCGGGCTTGGGCCTCAGTTTTATGTGTCAGGCTTTTCTTGGCCCGGCCTGAGGTATGGCCAGATATAGCTTGTACCGAGCCGATGATTACCCTTGGCATATAACATTGGAGGGAGATGACTCTATATAGGACCTTGAGCCATGTACAACTACATTTTTTGCATAGATCTGGTCCCTGTGCAGAGTCATCTCCCTACTATCTCTGTTTGCTAATTTTGATGAGATAAAGGTCTTTTTCCTATGTCCGTGAGTAGTATTTATGCCAGCCGATGATTAATCTAAGCTATTGTACTTGCAAAGAGATTGTCTACATAACCAGGGTAATTGTAATGACTATGCTATTATTTGCACTTCATTCTTGTAGACACTCTTTTTGTCAACGATGGCTGTGAAGTATGAGGCTACAATTCACACATTTCGCCAATGATGAACAATTTTATATTTGTGAGTGAGATGTTGAGCTGATACCTTAAGACAGTCACCAAAATTAAGAAGAGAGAATTCCTTATTTGACCCTTTCTTAAAATTGTCTTCCTTATTTGGATCTAAAAAATAAAATATTCCCAATTTGACATCTTAATTTCATTTCTTTCCTAATATGGCCCTATAGTGCATTTTGAGCATTAAAATGACTCTTTTGCCCTTGACAAATAACAAGAAAAATCAGGCATGTCCTCTCTATGCCTCTCACTGTTAATCAAAACTCCTGTATGCTTAGCTCAAATGCCTGTTTTTTTATTCTGAACGTTTTTTGGTCCACGGGAGAGGAAAGGGGAGGAATGAAGTGAATCTTTTTGTCAGATAATTTCTCGGGGTAAAAGTGTCTTTTTCAGTGCTAAAATGCACTAGAGGGCCATCTTAGGAAATAAATGAAATTAAGATGTTAAATTGAGAATATTCTATTTTCTAGGGCCAAAAAGGGAAGAAAATTTTAAGGAAGGGCCAAATAAGGAATTCTCTCAATTAAGAACTATGCACAACTTTACGTGTATCCTGTACTTGATTTTGTTGGTTATCACGTGGTGTGTTATTTCCTTCCACATCTGACTTCGTTATCCGACTGAGACTGAGGCATCTCACGAGTTGTTCTTCTTTACCGATGATTACAAGGTGGCATAACATATGTGTAGGCAAATTGTTTTCAAGTGTCTTTTAGGTATGTAATGAATTGTGTTAGACCTTCCACTGCTGACGCCAACAAAAGAATGAAACAACCATAAGCAAATGTGACAGTTTTCTTGTTTTGTTAGCTAGTCAGTAGACGTCTTATATGCTCGACATGTACTGAGACCAACAAACAATCTCACATTTTCAGTTCTAAGCCGATGATATCAATCTGGCTTGCGCACCTATGCAAGGAGTGATTCTTTACTACGTTGAGTAATGTACACGGGCATTTCTTGTGCCTGCCTCTTGGCAGTGTGGAAACACTTCTTGATAAACATGTGTCCTAACTGATATGAGGTATGTATACTTGTTCATAGGGATCGATGTCATGACGAAAGCATCATTAAGATTAAACATTTGCTTCATGCTCGTAGGCTGACAAGTGCGTTGATGGAGGATTTCCCACCAAGATAAAGGCCAACGTCGGCTGGATGAAGGAACATGTGTCCCCTAACTACCTTTGCAAGGTGGTTATCGCAGCTGGCTTAGGGGTCTTTCTTGTTCCTGAACGCCATACTTGGGTGCGGTGCCCGTGAAGATCACTCTAAGGATGAACACAGAGTGTGTCTGGACGCCCTTTAAGATCTGAATGGTAAAACATGCCTTGATCAAAAGTGGGCAGCATTTATTATTGCTCTTGAGATCAAGACTGATTATCTTATGATGTTCAAAAAATCGCTCGTAATGAATACAGGGTGATCATCTGTTAGAATATTGGACCCATTAGTGGGCAGCCCATATAAGCAAATCCTGATATCTCAAATTGGCCCATATGCATGGCAGCATTTTGGAGAAGCAACATGGTGCTAAAATTTAGTCTCACATTGCTAGTTTAGAGAGAGTTGCACTACTTTATATAGTGGAGTGATCTACCACTTGGTATGCTGGTTGAGAATAGAATGCTCTCTCGTGCGCACTTCTCCTCCTCCGCCACCGTCCGTCCGTCTCGTCACGACACGACACGACACGACACGCCACGGGTTGCGGGAATGAGCCGAGCCGATGCCTATATTTTTCTGCCATGCGCCGTCACACACCGAACCAATCTAGGTTTTGCCAATCCGCCACCGTAGTCTACTCCATCCCGAGCGCCGGCGTGCACCGGCGTTTGGGAGAGCAGGTCTCCGGAACCACTCGCCTTTGTGATCCTGTACAGAAGAGGGCGAATTAGATTTTTGGGAAGCGCTTCGCGCGACTTCTCGCCGCTTCCACCACGGGTCGTCTCCCGAACAAGTCCGGCGGTGCTGCGTACCGCCGCCTCAAGCGTCGTCTTCTTCGACCCGTCTTCACCAACATCTTCATCAACGACATCGCCGCTGCGTTTGCTGCGGTGAACCTGTCTGCATCGAGTGCTGCTTCCTCTATAACCGTTCGGTACGTGCGGCGTAAACCGATCTGTTTTACTATGGACATGTTGGCGTTTGTGTTGCTGTGTTCATGTTAATTAGTACATCTAGTATGTTTGTGTTTAACATGTTAGTAGTTGCGGTTGTCATGTTTAATATTCTAGAATTAATCATGGAATTATTGCCTAATTATCCAACAATCCAAAAACCTAATTGTAGGCAATTTCCTGATTTAACTACGGCTGGTTATACCGATGCGATCAAACCGGACAAGTTCACCGGTGTGCGCTATAAAACATGGCAGTGAAGTGCCAACTCTGGCTCGAGGCCTTGGGTGTCTGGGAAATTAGTAATGGTCTTCCTGAAGGAACTATGTCTGACGAAGCTCAGAGTAAGTTCAAGAAAGACACTACTGTTTTCCGTGGCTGCATACTGACTGTTCTTGATACTCGTCTGTGTGAGGTGTATTTGCACATAACAGACGGGAGGAGCTCTGGGATGCACTGAACGCTAAGTTCGGTGCAACCGATGCATGCAGTGAGCTGTATATCACGGAGAGCTTTCACGACTACAAAATGGTGAATAACCGTAGCGTGGTCGAACAAGCTCATGAGATACAGTGCACTGCGAGAGAGCTGGAACTCCTCAAGTGTTCCCTGCCTGACAAGTTTGTGGCTGGATGCATTATTGCAAAGTTGCCTTTCTCGTGGAGGAACTTCGCCACAACTCTCAAACACAAGAGAACGGAGATATCGGTTGAAAACCTGATAGCGTCTCTTGATGTTGAGGAGAAGGCTCGGGCTAAGGACACTAGTGAGAGAGGTGAAGGTCAGTCTAGCGCCAACATGGTGCAGAAGAACTTTCACCACGGCAAGAGCAAGGCAAAGAGCAAGCCTTCCTTCAACATGCCTACCAAGACTACTTCTTTCAAGAAGAAGAAGATGCTGAACAAATCTGAGCTAAAGTGCTACACTTGTGGAGAGCCTGGACACTTCTCTGTGGACTGCCCAGATCGTGCAGACAAGAAAGGGAAGAAACATGTCAACGTCGTGACCGCTAGCAATACTGATGGGTATGGTAATTTACCAATTGTGCTTTCAGTATTTCAATCTCCATGTTGGTGGATTGATACGGGTGCTAATGTTCATGTGTGTGCTGACATCTCTATGTTCACATCTTATCAGGTCGCCGATTCAAGCGTCTTAATGGGGAATGGATCACATGCTTCTGTTCGTGGTGTTGGCACGGTAGATCTGAAGTTTACTTCGGGGAAGATCGTGCAGCTGAGGAACGTGCAGCATGTCCCTACTATGAACAAGAATCTCGTTAGCGGCTCCCTTCTATGCAGAGATGGGTTTAAATTAGTCTTGGAGTCCAATAAAGTAGTTGTGTCAAAGTTTGGACAATTTATTGGTAAAGGGTATGAGTGCGGAGGCTTGTTCCGCTTTTCATTATCGGATTTTTGTAATAAGTCAGTAAACCATATTTGTGGCAGTGTGGATTCGGATGCAATGTTTGGCACTCTCGTTTATGTCATGTTAATTTTGGTTTAATGAGTAGACTTTCCAGCTTGAGTTTAATTCCTACTTTCACCATTGCCAAAGGTTCTAAGTGCCATAGCTGTGTGCAATCTAAGCAACCTCGAAAGCCTCACAAGGCAGCCGAGGAGAGAAACTTGGCACCTCTAGAACTCGTACATTCGGATCTATGTGAGATGAATGGCGTGTTGACAAAAGGTGATAAGAAATATTTCATGACTTTAATCGATGATGCTACTAGGTTCTGTTATGTATACTTGTTGCACACTAAAGATGAGCTATGGACTACTTTAAAATCTATAAAGCTGAAGTAGAAAATCAATTAGAGAGAAAGATCAAACGTCTTAGGTCAGATCGTGGTGGCGAGTATTTCTCCAAAATATTTGATGAATTCTGTGAGGAACATGGTATTATTCATGAGAGGACGCCTCCCTATTCTCCCAATCAAACGGGGTTGCTGAGAGGAAAAACCGCACGCTGACCGACTTGGTGAATGCCATGTTGGACACTGCTGGTTTATCTAAGGCATGGTGGGGGGAGGCTTTATTGAC
The DNA here is from genome assembly GCA_947311845.1 of Poa pratensis. Classification (NCBI taxonomy): domain Eukaryota; kingdom Viridiplantae; phylum Streptophyta; class Magnoliopsida; order Poales; family Poaceae; genus Poa; species Poa pratensis. The sequence continues at coordinate 57,209,601 of CAMZMU010000027.1, read as the reverse complement.
TTCGTGTCATGTCCTGAATAGAGTTCCAAACAAGGATAAAGAGAAGACCCTTACGAGGAGTGGTCTGGGAGAACACCATCACTTTCTTATTTACGCACTTGGGGATGTTTGGCGAAAGTCAATGTGCCAATTCCTAAGAAACGTAAACTTGGACCAAAGACAGTGGATTGTGTCTTTCTAGGTTATGCTCAGGAGCATTTGCTATAGATTTTTAGTGGTTAAATCTGAGATACCTGATATGCATGTTGATACTATTTTGAATCTCGTGATGCAACATTTTTTGAGAACATGTTTCCTATGAAGGATATGCATAGCATTGCTAGAATTTCTTCTGAGATATTGCTGAACCTAGTACATCTGTTGATCATTCTGAACAACCACATGTTGAGGAAGTCCTTGAGAAGGATGACAATGAATCAGCTCCCAAGAGGAGCAAGAGACAGAGGACTGAAAAATCCTTTGGTGATGATTTCATTGTGTACCTTGTGGACAATACTCCCACGTCCATTGCAGAGGCATTTGCATCTCCTGATGCTGATGACTGGAAAGAAGCTGTCCATAATGAGATGGACTCGATTCTTTCTAATGGAACTTGGGAATTATCTGAACGACCCTACGGTTGCAAACCTGTGGGTTGTAAGTGGGTGTTCAAGAAGAAGCTAAGGCCTGATGGTACTATTGAGAAGTACAAGGCAAGGCTTGTGGCCAAGGGCTACACCCACGCGAAGGCGAAGATTACTTTGACACCTATTCACCTGTTGCTCGACTCACCACCATTCGTGTACTACTTTCCCTGGCTGCCTCCTATAACTCTTCGTTCATCAAATGGACGTGAAGACAGCTTTCCTTAACGGAGAGTTGGAAGAGGAAATTTATATGGATCAGCCTGATGGGTTTGTGTAAAAGGTGAAGAGAGAAAGGTGTGCAAATTGTTAAAATCTTTGTATGGGCTGAAGCAAGCACCTAAGCAATGGCATGAGAAGTTTGACAGAACTTTAACTTCTGCAGGCTTTGCCATTAATGAGGCTGATAGGTGTGTATATTATCGCCATGGTGGGGGCGATAGTGTTATATTATGCTTGTATGTTGATGACATACTGATTTTCGGTACAAGCATGATAGTGATAAATGAGGTCAAGTCTTTTCTGTCAAAGAGCTTTGATATGAAAGATCTGGGACAAGCTGATGTGATCCTGAACATTAAGCTGATTAGGGATGAGAGTGGGATTACGTTAACGCAATCACACTATGTTGAGAAGGTCTTGAGCCGCTTTGGTTATATAGACAGCAAGCCTTCTCCAACACCCTATGATCCCAGTGTGACACTCAGAAAGAACAAGAAGGAAACGAGAGATCAATTAAGATATTCTCAAGTGATCGGTTCACTCATGTACCTTGCGAGCGCGACAAGACCTGACATCTCTTTTGCTGTGAGCAAGTTGAGCAGGTTCATGTCTAACCCGGGTATTGATCATTGGCATGCACTTGAAAGGGTCATGCGCTATCTGAACGGTACAATGAGTTATGGGATTCACTATTCAGGGCACCCTGCGGTGCTTGAGGGATACTGTGATGCGAACTGGATCTCAGATGTTGATGAGCTCTACGCCACAAGTGGATATGTATTTATTCTTGGAGGTGGCGCAGTATCATGGAGGTCTTGCAAACAGACCATTTTGACGAGGTCAACCATGGAAGCAGAACTTACTGCTTTAGATACAGCTTCTGTTGAGACAGAATGGCTGCGTGAGCTCTTGATGGACTTGCCGGTGGTTGAGCAACCATTACCGGCCATCCTTATGAACTGTGACAACCAAACGGTTATCAAGTGAACAGTGCTAAGGATAATGCGAAGTCATCAAGACACGTTAAAAGACGCTTGAAGTCTGTCAGGAAAATGAGAAACTCCGGAGTAATGACTGTTAGTTATATTCAAACTGACAAAAACCTGGCAGATCCCTTTACAAAGGGACTATCACGTAATGTGATAGACATGCATCGAGAGAGATGGGTTGAGACCCGTGAGCGTTACACCATAGTGGTAACCCAACCTATGTGATCGGAGATCCCGTGAATTAGGACCTGGGAAGAACAAGCTAGTGGTTTGACAGAGGAGAGTTTTTATTTAACCCTCTCTATGTGAAGATGCATAACTCTCAAATTCTGTAAGGCAGGTTGGCAACATGCCTTAATGTGTTTTGTTGGCTATTCGTAGCAAAGGTGCTATCCTACAGAGCGACCTTGAAAGAACACACCTATATGAGTCCGACTGTTAAACGTCGCAGTCTATGAGATTTGGGTGATCTCTAGTAAACTCATGAAGAGACCAAGGAGTATGACGCATATGCTCCACCCGCGGGGTAGGCTACTGGCAGCCACGTACTGGTTATGACTTTGAGTGAAGTCTATTGGCACCAAACTTGCAATTCAAGGTTCGTCCATTGTTCAAGTTGCTGGTAGATGTAGCTTGAAGCTCTAGGCGGAAGTTCAACTTAACAGTCTCTGCTGAAACACTGGTATATAAACAAGAAACGAGGTTTGGCAAAATCTCTAAATGGGAATTTGAGATCTGGTGGGGATTGTTAGAATATTGGGCCCATTAGTGGGAAGCCCATATAAGCAAATCCTGAAATCTCAAATTGGCCCATATGCATGGCAGAATTTTGGAGAAGCAACGTGGTGCTAAAGTTTAGTCCCACATTGCTAGTTTAGAGAGAGCAGCACTACTTTATATTGTGGAGTGTTCTACCACTTGGTGTGCTAGTTGAGAATAGAAGGCTCTCTCATGCGCACTCCTCCTCCCCCTCCTCCGCCGCCGTCCGTCCGTCTCGTCACGACACGCCGCGGGTTGTGGGAATGAGCCGAGCCGATGCCTATATTTTTGTTGTTCAGGAAAAACGAGTCGTGTCAGCGTAAGTGTACAGCTTAGCCAATTCGGATCACTACCGAATCGTGTGCGGCTATAACCGACTCGAACGTGTGCTACGTGGCCGGCCCACGTTGTACTCGTTAGGGTTTTCCGAACCGCACTACATACTGCCGTGCGCCGTCACACACCGAACCAATCTAGGTTTTGCCAATCTCGTGCCTTGTGCTGCCACCGTAGTCTACTCCATCCCGATCGCCAGCGTGCACCGGCGTTTGGGAGAGCAGGTCTCCGGAACCACTCGCCTTTGTGGTCCTGTACGGGAGAGGGCGAATTAGGTTTTTGGGAAGCACTTCGCGCGACTGCTCGCCGCTTCCACCACGGGTCGTCTCCCGAACAAGTCCGGTGGTGCTGCGTACCGCCGCCTCAAGCGTCGTCTTCTTCGACCCGTCTTCACCAACATCTTCATCAACGACATCGCCGCTGCGTTTGCTGCGGTGAACCAGTCAGCATCGAGTGCTGCTTCCTCTACAACCGTTCGGTACGTGCGGCGTAAACCAATCTGTTTTACTATGGATATGTTGGCGTTTGTGTTGCTGTTGTTCATGTTAATTAGTACATCTAGAATGTTTGTGTTTAACATGTTAGTTGTTGTGGTTGTCATGTTTAATATTCTGGAATTAATCATGAAATTCTTGCCTAATTATCCAACATCATCTTCAACAAAACTGTAATGAATACAGGGTGATCATCTTCAACAAAACTAGATGTGAGTTGGTGAAGCGATGTGGTTATCACCCAGAGAACGCGAGGAAGAGGGATTAAAAAGTATGGTATTATCAGTATGGACTTGTTTAACATAGTCACAAGTTACAACTAGTTTAAGCACTGATGTACTGCACTATGTCCTGCTATTAATCATACTTGTTTGAAATAGTTTGCACTTTCTTTTTTGTTGCAACGGTTGATAACCTCACCTCGATGAAAAAGGGGTAACCGTAGTGGATTTTTTATGCAGCTAACCAAACACACGCGTAGTCGCATTAGCACATACAAAACATGTAACCAAATAGCTATTTCCATGTTCTCTTTTTTTAGAGAGGCTGGTTTTTCCACATCAGGACTTGGCCGGCCTAATCACATTTGAAAGGTAGAGAGCCAGACTCACATCCAAAAATATGTTTGTACTCCTCCTGGTATCAGAGCCGCGAGTTCATTTTTTCGTCGCGAGTTCGTCGTTCCGCCGCGAGTTCGTCTTTCCGCCGCGCGCCTTCCTCCGCAGCGAGTCCTCCGCGGCGAGCTCTTCCGCCGTTGTTCTCCACCGCGAGATCATCCGCTGCGAGTTCATCCCCTCCGCCGCGAGATCATCCGCTGCTGCGAGTTCATCTCCGCCGCAGTCTGTGCTACCATGGCGTTGACGACTTCCTCCTCGCTGTCCTCTTCCGCCGTCGGCTCCCTTCCGACCGGCGAGTCCTCCCATCACGATCCGGCTGGATCGGAACAACTTCCTGCTTTGGAAAACGTAGGTCATCCCCAACCTCACCGGGTCGGGACGTCTTGGCTACATCGATGGAACCCTGCCCGCGCCGCCGAAGACCATCATCACCGGCACTGGCGCGGATGCAAAAACCGAGGTCAACCCCGACTACATCACGTGGAACCGCGTGGATCAGCGCGTCTTGAGCGTGCTGCTGGGTTCCATGTCAGAAGACATCCTCGCCCAGATGATCGGGCGCAACACCTCCGCCGCCGTGTGGAGCTGCCTTTGCTCCATGTTCTCTGCTCACGGGCGGGCGAGCATGCGCGCCTACCGTCGCAAGCTGGCGACGACGAGCCGAGGCGACATGGGAGCAGCCGACTACTACCACCTGATGAAAGGCTTCGCTGACGCCATGGCCACCGTCGGCTCTCCGTTAAACGACGATGAGTTGATAGACTACATCCTCGCCGGTCTGGGCAGCGCCTTCGCCCCGCTTCAAGCATCGCTCAACGTCTTCTCCAACACAAACCCCAACGCCTCCATCGCCCTCGCCGACTTCTACTCCATGTTGGTGTCGCATGAGGCTATGCAGGATCAGCCCGGGAGCAACCTCGACTTCTCCTCCTCTGCTAACACGGCATGCCGTGGTGACTATGGCCGCAACTCAGGTGGCAGCACCTACGGCCAGAACAACGGCGGCCGTGGAGGTGCGCAAGGCGGCGGCTACGGTGGCAACTACTATGGTGCGCCGCAAGGCGGTGGCTACCACGGTGGTGGTGGCTATCCCGGCCAAGGCAGTGGCCAGCAAGGTCATCATGGCGGTGGCTTCTGTGGCCAGAACACCGGTCGTGGGGGCGGCCAAAACGGTGGCTACGGTGGTGGCCCGAACGGGGGTCGTGGAGGTGGCCTTGGCGGTGGCCATGGCGGGCGTCGCTTTCACCCGTGTTGCCAATTCTGTGGCATATGGGGTCACGAGGCACCCTCTTGTCACAAGTACCAGAACGGAGAGGCTCCTCGGTCCGGCAACGCCGCCTCTACTAGCCAGAACCACCCTGAGTATCAACCCCATTGGTTGATGGACACCGGTGCCACTATCACCTCACGCATGACATGGAGCGCCTTCACGTTCAGGGACCATACCACGGACGAGATCAAGTTCAAGTCGCCAACGGTGCAGGTCTGTCTATTTCGCATATTGGTCACTCTCGTTTAGCTGGTTCTATGCATTCTCTTGATCTTAGAAATATTCTTCATGTTCCTGATATTAGCAAGAATCTTCTTTCCGTTCATCGAATCGTTAGTGATAACAATGTCTTCATCGAATTGCATCGTGATTTTTTCTGTGTTAAGGACAAGGTCACGAAGCAAATCGTTCTTGAAGGTAGAAGCCAGGGGGTCTTTATCCAGTTCCGTTTCATCGAGCGTCTTCTTCTCGGCATGCAACTGCTATTATTAAGCTTTCGTCTAGGCATTGGCATCAACGTCTTGGTCATCCATCTCATAATGTAGTCAAAAGTATTGTTAAAAACAATTCTCTATCTTGTTCATCAGATTTTGAGTCCTCAGTGTGTGATGTCTGTCAACGCGCTAAGAGTCATCAGTTACCGTATTCACGTTCGGATCGTATTTCCACTGCACCCCTTGAACTTGTTCATATAGATGTTTAGGGCCCTGCGTTGCCATCTTCTGGTGGATACAAATATTATGTTAGCTTTATTGATGATTACAGTCGTCATTGCTGGATTTATTTGATTAAACACAAATCTGATGTTGAGGCCATCTTTTATCAATTCCAAACTCATGTTGAGCGTTTTCTTAACACTAAGATTCATGCTGTGCAATCAGATTGGGGTGGTGAATATCATCGTCTCCATGCTTATTTTCGTCGCACGGGCATACTCCATTGTGTGTCATGCCCGCATACCTCCCAACAAAATGGCGTTGTTGAGCGCAAACATCGACACCTTGTCGAGACAGGATTAGCCCTCCTAGCCCACTCCTCTCTCCCTTTACGATATTGGGATGAAGCCTTCCTCACCGCTTGTTATCTTATTAATCGGATGCCCTCTCCTGTTTCTAATAATCAGCCACCCATCACTCGTCTGTTACACCAGTCTCCGGATTACTCGTTTCTTCGCACTTTTGGATGCGCTTGTTGGCCTAGTCTTCGCAAGTATAATTCGCGTAAATTAGAGTTTCGCTCCAAGATGTGTGTTTTCCTCAGTTATAGTCCTATGCACAAGGGTTACAAGTGTCTTGATCGGAGCACTGGTCGTATCTACATCTCTTGCGACATTATATTTGATGAAACTGTCTTCCCTTTTGCTACACCAGGGGTCATCGTAGATGTTTCCCAATTGCATTATGTGTCTTTTCCTGCACAAGAACCAGCTATTCAGGGTCCTAATATGCGTACATATGACATGACCTTGTTATCTTTTGACTTCCCTGGTAGTTCTTGTGATGTGCCTGTGTAGGACTCGTCTTCGGCGCCATGCACGGTCGACGTTTCTCAGCAGGCTGGAGCCTCCGACGTGCATGCGATCACGCCCATGCATGTCTCGTCGAGCGCGCCTGCAGCTCCCATCGTCCAGTCGCGGCCGCGTCTCCTGGATCGCGGCCTACTTCCCCTGGATCGCGACCTGCTTCTCCATCTGGGCCTCTCAGCCCAGCATATGGTGGTACGGCCCAACAGCCGCCGTCACGTGCTGCATCCTCGCCATCACCTACTCGGGCCGTTGAGTCCGAGCCAGCTGCGGATTCCGAGTCTGCGCCATCTGCAGCTTTCGACGCGTCCGTCCCGGCGTCCCTGCAAGTTGTATCGCGGGCTGTTACTCGTCGCCAGAATAATATTCATCGTCCCAAGAAGTTCACTGATGGAACAGTTCGGTATGATCCTTATCGCCTGCGCCGAGCGCTCCTTGCGGTTCCTTCCTCTCACCGAACTGCTCTCTCCGAGCCGGCCTGGCGCAGTGCTATGGAAGGTGAATTCGATGCCCTGCAGCGTAATCAGACTTGGCGGCTTGTTCCTCGTCCTCCTGGCACTAATGTTGTTGGCAGCAAATGGATTTTCAAGACCAAGTTTCGTCCTGATGGAGGTGTTCCCATACACTATAGAAAATTACGAAATGCAGAATGAAATCCAGTAGAGTGCCGATTCGAGGGCAAATTGGATTGCTGGAGGGGCAAGTTACTCTCATATGGGGATCGACTTGTTCTCATAAATTCTGTGTTAACAAGCCTACCAATGTTCATGCTATCTTTCCTAGAAATACCTAAAGGGGTACGGAAAAGATTAGACTTCTATAGATCTCGTTTCTTTTGGCAAAGCGATGAACATAAGAAGAAATACCGTTTAACTAAGTGGAACATTATATGCCGGCCGATGGACCAAGGTGGTCTCGGCATTGAGGTTCTAGAATTAAAGAACAAGTGTTTATTAAGCAAATGGATTTTTAAACTCTTGAATGAAGATGGCGTTTGGCAAGCGCTGTTACGCAATAAATACCTTGGTAACAAAACGCTGGGGCAAGTTGACGTTGGGCCAACGGATTCCCCATTTTGGAAAGGCCTTATGAGAGTTAAAGAGGAGTTCTTTAATAGAGGATTTTTCAAAATAGGTAATGGGGAAGGCACCAGGTTTTGGGAGGATACATGGTTAGGAGAAACGCCCCTGCAACAACAATATCCATCATTATATAACATTGTGCAGCAAAAAAATGTTTCGGTGCATGATGTTTTTAATGGAGCGCCACCTTTAAATTTGAGTTTTAGGATGGCTCTAATTGGAGACCGGTGGGATAATTGGTCACACTTATGCCTCCGATTAATGGATGTTAACTTGACTGATAATGCTGATACTTTTGTTTGGAAACTTACCACTAATGGTGTGTTTACGGTTAAATCGATGTACGAGGATTTGATGAATGGACATACTAGGTTTTTACGTAAATACTTGTGGAAGTTTAAAATCCCCCTTAAGATAAAAGTGTTCATGTGGTTCCTTAATAGAAAAGTCTTGCTCACTAAAAGTAATTTGATCAAAAGAAATTGGCATGGGTGTACTAAATGTTCTTTTTGTGGCTGTGAGGAGTCTATAGATCATTTATTTATCTCATGTCCTTTTGCTAGATTAATTTGGCGTGTTGCGTTTTGTACTTATAATATCCCTCCTCCTACTAGTGTCTCCAATATGTTTAGAAACTGGTTGAATGAGATTGATCACAAGACCAAAGCTAGAATTCGTATCGGCGTTTCAGCTATATGTTGGTCTATTTGGAATTGCAGGAACAATTTGGTTTTTAACAGGAAAACAAACTTTCATGTCTTACAAGTTATCAATATGGCGGCCTACTGGATCCAGCTATGGGCTACCCTGCTTACTTCGGACCAGCAGGAGCTTATGGTCTCTGGATGCGCTCGACTCCTGTTGGTGGCACATGAGTTTCTCCCCACATACGTGGCAGCATATTAAGAGGCTTTGTAGTCGAGATTATGTTGCTATTTCGCTGGTTGATACATGTCTCAACCTTTATGTGATCGGTGATTTGCAATAATTTCGATACTTGATACTCAATTCTGTAATAAAACGCTGTGTGCATCACTCGATGCAGAGGCCGGGATCTTTCACTTTAAAAAAAAAAACATGGGGCGCAAACGTAGCCCTAAGTTTTTCTGCCTGGTCCTCCCCGCGTGATCTTAGCCAGCATCACCTCTACCGATCGTCTTTTCCCTCCCAGGCAGATTCCCCGGACGCGCGCACAGGAGTACAGCTAGATCGCAGCGAGCGACGCACGGCGCACGGAGAGCCGCCAAACCCACGGACAGGGACACGCGGGTTAGTTGCCCGACTGACTCCTGCCGTTCATACATATATTCCCACTCCATCGGGCCTCCCCGCTCGCCCTATAAATACAGGTCAATCGGGGCGCCTATGCACTTCGTACTTCCACAAGCATCAAGCTAGCCAGCCAGCCAGCCAGCTACCTCTCTCTAGTCTCTACCACCTTCGAGCACCACCTTGAAGCTAGCTACAGCCAGCTGATCACCGCCGTACGTGCGTGACTTGTTGCGTCTTGATCGATCGACGCACGATGAGCTCCTCCGGTACGTGCGGGGGCTCGACTCGCCGGCCGGCCCCTTGTCTCTTCCGCTTCTTCTTCTTCCCGCCTCTCACGGCGACTCGACTCGACTCGCCGACCGATGCTGTTGAACTCATTGCTTTGCTGATGATGGTCTGCAGGCTCGCGCGGTGTGCGGCGAGAGTATGGGAGGACGTACGTGGTGAGGCCCAAGGGGAGGCACCAGGCCACCATTGTTTGGCTCCATGGGATCGGCGACAACGGCGCCAGGTAACTAACTTCTATATTTGCACTGGATACTGTAACAGATGTATATTTGCACTACCATGCAAGACGAATAATATGTGGTAGAGTAACCAAGTGCTCTCTAAACTGCAAACCAACTAATACTACCCCAAGATAGAGACATGAGCAGCACAAGTAGAACTATAGTAGTTGTCTGAATGCGACCCATGGTGTGAAGGAAGTTAGTTTGCACGTATGGCCTGGATCGAGGAGCTACTGGCCGCTAGGCCTGCCTGTCTCCTCGAGACGTCCATGCACTATCGATCGATCGCTTTATTCTCCCACACTCCCTTTGCTAGAAATGAGTGATAAGAGCTCTCCATTTCGGTCCATGCAGATATCTCCTCCGCCCGATCTCCTCACGCGTCTTTCGCCAAGTAACAAACTAGTGGTAACAAACTAACAACAACTGTTGCTTGGAAGTAAATAAATTGTTTACAGAAAAAGCTAATTACTTGCTCTTTCGAAGATCGAATGTCGAGCCAGTCAGAGATAACATGACTCTGATTCAATATTATTTGCACACCTAAGATACGTTCTGTCTGCCACCCAGAATGCATGGCCAGCTTCAGTTTTTAATTTAATACACAAGGGATTTCTTGGTCTTGCAACGAATATGTTTGGCATGAATTTTTCCCTTTTCTTTTCTTTATATCTATCTTTCTCGAGTTCATTTTACATAGGCGTGTCATTGTGTCAACTGTCAAGTGCTGTCAGCTCCAAATGTTCCGTTTCTCCCACTTGTTTGCTTTTCCAGATCAGTAGTGACTGAATTGCATGTTACACATTATGCTTATGTAGCCCCAGTGATCTTGATCGCTCCAGGTTTTCATACGCGCCAACTAGCTAGTACACAGTATTCCTTCCTCACTCTCCACTCTTCTCCCTTATTCCCCCGGTGCTTTTCTTTTCTGATTAACACGCGTCGTCGAATCTATATGCTTATGTCATGCTTCAAGCTATGCTTTCATGAAGAGGAGCTACGACTAAATATCTTAACAAGTTTCTGACTAGCTGCATTGGTTCTTATTGATTTCAGAAGACACACTGACCTAATACCTTTTTTGCCTTCTGTAGCTGGTCCCAGCTGCTGGATAATCTCCCACTGCCTAACGTAAGTTGAACAAATCATGCAGCCATCTACCATCCCATTCTTAATTTCCTATTCCTCTGAGCACCATAGCATAGCTTCTTGTTATCTTTAGATTAACCAGAATCACTCGATTAGTCAATGATGATGCTTAATTATCTCATGCATCTCTGTGCAGATCAAATGGATTTGCCCTACTGCACCAACACGGCCTGTCGCGGCTTTCGGTGGATTCCCCTGCACTGCATGTGGGTTTCTCTGAACTTACATATGGCCTGGCTGCAGAGCCTGGTGCAGCTTTGCTTTTCCCAAGTTTTTTCTAAGCTGTCACTGTGGACAAAATGATGATTGTTTTATACTGAAATGAAACAGGGTTCGATGTGGAGGACAACTCGGTGGACGGCCGTGATGACATCGAAGGGCTGGACGCTTCAGCTGCGCACGTCGCGAACCTGCTGTCCTCTGAGCCATCTGATGGTACTTGCATTTCTGAATGTGTTCAGTGGAAATTGATTATCAGCTTTTGGTTTGATAATCAGTTGAGTGCAAATTTAAATTACTAATGCTATTGAAAATTAAAAAATTTGCAATGTTCAGTGAGGCTTGGGATTGGCGGTTTCAGCATGGGTGCCGCCACTGCCCTGCACTCTGCCGCATGCTATGCTCATGGAAGGTTCACAAATGGCGCTGCGTACCCGATTACGCTTAGCGCCATCATTGGGTTAAGCGGCTGGCTTCCCTGCTCAAGGTATTATTATTCTATATTTTGGGAAAGAAAATAGTGATGTCATTGATAGAAATGTAGCTCATATGTGATGTTCTTGATGCCTTGTTCCTCAGGACCCTGAAGACCAAGATGGAGAGCTCACAGACTGCTCTTAGGAGAGCTGCTGCCTTGCCAATCCTTCTCAGCCATGGAAGAGGTTATAATTTCTATATGTTTTTCAGTTGATGTGTTAAGTATGTTTTTGAGTTGTTTTTTGCAAATTTCCAAAATACTAAAAGAGGTTCGTTTATTTTTTGTTCTTGCAGCTGATGAGGTTGTCACATATAGAAACGCTGAGAGGTCATCCGAGTTCCTGCGAACCTCAGGCTTCATGTATCTGAACCTCAAAACCTACAACGGGTACTACAGATGGACACGCATAACTATCCGCATGATCACTTCCGCTCGTATTTCTTTCTGAAATTTGGTACTGACATCAACTCATTCATGCAGGCTGGGCCATTACAGTATCCCTGAAGAAATGGATGATGTCGCCAAGTGGCTCAGTGCAAGGCTCGGACTCGATCGGTCCCGTGGCTAAGTTCCAAGATACATACGTGGTGCCGTGGTGATGGTGGTGACATATGAGACAGAAGTATTGACAGTATAGAGGAGAAGATTGATGATAGGTTAACTAGATAAATCGTTTTGAGTTGACGACTGCCATGAGTTGATGATAGCTTGTAACACTTCTTCAATTCCTCACTACTGGATTTCATGTTACAGTTGTAGTTTACTAGTAAGAGCTGTACTACCTTTGTTACTACGGAAGAGGATGCCTGTAATGTAGTACTGTATTGCTTTGATTGACTACACTAGTAATCAATAATGATTTTGAGTTGACGACTGCCATGAGTTGATGATAGCTTGTAACACTGCTTTAATTCCTCACTACTGGATTTCATGTTACAGTTGTACTAACTTTGTTACAACGAAAGAGGATGCCTGTAAGGTAGTAGTGTATTGCTTTGGTTAACTACACTAGTAAATGATATATGTATTGATTATATTAATCTTTAGTATTTGCAGTATGTTATGCTTGTGCTCTATATCAGGCCAGTGTACACTTTCTGTTTCATGCCATATCATCCCTTTTTTTGAGTGAATACGTCATCAGATTCCTCTAGTGCAGCAAAAAGCACACTATGAGATGTCATAAAATTCCTAGAGAAAAGATTCAGGAACTGATAACTAAAAACCAATTTATCACAACATCAAGAACTGCACTGAGCAGATCTCCCAACGAGATGAGGTGTATCCGTACCACTCCACTAAACTGGAGCAGAGACAACATGTGCAGACAGGTCTAATGATCGCCAGCTTCATCAAGATCAAAAGCCACCAAATTTATTGATCTGGCTAACATGGCTGAGATGGTTAAGTGTCAGTAGCCTGGAGTTTGCGTTATCACTTGGCGATCCACTGGCCTGCGCAAACCCCTGATGCGTTTGGGGATCAACATTGTGCTGAAAGTTATCTCCACCTTTCAATTGCTGGAAGATGTCCTCGAGGCCACCGTCACTGCACAAAGGAACACATGCTTACAACACTGACACATAATTTATAATGCAAACTGGATCACATTCGACAACAATGTAGAAAAAATCAAACTTACCCCATGGCTCGAGCCTGTGGAACAGAATCAACACCCAAGTCAGTCCTATCACCAGGGAGGGGGATCGGTGAAAAAACGTCAACCATGCTTGCTTGATCTGGCGGCGCATTAAACATGTGGGACGACGCTCCATCCGAAACGGCAAGTGCTGCACCCGAACCGCCAGATGTTCCGGTAGGACTGTCGTATCTGCTTCCAGGTCAGCGGCTGCCAACAATGCAAGAACACGAGTGAGGCTCTAGAGCAGACATGACAAGAAAAAACGCGTGACAGAACATACCTAAGCCTTTCACTCCGAACTTGTTTGCACATCCTATGCACTGGCATTTGGCGCTGCAGCCGACGCGGTGCTGCGATTCGAGACCAAGCATGAGATCTAGCAGTATGTATACAACTAATGGCAGAGCCGCAAAAGTAATAAGAAACCAAGGAGACAGGACAGGGTCACAGGGGCATACGTAGATGCATGTACCTTGAAGCACTCACAGTAGAGGTTCTTGCATTCAGACTTTTGGCAGTTGCATCCCTTGACGAGGACCCTCGCTCCTGCTGCAGCAGCAGCAGCTGTTGTTGCAAGCCAGACCCATCGCCGGCACCGGCAGTGACCTTGGGCTTGAATGCGTCGGGCTTCTTCTTCAGGATGATCTCGGCGCGCTCGTCCACGTCGTCCGCGTTGCCCTGGGTGTTGCGGCAGCTCTGGCAGGCGCACTCCTCACTGCAGTAGTACCTGGCCCCGAAGCAAGGACAGTAGCTGCACGCACGCACCCATGTAAGGTCTCAAGGCACGCACGGTGAGAAGAGGGGACTTTGTGAGTTGCATACCGCTGTAGGCACCCGCTCTTCTCGCAGGTGCACTGCGGCCCATCGTCCATGGCGGCGAAGGAGCAGAGGAAGATCCGTTCGAGTTTGATGTCCGGAGAGGAGAAGAATCTGACAACCAAAGATACATACTTATATGATTTGTTACAGGAGAGTCTGAACGAACTGAAGATGCAATTGCTACCTTACTTGTCAAAGGGGAGAAATGAGAATTGATTTTGAAAACATAACACAGGACTCTTCCTAAATTCAGTCTAATTGTTGCTAATGCCCCCCTGTGGCATTGTTATATCTTCATTAAGATGATAACCCAACAAATTAGATGATAATCCAGTTCAGTCATGCTGACGTCATGCTGACAGACGCGCGAGGTTGAACTCGGGGGCGAGCTCGTTCCGGCACGTGCGGGGGCTGGATTTCGCGGGGACCTGGAAGATACCGTCATGGGGATCGGGACGAGCGGCGATAGAGACCAAATGATCTCCGTACGTGACCCCGGTGACCCCCGGAGCGGAGGCGCGCGACGGCTCTCAGCGCGGGACCAGCATGGATCAAGCGAGAGAGAGGGAGTACGAGGGAAGGAGAACCGAGAGCTCACCACGATGAAGAATCCGTGCTCGTAGGTGACGGAGGAGGTCGATGGCGACGGACGAGCTCAGCGAGCGGCGGCCGGCCACGGGGAAGACTGACCCCGATTCGGTCGACTCTGGTGAGCAATGGAGGGCGGTGGATGGGGAGAAATTTCGGCGGAGCAGTCAGGGGCGACGGGAGGCAAGGTGCAGTGGCTATGGCGACTGGCGGCGTGGGCGCGCGGCGCTAGGTCGGGGTCTCGGGGACGAACAGGAGAAATGCCTCCGTCGCGAGTTGAGGAAATGGAGGAGGGCATATTTGACAATTCGAAATGTTAGGCATAGCTTAGAGCATCTCCAACCCCGAGTCCCAAATTCGCCCTCAAACTGTCCGCAGACACGTCTGAGCGGTGTCCGGGACAATGACCGGACGACTTCCATATTTGGTGCTCTACGACCACATATCTAAAATGTTCTCCCCAAACTCATGCAAGTCCTGCAACGTCGATCCATACATACCGGATCCAAATCACAAAACATAGTGTTCCAAATGCAAATGAAATTAAGAAAGTTCAACAAGTTGTCTTACAAGAATGAGGAGTGATCTCTTCTTCAACGGGCGGTACCACCGGAGCCATCTAAGCCGAGGTCACCGGTCGGAGATCCTCTTCTTAATCACGAGGATCCACTTTGCGCTAGGTTCATCCAAGAGGATGGCATCTTGGAACATGATCCTTTGTTCCTCTGTGATAGTAACAATTACACTGGCGACCTAAAGAAATTCATACCCCAAACTCCTCTTGACTTCCGTCGAACAGGTTGTGGGCGTGGTGGTTGTCGGTGAGGTCGGAAGAAGCACGCGTCCGCTAGAGCTTGCGCCCTAAGCCGACGCCGCCTCCGCCTTCTTCTCCTTGTCGCGAGCTTGCTTTGGCACTGCTTGCGGCGCCGAGTCCTCCGCGCCACTGTCTCCAGCTTGAGCACTAGGTTCGGCGTCTGCTCAACAGACTCAGAGGAAGCGCCGTCTCTGCCGAATCGATGGCTCCTTCCGCCTCCATCCGGACTTGCAGGGACGCGGCGGGAGAAATGACATTAAACCGGTGGGAGTGTAGGCGGAAGAGCAGATAAATGGAAGTGGCCGACGCCCTTTTTCGTTTTAAATTTGGTGAGCCAACGTGGCGGACGCTTCCGAGACGACCAAACTCTCCCCACATATGGGCTAACTTTGGGGGAGCCGGACCCTGGATGTTTGTGGAATGTATGGGGGCCGCGATTGGGTTGCCGTTTCAGCCCAAACCACGCCCGATCTGTCCGCTGGACGTTTAGGCAGGGTTTGGGGCCGTGGTTGGAGATGCTCTTAGCTTCTATCATTAGTAATTAAACAAGGAGGTAACGACGCCAGGGGCCAAATCAGTGAAAATTAGGCCCCATCGGGGGATCAGGCGTGCGAACAAAGTTGTCTGAAATAAAAACAAGCCAGCTGGGGATCAAAATCAATTCTCCCTTGTCAAAGCAGGCCAGCAGCACCATCTCGAG
The DNA here is from genome assembly GCA_947311845.1 of Poa pratensis. Lineage (NCBI taxonomy): Eukaryota > Viridiplantae > Streptophyta > Magnoliopsida > Poales > Poaceae > Poa > Poa pratensis. The sequence goes on along the minus strand of CAMZMU010000027.1, from coordinate 57,193,497 downwards.
TCTGGGCTGGCCGGACGGAGACGCTCGCCGTTGCCGGGCTTCACCGTGGCACAACATGCAGCCGACTATTGGTTTCGCCGGAACAGAGACCTGCTATGGTGGAGGCGTGAGAGCCAGATGGTCAAGTTCTGGTTCATCGATTTCGTCACCAACTATTATGTCGGATGTCCGGAAACCTATCTGCTTAGAGATTATCGAGTGAACACGAATAATAAAGGGATACTATACCTAGAAAAGTCGTTAAGGCCACTTTGATTCACGGTTCTCAAAACGTTGGAACTGGAGAAACGCGGGATTAGACTATCATGTTTGGTTGAATCTTACATGATTTAGATGCTACATGAATTTTCATAAGAAGTATATTAATGACAGGTAAAGTAAAATAATTGTAACATTAGATTTCAGCGGATGGAAATTTACCCTTAGCGCTGTCATTGGGTTGAGCGGCTGGCTTCCTTGCTCAAGGTTTGATTACGAGAGAACTAGGCAGTGGCCTAGTGGCAAGGGACACAGTCTCAACCTCCACGGTTTGACTCCTGTTGGGAGTGTATTGGTGGAGTTTCTCATCCCGGGTGGGCTCTAGCTTAATTAAGAAGTCCCGTGTGTTAGTGTCCTTGAATCTTGTTTTATATTTTGAGAACGAAACTAGTGATGTTATTGATAGATTTGTACTCATATTACCTTCTTGATGTCTTGTTGCTCCGGACCCTGAGGACCAAGATAGAGAGCTCACAGACTGCTCTCAGGCGAGCTGCTGCCTCGTCAATCCTTCTCAGCCATGGAAGAGGTTTGCATTGCCTTTTGTTTTTCCGTTGATGTGGTAAACATGTTTTTGAGTTTGTTTTGTTGCAAAATTTTGAAGTACTAAAGAAGGTTTATTTCATTGTATTCTTGCACACGATGAGGTTGTCACATACAGAAACGCTTGAGAGGTCGACCGAGTTCCTGCGAACCTCCTCAAAACCTACAAGACTACAACGGGTTCTACAGATGGGCACGCATAATTTTCGACATGATCACTTCCTCTGATATTTTCTTCTGAATTTGGTACTGACATCATGCATTCATGCAGACTGGGCCACTATACTATCCCTGAAGAAACGGATGATGTCGCCAAGTGGCTCAGTGCAAGGCTCGGACTCGATCGATCTCGTGGCTAAGTTCCAATATAGGCACGCGATGCCTTGGCGATGGTGGTGACATATGAAACGAAAGTATTGACAATATAGAGGAGAAGGTTGATGCTAGGTTAACTAGATAAATCGTTTTGAGGTAATGACTGCAATGGGTTGATGATAGCTTGTAACACTGCTTTAATTAATCCCTCACTACTGGATTTCATGTTACAATTGTAGTTTACTAGTAGTAAGAGTTGTAATACCTCTGTTACTACTAAAGAGGATGTCTGTAATGTAGTATTGTATTATTGCTTTGATTGTCTACACTAGTAATTAATGATGTGGAGTTTTATTCATCATTAGTCTTTGCGTATGTTTAGCTTGTGCTCTATATCGGGTCAGTGTACACTTTCTGTTCTTATCATCAGATTCCTTTTTTTAGTGAATAAGTCATCAGATGCGTGTAATACATCAAAGCATAAGATGAGCTATTCACAAAATTCCTAGACTAAGGATTTAGAAAAAAATAACTACGTACCAATTTTTCACATCCACAAAACCTACACTCAGCAGATCTCCTAATGAGATGAGGTGCATCAGTACTATAACACTAAAATGGAACAAAGACAACATGTGCAGACAGGTCTACGATGCCAAGTTGATCACCAGCTTCATAAAAATCAGCAGCCGCTCAATTTGTTGATCTGGCTACAATTGCTGAGACTAAGTGTCAGAGTTCGATGGACCCGGCTGTGGCATGGATGTTGCGTTATCATTGGGCAATCCATCGGCCTGCGTAAACCCCTGATGTATTTGGGGATTAACATTGCGCTGAATGTTATCTCCACCTTTGAACTGCTGGAAGATCTCCTCGAGGCCGCCGTCACTGCACAAAGGGACACATGATTAGAACACGGGCACATCATTTATAACGCAAACTTGATCATTGATCAAATCAATTCTGAAGCCAAGTTGTGGTTGTTAGCAAACAGAGTTCGTTTCTCCATGTGTCTTTCTTTTTACAGTTTTAGCTTACTGTGTGTTTCTGGTCAGGTTCGGTAGTGTTTATTTTTGTAAGCTGTCAGTACTGTATGCCTTCTAGGGGTTTCCTTCTTTCTTGATATACACTTGCAGTTCTTGAAATAGGGTTTCACCCCGCTTTATAATATCCAAACGGCCAACAATGTCGAAAAATCAAGCTTACCCCATGGCTCGAGTCTGTGGAACAAAATCGACACACCAGTCGCTCCAATCGCCAGGAACAGGGATCGGCGAAAAAACGTCAACCATGCTTGGTTGGTCTGCCGGGGCATTAAACATGCTGTCATCGACGAAGGTTGACGACGCTCCATCCGAACCGGCAAGTGTTGCACCGGAACCGCCAGATGTTCCGGTAGGACTGTCGGTATCTGTTTCAGCGGCTGCCAACAATGCAAGAACACGACTGAAGCTCTAGAGCAAACATGAGAGGGAAAAAAGAATACGTGTGACAGAACAATACGCCATGATGCACCTACCCAAGCCTTTCACTCCGAACTTGTTGGCACACCCTATGCAATGGCATTTGGCGCTGCACCCGACTTGGTGCTGCAATTCGAGACAGCCGAGAATCCAGCATGAAATCGAGCAGTATGTATAATGGCAGAAGTAATAACAAACCCAAAGACAGGACATGGGCATATATATATAGATGCATTTGTACCTTGAAGCACTCGCAGTAGAGCTTCTTGCATTCAGACTTGCGGCAGTTGCATCCCTTGACGTGCACCATCGCCTCCTGCAGCAGCAGCTGCCGTTGCAACCCGGACCCATCGCCGGCGCCGGCGGTGACCTTGGGCTTGAACGCGTCGGGCTTCTTCTTCAGTATTCTCTCGACGCGCTCGTCTACCTCGTCCGCGTTGTCCTGGGTGTTGCGGCAGCTCTGGCAGGAGCACCCCGCAGTGCAGTAGTGCCTGGCCTCGAAGCAATGGCAGTAGCTGCACGCACGCATGTAAGGTCTCAAAGGCAGGCAGGCACGGTGAGAAGAGGCAGGGAACTCGTGAGTTACGTACAGCTGGAGGCACCCGCTCTTCTCGCAGGTGCACTGCGGCCCATCGTCGTCCATGGCGGCCAAGGAGCAGAGGAAGATCCGTTCGAGTTTGATGCACGGAGAGGAGAAGACTCTGACGACGAACGATACTTATCTGATTTGGTTTCAGGAGAGTCTGAACGACTTGAAGGTGCCATTGCTGCCTTGCAGAGTCCATGCAACTCTGAGGTTACCCGCAGCAGCGCAACAGATCACGTACGTGGACAAGCCCAACCCGGCCCAACAAAAACGCCCTTCCCTATCTGCTCCGACGCCTGCGTCGCCGCCGCGTTCCAGCCGTCCTCCGCATCGCCGGCCTTCTCCTGATGCCTAGCCGAGCCATGACACAACGCGCGTAGCATGGGACTCGATCCCTGAGAGGGTGGCGGCGCAGCTAGACCAGCTCTAGCGCCTCATCGTCGACCAGTTCCACTAGCACGGAGTGATCGTCATGGACAGCCCATGGGACTGCAAGACGGAGTCCCCAGGCGTAACTGCGACGACAACTTGCAGCATTTGATAGTTACCATACTTGTTTCCTTCTCTACATTATTTCACGATTGAACATATTTTTTCTTGAAAAATTTATAAGAAGAACTACAAAGAAACATTCATTACAAAGACAAGGCTTGTGGTATTGCTGTAGACAAGGCTTGTGGTATTGCTGTTGATCTACTTGCACACATGCTACACGAAGGTGCATGCGTGCAAGCCGTGTTTTCGTCGTTCATGCTTGCTTTGAACTATAGGCTGCCCATATTCATGGCAGACCTCCTGAACGAAAGTAGTAGAGTTTGATCCAAAAACAATTCCTTTGCAAGAGCTCGCCCTTAACAGTCCACGGCGTTGTCGGTCGTGGACGACGGCCACGGCAGGCGTTGTAGCTAAGGGACCCCGTATTTTTTTAGGTAAAGGGCTTTTATTACTTAAAAGGTTTAATCATTACACCCGGCCTCTGCATAGCTAAGATGCACACGGCCACCAGTTCACCGATACACAAGTCTGTAAGCAAAAGATACAAGGCGAATTACATATCAAAATGAGAAATTGTAGATTCGCCTAAGATGCTGGTAGGTCTATCCGGAGTCTATGTTGTCACCCATGCCGGGAAAATAACTCCCTGGCCGCAGCCTCCAGTCTCGACGCCGCCTCCAAAAATAAGTCTCGGTGCTCCACACGCTGCAGGGATGACCATGCTCGTAGCGTCGCTGTGCACCGGTAGATAACCTGCATAAGAGAAGCATTTTATCATTAAAAACCTTGTCATTTCTACATAGCCATAGCGACCAAATAACAGCAATCGCTCCCACCCTACTGAATAGTTTGAACCTAGGATCCACTCCATTTAACCAGTTGCCAAAAATGTTAGCAACAGAATTAGGGGGATGTAAGGTAGAACCTATCTGGATGGCTGACCATATAGACCTAGCGAACTCGCACTGGAAGAATAAGTGTGTAATGGTCTCGTCGTGTTGACAGAAGACACACTTTTTACTTCCGTGCCAATTGCGTTTGGCAAGGTTATCTTTGGTGAGAATTACTCCTCGACGTAAATACCACGCAAACACTTTAGTTTTTAGTGGTATCTTCATCTTCCAAAGTTTGTTATTATTAGAACTATCGACTGGAATTTCGGGTAGAATGAGCGCTCTATACATAGAATCAACCGAGAATTTGCCGTTCTTCGTGAGATTCCATTGAAACTTATCTGGACCTTCCGACAAATGGATTGAATCCAATCGGATGAGCAAAGCATTCCAAGATGCTTGTCGTGTTCCAAGTAAACTTCTTCTGAACGAAACATTTGGTGGGAAAGTATCCAACACCTTCGCGATCGTGTCACTTTTGTTTCGAACAATAGAATATAGAGCCGGATATTGTTCTTTGAGGGTAGATTGGCCAAGCCAAATATCCTCCCAGAAACGAATTTCCGATCCATCCCTAATTGAGAAAGAGCCATGTGGGAAAAAAACTTCTTTGTAGCCATGAGGCCTGCCCAGAAGTGTGAATCACCAGGTTTCCAAAGAACCTGGGAAACAGCTTGATCTCCGACATATTTTCTCCTAAGGAGGGTTTGCCAAACTCCATCTTCAGAAAGAAGTTTAAATAGCCATTTACCTAGCAGCGCTCTGTTCTTGACCTCAAGGTCATGAACTCCGAGCCCTCCTTGGTCTTTAGGGCAGCAAACCACACTCCATTTAGTCAGTCGATATTTTTTCTTCTCACAATCCCCTTGCCAAAAGAATCTAGATCGGAAATAATCCAATCGTTTTAAGACCCCTTTTGGCAGTTGGAAGAATGAAATCATATACAGTACCATGTTCGTAAGTACCGAGTTTATGAGAACCAATCTTCCACCCAGAGATAGGAGTTTGCCTTTCCAGCTATTTAAACGTAATTGAAGCCTTTCCTCCACCCTTTTCCATTCAGCATTTGTAAGTCTCCGATAATGAATCGGGATACCCAAATAGTTGATAGGAAATTGTCCTTGCTCACAGCCAAAAAGCTCGGCATACAAGGCGGCGTTCTCTTGGGCCTCGCCAAAGCAAAACAATTCACTTTTATGGAAATTTATCTTAAGACCCGAAAGTTGCTCGAAAGCTGACAAAATCAACTTAAGGTTACGAGCTTTTTCGATATCGTGTTCCATAAAAAGGATTGTATCGTCGGCATATTGAAGAATCGATAGTCCACCATCGACAAGATGTGGAATCACTCCTTCAATCTGACCCTCAGTTTTAGCGCGTTCGATCAGGATTGCCAGCATATCCGCCACTATGTTAAATAGTATTGGCGATAGCGGGTCACCCTGTCGGAGCCTTTTTTCGTTTGGAAGTATCTGCCAGTGTCATCATTGACCTTAATGGCTACACTTCCTCCGGAAACAAAGCTATTAATTAACGCGCGCCACTCAGAGGAAAAGCCTTTCATCCTGAGAGTTTGCTGGATGAAAGACCACTTCACTTTATCATAGGCTTTCTCAAAATCAATTTTCAGGATTACCCCGTTCAACTTTTTCCTATGTAGTTCGTGGACTGTTTCATGTAGGACCGCGACTCCATCAAGGATGTTGCGACCTTGCATAAAAGCCGTCTGAGACGGGCGAACCACATGATCTGCCACAGTGTTCAGTCGAATCGTAGCCGCTTTGGTGAATATTTTAAAACTAACGTTAAGGAGGCATATAGGTCTAAACTGCTGGATCCTTTCTGCCTCGTTAACCTTAGGTAATAAAATTATCTCACCAAAATTGAGACGAAACAACTCTAGTTGTCCATTGTGAAGACAAGCGAACAACTGAAGCAGATCGGCCTTGATAACATCCCAAAAGTTCTGGTAGAACTCAGCAGGAAATCCATCAGGACCAGGGCTGAATTATGTTTCATTTGGAAAACTGCTTTTCTCACTTCCTCCTCTGAATAGGGTTTAGTAAGTAGGCTATTTTCCTCCTCTGAAACCTGGGGTATATCCTCTGTTCGGGACTCATCCAAGGTGAAATTCCCCTCCTCAGGGTCACCGAACAGGCCTTTATAGTAATTTGTAATATACGACTTTAGTTGTTCCTGGCCCTCAATCGTTCCTTCATCCTGGACCAGAGAATGAATACGCTTTTTCCTGTGTCTGCCATTGGCAATACTATGGAAATAGCGAGTATTCGAGTCCCCTTCTAGAATGAATTGAGCTTTAGAACGTTGATACCATTTTAACTCCTCCTCGCGCAGTAGTTTCGCTATCTGTGCATTTGATTGGCTCTTTAGCTCAATTTCTTGCGCGGATAGTAATCGAACTTCTGCTAATGCTTCTAGAGCATCGATTATCGAGGAAAGTCGTACTTTTTCTTTTTTAAGTAGACCAGTAGTATGACGAGCCCAACCAACGAGGTGAGTACGTAAAGCACGTATCTTATTGTTCCACCGCTGGATAGGCGTATCACCCGCTACCGGTAAATCCCAGATTCTTTAACCATGTCATGGAAGCCCTCGCGGTGTAACCAACCAAGCTCAAACTTGAACCGTGGTTTACATTGCGGTCTAGGCACTCCAGTGGTCAATAGAATGGGAGCATGATCCGACAAACCCTCAATACGTTCTAGAGCCCGTACCGACACCAATGGGAACCTAGCTTCCCAATCGGAATCCATCAGTACACGGTCTAGTTTCTCGTAAGTGGGTTCAGGGAGGGAATTAGCCCAGTGAACTGTCTTCCCACCATCGTAATCTCTCTTAATTCAAGCTGTCAATGACTGCATTGAATAAAAGAGGCCAACGGTTGTCGAACCGACCCTTACTTTTCTCGAACGGAAACCGTAGCAGGTTGAAATCCCCACCAATGATAATAGGGTGTGGGTTATCTTTTGCTAGGTTTACCAATTCAACGAGAAAAGAAGTCTTAGACGCTTCCTGAGCCGGCCCATACACGGCGACAAGACTCCAAATGAAATTATCGGATTTATTACGGATGTGCATTTTGATATGAAAATTGCCTTCCGTAACCTCCAATACTTCCATGGTATCAGTCCTGACGCCTAGTAAAATGCCCCGGAGCGTCCATGAGGAGGCGTGAGTACCACTCAAACTCTATACCGCCCGATAGTCGGTTCAAAAGAGATTGTGGAAATTCACGTCTTCCCGTCTCAGAAATAGCTAAGAAATCCAAATTATGGTCCCGAATACAATCAGCGAAGTGCAAGTGTTTAGCCAAGTCACCAAGACCTCTGCTATTTTTGAACATGCCATTCATCGGGAAACCGTGGGAGATTTGGATAACTTGGTCCGTTTCCGGGACTTGTTGGCTGTAGATTTAGATTTCCGAGCGGATGCTTTGAGCTCATATAATGAACTCAAGCCGTCGTCATCCAAACCACCATCCAACACTTCACCAATTAGATGAGAAAGAAGCTGACCATCTGATGTGGCAATCGCTTCATCCTCATCATCATAGGTGGCAGACAACCCAGTCGAGACTTTCGGAATAACCGTAAGACGGTCAAATTCCATATGCCTCAGGACCTTAGTTGAAACATGAACTTGAGATTGACTATTACCAAGATTAAAACCTACACTACTCAGTTTAGAATGAATGGAATGCGGTGAAAAAGAAAGAAAGGATTTCGAATCCATACCAGAAAAGTCCAAGTTACGCGTCGCCTTGCGGCGCATGGCCTTCGTCATGGAATCCTCGTCCGTAACGGAAGCACCATCCGCATCCACCACGAACCTATCGCTGCGGCGAGCCGGAGGGGTGGATGGCGTGGCGGTGCCTCCGCCCGCACGCGTCGCCGTCGGAGTGGTAGTGGCATGGGCCGGCCTGGATGAAGAAGCAACCTTCCCAGCCATTACCGCAGCGTCGGGCGGAGCCGCGTGGGGCGAGTGAGCCTGTGTCGTAGTCGAGGCCTCACTCGTCGAAGTAGCGACGGGAGTCAGTCCATCCACAGGGGCCTGTGGCGTAGAAGAAGCCCCCTTGGAGACTGACCCCTCACTGTCTCCCTGAAGCGCCATCCCATCGGGAGAGGAGGCTCCCCCACTGGTCGGCGAAGGCGAAGGCGAAGGCCACGGGTCGAGCAGGAGGCCCACGGTGGCTGGGCCGGAACCCGGCGCCTCGGATCCTCCAGGAGCAGCCGGCCCATGCGGAGCAGCCGGGGAAGGCGAGGTCGGTGTCGCCACCTCCTCCCGGCCCAGCCCAGCAGCCACCAGCGCCTCCTCGCGTCCGTCGCCAGGAGCAACGAAGCCCAGCCCAGCCACGGCAGAGGCACCCGCCGGGCTGCAAGAAGCCGGCCACGGGCCAACACCCACTCCACCCCCAGCCGTGCCGAGCGGCGACACTAACACCGGCGAAGGGCACAACAGACTCGACGAAGAACGGCGGATCATCTCCACAATCTCCCGACCTCTCGGAGTGCCAGGACTAGCATTATACGGAGTAATCGCCATCACATAACCAACAGAATCACCGGGAGCAGCCGACTTATTACCACTCAGAATCACAGACGATGTACTAGCATCAACGTCCATGCTGCTGGAGAGTGAACCAAAGGTGGTGTCATGACCCAAAGAACCCTCCATGCCATGCTCATCACCCTCCTCGTCATCGGCATCGTCACTCTTACGACGCCAAAAGAAGGGAACAAAGTTGGCATCCGGAACGAAATCCACAGGCTCGCGGCTGAAGTAGAATGCATACTCCTTGAGTCTCACCACACACGAGGCCCCAACATAAGGACCATCGTCCTTGTCATGGACTGCTTGGCACTAATGATGTCCCAAGCGTCCAAAATCCACATTAAGCTAACGCCGTGATGATCTTCCTCCTTTATCCCGACTTAATAATAATATATCACATCCCAACTTTATTCCCATACAATGCGGCCATATGGACCTTCAACCCTGGTCTAACCCTCTGTCATGCTCTCTAGAATTCTTTTCATGCAAGTATCTCGGCATGCCTTTGTCCAAAAGGGAATTTGATTATCATCAAGGATTTGATTACCATATTTTAAAAAGTTTCAAAAGGGGCTAGGATTTCCTGTAACCACCGTTACCGGAGGTTGGTTACATGGTGACATTCTCGGCTAAAATTTGAAATTTAAACTTGAAACAATAAAAAAAACTAAAAAACTTGAAATTCAAACATGAAGGAGTAGGGTGTTACCCTTCCGAGCGGGCTGAACCTAGGTAAACTGCATGTGTGTTCTACATTCTGCTTTATTCGCTCGCTCGCCAAGATCCTCCTAGCGCCGCATCGAATCTCCAAAAGGGGGTCTCCCGACCTCCGGTGTTAGTGACCTCGGCACGACACAAACTTCCCCGCTTATTCCCAATATAGAAATCATTAGCTGCATGGCACCCCGCCTCAAGATACAGTTCCAGACATATTCAAGAAAAATCAAGGATCTAAGCTCTTGGTCTGCGAGGAGATTACATACAATACTCTAACCTCTAAGCTATTCCCTAATCTTTGTACAACATTAACCTTTGTAACACTTCTTCTTAATCTTTGCAATGTAAAAAGAACTCATTTCCCTTGCCAGGAGGAAATCACATCCTTCATCCATCCTGTCCTATGTCCTTCCTCCCACATTAATTTTATTTCTATTTTTTTACCAATGATCAATCAACACCATAACCATATTTCTTTTCCAACACTGCCAAATATATATTAGTTTCCTTTTTCCACGAAGTCACCATAATTTATATTGTTTTACTACTAATTAAAAACACATCCCACCAAAACAGACGCACATTGGCAACGAGCAGGTTAGCACAGACGCGGGCGCGGTGAGAAGGCACACGCGTGGCAACAGACGGCCAATTGTCTAGTCAATAGATAACAGTGCTGCCTTTTTCGTCGGAAAGGTTTTGTCGAAAAGGAGAAAAGCTGGCATCAAAGGACTCGGAAATTTGGTACCGGCAAATCACAACAGGGTTTGCCTCTCGTCTAATCTTATTACGAAGTCTTCAATGCATGAAAGGCTTAGTATAGAACGGGGCGTCACCAATATTCTCGTGTCGTCTTGAAGATATCCGTACAATCAAGTTAGAACTGTCGATCTTGGCATGCGGGGAGATGAGCGGTAAGATCATTGAGTAGGTGAAAGATTTAGAAGAAGGCCAAGAAGGGCGGCGGGAAGGAAGAAATATAGGGACGGCGCTGGTAGGCAGAGGGGCAACGATAGGATGCTGCGTCGTGCTTCATTTCGATGAATACACACAAACGATGCGGCCAGATTCCTCGAGGCAATTATTAGAAAAACATCAACACCATACAACAAGTCCTGAACGCACAAAAGATCTATTCAGACAGAATAGTAGTACATCGAAATCAAATTCAGCCGAAAGAATCTGTTGCGCGAGACAGAATGCAGCGAAACGAAGTTCACCGAGTACCAACCAGATGACATGATTCAGTAATATGACGCCACCATTTTTCTTTTGATGTTTATGCTTGTTAACATGTTCCAGCAGATGTATTAAAAACGACACTACACAACTCCACCACGCTGCTAATTTGCCCCTCTGATCTTGTGCGTAGGCAGAATGTCCTGACCATGGTTTACAAAGCGCGAAGCGTCCCCAAAGCGCTGGGGGGGCGCTTTGGCGCTTAAGCGACGCTTAAGCGGGCGCTTTGGCGCTTAAAGCGCCCAAAGCGGCCATTTTTTCAAAGCGGAGGGGGGGCGCTTTGACGCCTAAGCGTCGCTTCAGCGTCCCAAAGCGGACGCTTTGTAAACCATGGTCCTGACTAGCCTGAGATAAAGCTGACACGGATGTTTCTTCCCCAACATGCGCTCCTCGACTCCCAGCGAGCGTCAACAATGGCTTGATGGTTAGGCTTTTCAGTCCAAGCAAAAACCATGGAACCTCCATTAGGCTTCATCATTGTGCAGGGTCACCGTAGTCTTCTCCAGCATCTTGCTGAGAACCGGCAGATGCTTCCGTGGACATTGCCAAGTCGTCAGCTTCCTCATTGTCGGTAGCAGTCGCGTCCACATCACCAGTGCCGCTTGCCTCTCCTGCCCTGGGCTGCATAACCGCAAGAAGAGTTGCTCGGCGTCCCAAGGTTTCCCTGTCAGTGAAGCTGAAGGGCCTGCCTCGCACAACAAGGAGCAATGTTATGGTAGCGCCGTGCGATGGTCTCTCACTGCCACCATCTTCACCTTCGCTGAATCCAAATTCTCTGCCACTGATCCCCGAACGCACCATGCTGAACAAGTCCCCCATATCACGCTGGTGCTCCATCCTATGCCAGTCTCGCTGTCTATCAGGATCCACCTCCGTCGGTCGTATAGCAGGATGATCCTCCCTGGCGTGCTTCCTCAGCTGGTTGTACGCACCCTTGAACTCACACGATTCCATGGTGCATGCTCGAGCTTGAGAATTCATGAACTTCCGTGCATCATAATCCTTGGTCCAATGGCTGACCGGCCCACGGCATAGTGGACACGCCAATTTAACTGGCTGCTGGCACTCGGAGCATTCTGCTTGTCCTGAATCCTTGGAGGACTCCTTGGAGGCCTTGCGGTACTGATCAAGGCAATTGGAGTGCCGGTAGCTTGTGTCGCAGAGGAAAGGGCGGCATCCGTTCTCGTGTGACGAGCAGACAAGCATGACAGCATTGTGAGGGTGATCCATGCACACAGGGCAGCGAACCTCCTCCCATTCCGCAGCCTGCTTTGCTGCAGCGGCGGCGGCCGCAGCGGCAGTCTCCTCTGACCGGCGAGAAGCACTCCGCAGCTTGTACGGCGACGCACGCGAGGCTGACGAACGGGTGCTCCTGTCCTTTGGCATAGTTACCTCAAGTCAGTAGGATGCAAGGTGCTGTCTGAGAGTTTTGTCTGCAATCCAAAGGAAAGCGCTAACACACACAGATGCTAGGTTGATTTCCTATATCCAACTTCAAATTTCTGAAAGAGAATAACAACGAGAAGCAAGAGTTTAATCAGATCGAAAGCAGGAGCAGCAGCCAGTGGGCTACACAGATATACAGCAGGGGATTAGACAGTTTTGAACATGAACTCGTTTTAATCTCCCCCAAACAAGGAATCCACCCCCAAACTTAAGACGAAAAATAACCCTGATCTGAAACCAACCAAACTTAAACCATATGGAAATGAACTTCTGAGTTCCCTCATGTTGGACGAAACAGATAAGACTAACTTGATAGCGGCTACTATACTCCTAAAAGTCAGGGACTTTTTTTAGCGATCGGGCATAGCAGAAGTCTTAGTTAGTTCAGGTCCCGGAGAGAACTACTAGAAGCAGCAGAGCGCAGTTGAGAGGACTACATCCGAAACCCCAAAAAAAAGTTCAAACAATCCGGGCCGCGCACAAACACAAAATCCTCACAGTACCCTCGACGGATCCGCTCTAAAACCGAACACGCCGGACAAATCCTCCCGCGCAAGGCCCACGACGGCCGGCCGAATCGGCGGCGGTCAACGGCGGCCGGGAGCAGATCGGCGCCGGCGAGATCGAGCACCGACGGGTGGGCGTGAGCGAGAGGGGGGAAGCTTTTACCGTGCCAGCAGGAGTACCGTCCGTGGCCGCCGGAGACCCTGGGCCGAGTCGGCGGCGGCGGCGGGGAGGGTAGCGCCGGGTAGACGCTAAGGAGAGCAGGGAGGGGAGGGGAGGGGAGGGGAAAAGGAGAAGGGAACGAGGAGAGAGTGATGGGCGGGGTCGGGTCGGATTTATAAATAGGTGGGGCGGCTGACGTGGACAGTGACGTGGTTGGCTAGGGCTCTCTCGCCCCCTCGTGAAGGATGTCAGGCGGGCTCCACCGGGTCGGCCCGCGCGCCGCCTTCCGTGAACCAGCCGCGCCGTGCGCCGCCCCTGAACCGGATTGTGGGGCCCACATGGCGGTGACACTCCGGTGTAGCGCTTTGGATGGGCATGGGCGCAGCGTCGGTCGGTCGCTCGGTGGGCCCTACACGTAGTAGTAGCCTCGGTGGGCTGTCAGTGAGAGAATGGTGCGTGGGGGCCACCACTGGCTGCAGCGGCGGTTCATGCGGTGTGACTGGTGAGTAGACAAGCTTTGTTTGCCTCCTACTGGGTGTGTTTAATACTCCCTCCGTTTAAAAATAAGTGTCTCAAGCTTGTCAAAAAATGGATGTATCTATGTATGAAACATGTTTAGATACATCCACTTTTGTATAAACTTGAGACATTTATTTTTGTACGGAGGGAGTACACTTGGACAATGACATGTGGACCTTGGCTCATGTGTGGGTCCGGTTAGGTGGGTGCCGTGTGTGGCTGGAGCGGTGGGTGGGGGAATAACCTGGTGGGAGACCAGAGGCTCAGCGCCTCAGCCGCTCGTAAGCCGTACGCTGAGAAAATTATAAAAATACTCCCATTTTATTGGGCTTTGTTTGAATTGATCTGTGCACGCTGCTGCCTGCAAGTAGTACTAGTACCCACCCGGCGGTCCTCGGGGTTTGGGTAAAGGTAGTGGCGGCCTTCAAATTCGAACTTACACCTCCGTTGCTACTCGTTGCGAAGATGGCGCTGCTGAAGCAAATAGCAATCATAAATACAGGCCTACGTTATCAATTTTTGTAATCCCTCGGTTTCTAAATACAATGTAATTTTCTTTTTTCTTTTCGTTAAACTTCAAATTTTGACTTGTAATTTTGGTCAACAAAATATGAGTTATATTTCATGAAAAATATGTTATCACAAAGTTCTTTCAAATGTATATTTATATATTCCATAATGGTCAAAATTAGACCTAAAATATGAATTGGCCTTCTATTTTAAAGACGGTAGGAATACTATTCTCACTTTAGAGTTGCAACTCACAATGTTTTTGCTCAAAAACAAGAGAAAGTCCTCGCATCTCGATTGATATAGGGTGTACATTGAACATGTTCGTGTAAAACTCATGAAGTCGGGATTCATTGAGAATGTCGGATTCATCTAAGGGGCTACCACTAATTTTATTTCAACTATTTTTGGTTTTTTCCACGAGTTATTGTTCACGTGCAACACATGTCTTCATGATACACTAATCTAATTAATGTACGAGAGCATTGACGACGTTCTTTTTGGATAAACACATGTGTGTAGTCGCTTCATTTTTAAGGAAATACATCAATCACACATTTTTGGTTCATGTTTCTGTTTCTATCAAGTATTGTTGATGTCTTCCCGTTAGGTGTGCAACCATTCCCTCTCATTACCAAATATTTTATTAATAAGATTTTTTTAAAAGACGTTGGCCAGAATCACGGCCTATCCGCGCTCCGTGCACTGTAGCGCACTGTAGCTAGCTACAGTATGCTACAGCTTTCTATAGTGACACGATCTGAGCCATCCAACCTCGATCGATCCAACGGCTCGAACAACACCTCCGTGACGCTTTTCCAAATGAGCCCGCCACAAATCCAGCGCGCGCTCCGCGGTCCACGGTTTTACGAAGCAATGGACTATTCGCAAATTGAGCAAACCTCAGCGGCCTCCGTGAAAAACACCGGCACATCTGCCCTTTCCGCTCTCTCTCCCCACGCACCGCCGTGGTCGCCGCCGCCGCCGCGCTGCTCCCCGCCGCCCAAATCCAAGGCTACAGGCGGCTCCGCCGTCCTCGCCTCCACCACCTCGCCGACGGACGCGTGCCAGGACGCTGCGGAGGCGCCGGATTCGTCGCGGCCGTGCGCGCTGCCCTCCGCCGCGTCCGCGGCCCGCCGGCAAAGCTCCGGCGACCTATATATAGGCAGCGGCGCCGCCGATCCCGGCTGCCCCGTCACGCGCGCGTCGGCCGCGCTGACCATACCGTCCCAAAACACGCCGCTGCGCCGCCGCCGTGCTCCTCGCCGTGGTCATCGCCATGGCTGGCCCTGCCCCATGTTGATGTCACGCCAACGTCATCGATGGGCCCACCCGTCAGTTTTTTTAACAGAAACAGAAAATGGAAAAAAAATACATATAACCATCGTAAAAATATGTAAAAAAATATCAAAATGTCTACAAAAAAATATATGCATTTGCGCCAATAAATAAAAAACATGCTCGAATTTTTCCGTACTTGCCGATATTTCGACAAATTTGTGGGGGAAAACATGAACAGATTAGAGCATTTAAATCCAAATTTCAAATTTGAGTCTTCCAAAATTGTAGCATTCTTTCCAACCTCATCATTTCACAAACGTGAAAACAATTCAATTCATCATAATTTTTCTAACTCCAGCAATTTTTCAATACGGACATTTCTAAAAACGTTAAATTTTGTAAAATTCCAACAATTTCCAAATTTGAACAGGTTACAAAGCGGACGTCCTCAAAATTTAATTACAACCATATTTAACCATTCTAATTCAAATTCCTAAGCTCGGTACTTTGGAAATTTTAAAGTCTTTCGCGCCTAATCATTTTACAGACGTGACAATAACTCAAATCTCAATAACTTACCGATTTGAACAATTTTTGAAACCTAAAAATTCCTGCAATTTAAAACCAACTACTCATGACAATAAAAACAAACATGTTTGAAAAATAAAAATTTGTTGAGATTTGGGAAAAATTAAGAATAAAGAAATAACCATGTTGGAGCATTTCAACCCAAAATTCACATTTTAGACCTAAAAAAACTAAAATTCTTTCAAATCCGATCATTTTATGACCGTGACAAAAATTCGTACCATCGAACGTTCCAACTTTAACCAAATTTAAATTCTGAAAGTTTTCAAAACGTCAGCTTTTTTTTAAATTACAACAACTTTCAAATTCGAGCATCCTGTCAAATCCGACAATTTTTAAAACAAAAACTTTTTTGAAATTCACCGATTACCAAACTTAACTAAATTTAGAATGTCCCCATTTTCAAAATTAAATTCTACATAACCACCCATTTGACACATTTACGTCAATTTACAATATATGGATCCTATAAATCTCCTTTGAAATAAAGTAAAACCTACAAAATAAAAAAACAGCAACACAATTAATAATACCAATAAACGAATTTCAAAAATCCAAATTATAACGGATGTGCTTAATATATATATATACACGATCAAAATTGACTTCCTCTAATTTTATGCGTTCAATTCCATTACATTTCCAGCGAATGGATGTATCTCTACAAAATCCCATCCGGAAAAATTGAAATAACACAACAAAATGCTCTGACAAGATAAGTACTAACTATTGACGGCAGAAAAAAATGTTTCAGCATTTAATGTTTCAGCATTTCTGAAAGAACATATTTTGTATCCCCACATGTTTTGTGTGTTAGGCGACAACCCTAGTATTTTTTTTATCTAATGTGATATTAAGTGGTGCAGGAAAAACAAAAGAAATAGACATATGACAAAAACTTAGTGCTTAGCAAATCTGCTGGAGACTGTCCAGGCCGGAGTCTCCGGCCTAAGGTGGCTCAGGGGCCGGAGTCTCCGGTCCCCAGGATTTCGAGCAAAAGAGAGCAACCGGGCGACACTCTCTGTATAGAGGGTCCGAAGTGACACCGGAGTAACCCCGGAGTCTCCGCCCTCAGGGCCCGGAGTCTCCGGCCAGGCCGGAGTCTCCGGCCCTTCCAGACCGGAGTCTCGGTGTAAGTGGACTGCAACGGCTACATTTCTGGGAGGGGTATAAATACCCCTCCACCTACCTCCAGCCAGCTAGCTCGCCCAGAATTAAAGTCCACCATTGTTGCAAGCTCAAGATTTGCTAGATCTCCCAATCCCTCCACCCAAACTCGTTGATCTTTGGAGGATTGAAGGAGAAGGCCCCGATCTACATCTTCACCAAGCCGTTTTCCATTTCCCCCTCATTCACTTGAGGGACCATTTGCTAGGGTTTCCACTAGGAAAACCTAGCCCATTGTTGTACTTACTTGATTGTCTTTGTGGCAGATTGTAGCTGTTTGGGAGCCCCCAATCCATTGTGGGTTGTGCCCCAAATCGTTGTTGTAAAGGTTCCGGACTCCGCCTTGAAGGTTTCCGATAGTTGAAGTGAACCAATCCTTTGTAGTGCGGTTCACTGGAGAAGAGGGTGAAGCCTTTGTGGCTGTTGAACCATTGTGTTGGTTCAATCTTCTCCAACGAGACGTACTCCCCTAAAAAGGAGGAACTCGGGAATACATCCGTGTCTCCCCGTGCTTTCACTTCGGTTACCTCTATCCTTGTTTACCACCTTTACTTTATATCGTGCTTAGTTGCTAGCTTGTCATATAGGTAAATTCACCGTAGTTGCATATCTAGAGAATTTACCTTTTGTGTCAAGCATAAATTGAAAAAGACTAAAATTTGGAGTAGCACCTATTCACCCCCCCCCTCTAGGTGTCATACCGATCCCTTTCAATTTCAAACTGATGAATATTTGATGAAAACCTTAGCGCTCTTCCTCCTTAGAACAATTTCAGAAACATGAAAGTATTTCTATAAATACCTGATATCCGTAGAAATGATAGCCTTCAGTAGCTACCTGTAGTGAAAAGTATATGGGGTTAGGTTGAGCCTCCAAGTGCAGAGTATGTAGTAGTGGAAGACGTGTTTTCCCCATGAGGGTGACTCGAGGGTTTAATATCGAACTCTCGGGGAATCAGTAGTGATAGATTTATCTTCCTTATCCTTCTTTTGGTTAGCTGCAAAACAAAGTTAAGTGTTTTGGTCCTCAACCTCACCTGTGGTTGTCAAGCACAAGGTGTAGAATGATATCAAGATAAATATGCAATGATGGGTGATGAATATGCTAGGATGATGATGGCAATGATATATGATATATTTTTGGGTTTTTATGATGGATGCAAGATGGAAAAGTCTTTTTGTATTTTCGGATTTATAAATGGCAGAAAATGGCAAGGTGGCAAAAGTGGTTAGAAAGGTGTTTCTTATGATTAAAAATGGACCGGGGTTCATGGTTTCACTTATGCACTCTCTCTTTAAATGGTGTGGCAGACAAGTGGACATAGAGTTGACATATGAGATTGCAAGCACAAAGTTTGATATCAAGTTAACAGTTATATGGGCATCACGTCCTAACATAGAGACCTTTTGGTTATTAGTCTCACTTATACTCCACCAAGATGCAAACTAAATCATAACACCTCGGTAATTAAGATGACTCGGAGTATAGCAATAAGTTTCATGACATGAAGTGAAAATAAGAACATGCTGGATCTAGTCACAGGAAGAAGCTTGGTCACCCTCAACCCTTGCAGCATGGTATTTTTGTTTATCCCTAGTGAGGCAACAAAGTAAGGTAAACACCCAAGTGGATCGCGATATTAAGATGTCAGCTTACCGCACTCACCACTCCCAGTTACTCCAACTAATGCACACATCACCCCACAATTGCTCTCATAAACATGCTTGATCACAACAAATAGATAAGAACGGGGTACATATACTCATAACTGAAACAAACATTTGCAATCTCAACATATATTAACTCACAAAAAGATCCACCACATAGGTAATACAAATATGACCGTAATCATGTTCAGCAGCTCATACGGTACTCATTAGTGAAGCTCAAGAGAGAGGAGAGATACATAAGTTACTTCCACAAACCCATAGTCCAGAGGTGAAAGAACATTTTATGTATCCCCACATGTTTTGTGTGTTAGGTGACAACCCTAGTATTGATGAATCTAATGTGTTATTAAGTGGTGCAGGAAAAACAAAAGAAACAAACTCATAGCATCATCTTAATGCCTAGCAAATTGGCTGGAAACTGTCCAGGCCGGAGGCTCCGACCTCAGGAGGCTCAGGGGCCGGAGTCTCCGGCCCCCAAGTTTTCGAGCAGAAGAGAGCAACCGACGGCAGCCTCTGTATAGGGGTCCAGAGTGACCCCGGAGTCTCTGCCCAGGAGGACCGGAGTCTCCGGCCAGGCCGGAGTCTCCGGTCTAAGTGGACTGCAACTGCTAGAATTTTTGGAGGGGTATAAATACCCCTCCACCTACCTCCAGCCACTTAGCTCGCCCAGAATTGAAGTCCACCATTATTGCAAGCTCAAGATTTGCTAGATCTCCCAATCCCTCCACCCAAACTCGTTGATCTTTGGAGGATTGAAGGAGAAGGCCCCGATCTACATCTTCACCAAGCCGTTTTTCATTTCCCCCTCATTCACTTGAGGGACCATTGCTAGGGTTTCCACTAGGAAAACCTAGCCCCCTATTGTACTCACTTGATTGTCTTTGTGACAGATTGTAGCTGTTTGGGAGCCCCCAATCCATTGTGGTTGTGCCCAAATCGTTGTTGTAAAGGCTCCGGACTCCGCCTCGAAGGTTTTCGAAAGTTGAAGTGAACCAATCATTTGTGGTGCGGTTCACCGGAGAAGAGGGTGAGGCCTTTGTGGCTGTTGAACCATTGTGTTGGTTCACACCTCTCCAACGAGACGTACTCCCCTAAAAAGGAGGAACTCGGGAATACATCCGTGTCTCCGCATGCTTTGACTTCGGTTACCTCTATCCTTGTTTACCGCCTTACTTATATCGTGCTTAGTTTTTAGCTTGTCATATAGGTAAATTCACCATAGTTGCATATCTAGAGAATTTACCTTTTTGTGTCAAGCCTAATTTGAAAAAGACTAAAATTTGGAGTAGCACCTATTCACCCCTCTCTAGGTGTCATAGCGATCCTTTCAAGAGGTGGACTACTCCCTCTTCATGGTGGAGACGGTGGAGATGTCGATGGAGATGAAGGAGACCACGCCGGCAGCGCCCCGCCGGAGTTTTCCCCTCCAATCTGCAGCTCCAGGTCTTCATTTTCGTGTTTCTGTGATACGGCGGCGCTCCTTTCGCGAAACACTATGGGACCTTTTTTATAGGCGTTTTTAGGTTAAGACGAAGGCGGCGGAGAAAGGATCGACGGCTGCGGATCCCCGAGGGCCAATTGGGTGAGCCCCACGCGGTCAGGTACAGTGGCCACGTGGGCCACTCTCTTTCGGCCTTCTGGCCTCCGTTTACTTGCTTCCTTCGCTCCGAGGTCTTCCTCCTTCCAAAATAATGATGCCTGTATTTTTCCATAATTTTTGGACGTCGTTTGGGTCCCTGAAACAAAAAAGGAAAGAAATAGGGTTTTCTGCCTGCGCAGAGTTAATTCAATAAAAATAGGAAACAATTGATTTATTTCCTAAAATCATTAAATAACAGTGGTATAACCCTTATATGATGCAAATATGATTGAAATATAAGTGATATAGTGCAAAGTTCATGTATGCATTTTACATGCATCAGCATCCCCAAGCTTAACCAATACTCGTCCTCGAGTATGAAGGTGATAAAACTAACATGGGCTTTGCAATATAGCACTAACAATGGATATCAAAGATGATTGCTACTGCTACATAGAGTCAAATGATTCATTCTTCAAAGGAGTAGCAATATGCAAAACAGTTTATGAAGTGATATCAAGTATTCATTGTAAGGATGTTCAAGATAGTTCACAAAGTGTAACATAACAGATAGTAATATGGACCACATGTATGCATAATGATAAGCATGAACATCCTACATAGGTCATAGAGTGATGATGAAAATCTAAATATGTTTGGTGGACACTTTGGAAAGATGTATAAGTGACTAGAGGTAAAGCATGCATAAGTTTCATCTAACCTCCAAACTCTTCTACTTAAGTTAATGATTGCAATGCGGTAATACTTGGTGTCAAGCTCTCATTCCCCTATCATAGCATCTTGAATGATTAAAGTTTAACGTGAGAGCAAATATGAGTAGTGTGCTTGACAAAGTAAAGGTTGGATGTCTCATGCCCCTTGAATACAAGTACCTACACCATGAGTTACTCAACTTGGGAAAAGCAAGTTCAAGTTATCTATCATTGTAAGTAATAATAGTATCATCAAGAGCGTCAACTGGGGTACCTCTTGTCCCAGGATATGGAACAAGCCCATATCAAAATGACAAGACAAACAAACAAGATGAACAACCTCAACACCCTTTTTATTTACCATTGGAATAGCTTTTTATTGTAAGGTGTGTCATATATAGTTCACCATAGCATGTAAGTAAATTTCCACCATGAATGATGCATGGCTTAGATTAGCGGCCCAGGCGTCTCTCTAACCATTTATACAAACTCATTCAAACTACATCATTTCCCCCTCATTTCACCATGATAGGCATCCATAGACAAAAGCACATGATATCAACTAAAGGAGCATGTTGAAAGCTTTGCATGTGACAGCACATATGGGCTAACTCCCAACCTCGGACATTTATCAAGCCACTAGCATCATAATCTTAATCACAATGGGTCATGTTTTATTTATTGCAATGATAGTAAAAATGTGCATCAAGTTCATGAGAGCTATATAACCAACTTTTCCCACGGCAATCAATAACATAATCATTTTCATTCAGAGGTATAGATAACACAAATATCATGATGAACATATCGGAATAGCATATAGCTAGTAGGTAGATATGGTGGACTCACTGGAATAACTTTGGTTGAAGGTGTTGGAAACAAGTTTTAGCTTGTTGGAATAATTGGGCTAGCAAAAGGGAGAAAGTTGACCATCTAGATGCATGCATGAGTGTCCATAGAACCAACTTATCATGTAAACAAAGTGAAATAACTTTCAGCATCAAAACATGAATAAGTGATAACTCTTGATAAAGCATTTACATATTATTACTCATTAACAAGCTCATGAATCATGCAACTATATGTATCATTAAAAATCAACTCAAACATCCCTTTTCCCAACATGATAATAGCATCCAACATATTTCAATCCAAATTTCCAGAAACTTTCCCATAAACAATTATTATGTGGTGGTCTCACAAGACTCAACAAACAAACAAAAAGACGCTCCAAGTTTATGCGATAAAGTGTTTCGATCGAAAAACAGAAGTTAGACGTGTGCAAACCGAGAGTGTGTAGGTCCAGTGGGGTTGTCTTCACATCCCCAAGCTTATGGTCTTCACCATCCTTGGATAACTCTTGGTGCATCTCCTCCAATCCTGTGAAAAAACTTCAAAACATCGTTTCTCCCATTTCTTTTCTGTGGGGTGCATTAGTGATAAACAAATAGGTTTCTTGCTGCATATAATCCTTGGACAAAAATACATATGAATGTCCAGAAAGTATATAATGTTGTATGCCTACTCATAAACTCATTTGAATCAAAAAGATTCAAGATAAAAGTTGAAAACATGCATAAAACAAAATGGGACAGAATCTGTCCAGAAAAACAGCAGCATCAAAACGTATTTTTCTACCCTACTGAACTTTGTCGAAAAATTCGGAAAAAATTCATGCATACAGAGGATGAAAAGTTGCAACTACAGTTCAAATATGAGCTCATTCGGAGTTACAGAATAAGAATTAAAACTCATACCGTGCACAGATTCGTGCAGGAATAAAATCTCCGAACTCAATAAGCAACTTTTCAAGACCAAAATGGGTAAAACTTGGCACTTTATTAAAAACTCCAGAAACTAACTAGACACAAAATCTCTTGTTACAGCAAGAGGACACAAAGAAAAATCACACACAAAAATAACCGGGTTGCCTCCCGCAAAGCGCTTTCTTTATAGCCATATAGCTAGGCTTCTTACTTGTTGTTTATCGAAGATGAAGCTCATGAGTGAGTTTGAATGATGTGCCCCTCTTCCTTGGGAACTGAAACTTCACATTCCCTTCCTTTGAGTCAATGATTGCACATGTGGTACGAAGAAAAGGTCTTCCAAGAATAATAGGACTAGAGGTTTTATTCCCCATGTCCATGATTAGAAAATCCACAGGCACAAAAGTCATATGTAGCTCTACCATAACATCACTTACTTTCCCTAAAGCATGTTTAATGGAATCATCAGCAAGTGCAAGTTCAATAGAGCATTTTTCAAGATTTTTCAACTCAAGTATTTCATATAGTTCTTTAGACAAGACAGAGACACTAGATCCTAGATCAAGTATGGCATGGTGTGTCTTTTTTCCAATAGTTACTAGCACCTTGGGGATCCATATATCCCCAAGCTTAGGTGGTATCATGGCCTCTTGGTTGTACCTAACAATTTTCTCTTTCAAGACATGATTAGCAATATAGGAACCAAAACCAGCTTGATTAGTGTTGATAGAAGGATCACTTGCAAACTTTTGTAGGATAGATATCAATTCATGCAAGCTACAATTTTCTAAATCAAGCAAAGGATCCTTAACTTCACTAAGCATTTTAACTTCTTCAACCTCTCTTTCTTTCATTACCCAATAGATTCTTTAGCAATTCTCTCTTGCTCATGAATGTGATCCCAAGACTTATTGATAACTTCTTGGCAATACTTAATTGTTTCCTCATGTTTTTGGGCTGTAATGATACCTTTTAATGATGAGACTTCCTTAGCAAGCTGATCTACTCTTTCAAACAAAGCATCTTGTTTTTCAAACTTAGAGATGAACTCTTTATTGAGCTCTTTTTGAGTAGATATAAAAGATCTAATGGTATTTTCCAAATCACTAGAAACACTACCACTAGAAGCATATTTATTTGGCACATATGGGGGTTTATTATAAGAGTTATAATTGTTGTTCCCATACCCATTGTTACCATAGTTCCTAATGAAGTTGACATCAATGTTTTCAGGATTAGTACCAACTAGTTCTTGCAAAGGCATATTTTCAACATTAGGTTTATTAAGCAAAGCAAGAATAGTATCCATCTTAGATGACAAATCATTAGTTTCCTCAATTGAGTTCACTTTCTCAGAAGGATTCGGTGCCCTATCAGAATGCCATTGACTATAGTTTTGGAAAATGCTTTCCAATATATCCTTAGCCTCTACAATAGTCTTACTCATAAAAGCACCTCCAACAGTAGAATCAAGTATGTTTCTAGACATGTAGTTTAAACCATTGTAGAAAGAGTGAAATATGGTCCATTAATTAACTCCATGCGAAGGACAAGTTCTAAGCATAAGCTTTATCCTATCCCAAGCCATAGCAACATGTTCATTTTCATTTTGCCTAAAAGAAAGGATGTTGTTTCTATTTGCTTGTTTCCTTCGCTCCGAGGTTTTCCTCCTTCCAAAATAATGATGCCTGTATTTTTCCATAATTTTTGGACGTCGTTTGGGTCCCTGAAACAAAAAAGGAAAGAAATAGGGTTTTCTGCCTGCGCAGAGTTAATTCCATAAAAATAGGAAACAATTGATTTATTTCCTAAAATCATTAAATAACAGTGGTATAACCCTTATATGATGCAAATATGATTGAAATATAAGTTATAGAGTGAAAAGTTCATGTATGCATTTTACATGCATCAACATCCCCAAGCTTAACCAATACTCGTCCTCGAGTATGAAGGTGATAAAACTAACATGGGCTTTGCAATATAGCACTAACAATGGATATCAAAGATGATTGCTACTGCTACATAGAGTCAAATGATTCATTCTTCAAAGGAGTAGCAATATGCAAAACAGTTTATGAAGTGATATCAAGTATTCATTGTAAGGATGTTCCAAGATAGTTCACAAAGTGTAACATAACAGATAGTAGTATGGACCACATGTATGCATAATGATAAGCATGAACATCCTACATAGGTCATAGAGTGATGATGAAAATCTGAATATGTTTGGTGGACACTTTGGAAAGATGTATAAGTGAGTAGAGGTAAAGCATGCATAAGTTTCATCTAACCTCCAAACTCTTCTACTTAAGTTAATGATTGCAATGTGGTAATACTTGGTGTCAAGCTCTCATTCCCCTATCATAGCATCTTGAATGATTATAGTTTAATGTGAGAGCAAATATGAGTAGTGTGCTCGACAAAGTAAAGGTTGGATGTCTCATGCCCCTTGAATACAAGTACCTACACCATGAGTTACTCAACTTGGGAAAACCAAGTTCAAGTTATCTATCATTGTAAGTAATAATAGTATCATCAAGAGCGTCAACTGGGGTACCTCTTGTCCCAGGATATGGAGCAAGCCCATATCAAAATGACAAGACAAACAAACAAGATGAAAAACCTCAACACCCTTTTTATTTACCATTGGAATAGCTTTTTTATTGTAAGGTGTGTCATAGATAGTTCACCATAGCATGTGATACGTGCATTTTATATCATCATTTATGCAACAATTAGAATCATATTAGCATGTTATGTGCATCATTATGTCATCATTTTAACATATTTTATATGATTTAGGTTACTTTCACACAAAGTCCCTATTTTTGGTATTTAATATCTGGGAGGCAGAAAACCCCTTTTCTTGTTTTTGTTGTTTCAGGAGTTTCTGGAATCCAAATAATTAAAGGAAAAATACCACGGAAGTTTTTCATCAGAAGGAAGGCAACGGAAAGAAGACCGAAGCGAGGAGAGCCACGAGGGCCAAAAGGGGGTGGCCCACGCGGCCTATGTACCTGGCCACATGGGGCCCACCCAAATGGGCCTCGGGCACCTCCTCGCCTGGGGCTTTTTAGCATTGCCTTCGTCCTCCCCGAAAACTTACGCCCTAATTTTCACGAAACCATCCGAGGTCGCGGCGGCGGCAAAACTCCTGATTCCCTCCGAGGGGGATCAGATCCTGCTGCTCCAGAGCTCCGGAGAGGGGGAAATCATCGCCATCATCATCACCTCTCCTCCTTGGCGCGGGAGGAGGCCTCTACATCATCATCACCATCAAGACCAGCACCATCTCCATCATCATCTCCGTGATCCACTCCGTTCCCCTCATAGTTTGAGAGTTGCTATACCCTAGATACTTGTCTTGTGCTGCTATTCATGTTTGTGATTGAGTACTTCTCACTATTTGTGGGTGAAGTTATATTTTCAGATTGTGTTGTACCACTTATGCCACTGATTATGATCATGTTTGCACGTTGTGAGTAGTTCCCGTATGTTCCTGAGGGCATAGGATGAATTGGCAATGATTTATATATGACATGTGTTGGTATTTTGTCAAGAGTTTATCTTTTATGTGATTCTATGATGGTGTTGTGCGAACGTCGACTGCACAACACTTCACCTATATGGGCTCATAGGAGAACACCGTAGTATAATGAATTGAGGAAGAATTGGGAGGACACGTAAGCCAGAGTTAGAATCTTGAAGTTATAGTATGAGGGTATTAGTATCGGGGACCTTAGAGTGTAATGCTATGGTGGGGCTTTATGTCTTAATAACTCTTATGCAGTCATTTACTTGGCCACATGATCCATCATAAGGGGTTTTAGTCTATTTATTTAGCTATACCGAATTATGGCTCCGTCCAAAAAGATTAAAACTTGACAAGATATTCAACGTGTTGTTTAATAAATCTCTATGCCTATATCCATGCCGCCCTCGGGAACGTTTTCCACATATAAGTTACACATCACTTGAGCTTGTCCTCTTGTCACATCAGAGGATTGGGCTTTCTCTCTTTGAGAGCTTTCACTTCCTACTGTTACTTGCTGCATTGGAATTATACAACTAAAAATACCAAAAACACTTGAATCTTTCATTGCTTTGTTTATCAATCTTACTAACCAATACCTTCAGCTCCTCGTGGGTTCGACAACCTTTTCTATTTGAAAGGTACTACAATTGATCTCCTGCACTTGGGAGTCATCAAGATACTTTTCTGGCGCCGTTGCCGGGGAGTGTTGCGCTATTGGTAAGAAGTTTGGTAAGGAAACTTGAAAGCTGAAATATATTTGCTTTGCATGTGACAACACATATGAGCTAACTCCCATCCTCGGACATTTATCAAGCCACTAGCATCATAATCTTAATCACAATGGGTCATGTTTTATTTATTGCAATGATAGTAAAAATGTGCATCAAGTTCATGAGAGCTATATAACCAACTTTTCCCATGGCAATCAATAACATAATCATTTTCATTCAGAGGTATAGATAACACAAATATCATGATGAACATACTCGGAATAGCATATAGCTAGTAGGTAGATATGGTGGACTCACTGGAATAACTTTGGTTGAAGGTGTTGGAAACAAGTTTTAGCTTGTTGGAATAATTGGGCTAGGAAAAGGGAGAACGTTGACCATCTAGATGCATGCATGAGTGTCGGCCCAGTAAAAACCAGGGTATCATGGGCCGGCCTGCCACAGCCCTCGAACTCTCCGCAGGAATTTCTGCTAAGGACCAGACGTTCAGCCTGACAAGTCTCGCGAGGGCCTACGTGCTCGACCGAGCATTTCCGCTAAGGACCAAGACGATCGGCTTGGAGGCCTCAAGAGGGACCTCTGCCTCGAGAGGGCCTCTCCTAGAAGATCTTCAGGCCCTGGCGTGTCTCCGCGCCACCCTCGGGAGGTTTCCCCTCGCGGGAAGTCAACGGCTAAAGAACCTCGGCGAGGGTTCAGGCCTCGCGGGGTTCCTTCAAGTGGAAGCAAGCTCCTGCGCCGCTGCAGAGCGCACATGGCCTCTGCGCCCGCCGCATAGTGACATGCGCGCCTGCGCGTGATGATGAAGACGCCGCAGTTGCCATTCTCGTGTATAAAGTGGTCAAAGGAGCTGCGGCAAGCAAAGCGGACTCCAAGACTTGCCAAATTGGTGATAAAGCGGCCGGCCGCCGCTACGCTCCAACTGCGACGTCACTGTGGGGCGCGCCCCAAAGCTCTGCAGCGCCAGCCCACCGTCCTGGATGGACGGTGGCTTTTTCTGCCAAGACGACGTGCTCCCTGCCATGGACCGCGTCCATGGACGCCCCCGACGCTGTGCGCTGTGCTCCAGTTCGGCGGCATTGTGGTATCCCTTCCCGCCGGAGAGTTTTCGGGGAAGAGGACCAAGCCCAGTATATAAGGAGCCAGTGTACGACCTAGGAGGGGGATCCCGCATTCAGCAACACATTCCACAACCAAGGAGCTAAGTCTGAGAAGAAGACGGAGCTCATTCCACCATAGTCCACCATAGCCATAGCTGTGCCCTCGGCAAGCACACTTGTACTGTGAACCTCTCCAAGCAGTGCAATACATCTTAGCAGGACGTAGGGCTTTTACACCTCACGGTGGGCCTGAACCTGGGTAGCGGCTCGTGTTACCTCTCTGTCGTGATGTTCCTCACCGAGCTCGACGAGCACCGTCGCCGAGGTTGTTGAGGATTTGTTTGACGTTGTGTTCAGCCCCTTACTCGTTTCCTGGCACTTGAGAGACACCCCTAGTTCCTGGGACTAGTCTCCGACATTTGGCGCGCCAGGTAGGGGGCTGAGGCGCGTCTTCAACTTCTTCAACCTCTCCGCGCCATGACTGACACGCGAGCCTGACGTCCGGCAGGGCCAACACCGAGCCCGCCGCCAACCACAACCCGCGTGGTCGCCCACGCGCCAACCGCGCTTCAGAGCGCAACGCCGAGCCGCGCGTCGAGCACCCTGAGGACGACGGCGGCAACGGCAGCGGCAACGACGGCGGCATCGACGGCGAGGACGAGGGAGCTTCCTCCTTGCACCCATCCAGGCGCGAGAGCGCCTCCACGATGGGCCGAGCAGCGCCCAGTCCAGCCACCACGCTGCTGATGGCGCAGGAGCTGCTGCGCTACCGCCCACGCAGGCGGGCCATGACAACTGGCTGGGCGTCTCGAGGAGCTCATCAACGCCGCCGCCGTTCCTGCCGCCACCACTGCAGCACCAGCACCCTCCCGCTCGCTGGTGCGCCACTCCGGACGCGAGGGGAACATAGCGCACGGCGCTCCTCCTCCGCCACCTCCTCCAGCTGCAGCTCCGGCAGCAAACCACCGCGCCGCGTCGCACGCATCCTCGCCGCACGACTGCCAGATCGTGCAGCGGACTCCGGCGGACGCCCGCGTGGAGATCGAGCGCCAGAGGGACCGCCACAACCGCGTGCAGGAGATCGCCGCTGCAGGTCGCCAGAACCGCGGCGTACTCGCTGGTGGCGCCGTGACGTACGCCACGGGCTGCACCGCCTTCACCCGCAACCTGCGCCCGTCGTCTGGCCTGTGAAGTTCAAGCCAGACCTCCCTCCGCGCTACGACGGCAGGACCAACCCTCTGGAGTTCCTGCAGCTCTACACCGTCTCCATCCAAGCTGCAGGAGGCGACGACAAGGTGATGGCCAACTGGCTCTCCATGGCGCTCAAGGACTCCGCGCTCTCGTGGCTCATGAACCTCCCCGAGAACACCATCGACACGTGGGAGGACCTCTGCAAGGTCTTCGTCGCCAACTTCAAGGGCACCTACGAAGCGCGCTCACCTACAACGACCTTCGCGCGGTGCGCCAGAAGCCTGACGAGACCCTCCGCAGATACATCCAGCGCTTCAGCCAGGTCCGCAACAAGATTCCGAACATCCCGGACTCGCACGTCATCTCCGCCTTCAGGGAGGGCGTCACGAACCACAGGATGCTCGAGAAGCTCGGCATCCACGACACCTCTCCTCTGTGGTGAAGCTCTTTGATCTGGCTGACAAGTGCGCCAAGGCTGAAGAGGGCCTCCTCTTCGTCAAGAAGGAAGTGGAGGAGGACCCTCCAGAGGGGTCCAGGAGCAAGAAGAAGCCCGCAGAGAAGCGCAAGACCACCGCCATCCTCGCGGCAGAGCCTGACGCAAACAGCCTCGCGAGGCCTCTCCGGCGGCTGAAGAGAAAAAGGCGGACAATCGCCCATACTGCATCTACCACAACAGGCACAACCACGCCACTGAAGACTGCTGGGAGCTCAAGCAGCTCAGCAAGGAGCGGGAGAAGAACCAGGGCCGCGGCGGCCGCGGCGGAGGCCGTGGTGGCCGCGGAGGTGGACGCCACAACTTCCAGCACAGGCTCGGGGGAACAACGCTGGGCAAAACGGCAACCTCCCCGACGAGAACCCTGGGGGCTACCAGGCCCCTCAGGGGGCAATAGCCTGCATCCTCGGCGGGTCCCAAGCGCCCAAGTCCAACAACCACTTCAAGCAATTCTCTCGCGAGGTCAGCGCAGCGCTTCCAGGGCTTGAGGCTTCCCAGCCCCTCAAGTGGTCACAGTACACCATCGCCTTCGACTCCAAGGACCACCCCAAGTCGACCAAGGCAGTAGGCACCATCCCACTGGTGTGCACCCCCATCATCAACAACATCGCCGTCGCCAAGACACTTATAGATGGGGGTGCGGGCTTGAACGTCATCTCTGTCGAGACCTTCGAGCAGCTTCAAGTGCCCTACGAGTGGCTCATGCCCTCTAGGCCCTTCACGGGGTGACAAGTGGCTCTACCACACCTCTGGGGCAGGTGAGGCTCGCGGTCACCTTCGGCACGCCGCAGAACTACCGCACCGAGCAGATCGACTTCGACGTCGCGCACATTGGCCTGCCCTACAACGCCATCCTCGGCTACCCCGCCCTCGCGAAGTTCATGGCTGTCACTCACCATGCCTACAACATCGTCAAGCTTCCAGGCAGCGGCGGCACCATCGCCATCCACGGCAAGTCCAGGACGCAATGCGCTCTGTCGAGACCGCCTACAAGGCCGCTGCCGTGGCATTCCCGCTGATGAGGACATGGAGCCCCTCGAGAGGCCCGCGAAGAAGAAGCAGCTGTTCTCACAGGAGCAGGCAGCCACGAAGAAGGTGTCACTGGACGCCAGCGGCTCGGGGGCTAGCGTCACCATAGGCGCTGGCTTGCCTCCCAAATAGGAAAGCGCGCTCGTCGCCTTCCTCAGGGCAAACTCTGACATGTTCGCATGGACACCGTCAGAGATGTCCGGAGTACCGAGGGAGGTGATCGAGCACCACTTAGCCGTGTGTCCAAACGCACGCCCCGTGAAGCAGAAAGCACGGCGCCAGGCGCCAGAGAAGCAAGAGTTCATCATCAAGGAAGTAGAGAAGTTAAAAGAAGCGCACATCATCAGAGAAGTTCCACACCCCACATGGCTCTCCAACACGGTGGTCGTTCCCAAGCACACCGGGGGCGGCAGGCTCTGCATCGACTACACCGACCTCAACAAGGCCTGCCCCAAGGACCCGTACCCCATGCCTCGGATAGACCAGATCGTGGACTCCACCGCCGGCTGCGACCTCCTCTGTTTTCTGGATGCCTTCTCAGGCTACCACCAGATCAAGATGGCGAAGGAGGATGAGGAGAAGACAGCATTCCTCACCCCTTGTGGTGTGTATTGCTACGTCTGCATGCCCTTTGGCCTGAAGAACGCCGGCGCCACCTTCCAGAGGCTCATGAGGAAGGCCTTGGGGGCTCAGATGGGAAGAAATGCAGAAGCCTACGTCGACGACATCGTGGTCAAGACTCGCGAGAGCACACCCTCATGGAGGACCTCGAGGAGACCTTTGCCAGCCTGCGCAAAGTAAGCATCAAGCTGAACCCCGCCAAGTGCGTCTTCGGGGTACCGTCAGGCAAACTCCTCGGGTTCCTAGTGTCTCACCGCGGCATAGAAGCGAATCCTGACAAGATCAAAGCCATAGAAGAGATGCAGCCACCTCGTCGCCTTAAGGACATGCAGCGCCTCGCGGATGCATGGCCAGCCTCGGCCGTTTCATCTCCAAGTTCGGCGAGAGGGCGCTGCCATTTTTCAAGCTCATGAAGCGGTCTGGCACGTTCAAGTGGACGCCTGAGGCGGACAAGGCATTTGAAGACCTGAAGAAGTACTTGGCTAGCCCACCTGTCATGGTTGCCCCAAGGCCCGGCGAGCATCTGAAGCTGTACCTATCAGCCACTCCACAAACAGTGAGCGCAGCCTTGGTGGCAGAAAGGGAAGAGCCAGTCCTCGCCAAGAAGGACACCGCCACGCCAAGCCCAGATCCCCCCGACAAGGAAACATCCTCTTCAGGCCCTGAGCCCCTGCCGAGCCCGCACAACCAGAAGGCACCCTCGACGAGGGTCCACCTCTCGAGAGGCTCGACAAGGCTCCCGAGGAACCCAGCGCTGCGTCACCATCGACAACCCTCGTCGAGCATCCCGTCTACTTCGTCAGCACTGTGCTGCGAGATGCTCGCGAGCGGTACACTATGCAGCAGAAGCTCCTCCTCGCGCTCCTCATCGCTTCCAGGAAGCTGCGCCACTACTTCCAGGGCCACCCCATCACGGTGGTCACATCATTCCCTCTGGAGCAGATCCTGCGCAATCCAAACGCCACTGACCGCGTCGCAGGGTGGAACATTGAGCTGCAACCTTTTGGCCTGCGCTTCGACACCACCAGGGTCATCAAGGGGAGAGCATTGGCTGACTTCGTCGCCGAGTGGACAGACACGCAGCAAGAAGAGCCTCATGAGGCAGAATCCACGCCAGCAGGAGACACGGCGCCAAGCCACTGGACCATGCACTTCGACGGAGCATTCGCATGCCAGAACGCTGGGGCTGGCGTCGTCCTGACCTCACCCAAGGGCGACAAGCTCTACTACGCCGTCCATGTGCTTCACGACAGACAAGGTCTCCAACAACATCGCCGAGTACGAGGGCCTCCTCGCCGGGCTCAGAGCCGCAATCGCCCTCGGCATCAAGCGCTTACTCATCAAGGGCGACTCCCAGCTCCTCGTCAACTTCTCCAACAAGAGCTACACGCCTAAGGACGGCCATATGGCCGCTTACCTCGAGGAGGTCCGCAAGCTCGAGAAACACTTCAAGGGGATGGAGCTCAGGCACATCCCACGAAGGGAGAACCAGGAGGCCGACGACATCGCCAGGCGAGCATCACGCAGAGAAGCCCAGCAGGCGGGCGTGTTCGAGGAGAGGCTCACCAGGGCATCGGTGAAACAGCCAAAAGAAGCGTTGAAATGAACATGGACGAAGAGCTCCCACCACCACCAACATCTGGAGCACCAGGCTGCGGTCCACCCACAGGGGAACGCCTGCTGCTGGCCATGACACACCAAGAGACGGGCTGGATCGATGAGCTCAAGGAGTACCTCAGGGACGGAGTCCTCCCTGAAGAGGACGCAGAAGCAGAGAGAGTTGCTCGCCAGGCCAAGTCATACTGCCTTCACGAGGGAGACCTGTACCGCAAGCGTCCAAATGGAGTTGCACTAAAATGCGTCCCCCCTGAAGAAGGCCGCCAGCTGATCAAGGACATACACAGTGGAGAATGTGGCCACCACTCATCATCACGCACCCTCGCAGGGAAAGTCTTCAGGAGTGGTTTCTATTGGCCCTCAGTGCTTCAAGATGCAACCGCGTTGTCCAGGCTTGCGAGGCGTGCCAGTTCCACGCCAAGCAAGTCCACCAGCCCGCACTGGGGCTCCAGACCATCCCTCTCTCCTGGCCCTTCGCGGTCTGGGGGCTGGACATCCTGGGACCTTTCCCACGCTCCAGCGGGGGCTACCGCTACCTCTACGTCGCCATCGACAAGTTCACCAAATGGGCGGAGGTTGAAGCGGTGCGCACCATCCCGGCGAGATCAGCGGTGAAATTCATCAGAGGCCTGGCCTGTCGCTTCGGCGTGCCAAATCGCATCATCACCGACAACGGCTCGCAGTTCACCAGCGGCATCTTCAGGGCCTACTGCGAGAGTCTCGGCACACGGCTCTGCTTCGCCTCGGTGGCTCATCCACGAAGCAACGGGCAGCTGAGCGGGCGAACGCAGAAGTGCTCAAAGGCCTCAAGACAAGAAGCTTCAATCGCCTCAAGGCCCACGGCAAGAACTGGATCGAAGAGCTCCCCTCCGTGCTCTGGTCCATCCGCACCACCGCCACGAAGCCCACTGGAGAAACGCCGTTCGCTCTCGTCTATGGCGCTGAAGCAGTCCTCCCCACCGAGATCAAGCATGGGTCCCCACGGATCCTTGCTTTCAACGAGGAACCAAGAGGAGCTCCACAACGACGACTTGCTGCTGCTCGATGGACTACGTCGCCGTGCCGCCCTCCGAGCGGCAAAGTACCAGCAAGACCTGCGCCGCTACCACAGCCGCCACATACGGCCGCGCACCCTCGAGACAGGCGATCTCGTCCTCAGGAGGATCCTCTCCAGAGAAGGCCTCCACAAGCTCTCACCCATGTGGGAAGGCCCCTACAGGGTCGCGCACATCGCCAGGCCTGGCGCGGTGCGGCTCGAGACGGAAGACGGCGATCCGATCAAAAATCCATGGAACATCGAGCACCTACGCAAGTTCTACCCGTGATCACGTCGGCAGGCATTTTTTGTCTCAAGAGGGAAACGCGTCTTCACCTCCCAGCTTCACCAAGCTTTCCCTTCACGAGGGCCATCTCCACTGAGAGTTTCCTACAACGCGTTGCCACGGGCCGCGGGAAGCCTCAGCCACTCCATGTGGAACCCCATGCCCAGACATGGCGGACTTTGTCTTGGCCTCGCCAAGTGTAATGAACAATTTCAGGTCATCATGAACCTATTGCGCTTCGGCGCCGTTATGTAATATTGCTTGGTGAGTTTGCTTTCTTACATTTCATTCGCGCTCACATTTTTCCCCATGCGCACCTCGCGAGCGGGGGCTGAGCACGGTGCCTGTGTCTCGGGAGCATCCCAGCAGCATCGTAAAATCCAAAGGATCCGAGCTCTAACTCGTGGCTCTCCGCCCACGACCGTTATCTCACCAAAGAGCTCTGACTCGTGGGTTAGCTCCCATGCACGTCACCTCACCAAGGACCTTGGTGCTTATTCTCCTCGTGAGATACCCATGAGGAAATCTATGAGCGCGCATGAGTTGTACAACTATGCTTTGCTTGTGGGTTCGCTCTCTCTCTCTCTCTCCAACACAGGGAACAAGACGCCTTGCAGGGCTCCAAAAGCTCCAAGCCAGTCTCAGGCAGCCTCGAGAGGGAGAACACCTCACCAGGAACACAACACCCTCTACAAAGCAGGCGTCTCGCCAGAGCTAAGTCCAGAACTTACGCCTCATGAGCTCTTTTTCCCTCTCGCTGGTTTTGTCGCCCCTCGAGCCTCTCTTTTCTCTCTTACGCCTCATGGGCTGCTTGCACGTCAAAGGGGAGCCCCTGAGCATCGCGCCTCGAGGGCTCTTACCTCTCTAAGCCTTACGCACCCCCCGGCCTTGTCGAGCCCTGACTCCGGCATACCGAAGCGGCGGTGCTATTTGCGCTAAGAGCAGGGTCCTAACGACGTAGAGCGAAAAAGACATGAGGGAACAGATAAAAGGCCTCCCGAGGGGCACCACACTTGCACAAAGTTAAAGTGTCTTTACAAACCAGCACGAAATAAAAGTGACAAATCTTAAGATAACTGGTGCCCTTGGCACATCTCTCACAGGGGCAACCTAAGCAGCGGGGTTGTCGTCGTCGCCGTCGACGTCCTCGTCGTCCACCTCCTCAGCACCAGCCTCGTCGTCGCTCTCCTCAACCTCGACCCTCTTGAAGCGTTGAGTGTACTTCTCCACGTCGTCCCACACCGAGGCGTCCAGCTTCTCGGCGAGCTCCTTCTCCAGAGGCTCCATCACAGACGCGAAATCGAAGCCGGGGTGGAGGTGTGCAAGGTTGGCGAAGACTTGGCCGATCGCGACGCCAAGGAGCTCGCGGCTCTCGGTGTCGACCAAGTCGTCGAGGTTCGTCACGACCTCTTCAAACTTGGTGAGGAGCTGCTCGAAGAAGCCAAGGTAGACGGCGACGTCCTGGTTCCCCTCGACAGAGAGCCTGGGGGCTTCGGTCCCCAGGCGGCCCGCGAGCGCGCGCGCGCCTCACCAAGGAAGCAAACATGCGCTCCCGCTGGCGCGACAAGACCTGCGCAGTCAGAGCGCTCCGCCGAGCTTCCTCGACGAGTTCCACAACAGGCCCCACCTGCTGCTGCATCTCGTTCATGTCCTGCGTCAAGGAGGCAAGGTCCTGCTCCGCGTGCTTCCGAGCCTCCACAGCGTCATGAAGGCGGGAGTCGAATCGCTGCTTCTGAGCCTCAAGCTCCCTGATGCGGGCCTCGAGCTCGTTGCGTCTCTTCGTGAAGCGCGCCTCCTGCTTCTTGGCCTTGTCCGCGAAGTCCTTCCTGCAATTGTCGCGGAAGAGCTGCTCCTTGGTCGCGGACTCCGCCGCCAGCTGCTCCTCCTTCTTGCGGAGGTTCTCGTTGGTCAGCGCGAGGCGCTTCTGGTAGAACGCCTCGTCTTGAGTGACTTTGCTCTCGCGAGACTCCAGGTGCTCCCGCTGCGCGGACTGATCCTTCTCGATCTGTTCGACCTGTTCCTCGCGCTTGCGCAGCTCGGTCTCGCGGGCATCAAGTTCTGCCCCGCGCTGCACCATCTGGTTCTCACGGACACGCAGGTCCTCGCGGAGCTTCTCCAGGCCTTGCCGCACGGTCTCCGACTCGGCAATGATTCCCGCCTCGCGGTCTAGGAGCTCCTTGTGCTTGGTGGAGACCGCCGCCTCGCGCGCCGCCAGCTCCTGATGCTTGGCCTCCGTCTCCGCCTCGAGAGCCTCGCGCTTAGCGCTCAGGACCGCAAGGGTCTCCTCGACCTCGCGGACCACGCTGAGGCGGATCTCTTCAGCAGAGCGCAGCGCCGCCTCGCGTTGCGCCTGGGCTGCCTCGTCCTTCCGGCGGCAGCGCTCCACGGTCTCCTGGAGGCAAGCCCAGCCCCGCGCAAGCTCGGCGACCTCCTCCGCCCTGGTGCGGTCTTCCTCAGCGAGCTGGGCCTCGAGCCCATCGAGCACCTCCCTCGCCGAGCGAAGGACGGCCTCTCGGCGAGCTGCGACAGGGCGCCGACCCAGCAAGGCTAGGGCCCACGATTCTCCAGAGGGCCTGGAAGCGCCAGCGCCTGCTGAGGACTCCGGGGCATCGCGCCTTGGGCTCTGGGTGACCTCGAGGCGCGCCTGGGGGCTCTGCTGGGAGCCTCCCTCCTTCCGTGCAAGGGGCCTTCTGGGGGCTCTGGCGAGAGCCCCCCTCGCCTTCTGCACTGGGAGCCTTCTGGGGGCTCGAGGCGCCCCCACCGTCAGCTCCGCCATTTCCCTGCCCCTGGGGAGCACTCTCCTCCTCCTCAGGAGCAGGGTTGGCCTTCTCTACTGAGGCCGTCCCCGCGGCAGCCTCAGCGCCCACGTAGGCCCTCCAAGGCCCGAGCTCGGTGGAGGCGACGGCACCGTGGTGTCCTCCATGTCGACGTCAGCGTGCGTCTCTGCAGACGCAGCTGTTCCCGCCGCGCCCTCCTTCGCCGGCGGCGTGGTCCTTGCCGCGTCCACCTCCGGCGTCTTCTCTTGCTGCGCGGGAGAGGTCAGGCCGCGAAGGCGGCGGCGTCGTCACTTCAGCCTCCTCCTCCCTCTCCTCGTGGCGCTCCTCCGCCCCGGAGGTGGCGTCGCAGCCTCGGGAGAGGAAGCGGTGGCCTCGTGGTGCACCTCTTCAGTTGTGGGCGTCACGGACGCCGCGGCAGAGCCAGAGATCTCTCCAAGTCTCCGGAGCCTCCGCCTCTTTGGCTCCTCGGTGCGTCTGGAAGAAAAGACTCAGAAACCCCTCGAGAGATACACCAAGAACAACATCAAACAGGAAAGGAGTACAAAAACTTACGCCGCGGTGTCGACCCACTTCCTCTTCTTCCGCTTCGCGGGCGGAGCACTGGGCCCGCGCTCGTCCGTGCCTCTGTCTCCTCCTGGGCCCCGGCGTTCCTGTCGTGGATCGCCTTGGAGCGAGGCTCGCAGTGGCCCGACGAAGCATCGTCATCGTCGCTATCCTCCTCCCCCTCAACACGCCGCGAGGGGGCAACCACAAACTCGTCGCCGCTGCCTGAGGAGACTCGTGGACCTCAGCTTCAGGCGCCGCACTCTTCGAGGCGCTCGAATTCCCCGCCGAGGAAGCGGCGTCTCCCGAGGCGCCGGTCGCGCCCGCATCGGACTCTGCGGGCGTCTCCGTCGTTCCTCGTCGCCCTCAACTGGCGCCCCCTGCGCCGCAGACTCCGGGTCCTCGCGAGGCCCAACGTGCCCCTTAGGCACCAGGCCCCACTGATCGAACTTCGGCATCGCCTGCACATGCGAGACGCGGCGCCCGAGATCGATCCGATGAAGCGGCACAGTCTGGTCAGTGGGCACGGGGATGTCCGGAGACGTGAAGAGAGTCTCCATGAGGGCGTGCAATTCCTCCTTCGTGTAGAGGGTAGCGCTCAGGCGCATCTTGTCCCCTGGTTGGAGTACAGCCACATCGCGTCCGCGTGCCTCTGGAGCGGAGCGATGCGGCGCCTCACGAAGTCCTTGGCCACCATCTGCCCGGTGAGGCCGGCCTCGCGGAGGTCCCTCAAGCGCCTCACCACAGGGCCAAGCGTCGCGCCCTTGAGCCCTTTGGAGGCCCAGCTCGCCCTCTTCGTCGGAGCGCTTCAGGCAGCTCGAAGAAGGCGCTCTGGCTCCCGAACTGCATGAGGAACCAGCGCTTGCGGAAGTCCTCCACCTTCTTCGTCACGCTGGTCACGATGTCCTCGCCGTTCCCGCGATGGGGATGTAGACGCCCTTCATGCCATCGGTGATGCGGAAGGACACGCACCCTGACCGCTCCTTGTTCGCCGTGAACCGGAGCGCGTAGAAGCTGCGGAAGAGGTCCACCGAAGGCGGAATGCCGATGTACGCCTCGCAGAGGTAGGCGAAGATGGCGAGGACGAGGATGGAGTTGGGGTGAAGATGGAGAACCTGGATCTGGTAGCGCTCCAGGACCGCCAGGAAGAAATCGGAGAAGGGGGAACGAGCCGGCGAAGAGAGAGTGCATGAAGATGGGGTAGAAGCTGCCGTGGGAGTTGCCCGCGCGCTTGAGCACGGTGGCGCCGTGCTCGTTGGTCTTCGAGGCCGCCATGTGGCGCACCTTGTCCAGCTGCGCCTCCGTCTCGAAGCGGGAGCCGCTCAGAGCCGGCTCGAAGTCGCCGTCCCGCTGCGCTCAGCGGATCCGCCGCCCTGCGCCACTGCCTTGCCCTTCGAAGCAGCGGTGGCTTTCTTGGGCGCCATTGCAGCAAGGTCGCGAAGGAGAGATTGGGGATTGAGCGCTGGGAGGAAGGAGATGAAAGGGGAACGAATGAAGTGATGGCCGCCTGCGCCG
Source organism: Poa pratensis (assembly GCA_947311845.1). Lineage (NCBI taxonomy): Eukaryota > Viridiplantae > Streptophyta > Magnoliopsida > Poales > Poaceae > Poa > Poa pratensis. The sequence continues at coordinate 57,154,040 of CAMZMU010000027.1, read as the reverse complement.
AGCTCTTCGCCTTATATCGGCTCATCGAGCCGTTACAGGGACGTGGCGGGACCCACCACCACGCCCGTTACTTCAGAGGAGATCGTGGGATCGTGCCTGGCCGTGGCACTCCACGTGTCTCGGGCTTCGCAGGCTTCTTTGGGCCCACGACGATTCGCCTCCGCCTGAGGACCAGCGTGCCCATCGCGGGCCCGGGGGCTACTGTCGGCCCAGTGAAAACCAGGGTCATGGGCCGGCCTGCCACAGCCCTCGAACGCTCCGCAGGAATTTCTGCTAAGGACCAGACGTTCAGCCTGGCGAGCCTCGCGAGGCATTTTCCCTCGCGAGGGCTTATTGCTCGACCGAGCATTTCCGCTAAGGACCAAGACGATCGGCCTGGAGGCCTCAAGAGGGACCTCTGCCTCGAGAAGGCCTCTCCTAGAAGATCTTCAGGCCCTGGCGCGTCTCCGCGCCACCCTCGGGAGGTTTTCCCTCGCGAGAAGTCAACGGCTAAAGAACCTCGGCGAGGGTTCAGGCCTCGCGGGGTTCCTTCAAGTGGAAGCAAGCTCCTGCGCCGCTGCAGAGCGCACATGGCTCTGCGCCCGCCGCAGAGTGACATGCGCGCCTGCGCGTGATGACGAAGACGCCGCAGTTGCCATTCTCGTGTATAAAGTGGTCAAAGGAGCTGCGGCAAGCAAAGCGGACTCCAAGACTTGCCAATTGGTGATAAAGCGGCCGGCCGCGCTACGCTCCAACTGCGACGTCACTGTGGGGCGCGCCCCAAAGTTCTGCAGCGCCAGCCCACCGTCCTGGATGGACGGTGGCTTTTTCTGCCAAGACGACGTGCTCCCTGCCATGGACCGCGTCCATGGACGCCCCCGACGCTGTGCGCTGTGCTCCAGTTCGGCGGCATTGTGGTATCCCTTCCCGCCGGAGAGTTTCGGGGAAGAGGACCAAGCCCAGTATATAAGGAGCCAGTGTACGACCTAGGAGGGGGATCCCCGCATTCAGCAACACATTCCACAACCAAGGAGCTAAGTTGGAGAAGAAGACGGAGCTCATTCCACCATAGTCCACCATAGCCATAGTTGTGCCCTCGGCAAGCACACTTGTACTGTGAACCTCTCCAAGCAGTGCAATACATCTTAGCAGGACGTAGGGCTTTTACACCTCCACGGTGGGCCTGAACCTGGGTAGCGGCTCGTGTTACCTCTCTGTCGTGATGTTCCTCACCGAGCTCGACGAGCACCGTCGCCGAGGTTGTTGAGGATTTGTTTGACGTCGTGTTCAGCCCCTTGCTCGTTTCCTGGCACTTGAGAGACTCCCCTAGTTCCTGGGACTAGTCTCCGACAATGAGTGTCCATAGAACCAACTTATCATGTTAAACAAAGTGAAATAACTTTCAGGATCAAAACATGAATAAGTGATGACTCTTGATAAAGCATTTACATATTATTACTCATTAACAAGCTCATGAACCATGCAACTATATGTATCATTAAAAATGAATTCAAACATCCCTTTTCCCAACATGATAATAGCATCCAACATATTTCAATCCAAATTTCCAGAAACTTTCCCATATATAATTATTATGTGGTGGTCTCACAAGACTCAACAAACAAACAAAAAGACGCTCCAAGTTTATGCGATAAAGTGTTTCGATCGAAAAACAGAAGTTAGACGTGTGCAAACCGAGAGTGTGTAGGTCCAGTGGGGTTGTCTTCACATCCCCAAGCTTATGGTCTTCACCATCCTTGGATAACTCTTGGTGCATCTCCTCCAATCCCTGTGAAAAAACTTCAAAACACCGTTTCTCCCATTTCTTTTCGGTGGGGTGCATTAGTGGCGATAAACAAATAGGTTTCTTGCTGCATATAATCCTTGGACAAAAAATACATATGAATGTCCAGAAATTGTATAATGTTGTATGCCTACTCATAAACTCATTTGAATCAAAAAGATTCAAGATAAATGTTCAAAACATGCATAAAACAAAATGAGACATAATCTGTCCAGAAAAACAGCAGCATCAAAACGTATTTTTCTACCCTACTGAACTTTGTCGAAAAATTCCGAAAACATTCATGCATACAGAGGATGAAAAGTTGCAACTACAGTTCAAATATGAGCTCATTCGGAGTTATAAAATAAGAATTAAAAATTATACCGTGCACAGATTCGTGCAGGAATAAAATCTCCGAACTCAATAAGCAACTTTTCAAGACCAACATGGGTAAAACTTGGCACTTTATTAAAAACTCCAGAACTAAACTAGACACAAAATCTCTTGTTATAGCAAGAGGACACAAAGAAAAATAACACACAAAAATAACCGGGTTGCCTCCCGCAAAGCGCTTTCTTTATAGCCATATAGCTAGGCTTCTTACTTGTTGTTTATCGAAGTTGAAGCTCATGAGCGAGCTTGAATGATGTGCCCCTCTTCCTTGGGAAGTATTCCATGCACTTCTTGTGTGGGAACTAAAACTTCACATTCCCTTCCTTTGAGTCAATAATAGCACCTGTGGTACGAAGAAAAGGTCTTCCAAGAATAATAGGACTAGAAGTTTTATTCCCCATGTCCATGATTAGAAAATCCACAGGCACAAAAGTCATATGTAGCTCTACCATAACATTACTTACTTTACCTAAAGCATGTTTAATGGAATCATCAGCAAGTGCAAGTTCAATAGAGCATTTTTCAAGATTTTTCAACTCAAGTATTTCATATAGTTCTTTAGACAAGACAGAGACACTAGATCGTAGATCAAGTATGGCATGGTGTGTCTCTTCCAATAGTTTCTCTTTCAAGACATGATTAGCAATATAGGAACCACAACCAGCTTGATTAGTGTAGATAGAAGGATCACTTGCAAACTTTTGTAGGATAGATATCAATTCATGCAAGCTACAATTTTTTAAATCAAGCAAAGGATCCTTAAATTCACTAACCATTTTTACTTCCTCAATCCAAACAAGATTCTCATTCCTTTTCGAGATAGTTTGTATATCATCTTTACTTTCAACATAATCCTCAATATCCTTGCCTAAGGGTTCCAGCATAGAAGATATTCTTTCATTTAATTCCCTAGTCAGCTTCTTTTAGACTTGGCATAGTTCAATATAGTTTCCATTTTCAAAGAGATTCCAGAGATGGTGTCATTTGTCTTCTTCATTCTAGACTTTGTGTGAAGGACGAATGAATGCATCTCATTTTTAGTAGGATAATCTTCCATATAAGTTTGTAAACATGATACCAACTTATCCATAGAAGCCTTTAGTTGTTTGATCACAATTTCATCCTTTGATTCTATAGAATTCCCAAACAAATTTTCCATCAAGTTATTAGCATTTGAGGGGTTTCCAGAAGCAAATCTTCCACTAGTTAATGAATCTAGAAAGCATTTTGACCACCCATCTATGCCTTTATAGAAATTCTTTATCAAAGCAGCAGGGGTATATTTAATGACACCGTTCTTACTAATGTCCTTAATTCTATACCAAGCATCCATTAATGACTCTCCATAGTATTGGCCAAAGTTACTCATTTCAACACTAGAATTCATTTTGGCAAAGTTTTTATGTGTTTTTGATTTTATGATGCAAAACTGAAAATAAATATGACTCACAAATGCAAACCGAATTAGAAATGCAAGACACAATGCAGTGACAATGACAAAACAAATTAATTTGCTTTGAAGGTAAAGATGGATAAGATGATGCTCATGTAGGTGCAACCTCCCCAAGCTTAGGTGTTAGCACAAGTTGGTGATGAAGTTGACTTTGTTGTGATATCCTTGAATCAATCCGGCTCCAGAAAAACAGCTGTTGATGTGGAGTCAGAGTTTTCAGGCTGCACCCTTGGATAAATCTCTTCAGCTATGATTCCCCGGCAACGGTGCCAGAAAACAGTCTTGATACCCGTAGAAGTGATAGCCTTCAGTAGCTACCTGCAGTGAAAAGTATACGGGGTTAGGTTGAGCCTCCAAGTGTAGAGTATGTAGTAGTGGAAGACGTGTTTTCCCCACGAGGCTGACTCGAGGGTTTAATATCGAACTCTCGGGGAATCAGTAGTGATAGATTTATCTTCCTTATCCTTCTTTTGGTTACCTGCAAAACAAAGTTAAGTGTTTTGGTCCTCAACCTCACCCGTGGTTGTCAAGCACAAGGTGTAGAATGATATCAAGATAAATATGCAATGATGGGTGATGAATATGCTAGGATGATGATGGCAATGATATATGATATATTTTTGGGTTTTTATGAGGGATGCAAGATGGAAAAGTCTTTTTGTATTTTCGGATTTATAAATGGCAGAAAATGGCAAGGTGGCAAAAGTGGTTAGAAAGGTGTTTCTTATGATTAAAAATGGACCGGGGTTCATTGTTTCACTTATGCACTCTCTCTTTAAATGGTGTGGCAGACAAGTGGACATAGAGTTGACATATGAGATTGCAAGCACAAAGTTTGATATCAAGTTAACAGTTATTTGGGCATCACGTCCTAACATATAGACCTTTTGGTTATTAGTCTCACTTATACTCCACCAAGATGCGAACTAAATCATAACACCTCGGTAATTAAGATGACTCAGAGTATAGCAATAAGTTTCATGACATGAAGTGAAAATAAGAACATGCTGGATCTAGTCACAGGAAGAAGCTTGGTCACCCTCAACCCTTGCAGCATGGTATTTTTGTTTATCCCTAGTGAGGCAACAAATTAAGGTAAACACCCAAGTGGATCGCGATATTAAGATGTCAGCTTACCGCACTCACCACTCCCAGTTACTCCAACTAATGCACACATCACCCCACAATTGCTCTCATAAACATGCTTGATCACAACAAGTAGATAAGAACGGGGTACATATACTCATAACTGAAACAAACATTTGCAATCTCAACATATATTAACTCACAAAAAGATCCACCACATAGGTAATACAAATATGACCGTAATCATGTTCAGCAGCTCATACGGTACTCATTAGTGAAGGTCAAGAGATAGGAGAGATACATAAGTTACTTCCACAAACCCATAGTCCAGAGGTGGACTGCTCCCTCTTCATGGTGGAGACGGTGGAGATATCGATGGAGATGAAGGAGACCACGCCGGCTGCGCCCCGCCGGAGTTTTCCCCCTCCAATCTGCAGCTCCAGGTCTTCGTTTTCGTGTTTCTGTGATACGGCGGCGCTCCTTTCGCGAAACGCTATGGGACCTTTTTTATAGGCCTTTTTAGGTCAAGACGAAGGCGGCGGAGAAAGGATCGACGGTTGCGGAGCCCCGAGGGCCAATTGGGTGGGCGCCACGCTGCCAGGTACAGTGGCCACGTGGGCCACCCTCTTTCGGCCTTCTGGCCTCCATTTGCTTGCTTCCTTCGCTCCGAGGTCTTCCTCCTTCCAAAATAATGATGCCTGTTTTTTTCCATAATTTTTGGACGTCGTTTGGGTCCCTGAAACAAAAAAGAAAAGAAATAGGGTTTTCTGCCTGCGCAGAGTTAATTCCATAAAAATAGGAAACAATTGATTTATTTCCTAAAATCATTAAATAACTGTGGTATAATCCTTATATGATGCAAATATGATTGGAATATAAGTGATATAGTGCAAAGTTCATGTATGCATTTTACATGCATCAATACCCTCACATAAATAAATGCTGATTATTTGCGTCGGGCAATAAATTTTGAAATTTACATATTCCAAAATCTTTAATATCTTCGGAACCTACTCATTTTACAGACGCAAAATTATTGTAATCTGAACAACACCCCAACTTCAACAATTTTCAAAACCTAAACTACTTTTAGCCGCAAACCTCTTCCAATTTCACTAATAGAAAAATACAACCAACCGGAAAAATTCTATAAATATCCATAAACAAACTAGAGGACAAAAAGGTTATCTATTTTCCACAAAAGACAAAAAGCTCAAACAATTCAAATTGGCATATGCACAATTTTATGGGAAGAGCAACCATATTTGACTATTCTAACTCAAATTACAAATTTCAATATTTTCATAATGCCATATGACTTCCAAGCGTCCTCATTTCGCAACAGCTACAACTTCAAAATGTGGACATTTCCAAAAATTGAATTTCACCACATTTCCCCTGCTTTTTTTTGTCCAAAAACTTCTGTAACTTTTGAAATACAACTTCAACAATTTTCAGATCTGCACAACTTCAAAATGTGGACATTTTAAGCATTTGAATTCCACCACATAAACACATCAAACAGATTTGAGTATTTTTTTTTAAAAAATGAATCCTTCAAAATCTAACTATTTCACCAATTTTTGCAACTAAAAATTCTATAATCGTACGAATAATTCAGAATTGAACAATCTTCCCAGTTTCATAAACTTTTAAAATCTATTTGACCAAATTTTCCGGATTTGAACAATTCCAAGACGTCAGCTCTTTTTGAATGTCACAATTTTTTTTAAAGCTACACACTTCTTAAACATTTAGACTTTCAATATACTAAATACTTCAAAATTCTTCTCACCAACTTTTGCAATTGAAAATTCTATGAACGTACAAAAAATTCAGAACTGAAAAACTTCCCAGTTTCTACAATTTTTGAAATCTATTTGACCAATTTTTTCGGATTTGAACAATTCTTAGACGTCAGCTTTTTTTTTGAATCTCACAACTTTCTTAAAACTACATATCATTTAAACGTTCAAACATTTCAACCCACTAAATATTTCAACATTCTACAAAATACTTAAAAAAGCACACAAAAAAATGCTACCTATCTATAACAAAATAAGAACATGTTTTAACATTCCAATTTATCAAACATTTTGGTGAACAAACAATATACATATTGTACAGAAAAAATAAGCACCGAGGGCGTGGCGTGACGCCACGCAAAATTTAACTAGTACCAAATGAAACACCACTCCTAAACAAAATGCTGAGCTGCTCGATTTAAACACAAGATGACACGCAACAGAACCTACTGTTCTTGCCCGTATCAATCAAGTTCAGGTACTTAAACGACTTACACGATGGATCACAATATCACATATCAAAGCCAAACCTGAATGCATGCCTTTCGTAGGCAGTGATAGATACGGAGTATACTAGCAAATATGCCGTGCGTTGCTACGGACGGACTGATTTTTGTGACACGGTCTCATGTAACAATTATCGTAAAGAATACTCCAAATTGATTCACACCTGTAACCCTAGCCTCAGTTTTCCCCACTCATATTTCAACAATTTTTCTTCTTATAGCAAGTCCAACTAAACTGGCCAAACACCATATATAATTCAAATATGTTTTATTTTGATATACTACAATTTTCAACATTTTGTTTCTTATTGTGTCAAGAGGAAGATATGACCGAGAGAGGGTCACGACTATACGGCGTGGTTCCATCGAAGTCGGCGGAGCGATGGGACGGTGGCGGACTTACGGCAAGAGGATAATGGACTCTGGCGAAATCAGCAATATGTATGACAAAACGGCGACAGACTCACGGCGGGTTCATGGATATTTGAACGACAAAGAGAGATATAGATATTGAACTGACTTAACAAAAACAGAAAAGAAAGAAAAATAAAACTCGTTCGAGTGCAAACTCTCCAAAGTATAAACACAAGTTAACACACGTGTACACGCGCACGGTTGCACGCATGTGTGAACCTGTGACGTACTTTGCCATGGCACCACAAGCATATAGTAGTCGTACTCAAAACTCAATTGGCCGCCGCATGCGGTAGCTTCTAGCATCTCGATCCCCTTTCTAGTCCATCCCTCTCTCTGAGTCTGGACTCTGTAGCCGATTGATTCATCTGTCGGTGATTCTAATCCACAGCGATGACAACCATTTGCTAATGCTCTCTGTCCGGGGCCGCTGCTCTCCACTCTAGGTCGTGGCCTCATCGCAGCCCATGTTGGCGCCCCTAGCGGAACCGACGAACAACTCGGGGCTGGCAAAGGTGTACATGAGCTGAAGCGCGCCACCAAGGACGGCCACAAGAACCTGACGCGAAACTGGTGCGGCCCAGACGATAGTGCAGCGTGTTCTGCGCGACAGCGCCTGACGACCCGTGCGCCTCTAGACACCCTGCATCCCAGTTCCTCTGCCTCCCCAACGTCCAGTAAACCGCGGAAGTTCAGAAGACATGCCGTGCGAGAGTTCAGACTTCAGAGTTGGATGCCGCCCGTGGGTTCCCCGTCGGTGTCCCTCTAGGCGGACGGGGCAGCGGCCTCAGATCGCGTGACCGGAGCAGGTCGGGTGCCCGGACCACCGCGAGCATCAGGAGGCCGGCGGCCGAGTTTGCGTCACCGCCCCGTCGGTCGGGTCCCGGACCACCGCGAGCAGCAGGAGGGCCAGAGGCAGAGGAGCAGAGCGCGTCTCCAGCTAGGCGAATACGGAGACGTACCAGCGCCGGACGCCGCCGGAGGTCGTGGCGGACGGGGCAGCGGCCTGAGATCGGGTGACCGGCGCAGGTCGCGTTGAATGGGGAGAAGACCTGGGGCGACGGGGTACAGGGAAGCGAGGTAGGAGAAGACGTGGCTCGGTTGGAGACAGCCAGACAGGAAATAGAAAAGCGAATCGTTATGACTTAAGCGTGGTAGTGGGGGTAAAATTTTCCGTGACATAGGGGTAAAATAAGAAACTTAAAAAACGTACCAACCATCACCTGAAGCCATATTATATAGTAGAGATATCTTTTTCCGAGTGAAGACTACATCAGCCGAGTATCTTACAGATAAACCCAGAAACAAAGCAAAATAACAAGTAGGTCCTTCTGAGCTCCGGCGTCTTCTTCGTCGCGCAGCACGTTCTGCCGGCGGAACCCGCCGCCTTCTCCTCCATGACCTTGGACTGGGAGGAGCCCTCCGGCGGCTAGAAAGTCGACAGCACTCGGCACCCAAGCGCCTCCATCCCGCACCACGACCGACACCAACTCGGTCAACGCCATCTCCACGAAGATCTTCAAGAACCAGCTCCGCCATCACGAACGTCGGCTCGAGGGAAAGCACGCCGCGGCCCCGAGGAGCGGCGAGGGCGCTGAATACGGCACCAAGAGGCTCCACCGGAGCCCGCCGAGCAGAGGAGTGGACCACCGCCGCCAAAAGCTTCTCCGACCACGCCGCCACCACCACAGCACCGCCGGCAAGCCACCCACGCACACCTAGGCTATATACACGCCGGGATCCGTTGATTCCCCGTCCTCCCGCCGCCGGAAGGCGGGGAATCCGACGAATCATCGGCGGCGAGCTGGTCGCACGCGTTCGCCCCAAAAATCGCCTCTTTTACACTGTAGATGGGGAAAGAAGAAGAGGTCCAACTCTCTACTTGATATACCGTGTATATATGACTGAATGTACCACTATAAAGTATAAACCCTGATCTGCTGTCTGTGTACCTAACAGTGCCATCTATACCTATCTATACCTAATAAAGTTCGCACAAATTACCACCACTGCCACCCGCAAGTGAAAATAACGGTTCGCAGCCATGTTATCTGTTCGGCCGTACGTTTCTTCTTCTCTCCTCGACCAAGCCCCCTCCTTCCTTCAAAAAAAAAAGAAGACCGAGCCCCCTCCTGACGAACAGGCCGCCCGTTGAATACTGCTGCGACCTCCTCGATCTCCTCCCACTGGAGCTGACGCCGTCCTCCGAGCGGTGGAACGGAACGGTGTTGCCCCGAAATCCCCGATCTGTTCTAGGTATTCCGCACGACCAACATACTGTTCTGAAGGATCCATATCTGACGCCCTCTTCGTTTTGCTCACAAAGGCCCGGCGATCTACGACCACCGGCGACGTACACCTCCTCCGGCCGGTGGACGGGACCTCCGCGACCCATCAATACCAATCCCCGTCCGGACCCTCTCTAACCGTGACCTCCGATCCAGCTGCTCCACCTACCGCCGCCGCGCGCCCGCCTTCAACCACCGCCGCCCCGTCCTGCTGATACGAAGAGGACGTCTCCTTTCCATGATATCTCTCTTGGATGGTGTTGTTTTACCTCATAGGTAATCTTCCCAGTCCCACTAAATGTTTCAGGGGCAATTCCCCCAGATTGAACCATAATCATATCACCCCTTCTATGATTTATTTTTTATGTCCGTTGGTATTGCAAATGACAGAGACATTGGTTTCCGTTTGCATGGTGAGCTAGATTTCGGAGTACGAGAGGGTGGAGAGAAGACATCTAACATCGGCGCTTGAGATGCTCTAAGCCCGCATCGGTGGTTGTAGCCACGCCAGATTCTATATGACTAACAAGTTCAGTTGGGTTGGTTGTTTTTCTGTAGATGCTTGTGCAAGTCTGTTATTAATTCACTACAAACATTGTTTGGCTTAGTCCTTTGTGGAGAGAAACAAAGATCTGCATGCTTTTAGTTGTACTATTGTGAAACTGAAATACAGTCGAGTAATAATCTATCAAGAACTAATACCTGTCATTTAAAGAAATTGAGCAGCTATTCGTAAGCGTTTTTTTTTTCTGTAAGCGCACTAAGAAGAGCCTGCAGTTTTGCTATATATATAGGTTCAGTACTACATATGCAAGTGTGATTTCCATTCGGATATACATAGACGTATGTATCTATTTGTAGCTTGAACCTTGCATAAGGGTAAACATAGATATTCCATGGTCAGCAATTAGTTGCCCTTCTGCTATCTTACTTTGCTTGTAAGTCTCTACAAGTTCTTAGAGAAATTATCAGGTGTGCACTGATGATATATACATTGATCAATTCATATGAAATATGTGCATCTCAAGCTTGTACACTGCATGTTGCCATCTTGGAGAATGGTCGTCTGAAAATTTCTTGAAGACATATGATTAACAATATTTTCTTGTAATGCCTTGAAGAACATTGATGTGCTCACTTTTCATAAGTATTTGCTCATCATATGTATGTGTATATGTTAGTTAGAATTGTAGAAAATATATCATGACAATATTTCCCGTGACAATTCCAATAGTACTATTTTCAAGTTACCAATCTAAATATTTTTATTACTATTGATCAAAGTTTAACTTCAAGCATAATGTTTCTTATTACTATTGATCAAAGTTTTAACTTCAAGCATTTTAGGAAGTTGCATAATTACGAAGAGAAGTATTATTTCTTTACAACGAACTCTGATAGATATAAGATATACACACCGATCATGATTTATTTTCTTTTGTTGACCGACGGTGGACAGTGCTACCGCAAAAAATTACTAAATTAAAATTCCAATACATAATCTAAATGTTTCTATGTATTTGATCACTGTGGGATTTATTCTTCCGTAATCCATACCAAGATGAAGTGCTTAATACGGTGTAAACTCCTATTCGCCGCCATTGGCCATGGAACCAAAATGGGGATTTGTTGGAGCGGTAGAATGTTGAGAAAAATAGTGGTGGACCAATGCTTAGTAAAGTCGGGAGAAATGTGGCTAAGGGCAAATCGAGGGTGCAATGGATGTGGGAATGTTTTGTCTGCTTGTGTGATTCTCACAAAAACATTAATAATGACATAGTCCCAAGGCACACATGACGCATATTTGTGCTATAAAATGACGGTAATAGTAAAACTTGTATATTCTAAATGTAGCATGTTTTAGCTCTTATCTTCCATCAATAAAACCTGCCAACAATTAAAATGCTTAAGGAAATTTCACTCATAAGAGGGATGAAGCACGAAGTTAATGTAAGATAGATTCACACTTTTATTGCGCCCAATGTCATCTAACCCAGCGACCAGCGTCCCCAATGTGAACTACAATTTACTTTATGCACATGTGTGGCATAGATTCTTTTTCCCGTTGCAACGCACGGCCACGTTTCCTAGTCTATACCTAATAATAAAAGCATTAAGATTTCTTGTGGTACGTCATTTTTCTTTCCGATTTTGCCCTCTCATCAAATCACATAATACATCAAATTGCCACCATACCCCTTCGATATGTTTTGTCGGTCTGTTCCGTTGGTGTTTTTACTAGCCCGGCTCCCAATCCCCTCGCCGCCGGCACCCCTCCGTGTGTGGCAGCTCCACGCACCGGCCAGACCCTCGGACGTGCCGGTGCCCATGGTGCTATCAAGGGCGACGTCAGGAACGGGCGCGGCCGGCTGGGAACGGAAAGGCGAGCGGTTCAGGGAACGGGCGAGCACGCGGCCGGCCGGGCAACAGAGACCAGGTCCCCAAACTGCTCGCAGCGTCTAGAGCTCCGATCTGATGCACCCCAAACTGCTCGCACCCCACTCCCGACGACCTCGATTTCTTGCCACCGGACGGCATGCCAACTCCTCTGTGCGGCGGTCGCTGAACCAGCTCCTCTGTCCAACTCGAACTACGCGCGAGGCGCAATTAGAACCCGTGCGTCAGAATAGCTCTTGCGCCGCCTACCTCCGGCCCCGTCGCCGGTCCGCCGCCTCCGGTCCGGTTGCTGGTCCACCGCATCCTTCTAGCCAAACACCGAGGATCACTCGCCCGTTGCCTTTTCCTAGGCCTGGGGAGCGAGAGCAAGCACAGCGCCGAGAACACACTGCTCCTGGCCGGCTACGACGGCTAGCTGCTATACACGACGGCTCCCACGGGGAATTGGGTTATTGGGGTCTGTACAAGAGCTGCTGGACAAGGACACGCTGTTCATCTTCGGAGTAGGTGAGTACGGCATCACGGACATGTTCTACGCCTCGACGAGGGGCAGGAACAACGAGAAGTTCAGGATGCTGCTGGATGACGCCATGTCCCCAAAGTACTCGACAAATTGCCGCCATGGGTTAGCAACGGCGGTCATTCAGGTTGCAAATGACGAAAATAGCTGTCGAGAGTTCAGACTGTCGCCACATAACCATCATGCCGTTTGATTTCTTCAGATGCATGAGTTGTGTGCGTGTAATTGTTCCTGTTGCGAGGTCTTGTCTTTGCTTTTGAAGTATTCCCATGTGTACCTGTATGGCTGTATGGCTATGTGCGGATGCGGCAGTCTTTTTATATGCCTGCAGAAACCACAGGTTAACATGTGAATAGATAGTCCTGCGCTGATTAAGTCTGATAGGAGCTGCTCTTTCTATATTTGCCAACACAGATTAATATTTCTGTGAAGTCTGAAGTCTAAAACATGAAGTGTTCTTGCTAAATACTTTTTAGTTCGGACTCAACTCATTTTTGTTCAAAGTTAATTTGAATAAATATATTTATTTAATATTAATAGGAGGATTGTTTCTTTCTTATTAGTGGTCCAAAGAATTGGGCCTTGAATGCACTTTGGCTTCCCCTCTTGTCGCCTGCTACCTTGCCTGCACCAGAGTTAGAAGGAACACAACCCTCTCACTAGCAGGCGGATTGGGCCGGAGGCGACCTTGAGATGTGTCTATGTGAGGAGCTGGTGCGGCAAGTAGAGGCTTACTGAGAACCGAGCCGATGCACCATCTTGCTCGGCTCGGGGAGAAGGCCGACGGTCCGAGATAAGGCAAGCATGAGATTTCTTTGAAGAAGAGGGGAGGGCATATCTTGGGAGAAGAAGGAAGGCCGGAATTAGAGGGTGGAGGCCGCAAGGAGTAAAAGAGGGTGGAGCCGAGTTCCGTCTAGCATGAAAGAGTTTTGCGTGGGTGGAAGGTGGAGGGCATGGCAGCATGCGCGGGTGGAAGGGGTGGTGCACACCAAAAGTTCTCCCAGGAGGCTCACTCGGTTCAATCCTTCACGCCCCAAGATTGTTGGGTTTTAGTATGTTTAAAATGCACATACCATATTTTCTATGTCTAAAAAATAGATAACCCGTAGCAAGGCACGGGCACTTTTGCTAGTAATAATAAAGTCATTAAGGTTTCTTGTGGTACGTCATTTTTCTTTCCGATTTTACCCTCCCACCAAATCACACATTACGCACCTATGCCATCGAACCGTTTTGTTTTACTTATTTACATGAACTGCCACCGCTAAGTCACACGCATCCAGAAATTCCCCTCCCAGCCTCCTCACGTTAGCCCAGCGCCGCTTGGAGAGCTCCTGGATCCAGCCTCCTGCTCGTGGCGGCGTCTCTCCCACGGGAGCGCATGAGCTCGGGCGGCTGTGTGTCTCCTTTGTTCGCCGCAGGTGGTGCTCCATACCCCGACGAGTTCGCGCGGTGGCAAACTAGAGGACGGGGAGCAGCAGCGCTCCCAAGGCGCGGCAGGAGCTTGCTGGCCGGACGCGAGCCGTCGGTCATCGCGGGAGGAGCTCGATGCGGCGAAGCTTTTGTCAACTGCGGCAACTGGACCAGAAGCTGCAAGTGGATGGCGGCTTCGCACGCAGGTCCCTTGGCAGCCTCAACCAGGAGAAGGAGAAGACGCGCATCTTGAGCTCGCCGACGGAGAAGGTCGTCGGGCGGCGCTTGGTGCTCGAGCACGGTGACAGGAACGAGCAAGCCTGGCCGTTGAGGTGCTCCACCTCGAGGTCGAGGAGGTGCGGTGGTCGGAGCTGGACGCGGAGGGAGCCCGGGCGCGGAGGGAGCCCGGGCGTCGACGGTGTGGGGAAGCTCGGGGAGCTAGGCCAGGGCGTGGGGCGCGATGAAGAAGACGGCGACCATGGGGGCGAGAGGTGCAGGGCTCGGCCTGCGGTGGTCGGGTACTGCGAGGTCGGAGTTTGGGTGCTCGCCGGCCGTACAAAGTGAGTTTGGGTCTGTGGGACGTCAATGGCGTCCTGTGCGTGTCGTGAGTGTGTGATAGTGTGGAGGGACCTAATTGCAAAATAAAATAAGGGGCAGGGGTGTAGGAGGAAAACGATCAAGGAACAAGCCAGGGTTTTAGTGAGGTTGGGCCTTGGGCCTCTCTAGGATGGCCGGCTGGGATGCTCTCTCACTCTAAAACATTTTTTATTTCTATATTCACTATATTAAATTATGCTAGATAGAGCCCAACCAGATCACCGAAAAAACATGGCAAGGAAGCACAATAAATATTTTCTTGGCTGACCAACAACGTACAACTCTTTTTTTAGTTTAACCAACAACGTACAGCTAATAGGAGCAGTATGATAGGTCCATCTCCATGCGCCGTTCCTTCCATTCGTTTCATTGGGCAAAAATTTATTGCATTCGGCCGTAGAAATTAATCCAGCTGTGATGCCTGCCTTCATGTACGCAAAAGAGATTCACCTAGGCAAAGAGAACAGCTGATGTATGTCGACCCTGCTATTTTTATTGAATGTAAAATTAAAAGGATTGAACGTGACGTTGCTGTTCCTTTGACTGCAAAATTAAAATAAGATTGTACATGCTGCCGCTGCTCCCGCCCTAAGGAAAAGGGAGTGCCAATGTGCTGACCACCGATGGGAAGGGAAGGGAACAAGACATTGGGATGAAAAAATATTTTTATGGCACTACTTAAAAAAGAAGAGCTATATACTACTTAAAAAATAAGAGTGTTTCGTCTGAAGGATTTAAAAAAATATAACATGTTAAGATTCTTAAAAAACATCAGGACTTAAGAACTTTATGATACCTTTTTCAATGATTATTTAAAAAGTCACATAAAATTCTTAGACAGCATATTTACACAAGTAAAAACATTGATTGCCAAATTATGAATGAGTGAATTGGATGTGTTTCAATTAAGCATCATATTTACGGTTCAAGTTTACAAAAAATGTGTTACTTGTAGTCCGCCGTCTTCTCAACAAACCCAATCGACATTAGTCAAAATTAGTGAGAGTTCGTTGGTGGAGTCCTAGGTGTCGCTAATTTGAGAGGACAATTATGAGTTTGAACGATGCGGATTTTTCTCCGTTGCAACGCACGGGCATTTTTCCTAGTAATACATAATGTCGGTGGTGTATAGTACTATCATACTTAGAAAATTGAGCTCATCTGAGACTACAATCCACTCCAACACCATGTACAGACAATGGCATTTACTATACGGTGGATCACGGTCAGGCAAAGCAATGCAGCATGTCAATCAAGTTAACCGAAAATTTTAGTAGCCTCGATGGCAAACAGTGTCACCGACCTGCAGGACGTAGAGCATGCACACTACCACGGGGAGCTTGCTGGCAGAGTTGAATCAAACTCAGGGGAGCGGGAGGACAAGCCGCTGCCCGGCGTCGGGTGACACGGTCGGGTCGGCGTCACAGGCAGGGGAGGGGCCGTTGAGAGAGGACATTCACCAAGGGAGGCTACCAATTGGTGGGGCGGCGTCGGAGGAGGCCGCAGGCATGGTGATGCTTCACCAGAGGATTGGAGAGGCGGCGATACAGAAGGGAGCTGAGTACAGGGATCAGGGAATGGTTGCTCCCCGTCGCCGTTCGCACCCCCCTCTCTCTCTCTCTCTCCGACCGCGACCAAGCATTGTCAGCACTCATGTCTGACCTCCAGCGATGCCGGCTGCGGCCAAGGACGGCGGTAGCACCGGTCGGCGCGAGGGGAGGGAACAGGGGCGGAGCCAGGATATGGAGTCGCCGGGGTCAGAAATACTAGCAACACAAACTTACACCAATTTTATTGGGGTCATTTTTTGCATACACACTATGGATACAAGGGAATTCTCTGAGTCGTCGGGGTCATTTGACACCGGCTGTTACACTGTAGCTCCGCCCCTGGGAGGGAAGAAGACCAGGCGGCACCCCATGGCGTGAGGACGGAGGAGCTAAAGACTACAGTGCTCGGCAGCGTAAAACATGGGATCAAAGTCAGAGTACTGTAGAAGGTACTGCGGACTGATGTACTGTCTACGGAAACACTGAATTATGTACGGTAGGATAAATTTGCCATTCATCCAACGCCTGGAAACGGCTAAAGTTTGATGCACCGCGTGATGGGATATGGAGAGCTGCAGTTTTCTGAATTTCTTTTGGTCGTTTCAGGGAACGGTTAAGACATCTAATAGCATTTCTAGCAGAACCAGCAAAAGAGGCAAACCCGCAAAACTCCGGCGAGTTTACGAGTTTGGTGCTCTTTTTGGGCCAGACCAGAGGCTGCAAATTTAGCCCAGCCCGCAAATGTTTTGCGGGGGCGGAGAAACAAAGCAGCGAGCCTGTATTTAGCCGGATTGCGACCGTGTATGCAGGTCAAAATCCCGACTTCTCCTCGCACGCTCCGCCGCTCCGACGAGCAATCCACCCCCCACACCGCCGTCTCCGACGAGCAATCCCGCCGCCCCTCCCGCATATCCGGCGTCCCCGAGCCGCCATGGCGCCGAAGAGGGAGGCGGAGCCGCTCCCCGACGACGACAAGTTCGGCGGAGACTACTCCGCCGAAAAGAGGGCGCTAGTCGTCCGCATCGACGGCGCACGGAAGCGCGGCTCCCGCAAGTACAAGCTCGGGGAGCCGATTTCGGCCGCGTGGCACCGGCGCGATTTGCCGGAGTTCGACTGGCTCCGGCGCGAGCACGAGATCCGCCGCCGTCAGCAGCTGCGCCTCCGCGGCGAGGGCATCTCCTCCGCGGGCGCCAGCAGCTCCTCCGCCGCCCAGGTGCTCCACCGGAGGACTACAACCCGAGCATTTCGGGGTCACGCTCGGGCCGGAGGACTTCGTCTCCGACGAGCAGATGGAGCGGCAGATGGCGGCGACGTTGATGCGCTCCCAATATGAGGAGGAGGAGGAGAAGGCCGCCGCCGCCAAGCTCGTCGCGGTGGTCAACCAGGGGCTCCTGCAGCAGGCGCTGGTCATCAGCACGCTGCCGCCCACCATTGACCTCGTCACCGACTCCGACGAGGAGGAAGCTCCTCCGCCGCTGCGCCCATGGCTCCGTGAGGAGCCGCATTTTTACCACTAGGGTTTAATCGGCGGCGACCTAGGCTGTTGTAGATATAGGCTAGTGTAGATCGCCTATATATATTTTGTACGAATCATCTGCTGGTACTGTCTAATATGAAATCTTCGTTCCCGCGAAATCTGAAATTTCCAAATCGCGGATTTGCAGTTTGCGTTTGCGGGTTCTGTTCTTCGCTGCACGAAATGTACAGTAAAAACACGAAAAACGCGACCCGCAAAATGCTTTTGCGGTTTCGGCTTTTGCGGGTTCTGTTAGAGATGCTCTAACTGCAGTTTTACCTGTGAAATGCGGTTCTTGAATGTTGTCCACTGCAAATTTCCCATCAAGTCTGGAGCTTGGTATGCTCCTGGATTGTTGCCATTTTCCCCCATCCCGAGTCGACAGCGCTACAGCGCTGAAGATTGATGATTGCCGGCTAAGAGGAGAACTGCTGATTTTTAGTCCGGGTTTCAGATAGTACTGGCTCCGGATAGAGTATGACATTTTTTTTTGAAATAAATAGAGCATGACATATGTCATGTGCTTCTGGTTTGTCCCAGATCTTTGCTTCTAATTTTCTTCTTCATAAAGATCCAAGTCTGGCAATCGAGTTATGATAAACATAGTTGTAGTTACATAGCAGAAGTATTACAAGATATAATGGAATTCGATACAGTGTAAACATCATGCTCGATAGATACGTGTGCAATTTTAGGGTTGTCCAGTTACTACCTTGGATTAATCTTATGTAAACAAATGGACTGTCCTTAAGTTTGTGCTTGTCCAGACTCCAAAGAGTACTATTTTGATAAATGATATCGGCTTGTGTGCCTCGTACTGTGATGAAATAGAAGAGTACAGTAGTGCTTTGGAGGCATGCTGTAAATGTAAAAAAATAAGGCATTGCATCCTTTAGTAGCCTATGGCTGTAATTAAAAGAAAAGAAGGATACGATAAAATTATGTTGGCTAATAAGGCATCATCATAAATAAGCAAAAAAATCCGTGGGCTGATGACAGCAACATGACGAATGATAAAACTGCTAAAAGAACATCCTCACTCTCCTGATCAAGTTCAATAGTACATACACTAGGTAATTGCCCGTTTGATTGCAATCGGGCATTACTATTCTAATGATTCCACATTTAACCGTGTTAAACCTAGTATCTATATATTTTGATTGAGCATGGCCATGGTTCACCAATAAATAAGAAAACATGAATTCGCGCACATGGTAATTATATGGATGAAACTGAAGAAGGTTAAATTTGCGTCTCTTCAACGATATTGGGAAAATTTATCGCGCCAACACATTAAAAACAATTAGGCTTGTACTTTTGAATGTCCGAGGCATTCAGATGCCTGCAAACTTCCATTTCAAAAGAAGTATTTTTGTCTCCTGAAAATATAAATTCCAATGTTTTTTAAAAGCAGTGTCTTGTATTAAATTTGCCTTGTGTGCACAAAGCATAAAACTCATAGTTTTATATGAAAGTTAATTTTGCACCTAAAAATGATGATGTGATTTAAGATCTCACTTTTATAACCTTTTAATCCGTTAACCAAACCATGGTATTGCTAGTTTTCTAAAAGCGGGTATCAAATCCAAGCTATCACTGTTAAGCTTGCATTTTACTTTAACTTCCCCAAAACCTTGAAACCCTTTGAAGTTTGTAAAAGAACATGTTCAATGTATGTAAAAAATTGCAAATAATTTCTCAACGTTCTCATGCACACTTGGTTATGAGTTGCATGGCGATGTTCACGTCGGATCATGCATGTGGGTGTCTCCAGGACGTGTATGACATGATAGCCATATCATTGATTTATGTCTTGTGCGTGATCATCAGGAGAACTTGGCTGGACGATTTGACCTTAAAACTGCAATGATCCCTAAAGATACTCATATGTGTCCCTCGAATCTCAATCGTGCATAAAAACTCTCGTCGGGTGGTCCAATGTAAGGCATGTATTCGCAGGCGTTGAGAATTTGGATTGTGTTTGACATTGTCAATGCTAGAAGGTGGTGTCTTGGCAAGTGGAGGCAAAGGTGATTGAGACCTGGTGTTGCTATTTGAGTACCGGGTTTGGGCTCCGAGGTGAAAATCCATTTACTCTAATCTTTGTTGGTTGTATATGACAATGTTGGTTCTTATGCATCGTTACCTTGTTGCAACCATTGGATGGAGTTTTCACATGCATGCTCTGGAGAGTGAAAACCCATGATCTAATCATCTATGGTTAAATCAGCCAACAAAGACGGTTATGCGTGGGTCGCTTTCTAAACATGTTGATTTGGAAGAAGCTTCTCACATCTCATATGTTGCTCAGGGCAGTGGTTGATGGCATTCCTGCAGTGCATTTTCTCGTTTCAGCGTGACACTTTGGTGCCATGCTCTCTCTCTCTCTCTCTCTCTCTCTCTCTCTCTCTCTCTCTCTCTCTCTCTCTAAAATAATTTGATTGTGTTTATTCTCGGCAGTTTATGAAAATTAAAGCCTGAAACAAGAGCAAGAATATCAATAAGCAGCAGCAATGCTTAGCATCAAAAGGGAGAGGGAGAAAAAAATCAAGGGCTGACCGGGTTCGGAAGCTGGCATTATTTTTCTTTGAAGAATGCATGGACTAAAGTGATCGCTTGACTTGGACTGCATGCATGTGACTCCTATTTCAAGATGCCATTCCATGCGATGGATTGGTCACACACAACATGTACACACTTCCGGTGAAAGTCTTTTGCATGTGAACTGTGGCAGGCCATTGGAACCATGAAGTGCCATGTACACAACTACACGACGGATGCATGCAACATTTAGATCGATGGATAGATGGTTGCCTGATTTCTTTTATAGAAAAATTGGTTGTTGCGTGAGTTTACTACTCCGTTAGTACGTGGTTTTATATGCATGCATCTCTTTCTTTCGTGCAACTCCAAGAAAAATAGACATAAAACATTAAAAAAAGAATAAGTGATGCCCAAAAGCTCCACAGTCCACTCCACACCACCACACCATGTCAAAGACTCCTGTAATTCTGTCAAGATTTAGATCCCCTCTTCTCATTGTTAGCAATAACAATTAGCTAATTTGATAAGCATGTCTAATGAGACTAATACATACTAGTAACACACTAAATTGAGTAGTAGCATTTACTAGCAGAATTCTGGAATTAATTAGCAGCTACACATGGCTGTGGTATCCAACAGAGGGCACACAATTTTGTAGCAAAAATTACATGTTCGTTTGGGTTGAACTCTGCAGGACTCGTGTATACAATCATGGCATATGGGTTGCTAAAAATTAGTTTATGGTCTCTTATTTTAATCCCAAATGATTATTTAGGCCAATATTAGACGAAATACGTAGCTATAATGTAGGATAATGTATGTGTATAAATGACTAACAAAACCTAAGAAAGTACAGAAAGAGGAGAGGTGCTCATAATCAAGTAAATTGCTCCACAGATGTTTAAAAGAAACAGCTATAAACGGCTAAGCAGGGTAAGAAAGCCCTCAGCAAAGGAGAAATACATTTCTGTGCAAGATTGAGAGTGGTGGTGGTCTCTCTCAGCTCAGCAGCAGTACGTACGTTCCCTCCTTGGCTCCTATCAACTCGCTGCCTACCTTTACCTCCCAGAGAAACCCCAACTTCTAGTGCAGCTCCTTCTTTTCCTAGCCAGTCCATTCAACCAAGGCAGGCAGCACGAGAGCTCCATACCTTCTCCTCTGTGACCTTTTCTACCTAGCTCTAGGTTATTCTCCTTACCCTTGATGGCAATAATTTCTTATGATCCTTCTTGTTATTCTGCAGCTGCAGTTTGCATCGATCTTTCTGATCTGTACATTCTCTCTTTGAGGAAAGAAATCGATCAATCTCGCCCTTTTCATTTTGTGTGCTAGCTAGCTCCTCTAGTAGTTCTTGCAAGAAAAACCATGGAGATTTCTAGTCTGATGCTTTGCTTTTCTTCGAACGGATGATTTCCTCTTTGTTTCTGGATTTCGGAGTCTTTCCGGCCAGTGCATAACTTCCTATTCCTTTTGGAAGGTTTCGATTTCTTTGCTTGTACAGATTTCCCTCTCCTCTTCTTTCCACTCTCCAGATCTTTGATCTTGTTCGGTTCTTTACTTCTTTGTACTGATAAACACTATTTTTCGCTGGAAGATTTCTTAATTTTAACCAGCAAGATATGTTAAGCTACATCTTTAGAAGCTTTGTTTTGGGGATACAGAACGATTTCCTGATCACATTTAGCTGTTTCTTTTTCTGTTTGTTCGAGAGGATTAAAACTGCAGAGATATTACTTTTCCTTAGATCTCATTGATGCATCTAAAATTTTCTTTTACTCAAAGTGCCTTTTACCTCTTTGGTGTCTTCCCTTCCGACGAGGTCACTGCCTTATTTCATGCCTTATACATGCAAGTGCCACGCATGACATGTAGCCTTCTTCTCCTTGTAGAGACATGGCGGCACGGCTGGTTGCAGTTGGGTCCCTCGCGGCCACGGCCGGCTCAAGCTATGGCCGGACCTGGTTTGCAGCGGCAGTGCTGCTCGCTGGAGCGGTAGTGCTCGTTTCTGGAGCATCTCAGCCAGTGTTCCTGAGACTTGAGCCACGGAACCACAACTCATCTGAGCTGATGAAGATGGACCAGCTCAGGCTGACTAGCCGTGGTCTGATGGGCGGTGGTGTTGTGAATCTCCCTGTGGTGGGTAAAGGGGACGAGTATCTGGCCGGCGGGTAAATTTTGATCCTTCCTTCTCAGTCTGTCATGTCAGTTTAGCGCAGTATGAGGGCCTCTCTCATTTTCTCCAATTTTTCCTAGAGGTCACCACTAAGAATGATCACCCAAAATAGCCAAGAAATATTCTACACCTTCTGCAACATAGAAATCCCAAGCTCAGTTAAGGTGTTGTTTTCCTTTAGCAGACAATTTGAAGGTCTTTGTTTTTATTTTTCTGCAAAAGAAGAGAACAAGTAACGTTAAATCTTGTATGATTGGGCTCCCGTCCAATTTGATGGGCCACTCAACTTGAAGCTGGGCCGTTAGCCCGTTAATACCTGGTCAAAGCCTTCACACTCAGTCAAACTAAAATTCGCTAAAAATAAGTCAAACTAAAAAAATTCGCTGAGAAAAAAGAACTCATAGATCCATCCTTCGTCGTTCAGACGCGCCGTCGTCCCTAGTTCGGTAGTTCCTACTCTGAGTATCTCGCAAGCCTCCGCCATGAGTCTAGCTAGCTTGTTAGCATCTCGAAGTGCCGGAAGGGGAAGGTGTATGCGCTGAGCGTAATGGGGTCAGGATGGTGGCGGATGACCTGCAGTGCCGGATGAAAACCGAGAAGCCCCGCCGAGCAGCCGCCGGTGGGCGGGTACACGGTGCTGCGCCTGAGGTCTGAGGAACACTGTCTCTGCTTATCCCTTCTCTCTTCCTCCATGCGCGGCAAGGTGAGAGTGTAGCCTACCTTTGACCGTTTGGTTCTGAATCTACCATTGCTCTGTTGTTTATCTTTTCGTACGCCTATTTCTGATTCCTATGTTTACCCTCAATCCTCGATGGCTCTATCCATTCCATAATTATTTTTTATAGTTTGGGGCCAAACAGGCGTGTCTTTAGTTTGTGGTGTTGATGCAATTTTATCTGGATTGTCTCAATATGAAGAATTGCAACCATCAGATTGTAGTACATTGCATTACTCTTATGATTGCACAGTGGCACTGCATTGCTCAGTGTATTTTGAACCAAACCCTGCAATGTATATCTGTAGATCTCATATTTGTATACTGTGGTTCCCTAAATCAAAACCAACTAACTGTCACTCAGTCCCTTTGGAGCCTCCTGTAATCTGAAAATGTTTACATTTGTGTTGCAAATACACCTCCTTAGGTTCTGCAACTATTTTGTTAAATTCTGCAAATGTGTTGTCCTTGTCTTTGAATTTTTATTTTGCTGTTTTGCAGGCCTTATCTGACCCGCGTCCAGCTGGGTAATCCACCAATAAATTTCACCGTGCTAATTGATTCAGGGAGTAACATGCCTTGGGTTTCCTGCCAGACACCAAATGGACCCAGTGTCAGTGTGAGTCATTTTTACCCCCAAACTCCTCTTCCTCTAAGAACAAAATGCCCTCTATGATCAAACAAATAATTTCTCTTGTTCCATTTTTTCGCAGGCCCTGCCTGGACTATTTGACCCCAGATCGTCATCGACATCATCTCTGATAGCGTGTTCAGACAAGAGGTGCCAAGGCATGGCCTCCGACGTGCTTGCATTCTGCACCAATTCAAGTGATACCTGCGAGTTCAGTTTGTCCTATGGTCCTGGAGCGGTTACCTATGCTATAACAACTGGATACTACGTATCTGACATCGTCCACCTGGAGATTAACGATGCACTTGGACGCACATCCTCCGCTCCTGCCACCATTATGTTTGGGTGAGTTTATCCGATAACTGCAGTGCACGATTAATATCTCATCTGGATAGGTTTAGCGACTCATGATTCATCAATATTCCTTGTAACAGATGTAGCACTTCACGCTCCGGTGACCTAGCAACATCAATGTTTGACGGGATTTTCACATTTTCACCCTATAAATTATCCTTCAGTTCTCAGCTGCACTCCCAGGGGTTATCACCTACTATTTTTACTCTATGTTTGAGGAGTTCAAATGGTGGTGGCGTTCTTGTATTTGGAGAAGCTTTGGAGGAGGGAATTGTATATACTCCACTGTTACCATCTCCGTAAGTTTCTCGGTTCAATAATACGTCAATATGGATAATTCCCCTATACGCGCGGATATGTATCAGGAACACAGAGAATCCATCTAGATATTATGTGTCCTATTTTATTGGCGATAGGATAGTACATGTGGAAACCAGGGAGCCTTTTTTGATAGTTAGTTAGTTTTGTTTCCTAGCTTTAGTTGTGTCCAGTTTTTATAGATATTTGGTTTGGCTTTTGTTAGCTTTTCTTTTGGCTCAGGGGATTAACAAGAGTCGACGAGTCCCTGGGATAGTCTCGTCTAGAGCTCGACTATTCGACATCCAAAAGGTAGGAACTAGAAAAACAATAGTACTAAACTACTAACACCAGTATACTACAGTAAAATTTGAAGGCACGGGGAGGAGCATATCTTGCAACAGAATCGATGACGCGAAGGAGCAGAGTCGCTGTACCCAGGGGAGGCGCCGAGATGGTGGGGGATCAGAACCGGGGAGGAGCGAAGCTGGTGGAGGACGGATCAGCAACAGCAGCCACATGTGGCATGGTAGAGCCTTATGCTTAAGGGGCAAACCTGATACGTGATCTTTGCACTAGTCTTTCGACTTGAAACCTAGACCAGTCAAGAATATTCGACGTTTACTTGAGTGGTCGATCAACTTACCCCCACGAGTCGAGTTGAAGTGCCAAGTCGACAACGAAGTAACGACTAGTATACTAGTCATGCAACTTGTCCAGCTATTCTTTAATCATGCTTGAGTTTACTTTGATTTGCAATACTGTTGCGTCATCTTGATGTGTTCCTTTTAATACAAGATGAGATGTATTTTGACGCTTGTCGAGAAATACATGAATGAAACACATATATTCCAGTAATTATTGTGACTCATATTTCTGTGGATCTATTGCTTGTCTTAATATTAGTTCTGTCACTTGGCAACAAATTTTCTATTATCCCTCTTGCCAAAGTTCATGCCCAAACTTTTTGACAAAATACAGGAATGTTTTTCAACTATATCTGGAGTCCATTGCCGTGAATGGTCAGAAGCTTCACATTGAGCCCTCGGTTTTTAGACCATCAAGAAGACACCTAACCATTGCAGACACGGGAACTTCATGGGCATTTCTCGCCGATAGCGCCTACGAGCCATTCGTCAATGCGGTAGGATCATGGATGAACTTCATCTTTGCCTTAGCTATGTAATGAGTACTATATGACTTACAACATCATGGCTCTTGTTTGTAGATCGGGGCTGCAGTGTCTCCATCTGTACGCCAAGTAGCAAAGAATTCAGATCGATGCTTTGTTACATCTAACAGGTACTTACCCTTAATTATGGAAAGAAAAAACATCTCTTAATTAGCTTTTGATAAATATTATTTCACATTTTTGTTTTTATTCTCGGAATGTTGGACAGTGTTGATGAGTCATTTCCAACATTAACACTGTACTTTGCGGGGGGTGCTGAAATGAAACTGAAACCAAAAAACTACTTGTATACTGTAAGTCTGAAAGCCTTTCAATGTTGAATTTACATCTAGTTGCATATGTAGTTAATTAACAGATTATACACTTCATGTCGCAAATTATTCTTATGATAGTATTCTTTGCAGGAGGACCAAGTAATTTACTGCATTGCATGGAAAAGAAATTATGGTGAACAAGTAACGATACTTGGAGGTTAGCCAAACGAACAATTACTATTTTTTTAGCGTACAGACCATCTTTTTCTAAGACATCTATAAATTCAAGTTTTAAGAACATTATTAACAACTCAATTACTATGTAAATTTGGATTTTGTGCCTACTCTTTATTTGTTCATCACATTCACAGATATTGTACTGATGGATAAAATTCTGGTCCACGACTTGAAAAATAAGGTCTTCGGTTGGGTTGATTTTGATTGTAAGTTCAAATTCTTATGATAACTTCACTGCTAATTAACAATTTCTTCTTGTTGTCATCTTCACTGCTCATCAACAATTTTCCGAGTTTCTGCCAGGTTCTCAGTCGATAAATTTTACCAGTTCGATTAGTAAGAAGCATGTAAGTTCTGGGCATGTGTCATTCAAAGTCTGGACAGTTACTCGAGTTGCTATCATCCTTGCACATATTTTGATCGTCTTCGCCATTTCTGCCGCTAGTTAATGGCGTACAAGGTATGCTGGATAATTGATACATCATGTACCATCTTTGTAATTTAGAAGATAAATCATATTTTTCATATGATGGTAAAATTAAACTTAATCCATATAACTTGTAGCTTTATGAAACCACTAAACAATCATTGCTAGCTTGAAGGACTTCTAGAAAAATATCACAATTTAGAGAAAAGTGTATTAGCCGCTGATCATATAATTTCTCTGGTTGGAATAAATGCAGAACGTAATGCATGTTTGTGCAGATAGTTTGCAACTTTTTTTTCGAGGAATTACGTCAGAAAATCATATGAGCCGACACACTGGGCAGTTGGCATCTGAATGACAGAATCCTCAACTTGTGCACTGTACCGAACTAGTTCTATTATATTGGAGAAAACTATCACACTTTAATGAGCATTTAACTAGCTACAAGTCACCTAGAAACATGAGGTCATTCTACATACTGAACATAGATAAAATGAAAATGAGGTGGTTAGGCAGAATCGTGGAGAAGCACGGGCCAGAAGAAATTGTAAGAATGTAACTGTCAAGTGTCAAATATTTCAATTATGCATATCTACTTCCTACTTCACTGTGAGAAATATGGACCACAATGCTTTGCTTGTCAAGTGTTGAGTTATGGTTTTGTTACGACAGATACATGATTTCAGTCCAGAAAACCACTCTGTAACACATGATCAGATTTCATGTACAGTAATGCCGCATAGTATGTGTTTCACATTTTAGTAATATTCAACCATTTATTGTCTTGCTGTATCAGGACTTCAGAGGAGCTGCATCAGTTCACTGGAGCATCGAAAGTAATGCACAGGAGTAACTTAAGTATTGCCGTTGAACCCTTGTCTTCTTGTAAGTCAGAATGAGACTATTGCTGTATTGGCACATATATAGAACTATGACTGGCATGCACGCGCATCGTACATTGGTAGTACTGTATTGTTGTTGATGTATCAGTAAACTGGAAGTTTTTTGTTTGGGACTCTTGTGCTGAATGCTTACTTATGGGCGTTTTAAGTAAAGAGATTTGTGCTTTGTTTCAAAACTGCGATGTGACGAAGTGTAGTATCAGCATCTCCAGTTAGTTATTTTCCAACGTAGCAGAATGTGCTTTCTTGTATTTCAGATAGAGAATTCTTGCACAACTTTTTAAATAATTGAACTTTACAAATGGTTGGACTGTTATGATCATAAGTTTCATTTAATTAGATAGTCATGCGGGGGCGGCCTCCTGTTACTATTAGAAAATGCTTGTTATCCAATATTTATTTTATATTATTTTAGTTGCTGCTTTACCTGGAAATGTGTAGCAACAACTTGTTGCTCTGAGCAGCAATAAGTAAAGAGGTACGTTTACTTTAAAAAAAATTGTTGCTGTGAGCATAAATAATGCACATTTTGCTCCATATCTTTTCTGGATAATGCAAGACAGAACTACCTAAACTACCTCCGCCTTATCCAAACACTCAACTGCAGAAAAGCACTGAATCCATGGCTGGCTTCATCATCAAAAATCATCTTCTTGCTCCAGCTCAAAACAAAACAAAAATAACTTCTTGCTCGTCGAGGGAACAACTTGTAGTCACCGGGTAGCCATCGTCAGCCTCCCCGAACACCTCAACTGCCAGATCCGAGAAAGCGTCGTCATTCAATCCAGTGCCCGGTGGTGCAGACCTCAGACCCGTGCCCCCGCATGTCGTGAGATGGCACTCCTGCTGGCGATTTTTTTTTTCATTATGAAATGGTCGAGATCTTTCGGGGCTCATGGAATATTAACAAATCAACGAGTTGAATAAAAGCGTCAAGTGTCCGATTCAGTTAGGTGTTCACTCTTCACATTGAGCTTGTCCTAGGAGGACTTTGACTTTTTTTTAGATAAAAGGCTCGAGGAGCCCATAACAAAGCCCTCGACCAGTCAGGAGTGCAACACATTAGAACCACGGATCATTGCTGGGATACCATCTTACAATACGCGCTCACATGAGAAAAACAACACCCAAATATCAACAGAGAAAAACCACAACAAGCAATAAACTAATGAAAAGGATGTCCAAAGGTTGTGCCTCCGAAAAAAGAAAGCATTGTTACACGCAATAGGAAATCAACGATGAAGTTAAGCAAGATCAAACCAACGGGGACACGAGATTTTAACGTGGAAAAACCCCATCGACAATGGAGAGGAAAAAACCACGGGCGCCAGCCAGCAATACTTCACTATTTCGGGTGAGGTTACAACGCCAGGGATTTACAATATGTGGCTTATCCCAAACCGGCGGCTTACATGATGTATTTATAGGAGCCCTGACCTAACCTAGATCGGTAACGTGATCTCCAAGTCGAGTACAACTCGAACCGTACATAACTCGTATACAACTCGTACCGTACCGCGGGGGCTGCCGCCCCCGCACCCCCTCCGTGCAGCCGCCACGGATTGGACCACGGTCGTAAGCCAACTTCTGACTCCTGGGCGCTTCGCTCTCCTTCGTCACAATCTGGCCTTTATCAGTATATACGAATTTGGATCATCACAAAATAACACTCCACCTTGACACAATTTCCATCTTGTAGCATGACACGGACCTTTACCCTGTAACAACAAAGAAACATACTTTCGGCGCCAACTAGCCTCTTGGGCTAAACAGTTATACCAACTAAGCTCGAGCAAAGCTCAAACTTAGCAACAGGAACCGGCTTTGTCATCATATCAGCAGGATTATCATGAGTACTAATCTTGCATACATTTAATTTACCTTGAGCAACAACCTCTCGGATGTAATGGTATTTGATGTCAATGTGCTTTGTTCTCTCATGGAACATCTGATCCTTAATAAGGTATATGGCACTTTGACTGTCACTGAAAAGATCAATGCAAGAATTATCTCCACAAAGCTCAGCGTACAAACCTTTCAACCAAACAGATTCTTTGCAAGCTTCTGCAATAGCCATGTATTCTGCTTCAGTGGTTGATTGAGCAACAACAGCCTGCAATGTTGCCTTCCAGCTCACGGCACAACTACCAACTGTAAAAACATAACCTGTAAGGGACCGTCTCTTATCCAAATCGGCAGCAAAATCTGAATCCACATAGCCAACAAGTCCCTTCTCAGTCTTGCCATACTTCAAACATGCATCACTACTTCCACGTAGGTACCTGAAAACCCACTGAACAGCTTTCCAATGCTCCTTACCAGGATTAGCCATATATCTACTAACCAGACTCATAGCATATGATAAATCTGGACGAGAACAAACCATGGCATACATTAAAGAACCAACATCACTAGAGTATGGAACTTTGGACATGTACTCAACATCTTCATCTGAACTAGGACATTGCGAAGATGACAACTTAAAATGCGGAGCAATTGGAGTACTAACTGATTTAGAATCATGCATGTTGAAACGATGAAGAACTTTTTTAATGTAATTTTGCTGACTAAGAAATAACACACCAGATTTTCTGTCTCTAGTAATTTCCATACCGAGAATCTTCTTAGCAGCTCCAAGATCCTTCATCTCAAATTCACTACTCAATTGTTTCTTCAAGGTAGTGATTTCCTTCATGCTCTTGGCAGCAATCAACATATCATCAACATATAATAACAAGTATATAGGCGATTCATCGACAAATTTAATGTACACGCAGCTGTCATATTCAGACCTCTTAAAACCACGTGACATCATAAAAGAATCAAACTTTTATACCATTGTCGAGGGGACTGTTTCAAACCGTAAAGGGACTTCTTTATCTTGCACACGAAATCCTCCTTACTAGGCACTATGAACCCTTCTGGCTGGTCCATGTATATCTCCTCCTCAAGTTCTCCATGCAAAAATGCAGTCTTTACATCTAACTGCTCCGCTCTCCTTCGTCACAAACTGGCCTTTATTAGTATATACGAATTTGGATCATCACAAAAATAAACAAGCATAGGGTGCCTCCGGATCAGGCCCCAAGCCTCAGCGGAGTCCACAAAGAGAGGTCTTCATGCATAGGCCATAGGCTCAAGCGACGCCTTCAGGAAGGTGACGAAACAAGCGCGTCGCCGTCGCCCGATATGCAAGGATCTAGGTTTTCACGCTGAGACTGAAGACCAAGATGAGGAAAAGACGAAGGCTTCAGAACGATGCCTCCAAGAAGGAAAACAACACCAGTAGGTGTCATCATCGTCCTGGTAAACCGGACATGGCTTTCACGCGCAACCGTCCATCTATCTCATCGCAACAACCCAGCCACATAGAACATCCACATCTTCTCGTCGGTCCACTCCAGGCCAGCCTCCCTAGGCAGCAACAAAGCAGCACACTGGGGGTCTAAGAGTGGGCACAAGGTGCCGCACCACATACAGAATGCGAGTAATGGTCGAACAAAACACTACTAGAGAAATACCGAAACAAGCAAAACTACAACCAGAACTTTCTTCTCCATCGATGAATGCCGGTTGGCGGAAGGGAACTTGGCCAGATTTGAACCATGTCGACGAAAAGCACCGCCATGATACGTCTCCATTTATAATCTTTGATTGTTCAATATTTGTTTTATATCAATGCTACATGTTTTTGCTATAGTTTTATCATTTTAGAGCATGTATTGGACTAACTTATTAATAGTTGCAAAATTGCATAATGTTTTGCATTTAGTCGACGAAAAGCACCACCACCTCATGTGCTAGCCAGTAAGATCCAGCTCCTAGCGTTCACTCTTCATCCTAGACCCCCCCCCCCCCCCCCCACAACACCAACTAGATTTATTTTAAGTGCAAACTTTTATTTGGCACATACGAGGTACTTTGCTGTGGGTGTTTCATGAAGCAATGTCGTACCACAGAAACATATGTTTGTGTAAATAATAAGCCGCTGATATATAACTTACCTATAATCTGACCTATACATGTACTCCCTCCATTTCTTAATATAATTTTATAGGTATTCACAGTTTTGTTAGACTTGTATGAATGTACACGTTTTAGCGTATATATTTTCTCATTTTATTACTTATGTAGTCCACATGGCAAAAGCTAAAACATCTTATAATTAGGAAGAGATGGAGTAGTTTACATTCCATACGCACGCGCGCTACATGCCAACAAAGGTGACGACGTAGTTTACAGAAGCATATGGAAGCCAAAGGGGGTGAGAGTCATCATATTAAGATTCAATGGACGCAGTTGATCCAAAATTTGAACTGAAAATTCTAAATATCAGGATATCATATGTTCCATTAAGTGTATGTTACTTAGTGGAATGTTTTCAAATTTTTCTGGATAATTTGAATTTTCAGTACAAAATTTAGATCGACTGCGTCGGTTGAATCTTAATATAATGACTCTTGCATGGGCAAAGCACCCTGAGATTTTGGTTCACAAAGTCACTGAATGTTTGTCCAGAGAGATTACGCCATGAGCACCGAGGCGTGTTGCACGACATCTCTAGAAGCGTTAACAAAGTAGGAAACGGTGTTGTGTAGAGGGAACATGCATTTCGTAGAAGGACCGTCATACCGTGGCATAACGCGCATGGGTAATGCAAGACTGGCGTCTTTTTTTGCGAAACACAGTTTGACACGTATGTTCACATAGACGTGCACACACCTTATGAACGCACGCACACACATCGGCCTACTCCTATGAGCACCTCCGAAAGACTGAGCTGACAGTCGGGTCTTAGGTTGATGAAGTCAACACAGGCTTCTCCCTGCCAACGGGAACGCTGCCTCTCTAAATAAGTAACACCAATGTCAAATTCAGGATTTAAATTCTGGTGGTCTGGGGATACAACCGCTTTTTTAACCATCCTACCACATTCAGCTTCTCATGCAAGACTGGCTTCTGAACCCGCACATTTGCCACGGGTTTGGACCTAGCAAAATCTTCTCCAGATTTTCATTTTTTTTCTTGCACTAATGAGTCTGGACGTAATTACTTGTATCCAAATACATATATATTTATTTCTCACTAATGACGATGTAATTAGTTGTATCTAGATATAGACATATATATGACGTCGTAATTAATTGTATCTAAATGTATATCGATGTCTAATTTACTCACATCTATGGGTGTAATAACTGATTGCTAATAATAGGGTTTAGGGTTTAGACGTCGTAATCAATTGTATCCAAATATATATCAATGTCCTCATTACTCGCATCTATGGGCGTAATAACTGATTACTAATAATAGATCATTTTGGTATGTATATATACACATGTCGTGTTGTCAGTATATGCTTGTAAGATATACACAAAGTCACAATCTCTGAATTGGAAGTTTTACTTGTACACAATGGGGGGAAGCAGGGTGGCCATGGTTATGATTGTTATCCTCGCATGCACCACAGTTCTGTCGCAGTGTAAGTGTATCGGAGACATCAACCAAGTTTCTCAAAAAAAAAAAAGGAGACATCAACCAAGTGAATTCTGAAGAAGTTTTTGGTTCTATCACATACTCCCTCCGTTCACAAAAAGATGTCTCAATCTAGCTGAAATATGCATGTATCTAGACATTATTTAGTGTGTAAATACATGCAAATTTGAGATAGGTTGAGACATCCTTTTGTGAACGGAGGGAGTATTATTTAGACATATTAAGAATTACTACTATGATCCATGCTTAAAGAAATACTTTCATGGCAGCTAGTTGACCACTTGACCTGGACATTCTTTATTTACGTGCAGGTCGAACAACCGAGCAGATGAACAGCAACAAGATTTCGATGTGCACATGCACACCGATAGCTCCTCCATGCCCAGAAAATAAGTGTTATTGTTGTGACCGAGCAACTGATCTGTGCGCTGAGACTCCACAACAATGCGGGCATGGTTGCCCTGGATGCAATGGAAGTTTCGTGCCTTGACACATCCACATGAGCAAATCTTGCATACGATTTATGACGGGAAATAATATCGTTACCTCTTGAAATAAAAATTATGAGATGTGATGGTTGGTTTCTTACTTTATGATTTGGTCGTCTGCCTAAAATGTGTGTATCGCATTGCCGAAGATGATTAGCATAAAGCGGACAAAATAAACAAATGTGTTTACCGCATTGCCAAGGATGTCATAAATCCACTTGGCCTCTACAAAATTCCTAATTTAGAGGCAAGTGCTAAAAGGCTGATCAACCTGATGCTATCTTGGCCTTAATTATTTTTAGAGAAATATTTATAAATTAGCCCGTTAAACTGCAAGTATTTTTGTTGGTATATTAAACTGCAAGTATAGAGGACGAGAGAAATTTCCTAAAGCCCTTTGTCGATCTCTTTGGCCCGTGCTAAACTTTCCTTTATTTTCTCAGGCTCCTCGCCTTGTCGCCATGCCGCCAGCCGTCCCAGGTACCGGCAGCATGGGTCCAAGGAATGGTTTCCATCACCTTGTCGTCTCCCTCGTCACGACAAAGACTGGAGGGTGTAGATTTGTCAGGAGTGGAAGGCATCGGGTGACCAACACAGTCAGAAGAAACATGACAGACGGGGTGGGAAAAGACACATCAGTAGAGGAGGAAATGGGGAAAACCGTGCAGAGAAAGAAAAAAAGGGAAGAGAAAAATGTTAATCTGACTTGCAGGTCCCACCCGAGACACAAGCATCATCTAGGGCTCTATGTGTAGTACTATTTTCATAGAAGCCAGTGAACCACTTTTGAGGCCCAACATTTTGGACATCTTTTTTTAGGAAGACACCCGAAGACATTTGTATTTGATACGAGTGCGCAAACAAACGGTACAGAGAACCCACCTACACGCATAAGCGTATAGACACCGACTGACGAGGTTATACTCTGCGGGTACCCAACGTAAGGGTACCTGGTGCACGTGATGATTAAAGAAGCCCAAGTTTAATCGAAGCCCACGAAGGAAGACCCAAGACGAAGAGTGCTTTCCAAGTTAGATTAAGCTATAGTCGGTTAAGGCTTTCCATACATGTAAATTTAGTCGGTTACGTATCCCGAGACCCGGCCTCCTATATAAAGGCTGGGAGGGTGATCGATCAAGGACAAGCAATCCATAGCCACCAGAACCCCGACGAGATCAGCAACTCACCGGACCTTTGTAACCCTCATATTCACGACATCAAATACAGACAGGCAGGAAGTAGGGGTGTTACCTCACTCGAGAGCCCTGAACCTGGGTAAATCCCGCTTGTCAGCCGTCGATTTCACTAACACTACGCGTTCTCTACCACACAATCAACCCTAGGTACCTAAACCATGGGACTTGCGAGGGCACACCTCGTCACCGACAGGCGGCCCCAAAACTGCAGCCCACGCGCAGTGAACGAGCTAGCACTCCAACGGGGAACAAGGCAACTAACCGAGTCACTGATTTGTGGGCCCAAAGCGTCGATTAACCACAAGCCTCCAATCCTAGGGAGATTAGTAGTTGTAGAGATTTATCAAGTAAAACATTACTGGCATCATATTTTTAAAGTTGTGTTCATGGAATGTGTATGATGAGAAATCCCAGATTCAGGGGAAGAATCTTCACACCTCACTTGTGAATCTCGAGCCTGATGATCGAGTTCGAGTATTCAACATGATGCTAATTAAGTGGATTTTATTATCTTTTTTTCTTATTTGAGTTTTCGATGTTTCTCTCATTGTGATTTTTTGTGAGGCGATTCTTGCAACATGAGAGATGCATGGTATGCGCTATTTCTGATTTCTCCATATTTTCACATGGCTTTGTCAAAATAGGACATAGACAATACGTGATGTCTGTTGGGAAACCACCGTACTGCATGGGCCTGATGCGTGTAATGTCACACGTCCGTTGGGAACCACAAGAGGAAGGTATGATGAGTGCAGCAGCAAGTTTTCCCTCAGTATGAAACCAAGGTTATCGAACCAGTAGGAAGTCGACGTTGCTTCGAAGGTGTTGGTGAAGGAGTGTAGTGCGGCGCAACACCAGGATTCCGGTGCCAACGTGGAACCTGCACAACACAATCAAACTACTTTGTCCCAACGAAACAGTGAGGTTGTCAATCTCACCGGCTTGCTGAAAACAAAGGATTAGGCGTATAGTGTGGAAAATGATGTTTGCTTGCAGAGAATGAAAAGAACAATGATTGCAGTAGGTTGTATTTCAGATGTAAAAGAATGGACCGGGGTCCACAGTTCACTAGTGGTGTCTCTCCATAATAAAATACTAACATGCTGGGTAAACAAATTACAGCTGGGCAATTGACAAATAGAGAGGGCATAACAATGCATAACATGTCATGATGATCACTATGAGATTTACTTGGGCATTACGACAAAGTACACAGACCGCCATCCAGCATGCATCTGTGCTAAATAGTCCACCTTCAGGTTAGCATCCGCACCCCTTCCAGTATTAAGTTGCAAGCAACAGACAATTGCATTAAGTATGGTGCATAATGTAAACAACACTAATATCCTTAGACAAAGCATTGCTGTTTTACCCCTAGTAGCAACAGCACATCCACAACCTTAGAACTTTCTGTCACTGTCCCAGATTAAATGGAGGCATGAACCTACTATCTAGCATAAATACTCCCTCTTGGAGTTACAAGCATAAACTTGGCCAAGCCTACACTAATAACGGAGAGCATGCAAGATCATAAACAACACATATATGATAGATCAATAATCAACTTGACATAGTATTCAATATCATCGGATCCCAGCAAACACAACATGTAGCATTACAATAAGATGATCTTGATCATGATAGGCAGCTCACAAGATCTAAACATGATGGCACAAAAGGAGAAGACAACCATCTAGCTACTGTATGGACCCGTAGTCCAGAGATGAACTACTCACGCATCACTCCGGAGGCAGGCATGGCGATGTAGAGCCCTCCGGTGATGATTCCCCTCTCCGGCAGGGTGCCGGAGGAGAACTTCAGAACCCCCCGAGTTAGGGTTGACGGCGGCGGCGGCAGCGGATGTTTTCTGGAATAATGGCTCGGTGTTTTAGGGTTTTCGCGTCTGGGGAATAAATAGGCGAAGGGGCGATGTCGGTGGAGGCACGGGCCGCTCCCCATGGGGCGCGGCAGGGGGCCCACCCGCGCCAGGTGTGGGGACGGCGCCTCTGCCCCCCTTCGTCTCTCTTCGGACTTCTGGAACGTGTCGGGAAAAATAGGATTGGATTTTGTTTCGTCCGATTCCGAGATATTTCAGAACAGCTTTTCTGAAACCAAAAACAGCAGAAAACAGGAACTGGCACTGTGGCATCTTGTTAATAGGTTAGTCCCAGAAAATGCATAAAAATGCTATGAAGTGTGAATAAAACATGTAGCTATTGGTATAAAACTAGCATGGAACATAAGAAATTATAGATACGTTGGAGACGTATCAAGCATCCCCAAGCTTAGTTCTACTCGTCCTCGAGTAGGTAAACGATAACAACAATAATTTCTGAAGTGACATGCTACCAACATAATCTTGATCAATAATATTGTAAAGCATATGAGCTGAGATCAAATCATTCAAAGCAAAAGTCTATAATTGATATAAGAGACAAAACAAGTTAGTTAAACAAGCTAAAAGTTTTCATGAATGATTGCTTTAAAGACATGAAACCGTACAAGGTTCATTAAAGATGTGTTAAGTATCCAATGTAGGAGTTCTATCCTTCAATTCCAAGCATCAAGTAATTTTCACAACAAGAAGGATTCAGCCAAGTAAAAATAAACATGAACATCATGAATCAACTGTTTCGAAGTCTACTCAACCGGTGAGCGTAAGCATTTGGTTTGGCACCAGGATGTTATGGCTAAAAGAACATTAATGGGGGTTTGGAAGGCCAAAGGAAGAAAGTCTCACAAAGCTATAAGTGATCATTAGACAAGAGGAAGTCTTATAATCGAAGCTATGTAAGGAGTAGTGATTGCCATGCAACGGATGCACATAGAGCTATATGTGTATGAAAGCTCTCCAATGGAACTAGTGGGGGTGCATCCAACTTGGTTGCTCATGAAGACCTAGAGCATTTTTGAGGAAGCTCATCATTGGAATATACAACCCAAGTTCTATAGTGTAAATTCCCCACATAGTTATACTAGTAAACATGAAAACTCTCTCACATGGAGTATAGGTGCTAAACATGAGCACAAATGATGACTATGAATAATGCAGGTGCTGAAACATGAGCACAAGTGTGGATAAAGGATAGTAATGTTGCCCCCTTTTTTTTTTCTTTTTTCTTTTTTCTATTTTTTTCTTTTTTTTCTGTTTCTCTTTTCGATGGCCTCCATGGCTCTTTTCACTTTAGGGGCAACACTCTAATATGACAACACACTTTTTGTACAAATAACTCACAACGAACTAAAACATGATGTATGAAACTGTATGCCTCTGCCAGTGTAGCAGGATATGCAATGATCTAGCGTAACATGGGTAAACCGCACATCAGCTGTATAGAATCATGCAAAGCAATATGTATATGATGAATGACAACAAGTCATGTAATGTAAGATGGAAGTTGCATGGCAATATATCTCGGAACAGCTATGGAAATGCTGTGTAGGTAGGTATGGTGGCTGTTTTGAGGAAGATGTATGGGTTTATGTGTAGGAGAACAAGAGAAAGTCTCCCACGGGTTTGGATGTACTGGCGAAGTATGCACAACTCTCAATGTGAGCAGAAGGCAATGCACAGCACCGAAGAGGCTAGCAAATATGGATGGTGGAAGTGCCAAAAACCGTAGCTCAACATTAGTCAAAAAGAACTCACAAGCTTATTGCAAACATCTAGCAGGTTCAACATTAAGAACATGATTAAAGTTTACTCCAAGAAGGGCCGTTCACGGCGGCACAAGTACCCCGTTAGATCCCTCGACCTTCAGCACAACTTAGTTATTACGAATCACTTTTAGACATGGAAAGCTATCAAGTCCAACTACACCTTCAACAATTTAAATAGAGTTTGTAGTACGGTACAAGCTTAAAGACAACATCCACTAATGATTTTAACTTAATTAACCAGCAAGCTTTACCATCTAAATACCTCAAAACATTTGCAAAGAATCAAGTCATCAAAGTTCAATGATCTACAAGATTATGCAAGTTATTACTATACCACTACCACATGCAGCATTTTCTGAACCAACACATCAACCAAGCAACTAAACAAAAACTCTCCAAGATTTACAAATGAAACAAGAGAGTACTACTCCACAAGAATTAACAGCTCTAAAAGAGATGCATGAAAAACAGGAGCTAAAAGCATAGCAGTAGCTAGATAAGAATACTCAAAAGATATAAGTGAAGAATATGAGTATTCACATGAAAAAGCGGAGCGTGTCTCTCTCCCACACAAGAATGCTAGGATCCAACTTATTCAGAAAAATAAAAACAACAAAAAAAATAAAAGCACACAGACGCTCCAAGTAAAATACATAAAATGTGGAAGAATTAAAATATAGTTTCACTAGAGATGACCTGATAAATTGTTGATGAAGAAGGGGATGCCTTGGGCATCCCCAAGCTTAGACGCTTGAGTCTTCTTGAATATTGCAGGGATGACCCACGGGGGCATCCCCAAGCTTAGGCTTTTCACTCTTCTTGATCACATCATATCATCCTTCTCTCTTGCTCCTTGAAAACTTCCGCCACACCAAACTCAAAGTAACTCATTAGAGGGTTAGTGCATAATCAAAAATTCTCATATTCTACTGTGACACAATCATTACCAAAGCTTCTGGACATTACTACAGCCACTGATGTTTATGGAGCAAAGAAATCCAATCAAACATAGTAAAAGAGGCAATGCAAAATAAAAGGCAGAATCTGTCAAAAACAGAACAGTCTGGAAAGACGAATTTTTTCGAGGCACTTAACTTGCTCAGATGGAAAAACCCAAACTAATGAAAGTTGCGTACATATATAAGGATCATGCGTGATTTTTTCAGAATTTTTGAATTTTCTGTAGCGCATACAGCTCAAAACGGTGGACAGCAAAAATCTGTCACTGCGCAGAAATCCAATTTTAGCAACAACTTTCAACTAGAGACTTTACTTGGCACAACAATGCAATAAAATAAAGATACAAAGGAGTTGCTACAGAAGTAAACAACACCTTGACTCAAAATAAAATAAAATGACAGAAAATAAAAAGGTGGGTTGTCTCCCATAAGCGCTTTTCTTTAACGCCTTTCAGCTAGGCGCAGAAAGTGAAAATCAAGTGTTCTCAAGAGAGAAGCATCAACATCATAATTTGTTCTAATAATAGAATCAAAAGGCATCTTCATTCTCTTTCTAGGGAAGTGTTCCATACCTTTCTTGAGAGGGAATTGATACTTAATATTCCCCTCTTTCATATCAATAACAGCACCAACAGTTCGAAGAAAGGGTCTTCCCAAAACAATAGGACAAGATGCATTGCATTCAATATCCAAAACAACAAAATCAACGGGGACAAGGTTATTGTTAACCGTAATATGAACATTGTCAATTCTCCCCAAAGGTTTCTTCATAGAGTTATCAGCAAGATGAACATCCAAATAACAGTGTTCCAAAGGTGGCAAGTCAAGCATATCATAAAGTTTCTTAGGCATAACAGAAATACTTGCACCAAGATCACATAAAGCATTACAATCAAAATCATTCACTTCATTTTAATGATGGGCTCCCAACCATCTTCCAACTTCCTAGGGATAGAAGCTTCAAGTTTTAATTTCTCTTCCCTAGCTTTTATGAGAGCATTTGTAATATGTTTTGTAAAAGCCATGTTTATAGCACTAGCATTAGGACTTCTAGCTAGCTTTTGCAAGAACTTAATAACTTCAGAGATGCTACAACCATCAAAATCAAAATCATTATGATCAAAAGTAATGGGACCATTCTCCAATACTTCGAAAAATTTCAGCACCTTTATCAGAAACAGTTTCAGCAGTTTTAGGCAATTTTGCACGCTTTGTTAGAAGTGGAAACATTGCCAACATCAATAACATTACCATTGATAGTAGGAGGTTTATCAACATGTGAAGCTTCAGCATTACTAGTGGTGGTAATAGTACAAACTCGAGCTATACTATTCTTTCTATCAATTTCAGCTTCTCTTTCCCACCTAGCATGCAATTCAGCCAACATCCTAATATTGTTGTCAATTTTAACTTGGATAGCATTGCTGTAGCAAAAGGCTTAGTATCTTTAACCTCATTAGGCATAACTTTCAGTTTCAAAAGATCAACATCAAGAGCAAGACTATCAACCTTAGAAGCAAGAACATCAATTTTACCAAACTTTTCCTCAACAGATTTGTTAAAAGCAGTTTGTGTATTGATAAATTCTTTAAGCATGACTTCAAGATCAGAGGGTACACTCCTACTATTGTTGTAAGAATTACCATAAGAATTCCATAACCACTACCACTATTAGAAGGATATGGCTTATAGTTGTCGTTACCAAAATTATTCCTATAGGCATTGTTGTTGAAATTGTTATTTTTAATGAAGTTCACATCAACATGCTTTTCTTGAGCAACCAATGAAGCTAAAGGAACATTATTAGGATCAACATGAGATT
Organism: Poa pratensis; assembly: GCA_947311845.1. Lineage (NCBI taxonomy): Eukaryota > Viridiplantae > Streptophyta > Magnoliopsida > Poales > Poaceae > Poa > Poa pratensis. The sequence goes on along the minus strand of CAMZMU010000027.1, from coordinate 57,112,990 downwards.
TACCACTCACAAGTATAGACATAATGATTGATACGTCCATTTAGGCGCCAAAGCTTTTCATAAATTACTGTCAGGAAAAATCATTTTGGACACTTTCAAACATATGATGCCTTGGAAAGTCAACATGATTAATAGCAAAAAAATACGGGGTAAGAGTTAAGGTCAGTTTATTGGTAGAGCAGATTATATAAGTATAAGAAATAAATACCGCATGCACACAAAACAACATTATATCGATCTCTCTTCATACAATCTCGGTCGATAAGAAAATTTAAAAGACACTAATACGAGGATTTCAGGGGAACACATAAAACCAAAATTAAAAGTTACTAAATTGATTCATTAGTTTACTCATCAGTTTGCAATGTTTTTGAACGCTAACAATCTTAACCTATATATGGAACTCAAACTCATATTTGTGTATCTGTTCTTTATATCTTTATATGATAAAAACAATTGGTCAATTCTGCTTGCAACACTTTTAAATCACACGTTCAAACATATGATGCCTTGGCAAGTCAACATGATTAATAGCGAAAAAATACGGGGTAAGAGTTAAGGTCAGTTTATTGGTAGAGCAGATTATATAAGTATAAGAAATAAATACCGCATGCACACAAAACAACATTATATCGATCTCTCTTCATACAAACTCGGTCGATAAGAAAATTTAAAAGACACTAATACGAGGATTTCAGGGGAACACATAAAACCAAAATTAAAAGTTACTAAATTGATTCATTAGTTTACTCATCAGTTTGCAATGTTTTTGAACGCTAACAATCTTAACCTATATATGGAACTCAAACTCATATTTGTGTATCTGTTCTTTATATCTTTATATGATAAAAACAATTGGTCAATTCTGCTTGCAACACTTTTAAATCACACGTTCAAACATATGATGCCTTGGCAAGTCAACATGATTAATAGCGAAAAAATACGGGGTAAGAGTTAAGGTCAGTTTATTGGTAGAGCAGATTATATAAGTATAAGAAATAAATACCGCATGCACACAAAACAACATTATATCGATCTCTCTTCATACAAACTCGGTCGATAAGAAAATTTAAAAGACACTAAAATCCTTGGACCAAAGGCAATTGCGCGGCTAGATAAACTTTTTATAGTTTTCCTTACCTACCACAAAAAGAAACGCTGGTATAAAGCAATGCATCGAAAGGATCATCGTTGGTCAACAAAAAAAACTAGGAACATGGTGCACTGAGAAATGTACATACTTTGTGGCACAACAAAATATTAGAGATATGCAAATGTTAATTAAAATATACTCTATATTATTTTCCTTTTCACCAAATCAAAGAATAACATTGAACGGATTGGGAACACAAATTATGAATTCGCCTGACACATAACCTGTTTAAGTGATATATGTTTATGGTTAAAAAAGGAAGCTGATAAAACCAAATGCTACAAAAAATTATTTAAGACCAAATAAACATTCAAAACTCTTATAATCTCATATAAGCATGTTGCGTATAGGGGATCGCTGAAATCTTCGTTGGGAAGTATTACCCAAACTTATATTTCGACTCGATGGGAACACAAGAATACCAATAAGACTTTAGCAATTGAGGCGTCACTCTCAACCACACATGTATATCAATAAACTTGCAGCAGTGATAGCGATGGCAGTAGGATGATTCAACAAGCAAAATAAAACAACTGTAGTAAACAAGGGTTTCCCAGTTTTCACCGGAAAAATGAAAGTGTAACTCAGATATTTAAAACGTAGGCATGAGGTGATAGCGGGGTGTTGCATGAATAAGATTGATCATATAATATTATATAAATAGCAATGGGACTTATCTCTAACTCCGATATATGTAGGTATGTGTTCCATAAATAGTTATGTGTACTAACCAAGAGAATTTACACAATATCTATTGTCCTACATGCCCATTTCACCGGGGCCAACTTGGAACTACAGGTAATTAAGGTCTACCCTTTCGAATAGCCCGGAACAATGCATTAACACTTCATGAACATATAGAATCGTCAAACTAAAACATCTCCCCCTTGTTTTTCCTATATGTCACTTTTAGGGTTCGTAGGTTCAACATAATAGTAGGTGATACACTTTGCAGATAAATACCAAACTCAATTATATGACGGGGCAAAATAAGTTCAGTACTAAAATCATGCCACTCGAGACCTAGTAGCAAGCATTAAACATAGCATAAGTGTATCAACAAAATACAAAAATATCCTCAAGATAAACCCCTAAGATCTCAGACAAGGGGTATCATTAAATGATCAATCTCATCCAAATCCCCATCCACCTCATATGCCTACAGCGGACTACTCACACATGGTGATGGTGAGGGAGTTCATGGTCGATGGAGATGAAGGCGGTGAAGATGGTGGTGAAGACAGCCTCCGGATCCCTCCTCCGGGGGAGAAATTCTGGATCAGTCTGTCTTCGAAAACAAAGATCGTGGTGGCGGCGGCGCTCTATTTCGCAAAAGCTCCTTTTCTTTTAGGTCAACCACTTTTTCGTATATATGAGGGGGTACGCGAAAGCCGAAGGAGAGGCGGTGCCCGAGGCCCAAGATGGATGGGCCCACGCAACCAAGTAATCTCGCCACATGGGGCCCACTCTTCTGGACCTCGGACGCTTCCTCGTGCCCATCTTTTGCACGATGTCCTTCTTTTCCATAAAAACTAGCGGGGTGGCCCGCGCAATTGCGCGGCTAGAATTGTGATTTATTGTTATATTCATAATTTCAAATTTTTAGTATACATGCTTTGAATAATTATTTTACTATCATCAAAGCCATAGCCTTCTTATCTTATCTTGACTCTACCGTTCCTCTCCATAGCATCGAGGTGTGAGGAATTTCCTCAGTGACCACAGATTGATGAAACCTCCACTTTGTTGCATATCATGGCAAACATTGGACTTTAAGAAAATATACAATTAAATACACGTATACATAGGCTTCTAGCCTTAATGAGCCCGGCTAGTGATTTAGTTTTGCAATTTAATTAAGTCTCTAGCTCAGCTCGTTCGTTGTGAATTATCTAACTATATTATTATGTATGCAGAATGAAGATCACTGAATGCAGAAACCGCGTCTTTAGTATTGGGTTCATTGACCCATATTTCTTTCATTCAGTTGTCGTCAAGTACAATGCCGAAGTCATAGAGAATAACTTGCTCAAGTCTTTACTGAGGCAAAATACCTGCGAAGAAATACTTTTTCCTTACAACTTCTCGTGAGTGTTATTTTACCTCTTCTATCCATTCTATTTTGCTTACTCCTTGTTTTTAGTGTAGTCGATGAATCATGGACATATAAACGTGTGCAGAGACCACTGGATTTTGCTAATCATTAGAGTTGACCAAGGAGTCGTTCAAGTCATGGACTCGTTAAGGAAAAGTATGGACTTGTGGGACGACCTGAAAGAAATTCTTGACAAGTAATTTCAGTCATCATCACTCTATATCGACATCTTTCGTTCATTTTGTGATATCAAGTAATTAATAACTCATTTCATTATTTTCTTCTGCCGGGCAGGGTTTGGGAACGGTTTAAGAAGAAGGTTAAAGGGAAATGGGAAGATAAGTTGTATTTTTATGAAACCAACGTAAGTATAGTAGTACATATATATGTCTGCGCAACTATTTAATTTCAGTTTCAATACCATTATCATGCTTGATTGTTATTTTGATTAAATTCTTTTTTTTGTAATGTGGTGTATGAAGCAGGCACAAGGGACAAATTTATGTGCCTACTACGTTTTCGAGTACATTCGACTTTTTGTCACTGAGCGGAATAGACAAACCAGAACTGCAAACGTATGTATACAATATTCAAATATTAGGTTGAATTTCATTCATAAATTTGATGATTTCAAACACCTCACACATATATTTCTTATATTGATCTAGATGGAAAAAGATCGGGACAAGCTACTACCACAGCTGCGCCTAAAAGCAATTCAAGAGGAATTGGCGGGATTTTTAAACAGGAGGTCCTGAACAAAAACGGAGAATTTTATCACGGTGATACTTATTGTATTCCGTAGAGAAACATGCTTTCGGTGTAGTAGCTGTCCATCCTTGACGTGTGAGAAACATGCTTTCGGTGTAGTATAAACTCCCGGCCATGCATGTATGTTATGAATCATACTCCCGGTCATTAATTATGTGTATGACTTTATGTATATGATTACTTATTATGTGTATGACTTTATTTGTTTGTATGATTACTTATTATGTGTTTTCTACTAGTAAAAAAAAACGAAACAAAAAGCAAACAAAAAAATGAAACTAAAATATAAAAAAAAGCAGAAACTCTTTGGTCCCGGTTGGTAATACCAACCGGGACCAAAGGTTCCCGGGCATGACGCGCGCAGCGCTGCCCACGTGGGGACACTTTGGTCGCGGGTCGTGGACACCCGGGACCAAAGGCCCCCCCTCTAGTCCCGACCCTTTAGTCCCGGGTCCAGAACCGGGACGAAAGGCCCTCTGGACCCGCGACTAAAGGTCGGTTTTCTACTAGTGTCAATTTATGTTTTCCTCTTCGTGTCGCCATTGATTCAGACCTGTATCGTGGCCTTCACCAGTCGTCGCTTTACACCGGATCGACCTGGCCAATTCGCCATACGGACTCGATGAAGAGCTTGCACCAATTGTGTTCGTCAGCTTCCTTGCCAAGAACAAATTTGAGCGTTAGCAAATATGCAAAATAATATAAAGCATGAAAAATAAGTTCAGTAACAATTCTCATTATTTTTGCGCACTTGTTGGATCTACCAGATCCTTTCTCCATCGAACTGCACACACATCTTTGACCAATTCCAGCAAGTATAGATGGTAGTTCAGCTAAATACAACCGTTGGAAAATTTGAAGCCATGGGGCTGAATTTATCAACCGACGAAGGCTAAGGAAGTGAGAGCAAACCATGTATAAAGAGCTCTCTTGTTGACAGGCAGAACAATCCAGGAAAACATGACTATAAGACGCAGGAACTGTTTAGTACTGAAAATATAACTTAAGAATCGGCCTCTTAGAAACAAAGATAATTTGACTTGTGCATAAGTGTGGACGTGTAGTATCCTTCAATGCCAACATCCACTTCTTGCTAGCTAACGTCTTGACGTGAATTGGTCGGCAAAAACTAACCAAGTAAACCACCAGACAATTAATTAGATTGTGTTTCCACCAATGTTTCTCAAGGTATGATGCTCAGCTGCACAAAAAGATCAAAGAACACTTAGAATTTAAAGTGTAGAGAAAGAGCTCATCCAAATATGCATCTTGAATAATACCACGGATGTGAATACTCACTTCTGAACTTCATGCTAATTAAATGCACCAGTGAACCTAGCTGCCGCTTTCCTTCTTGCGCTATAAAACCTAGCACATCGATGGATCACTGATCACTCCATATATATGTTTGTCAAGCTATAAAATCATGGTTCTTTGTATGTTTGTCAAGCTCGCTGTCGTGGGATTGCCGTCCACGCCTCGCTGGGGCATTGCAGGGGACGATGGAAGCGATACCCATCAGGCTAAGGTTTCTCCATCATGCAAAACATATAGGCTCGCCGTTGAAGAGGACGCCACCAGCCAAACCTATAAAAAAAGAAGCAAAGAATTAAAATCGTTTAGAAAATAGATATTGCGAAATATCACCGCACTGTCTTGCCTCCTAATTCCGGAGCGTCTCATTGTACCTTCAGGTGATCCAAAAATCAAGATACTATAACAGCCGTACTTTTGAATCGCGGAGCGTCTCACCAACTGAGAGCACAAATCAATAATCCACTCTCCTATCCAATGTCTTCAGTTTACCGATTGTTTGATCGATAAAAACTTCAAGATGTCTAGCGTGTCTGCCCTCTTCAGTTTGCTGATCGTCCGGCCAGGCGTCTCATTGTACCTTCAGTTGGTCCAAAATCAAGATACCATTAAAAGTCGTACTTTTGAATTGCAGAGGATCCCATCCTAGCTTCAGTGATCCAACTGAGTATAGACTCAACAATCCAATCTCATATCCAAACATCAGGATGGTCACCATGGCTTCCGCATACTGTTTCTTCCGTTTGACGATCGTTTGATCGATAAAAACATGTCAGCGTGTCTGCCTTCTTCAGTTTGCTGATCGTCCGGTCGGGACGGCCTTTCATGACCAGCGCACCATAATCGCTCTGGCGAGACTGCAGCCTTCCCTAGAGTTGGTCCAAAGTTTGACGATCCTTACGCGTGTGTTCTTTGATTGGATGCAAAAAATCAATCGTACTCCAAAGCTTGGTGCTTGTCTTATCCACGTTATTAAGCCTGCAACAGAAGACTGCATACTGTCTATATGCCATCTTCTTCCTTGTGGTGGCAAGTGCAAGACCATGTCTTCTCTAGATTCCGCACTGAAAAAACCGGTGCCAGATAGCAGACAAAGCTTTATTGCGGCAGCGCGCGGAACCTTGTGCCTCTGTGATGGCGAGCATAGAGGGGCTGTGTTGTTTCTTCCGTCCATGAGGCGAGCGAGATTGAAACATTGGGCTGCTGAGGAGGTCGGACTTACGGCTGGCCGAGTCCGTCGAGGAAAATACGGCGGTGATTGCGGCGTGCAATCACGACAGTCTAGGGCAAACTCACGGCACTCTTACGATGATATATATTAGGTGCAGATGAAGACGTCTCCTATTACAACACGAAAAGTGCCGGCCATGAAGTTTATCTAGCTGGGTGGCCCGCGCAATTGCGCGGCTAGATCAAACACTTTTCTCATGTTATAAATGCAAAACTTGAGTAATTTCATAGTTTAGGACTCGAGTTCTATTATGTTGTACTGAAGTCTACCCTTCAATTTGCATTTCCCTTGAAACTACAGAAATTGATTTTGACTCCTCGCTAGTAACATCATGAAAGATAAGTGATTTATTGGATATACCATATGGGATGATGAATGGAAATTACAATACCTCTGGTAGATGCGTAAGAAGTAAGTTTTTTTAAGAATATCCAGCACGATATAATATTAGGAAATTAACTGGCGTATTTAGAGGAGTGATTTTTAAGTAACAGAACAAATAGTACCTACACCAAGAACAGCTCATACGGCTCTCACGCAAGTTTCACCCCGAGGAGATAACAATGTGGAAAACCAATTCAGAAAATCGTATTATTTCCTCTTTTAATAAATATGGTTTCATAAGGAGATAACTAACAAAAATACCTGGCAACCATACTATATAGTTCTAAAAAAAGAGAAACAAAATAATAATATTTCCATTCTGATGAACTGGGAGCATCATATGAAAGTTTAATATGCATCACTTCCACATCGAAACTGATAGATTTCGTCACTTACATCAAAGTTCAAAAGCTCTGTAAGAACCCCATATTTTAGAGAGACCAGATAATCACTCTGTTTAACTTAGACTTCACTCTGCCATATGCCCGAAGACTTTACCTTCAACGACCAGATTGTTTCACCTACAGAAAGAGTACATTTAATGGTTAAGAAAATACAGAGTCACATCTGCTACAATGCATGTTGTCGGACTCGGCATAATACCTTTTTTTACATGACATATTGGTTAGTAAATAAATAGTTAGGAAAAGAAGGTTAGTTTTATTGTTGTGTTGTCCATCGGTCGTATTTATGCAGAGCTATTACCACAGGTACGCAACCCGCAACCAATTCCTCAGCTAACATTGGTGCTGCTTGTTTAACATTCTTTTTTGCTACTCATCGTCATAGCTCGAAGTCATAGTCCAATGCAACAGGCAAGCTAGGTAAAATATTATCGATTCGTATAGCGTGGACTTGTAGACCATTACCACAGAAATGATCTATGTTTTAAATGGCTTACATGGAGAAACACATTCATGAGCATATGACGGGCTTAAAGAAAATCCAGAAAATTAATCAAGTCATGGTAGACCTGTGAAGAAGTAATCAAACAAATAAAATGACAAATCGAGAAATCACCTGCTTGTTCATCCCTTCATGTTCTGCATGTATGGAGAGGATTGTGCGTTGCCTTTTAGTAAGCAGGGAACGTCACATAGAGGCATAAATTGAGGGTACTTGGGTACCTAAGATAATGTATTGACTGATGAGTTCTCTATCAAAAAGTATAAACAAATATGGTGATTAAATATCCTTGATTGGATATTGTGGTACGATGCCTCAATATCAAAAACCCAAAATAAGAAAGTAAACACTTGACATATTTAACCTTTTTCCAGATGAAATGAATTATAAGGGCACATATACTGTTCGTCAATGCATAGAGTTAAAGGAATATGATCTAAAATAATTGATGAACGACTGGCCATGCACAAAAAAACATGATTTGCAAAATATCACGGCTGATCTAAAACATCGCACCAGAAGTTTTACTTTGTACTCCGAAAAAATTATTCAAATGAAGAAGTACAAAAGAAGTAGTTTGTTTTTACCTGAAATCAATCTTTTAAACTGATAGTTCACTCAATTTTGCCCCCATTGAATATGGATTCTTGCTTGGGTCAACGTTGTATCTACGACAGTCTAACACGCTCGATGTGATACTTCAGTTCATATGCATAGACATACTACTCTAGCTGCTTCCATTCAATTATTTTGTTTAATGTCCACGTCACTATCTATTAAATCATGTTCAGCACAATGAAGATTCATAAAGATCATAATTATATTGTTATAGAAAATACAATAATTACTTCTAAATGGATAGAATGGATCAATTACCCCATCTTCTGCTTTGTTATTGAAGTACCGCTTCTCAAGCTTGTCATCAGGCACAAATGGTTTTTTACCGCATAGTTTTGCATGCCGGGAGTGAGATTTTTGTTGTTTAGTCCGAGTCGAAAGATAAGTTTCCGTCCACACAATTGTTGTATGACCGTTGGAATATCTTGGGATTTTCCATCGAGAGAGTCTAGCAAGACTAAGACTGACGTGTTGAGCATTCGCTTGGCTTCATCATCAAATAAAGTGCAACCTGTAGTAGAGCTGAATGCGGTACCTAACATCCCATTTTAATAGTGCAAGAAATATGAAAATAAACCGTGATGTTCAGATTAATAGAATGTTACAAATACAGAAACAATAAATAACATTAGATGATTATTCCATACCACAACATCAAACATGGATGTATATATATCCTGGTTTCCTGGCCAATTTGAAGCGGACTGAAGAAGATCGAACGTGCCCTTGCTGACGTCGTGGTGCCGCATGAGGAACTACATGCCCGGCATCGCGACATCGAGCAGGTCCCTGTCCATGGACACGTATCATGGTGCCTGCATGGCCATGTAGACCGCCGGCAATAGATTTTCAGATTGATTGCAAGTTCGCAACATGTAATGAGCTTCAAAGTGTTGGACCGTCAGAAAAGATTATTCACACAAAAAACATAATTTAAATAGTTGATTCTAAATAGCTTAAATTGCTTATGCTACAAACATAAATATAAAGAGGTACATTTTAATCATAGCATATCCATACTATTAATACTATGATTTAGAGGCACTGCTTTTAGGTTAGGAACTGCAATATTTGCTGAGATGGTAATGCCGTTCCTGAAACCCAGATACGAAGAAACCACCAATAACAGTCCAGTCTTTCCCTCCCTGATTTGACCTTCTCATCCTGTATGTTCTCCCATCTCCGAGTGTTTTAGGTATGGCTGAAAAAACAGAGCTAACTAATGTGAGATGAAGAGAGATCATCTAGAAAAGAAGAACGGATGAACCGGACTGCACTTTTCTGTGTATTAGATCCATGAACATACCTGATGGCTACCCTTGTATAGGTGGTTTTCATCGTCAGATCCACGGAGATTGCAGTTGTCGCAACGGTCGCTGGCCATGGGCTGCCATTGTGCTGCACCTTTTACTGCGTTTGTCCTGCCGCAAGCTTTGCATGGCCCTCATCACCATAGCGCCATCTGGTGTTAGAGATGTAAAGACACAACAGTTGCATGTTTGATTTTCCTGACTTTCCATGGCAATATGATCGATTTCGCAGATTTTCGCTCAAATACTCGAGCCTCGTTAGCCTTGGATGATCAGAGAAGCTCACGTCTCACGGCCGACTTTGTCTTATGTTGCTCCCGCCGCCATGAGAGACACCATGCAGCCTGACCTAGGTTTGAGGTAATCGGCGGACAGAGGAAAGATAAAGCGGCAATCAACCGTCGAGGCTAACGTGTTGGTTACTGCTCATTACGTCGAGGAAAACATGCAAACATGTTAGTTACTACTTCTTCCAAGGGTTGATCGATCTATTATTCGTGGACGTGGGATAGAAGGACTCGGGATGTAGCATTAAAAAATCGGCACTGCAGGCCGGACGTTTGAAAATTATTTCCTAAGCTTAGCTATAGGTTAGGACGTGTTGAGGCTGGACATCTACTCGTACCTTTTAGCTTGCACGTAAATCTCCACCATTAGTAATATGGTGCTAAATCTCCGCCGTTGGTTGTCTTGTGTTTTAATTATATAATAGATTTACTGTTATTCATTGATATATTTCATATTTAGAGATGATACTTATGTTATTTTACCTGTTTTGCATGTTTCATCATTATTGGAGGATTATTCACCGGAGTCAGGACTCTGCTGGAAAAAGCATCGTCAAGATACGATATTTCTGGAGTTCAACAATTCGAAGAAAATATACAGAAGCTTCTATTTTGTCAGATGACGGAGGGAGCCAAAAGGGGAGACCAAGGTGGGCCACCGTGGGCCCTCCCCACACGGTGGCACGGCCCCCTATGCTGCCGCGCCACCATATGGGGAGGAGGCCCAGGCCCACCTCAGCCGTCGCCCCTTCGCGTACTTCATCATCCAGAAACCCTAAGACTCGGGGGATCATCGAGGATAGACAGCGCCGCCTCCTCGAGGCGGAAAACACCAGAGAGAGAAAAGGTCTCCGGTAGGGAGAAATCTGCCGGGGAAATTCCCTCCCGGAGGGGGGAAATCGTCGCCATCGTCACCGTCATCAAGCTAGACTTCATCGGGATCATCATCACCATCATCTCCATCGCCGACACCGTCATCTCCACCGCTCCACTCCGTTCCGCTGTAACATCTAGGGTTGAATCTTGTGTATTTCATAGGGGAAACTTTCTCGGTGTTAATTACTCCTTGTGGTTGATTCTATTGAGTGAAACCGTTGAATTAAGGTTTATGTCCAGATTGTTATTCATCATTATATCACCTCTGATCATGATCCATATGATGTCTTGTGAGTAATTCGTTTAGTTCTTGAGGACATGGGTGAAGTCTAAATGTTAGTAGTGAATTATGTTGAGTAATATTTAATGGTTTGATATTTAAGTTGTGGTGTTATTCTTCTAGTGGTGTCCGACTACATGACACTTCACCTTTATGGGCCTAGGGGAATGCATTGTGTATTCGTTTGCTAATTGTGGGGTTGCCGGAGTGACAGCAACCTGAACCCCCGTTGGTATATCGATGCATGAGGGATAGCAGGATCTCAGAGTTTAAGGCTGTGGTTAGATTTATCTTAATTACTTTCTTGTATTTGTGGATGCTTGCAGGGGGTATAATCACAAGTATGTATTAGTCCTAGGAAGGGCGGTGCTTTAGCATAGGTTCACCCACACAACACTTATTTTTTTTTAGATAAGGGGGTGCGGATCCCCGGCCTCTACATCAAAATGATGCACACAGCCATCCGCAATTATTCAACAAAGCTTACAAGTTACAACACTGATCAAACCGAAGTCCACCGCTCGGCAACAAAAAGTCGCTACAACTATGATGGAGGTGGACATGATCAAAGCCGCATGTCTTGAACTCCCACCTACGCGCATCATCTACAACCGGAGTACCGGTCCAGCAGACCCTCAACGCGCAACGCATGCGCGCGCTACAGAAGTCGCTTTCGCCATCTTCTTCTAACCCATCTTCAGGCAAAGATCAACGCCATGACCTTGCAAGGTCAGCCGGCGACGTCGCCATGACGCCAAACAGCACCACTGCCCTGCCCTCGTTCATTCGCACGCATCCACGCCGAGACCCCACTGCACCATGCTGCCGAGTCACTATTGTCGAAGCGGAAAATGGCACGCCGCTCCACCATCAGACCTCTCCAGCCAGGATGTGCTCCAACACGATGCCCCCAAGGAGGAGAGCGACACCGGAAGTGCCGCCATCGTGCGACCCGGGACACCCAGATCTGGAGTTTCCTCCGGAGCATCAGGGAGGGAGGCTAGAGCGTCGCAGCAACGACTCCTTCAACAAGGTAACAACGCCCGCGGGCGCCGCCGTCGTCGGCTCCGCCATCGGAGCCCAGCTCTCGCCGACCGACACTCTTTCCTCCAAGATCCTCCGCAAAGGAACCAGAGAGGCAGGAGGACGCCAAGATCGGAACCCTCACTGCTCCTCACTCCTCGCGGAGATCTGATCCGCTGCAAAGGAACCAGAGAGGCAGGAGGACGCCAAGATCGGAACACTCACTGCTCCTCACTCCTCGCGGAGATCTGATCCGCGCCACCAACGCCTGAAATCCGCAGGCCGACGAAGCCAGCCGCCGCATCCGGGGTGCCGACGCCGGCAGGATCCAACCCCACCTCCCAGCCGCCATCATGGAGGTCCCGGGTCGCCGCCGCCGCCGTTGTGAAAGACAGAGGCGCCTCCCCTGCCGTCCGTCCACGCCCTAGCGACGGACGCCGCCACGCGCTGCCGAGGAGGACGCCGTGGCACCCGGTAGCGCCACGCCTCCGCCAAGGACACCGGCCCGCGCCGGCCCCCTCGACTTGGGAGGACAAACGATCCTCGCCGCCGCCGGCCAGCCAGGCTGTGCCCGGCCGAGATCAATGGCGACGGCGAGGGGAGGGACAATGATGATTAATCAACTATATGAAGCGAAAGCACTAGACTAAATTCCCGTGTGTCCTCAAGAACGTTTGGTCATCATAAGTAAACAAACCGGCTTGTACTTTGCTGTAGAAAGGATTGGACCACTCGCTGCAATTATTATTACCGCATTTTACTTACTTGTATTTTATTTATCTGCTATATCAAAAATCCCTAAAAACTTGTCTGTGAGCATTTACAGTGAATCCTTCATCGAAACTGCTTGTCAACACCTTCTGCTCCTCGTTGGGTTCGACACTCTTATTTATTGAAAGTACTACGATACACCCCCTATACTTGTGGGTCATTAATGATATCAATCTTTTCACTCAAGGAAGAGGTTTCTTCAACAGAATTTACCTTCTTACCTTGAGGAGCCCTTTCAGTGTGCCATTCGGAGTAGTTGATCATCATATCATCAAGGAGTTTTGTTGCTGCACCTAAAGTGATGGACATAAAGGTTCCTCCAGCAGCCGAATCCCGCAAATTCCTTGAGGAAAAATTTAATCCTGCATAAAAGGTTTGGATGATCATCCAAGCAGTCAGTCCATGGGTAGGGCAATTCTTTACCATAGATTTCATTCTCTCCCATGCTTGGGCAACATGTTCATTATCAAATTGCTTGAAGTTCATAATGCTACTTCTCAAAGATATAATTTTAGCAGGAGGATAATATTTTCCAATGAAAGCATCTTTGCATTTTGTCCAAGAATCAATACTATTTCTAGGCAAAGATAGCAACCATTTTTTAGCTCTTCCTCTCAAAGAGAAAGGAAATAATTTCAGTTTTACAATATCCCCATATATATCCTTATACTTTTGCATCTCACAAAGTTCAACAAAATTATTAAGATGGGCAGCAGCATCATCAGTACTAACACCAGAAAATTGTTCTTTCACAACAAGATTTAACAGAGCAGGTTTAATTTCATAAAAGTCTGCTTTAGAAGCAGGTGGAGCAATGAGAGTGCATATGAAATCATTATTATTTGTGCTAGTGAAGTCACACAACTTGGTGTTCTCAGGAGTACTTATTTTAACAAAATAAAAACTAGGCCGAAATAACAAAAGTAAAACAAGTAACTATTTTTTTTTGTGTTTTTTGATATAAAGAAAGCAAACAAGACAAAAAAAAAATAAAGCAAGACAAAAACAAAGTAAAGTGATTGGGCGTGAGAGACTCCCCTTGCAGAAGCAATTCGGCCTCCCCGGCAACGGCGCTAGGAAAAGTGCTTGATGCGTGTAATGTCACACGTCCGTTGGGAACCCCAAGAGGAAGGTATGATAAGTGCAGCAGCAAGTTTTCCCTCAGTATGAAACCAAGGTTATCGAACCAGTAGGAAGTCGATGTTGTTTCGAAGGTGTTGGTGAAGGAGTGTAGTGCGGGGCAACACCAGGGATTCCGGTGCCAACGTGAAACCTGCACAACACAATCAAACTACTTTGTCCCAACGAAACAGTGAGGTTGTCAATCTCACCGGCTTGCTGAAAACAAAGGATTATGCGTATAGTGTGGAAAATGATGTTTGCTTGCAGAGAATGTAAAAGAACAATGATTGCAGTAGGTTGTATTTCAGATGTAAAGGAGTGGAGCGGGGTCCACAGTTCACTAGTGGTGTCTCTCCATAATAAAATACTAACATGCTGGGTAAACAAATTACAGCTGGGCAACTGACAAAATAGAGAGGTGCATAACAATGCATAGACATGTTATGATGATCACTATGAGATTTACTTGGGCATTACGACAAAGTACACATACCGCTATCCAGCATGCATCTGTGCCTAAATAGTCCACCTTCAGGTTAGCATCCGCAGTCCTTCCAATATTAAGTTGCAAGCAACAGACAATTGCATTAAGTATGGTTCATAATGTAAACAACACTAATATCCTTAGACAAAGCATTGTTGTTTTACCCCTAGTAGCAACATCACATCCACAACCTTAGAACTTTCTGTCACTGTCCCAGATTAAATAGAGGCATGTACCTACAATCTAGCATAAATACTCCCTCTTGGAGTTACAAGCATAAACTTGGCCAGAGCCTACACTAATAACGGAGAGCATGCAAGATCATAAACAACACATATATGATAGATCAATAATCAACTTGACATAGTATTCAATATTCATCGGATCCTAGCAAACACAACATGTAGCATTACAATAATATGATCTTGATCATGATAGGCAGCTCACAAGATCTAAACATGATGGCACAAAAGGAGAAGGCAACCATCTATCTACTGTATGGACCCGTAGTCCAGAGATGAACTACTCACGCATCACTCCGGAGGCAGGCATGGCGATGTAGAGCCCTTCGGTGATGATTCCCCTCTCCGGCAGGGTGCCGGAGGAGAACTTCAGAACCCCCCGAGTTAGGGTTGATGGCGGCGGCGGTAGCGGATGTTTTCTGGAATAATGACTCTCTCCTTTAGGGTTTTCGCGTCTGGGGGAATAAATAGGAGATGGGGCGATGTCGGTGGAGGCACGAGGCATGCTCCCCACGTGGCGGCGTGGCAGGGGGCCCACCCGCGCCACGGTGTGGGGACGGCGCCTCGTCGCCCCCCTTCGTCTCTCCTTCGGACTTCTGGAACGTGTCGGGAAAAATAGGACTTTGGCAATTTGTTTCGTCCGATTCCGAGGATATTTGCATAACAGCTTTTCTGAAACCAAAAACAACAGAAAACAGGAACTGGCACTGTGGCATCTTGTTAATAGGTTAGTCCTAGAAAATGCATAAAAATGCTATGAAGTGTGAATAAAACATGTAGCTATTGGTATAAAACTAGCATGGAACATAAGAAATTATAGATACGTTGGAGACGTATCAGGACCTACATTTCCTTTTCCTTGTGGCACTACCACAGAAAGGCCTTTCTGTGGCGCACCTTTTTGGCATTCTGTGGCGCACCCCCAGGTTTGCTGGGTGCGCCACAGAATTCTCGCCACAAAAATTATTTCTGTGGCGCACCCAGGGCGTGCGCAACAGAAAGTCCAACTTCGCCACAGAAATAGCTCGGCAGCACCCTATGCAGTGGAATTCTGTGGCGCACTGTTCCTTGGTGCGCCACAAAAAAAAGGCCATGCGCCACAGAAATATGAAACAGAAATACAGGTATTTTTTCCATTTTGCTGTACAAATACAGGTATACACATGATTTATACAGATTTATACAAAAATACAGGTATATGAACAGACAAACACATTAATCACTATGTCATCACACATTACATAGTGCCCGAGATACATACACATAGTCACAAAAGTGCCGAATGTTTACACAATTAGTCATGATACAAACAAAAGTTCATCATTTCACACTACACGTTACAAATCAAGTGTTCACCGCCTAACTAGGATCAAATGTACTACACATTGGCGATGATGGCGAGCAAGAGCGCGCAGGAGCATGCATGATCATGGATTCCTCTTCTTGAGCGGCGCCGGGAACGGTAGAATGCCCTTTAACGTCCTCCACTCCCTGGTGTCATTCTGCACCTCTAGTCGTTCTTCGATCTCCCTCTGATACAACGCTGAAGATGGATTGGTATATATATTGGTTAGTGATATACATAGAGTATAATTTGTTCATCTAAGTAGAGAGGCAAGATGATCAATCAATTGTCATGGTTGGAAATCATATGGCTATCCTATTTGGGTTTCATAGCATAGCATATATATAATATATAACCCTACACATGCACTTCTACAAAAAAGTACACACTAGCTAGTAATGCTTAGCAAGGCTATATTTTATAATACATCCTACCTCTGGGGAAGTGGAAGGACCCTGAGGCGTGAATGACATCCTCGAGGATGATCGTTGTTAACTGCAGCCGGATGCGATGGAAGTCTTGTCTATAATCAGCATCGGTGAGAGCATCCGCCATTTTGGTGTATTCTGCGAGATTAGATGGAATCTTCGTTTTCTCGCAATCCCGGACAGTCGTTTTAAGGTGATGGAGGGCGTAGTAGGCCTCCATCATGCTGCCATCCAGTTGCTTGATGCAATGGAATTGGATCCCATGCAAGAACTAGTGTGTGTTGTCGTCCTCCGTGAAAAATTCCGAGTTCTTATGGAAGGGGCCGCCCTTTTTGGCATAGGCCTCGAGAGCGTCATCGAGAACACCCTTTAATCTGTTGTATCGTCTCGGCTGGCCAGATTTATTCCCCGAGTCGAAATAAGTGGCAACAGACCACCTCGGGGATACGTAGATGAGTGCGCAATACTTGTCCTACTCAACACAATTGAAACGGAATGTTGGACAAAGGATCAGCGATGGAAGAAATGTACAAGAAGGCAGAAGATAGGACGGTGGCGAGCGGATGTGTACTTACTCGAAAAAGTAAGGCAGAAGAAGGGCGTTCTTCCTCTTGTTGGCCAGGAAGACCCTTACGAGGTACTCCTTGGCCGTTTCCCGTGTCGTTGATCCTTCCACCAGATGGCTGTCGCGCATTTAGTAGGGATCCACTATTGCGACGTACGGGGTATCATCTCTCCTGATCTTCCTCACCGCATCGAGCGCATATAAGCGGACCATGTGATGTCTACGCACGCTTCTATTCTTGTAGACATTGTTGGGCCTCCAAGAGCAGAGGTTTGTAGAACAGCAGCAAGTTTCCCTTAAGTGAATCATCCAAGGTTTATCGAACTCAGGGAGGTAGAGGTCAAAGATATCCCTCTCAAGCAACCCTGCAATTAGTATACAAGAAGTCTCTTGTGTCCCCAACACACCCAATACACTTGTCAGATGTATAGGTGCACTAGTTCGGCGAAGAGATAGTGAAATACAAGTAATATGGATGATTATAAGTAGTAACTGCAATCTGAAATAAAGATGGCAGCAAGCAAACATGTAGCAGAACTTGTTGTAAACGGTGTTTCAATGCTTAGAAACAAGGCCTAGGGATCATACTTTCACTAGTGGACACTCTCAACAATGATCTCATAACTGAATAAGTAAAAGCTACTCTTAAACACTCTCTTGTTGGATAACAAACACCATTCATTGTGTAGGGCTACAAAAGCACACCTCAAGCCGGAGTAAACAAGCGCCACAACGTCATAAAGGAATCACACACGGTGCACACACTGTCACCTTTACACCGTGGAGAGTACCGGAGTTCATATTAAAGTAACCTATAGAGTGCATAATAGATAAAGAGTAACATCTACATATTCAACTAGATTAGCACAACTGAACACAAGTAAATACTGCTCAGGATTATTCTCCTTCTTGATGAAGCAAGAGTACTATGCGTAGGGCTGCAAGAGCACACCTCAAAGTCTGAGTAAACAAACACCACAGTTCCCAAGAACAAGCCATGATAGATATCTAAATTATTCATAGAGTCACACAAGTACCCACACTGTCACCTTGATACCATGTTGTCACAATGACTCCGGAAACTAGATACAATCACTTGAGTAGCACAAACATTATTTATGTATTCAGCGATACTAGCAATACACATGATCACATAAAGATCACACCATGGGAGAGAGAGATGAACCACATAGCTACCGGTAGAGCCCTCAGCTTCGGGGGAGAACTACTCCCTCCTCATCATGGGAGTCAGCAGCGGCGATGAAGATGGTGGCGGTGGTGTCGATGGAGATGACTCCAGGGGCAATTCCCCATCCCGGCGGCGTGCCGGAACAGAGATTTTGTCCCCCGAAACTTGTCGTCGATGGCGGCGGCGCTGCGGAACTCTTCTGAAAATATGACTTCTTGTTTTAGGGTTTTCGCGTCTGAGGCAATATATAGGCGAAGGGGCGATGTCGGCGGACCCCCGAGGGGCCCAAACCACAGGCAGGCGCGGCTGGGCCCACTGCCGCGCCTGGGTGTGGTTTGGCCACCTCGTGGCTCTCCTTCGTCTCTCCTTCGGACTCCGTGTACGTGCTGGAAAATAGGGACCTGCCCTTTTGTTTCGTGCAATTCCGAGAATATTTCCAGAAGTAACTTTCTGAAACCAAAAACAGCAGAAAACAGGGAACTGACACTGTGGCATCTTGTTAATAGGTTAGTCCCAGAAAATGCATAAAAGTGATACGAAGTGTATATAAAACATGTAGCAAATGGTATAATATAAGCATGAAACAGCAGAAATTATGGATACGTATCACCATGTTATAGTCCAGCCGTTTGGAGTGAAATAGGTTGAAGATGTCCTCGTACGCTATGAAGAACACATCCGCGGGGTCTTCCTGGATGAAGTCCACCAACTCTTTTGGCACCTTGACCGCGAACGCCGGGTAACTCGGGTTCTCCTCTTTAAGAAGGGTCTCCTCTAGATACAAGACATAATTCTGCAAAGCAATCATGGGTCCTTCTGCAAGGCGGAGCAAGTCCCCAGACAAGATAGGTTTACCAGCTTCATGAACTCGGGGGAAGCCTCGTGGAATCGTGTCTTCAAGACCCCGGATCTTAGGATCTGGCTGGCTCGCAGAGGATGCTTTTCTCTTCCTTTGCTTCTTCTTTTTCTTCGTCTCTGGGGATTGTGGGGGTGCGGTGAACCCCGCTTTAACAGTTGCTTGCAGTGTGTTAGGGCTGAAAATGTTACCCGGTTGAGCTTGATGATCGCCGGCATCCGGAGGCGTGTCGGTGAAGGCCAGGCGCTGTGTGCATGAAGTGGGACGAGCAGGTTGACCGCGGTGGTCGCGGAACGGTTCTTCATCCACAAGAGGCATGTATATATCATCCCGGCAGGCGCCAGTGTTGATGTACTCATCGACATTGACATCCTCCTCCTCCTCATTGTCGTCGTTGCCACCAAGTTGAGGTGCAACGGCTTTGTGCTAAACATAAACAATAGCACATCCGTTAGTCGGGAAAGTCGGAAAGTCGGGGAATTTGGAAAGTCAGAACTAACCTTGGACGGTTGCTGAAGACGTTCCCAACAACTGTTTCTGGCGGTTGGTTGAGGCGACGACCGGCGGTAGCCTCCGGCTGGTGGTGGCGGCGACCGGCGGTAGCTTCCGGCCGGTGGTGGCGGCAACCGGCGGTTCGTTCTGGGTGGTGGCGACGGCTGCTTGTGGCGCCGGTTCATCCGCAACAGCTTGTCATGGCCTCCTTGACGGGGGCCGAACGACCGGGGGCCGGGGCCTCGAGGTAGCGCCGCTGGTGCGCCTGTACCCATGAAGAACATCCCCAAGACGAATCTGGGTCTTCGGCCATTCCAGCATCCACTTCCCTAATTCGCCAAGCTTCATGTGTTTCTCGGCTCCCTGAGGTTGCATGGGGGGGGGGGTCGATGTCACAGAACTCAGGCAGTACCTCGCTCACATTGACTTTCATCACGTCCTCGCTCATACATGTGTTGTGCATATCGCGGGTCAAAGGTTGTATGATCTTGGCCATTGCGACTTCCTTCAACTCGCCTCCGGTCCCTACCCTATGAAGGAGTATGCAAGGCATGTCCTGTGAGTCAACACATGTTGGGCACCATGCATGAGATATGGCAGTCATCAAAGGCATATATAGTCATAGGAGCTGTCGCGGACTAACTAATTAGTTACCTTGTCGATGGCGTCGAGCTCGGCTAATGTCGAGACAAGGGCGCCGGTGCCGGCGCCCGGCCTATCATTCTCCGCGCGCTCATGCGCATTGTAATTATTCTCCGGCCGGGGGGGGGGCACCGGTGGGGTCACCAGCACCGGCGACACGACAGGGGGCACCGGTGGGGTCACCAGGGCCGGCGACACGTTATTGCTGGAGGTGCTGCCGGCAAAGCTGGGCACGTGTATCGGCCCCTGTTGACCTCCCGCTTGCCAAGCAGCTAACCCCTCCATCAATCCAGGGGGTAACAAACTCCGGAGCTTCTCGTCCACCTTCTTGGCCACTAGCTTGTCCACCATGATGGAGTCCACCTTTTCTTTATCTAGTGTCTCCAGCTTCTTCCTTAGCTCGAGAACCTCGGCTTTATCTTTAGCCGGCTTCCTCCTCTCCTTTCTCTAGGATACAACGGAGTCTTCCCGTCTATCTCCATTTGCGTCAGCTTGGCTTTCTCTCTAACGGTGCTCGCGTTCTTGAGGAGCAGTTCTTGAACATGAGACTCCATCAAGGCCGACATTAGCGACCTCTGCGGCGTGTTTGCGTCTTCTCCACCACCATCATGACCATGTCCGTCGGCATCTCCTTCGTCATGATCATCTTGCCCGCCCTCATCTTCAGGCGCAACATTTGCTGTCGGCGCTTGGTTGAAGCCTTCCATGAAACCGCGCCTGAGCAGATGTTCCTCCAATTGTCCGGAATTAGGGTCGATCCATCTCACAAATTTGCAACTTCTACACGGACATCGTATCTGGCGCCCGTTGCACCGAATCATTTCCGCCTTCGCTTCTTCCTTGTAGTTGTTGATTCGACTAGAGCTCATCTTCATGACCATGGTCGCCTCCGCGGTATACATATAGAGTATGTGTTATTAATTAGAATTAATTAACCGCAACATGCACACACACACACATACAAGCTTCTCATGCGGGAAGTCGGAAAGTCGGAAATGTTCGACGAAAAAATTCGGCATGACTTTCCCTAAAAGTAGGACATATGTGGTGCAAAAATTTACCGAAATGGAAATGAATCAACATTTTGGCAAACATCCATGCACCACGCCGGCGCAACGCAACAACCACTACAAGAAATATGTCAACTAGTGAGCTTTTTATAGTGACGTTGAAAAATTGGTCAGAGATCTATGACCAATTGGAGCAATTTGGTCACACACTACTTTGGAGGGTCAAAATAACGACCAATCTTATCAGAATGGTCATAATCTCATTTTATGAGTTGGTCATAATCTAGAAAGTGCTGTCGTATGGCCTTATTTGTGGCCGAGTATGACCAATTGAAATGGTCATTCAGATTCGTGGACAGCCAACTCAGCAGTCTTGTCTACGTGTCATTGATTAGGTGGCGGTTTGGCTTACGTGTCACTATGTCTCACCTACATGTCAAATGTCATCTTCGCTTATGTGGCACTCTGAGAGGTAGGACCCATTGACAAGAGGATCACACATGTTGACTTGACTATTCTGACTAATGGGACCCGCAAATATGACAAGTGGGACCAACTGACAGCTTACCATGACATGTGGGTCCCGCACCACAAATTACATGTGGGACCAGACCACACACACATGACACGTGGGTCACACGTCCTGACATGCGGACGACACAGACATAAGGGACCCACCCACCTGACATGCGGACGACGCAGATATATGGGACCCACTCACCTGACATGTGGATACGTGGGACCCACCCACCTGACGTACGGGACCCACAGACTTACAAATAGATCAAAATATATAGTGCGAGACCAGGGGTTCGAACCCACGCCCTCACGCGATACCAAACAGCAAGGCTACCACTAGGCCACGCCCAACTCGTGATGCAAACTCAACCGAGGCTTAATTAACACATATATCCAGTTCCTGGGCTTGGACCTGGTTGGTCGAGGCCTCGTATTCTTTTTGTTTTTTATATGTTGCTCGGCCGACTGGACCAATGGCCCATTACGTTGTCTTGGCCGGCCGGTGTGGCTTTTGGCCCACCCGTCAGTGTGGGTGGCTAGAGTAGCCCATGAGTAGAACTTTTCAGAGTTTTCCCAAATTCAAGAAATTTAATACAAATATGAAAATTCATATAATATTCTCCGTAACTCAAAAAATTACAAATAATATGTAAATATGCTCACATAAAATTAATCTAGCTAATTATTTAACGTTCGTACATGTTGAAATAATGTAAACTAAGAATAGCTTAGAATACCGAATTTAATGGTTAAAACGGCTAAGATACTTGTTCGTAGATAGGGGTAGAATTTGGCAAAACTTTTTGTTTATCTCTGATAAAATAGATACTTTTGTATCAAAAAAGATTTTGCAAAAATATATGAGCAAACTACGAAGCACTTATAGTTCAAATTTGACCCGCGTCCAATTGAATCGGCATAAATTTGTCTTTTTCACGAGTGGTGGATGGAAACCTTTCTACACCCAATTATTTGGTTATTTGTACAAACATGTGGTCTAGTATGTTTTTTAAATGTTGGGATCCAATTTTGCAACAAATATTTGGTAGGTCATTCACAAAAATCCCCTGTTTTTGCACTCTGAAAATAAAAAATGACTTTTTCGTGCAAAGAAAATAAAAACTTTCTTCGGCAACATTGTTCAACACTCCAAGGTGAACGCTTGTGCAGAAGATTAGATCATTTAAACCAACTATGCCATGAAAGTGTCCAAAGCATCTGTCATTTGGCGTGAAAGGTGTGAATCTTCATACACGATAGCTCATTTATGTGAACACTTTTCAAAATATTTGTTGCAAAATTGGATCAAAATAGGTTCTGATGCCGATTTCAAAATCCCCTGTTTGAATTTTTTTTTAAATTTCTGATGCCGATTTCAAAATAGGTCAAAACAACGAACATGAGAATTTGACAAAACTTTTGGTATATCTCTAATGAAATATGTACTTGTGTACCTAAATATGATTTTTGCAAAAAATCATGAGAAAACTACGAGGCACCTGTAGTTCAAATTTGACCCCGTTCCAGCTGAATCGGCATGATTTTGTCTTTTTACGAGAGATAGATGGAAACTGTTTGACACACAACCATTTGGTTTTTTCTAAATACATGTGGTCCAGTATTTTCAAATAATGTAGAGATCCTATTTTAAGACATATTTTTGGTAGTTGCTTCACAAAATAACCCATTTTCGCATTCAGAAATAGAAAAATGGTTTTTTCGTGAAGGAAAATGATAAGTTTCTTCGGCAACATTGTTCACGGTTCCAAGATACATGTTTGTGCCCAATACGGGCATATTTAAGCAAACTATACCATGAATGTGGACATAACATTCGTCAGTTGGCCCTAAAGACATGAATCTTCATAGATGATACCTCATTTCTGAGAACACTTTCTTAAAAAATTGCTTTATTCCAAATTTATGATTTTTTATGGATACTAAGACACATATAATGACACCACGCGAAGGTTCTCCATTTATTTGATTTTTTTTGAATTCCGTATGCCGATTTCAAAATACGCTCTACTCGGGGGACACGACCGTTCGTATCTAGGGGTTAAATCTTGCAAAACTTTTGTTATATCTCTGATGAAATAGGTACTTGTGTACTTAAATATAATTTTTGCAAAAAATCACGAGAAAACAACGAGGCACCTGTAGTTCAAATTTGACCACGTTCCACCTGAATCGCCATGAATTTATCTTTTTTACGAGAGATAGATGGAAACTTTTTGACACACAACAATTTGTTTTTTGTAAATACATGTGGTCTAGTATTTTCAAATAATGTAGAGCTCCTATTTTAAGACATATTTTTGGTAGTTGCTTCACAAAATAACCCATTTTTCGCATTCAGAAATAGAAAAATGGGTTTTTCGTGAAAGGAAAATGAAAAGTTTCTTCAGCAACATTGTTCATGGTTCCAAGATACATGTTTGTACCCAATACGGGCATATTTAAGCAAACTATGCCATGAATGTGGACATATCATTCGTCATTTGGCCCTAAAGACATGAATCTTCATAGATGATACCTCATTTCTGAGAACACTTTCTTAAGAAAATAGCTTTATTCCAAGTTTATGATTTTTTTTTATGGATACTAGGACACATATAATGACACCACGCGAAGGTTTTCCATTTATTTGATTTTTTTGAATTTCGTATGCCGATTTCAAAATATGCTCAACTCAGGGGACATGACCGTTCATATCTAGGGGTTAAATCTTGCAAAACTTTTGTTATATCTCTGATGAAATAGGTACTTGTGTACCTAAATATGATTTTTGCAAAAAATCATGAGAAAACTACGAGGCACCTGTAGTTCAAATTTGACCCCGTTCCAACTGAATCGGCATGAATTTGTCTTTTTTACGAGAGATAGATGGAAACTGTTTGACACACAACCATTTGGTTTTTTGTAAATACATGTGTTCTAGTATTTTCAAATAATGTAGAGCTCCTATTTTAAGACATATTTTTGGTAGTTGCTTCACAAAATAACCCATTTTCGCATTCGGAAATACAAAAATGATTTTTGATCCAACGGCTCTGGCTCATTGCTTTTTGATTTGCACAGAGCGCAAATCTCCCGCCCACCGATTTTTCTACACGAAATGACTTGAATACCCACAGAGTTTTGATCGCCCACCACACAACCAGGGTCAATTTCGTAAGTCTTGGAGACTACATTATAAACACCCGCCCCCCGTGCTTGTGAACCCTAGCCGTCAGCCCCGTCCTTCCCGTGCTCGCGAACCCGCCTCCATCCCCATCCTCTCTCGCCACGAAACCCTAACCCCACCGCGCCTCTCTCCTTCGCCTCCGGCCGCACCACCTCCGTGCGTCACCACGCCCACCACTCCTCTCCCCTCGCTGCCCGCTCTGAGTTCCCCATCTCGAACGCGGCGGCGCCAAATAGCCGGGAGTTCATGGAAATTTTGCCGCCGCCACGAAACCCTAGCACCAGCGCGCCTCTCTCTGCTTCGCCTTCGGCCGCACCACCTCCGTGCCCCACCACGCCCACCACTCCTCTCCACCTCGTCGTGGCAGGCAGGCCGTGGACGCGCCGGATCTGAAAGGTCGGGCGTGCTGCTGCCGACGTCTTCCACGTCACCGTCTGCGACGGCGTCCAACGACCAAGGGAACGGGAGGAAGTGTGCTTCTCCTCGAGACCTGAACCGGGCTGGTCATGCCAGCGTCGAGCCGTCTTCACCCACCGCGTCCCCGAGCTGCTGCTGCCCGCCGGCCACCAGTGTAAGTACCAACGCTCCCTCCCCATGTATCTTTATTCCTCTTGTGGTAGACCGGAACATGAACATCCATGGAATGGATAGATAGATAAACACCCACGTCACGCAAGGAAAGATTCTGTACACACACCACGCCCAGGGCTTTGAGCCGTGGATGCCGTCTTCACCCACATTAAAGTTTTCACCCTATGAGCCCACACCACGGAGATCTTCCATCCTGCTAGAGGTCTAACTGCTTGCTTCCTAGTTTGAATTGTGGTCCAAAATTAATCTGAGGCCGAGCTGGTGATGTTCATACATAACAGCAAGTCGACCCCCCGTTTTACATCTGCAACATCAGTGGGCTCTGAAACCGTCTTTGTTATATAGGCTTCACATTGCCTGTGACGGGAACTAAACTTTAGCTCACATTAAAGTTTTAGTTGTGCCTGCCTTTCTTGTGAACAACCTGGTATATATTTACCAGGTTACATGCTAATTATACTCCAGTTTACTCTTTTAAACATGACTTAGTTATTTAAACCCTGCCCTTCCTGTGTATATGCCAATTGTAGCTTCCTCTAAGATACTCACTTTGCTATTTTCAGGTAAGCTCATAGCTGGGTTCATCTTCTTCTTTGTTCTTGTGCTGTGATACATTGAGTTCAGGGATACACAAATTCTCATAGATGGGTTGATTATGCAATGAGATATTCTTGAACTTTGATTGCGACGGCCATCGCTCTCGCATGATTTTTTAGTATATACCAAGTTTGTTGTTGTTACTTCTATAAATCTATTTTATGACATGACTTCGTGTAGCATTGCTTGTAGCAATAGTAGATTCAACAAAAGCAGATCAATAATTTCTTGTTTCATATCCTATTGATGCATTCTAACATTGATGCTTGAAATTGCCATCTATAGACAGTGAGTAATTTGTTTGGCATCGATCTATGTGATCTATACTTTGTCTACCTCCTAACTCTAAGCATGTGTTAAGCATCATGCCATATGTTCTCTTATAAGCAAACTGCAAGTTAAATATACAAGCATCATGCCATATGTTCTCTTCTAAGCATGTGTTAAGCATCATGCCATATCCTGATTTCATACTGCATGTTATTCATTTCTTAGTTTGATGTTCTATATGCTTCTAATGTGTGATCCTTCAGTTGTTAGTTGATTTATTTTGGAAGTTCGAAGACGAAGAGGATGAAGCGTTGGGTTATCTATCAATTTGCCTCTTTGTGGTGGTTAGTCCTGTTATTCTTTTTTAAAGTCATCGACTGAGATGTTATCAACATTCCTGCCATGTGCTGCTTCCTTTTCATACTCTGCCAGCAAATTCTTTTTATTAAAATGTTTGTTGTATTTGTGCTTAGCATCATGCTTCTATCTGGTTGTTGCAGCATGATTTTCGTGTTACCAGCCAAATGAACTTCTGTGATTCAAGTTTACAGGAACTCCATGCTAAAGAATTTTGAAAAAGCCTGACAAAGCAAACTAGCTAGTTATGTATTGTATAGTAGGAATTCTTGTTTGTAATGGATTATACAGATTGTAATAGGCTATTTTGCTGTTATGTGGATGAATCTCCCAGTTCTGGTTGAAATATGGATCTTGAATAAAATGGGAACATATGGAAATAATTTTATAAAAAATTTACTTTCAGATGTGTGGGACCGGTATGTCAGAACCTGACAAGTGGGACCGGTATGTCAGATCCTGACAAGTGGGACTGATATGTAAGAACCTGACAAGTGGGACCAATCTGATTGATGGGCAACCTAAAAATATAATAACTTAAATAGAAAATATTAGTACAAATGTCTGTGGCCCAAAAATAAAAAAGGCTGAAATGTTGGGCCTGGCCCATGTAGCCCATCAGAAATGACTGAAATGATAATAAGAAAAAGCTGCATTGTTGGGCTTGGCCCATGTAAAGCAGAGAACTGGGCTGGGCTGATTCTGCTAAACGACAATTCCACGTCAGCGATGCCATGTTGGATCTGACATGGTTAGGCCAGATTCATAGTGACCAAAACAATTGGTCATAACATCTATGACGTTTTAGTTTGCACAAGAAAGGTCACGAACGGCCGTTTGTGACTGCCAGCTTTCGACCAACTGTTTTTGGTCACAAAAAGGTCACAAACAACACTACGTGACCATTCAGTGACAAATATGGAGGGTCACCAGTTGCATATTTCTTGTAGTGAACAAAAGGCAACAACATGCACAACACACACAAGTTTCATGTATAAACATCGATCGTCGTGTAAACCGCCCGCCGACAAGTTTCTCATGCCTTTCACAAACATCCATACACATCGCCGGCCACACAAAACATGCATACACATATCCATCCATTAATACCCACCTAGTAGATCTAGATCCGTTGCCGAGACATGACCGTGATCGATGAGAGAGTGTCTATGGTGATGGAGAGAAAATAGTGGACAAAAAGAGAGGAGGAGAATATATATGGAGGCTCTCCCCAAGCCCTCACCAATTATATATCAAGCAAAGTAGGTTTAACAACAAATAATGGAGAATAGGATGGTCAAAATGGCATGGGAGAGAGGAGGAGCTCGAGCTAGATGGGAGGATGAAGAAGGTCACATGAATGGGGAAAGTGTGCTGCCACCTTTTTGTACATCTGGTGGGCCAACATTCTGTGGCGCACGCAGCTTGGTGCGCCACAGAAAGTGGACATTCTGTGGCGCACGGTGGCTGGTGCGCCACAGAAACCCAACATCTGCGGCGCATCCACAGAAAGTTGGGTTTCTGTGGCGCACCAGCCACGGTGCGCCACAGAATGTCCCCAGATGGACCGTGGCCCAATAATTGCACGTGGGACCCACAGGTTTTCTGTGGCGCATGGGGTCCCATGCGCCACAGAAGTCTAGCTTTCTGTGGCGCATGGGTGGGCATGCGCCACAGAATTTTGACTTTCTGTGGCACATGGGCAAAAAATGCTCCACAGAAAGTCCAAGATTTCTGTGGCGCACCAGCATCCATGTGCCACAGAATTATTTCTGTGGCGCACCAATTAAGGGTGCGCCACAGAATGCCAACCTCTCTATAACCCTTTTCCTAGTAGTGAGGTAGGGGTTCTCCCTTTGATTGGTCCGCGTCCTCTTTCCTATATATGTATATACCCATGTGCACATGTATTGTATGAAGAGAGGCACCAATTCTCTATCTATACTAGTTTCAAAAAAATCTATATCTATACTACCCAATAATAAAAGCGCTAAGCCTTCCGCCGTTTGATTTGGTAGGTCATTGGACTTGCACTCTAAGTTGTAAATAACTAGATGATACCCAGCGCGTTGCTGCGGGAGTGGTATGCATAACTGTTAAGTGACGTGATGTGCCTTCATAGAGGAAAAAAAGAGATAATGTGGCAAATAAACTTAGTACTAAAGTAGGATGCATGTGAGTTCATGGAAACAAAAGTTTAAGAAGTAATCACCATGCTTACATTATAATTCTTTATTATTTCAAATTTCAATCATGCAAATTACAGGAAGCTTGTCATAGAAATGGAACAACTTTTCATTCTGCAATGTGTCATTGCAATGATCCAACAAAAAAGAGGTACATGCGTAATTTCCTGCTAGCTTTAAATACACATATAAAAACAACTGCACCAGTTTAAGTTAACTTGATATATTGTACAATGATAGATGCAGAACCCTCTACAATTGCACCATTTTGAAGAAAATAATTTACTTCTCCTGCAATGAGCTGAAGTTTATTCTCCTGCAAACACTTGTAAAATAAAAGAAGATGGCGAGATCCAAATAAAATGTGTTGTGCTTCAAGGTGTTTTCTGCTGGGCTTCGTTCGGTCTGTCCTCTGGGAAGTGATACTGTCGGTTTTGGCTGTTGATGATCGTTTATGGGTACCTGACGTATATGCTGTCTTTCGCTGTACCTGAAGGTTTGCTGTAAGGAGGTATTGTATTGCTTAGGTAGCGCACTCACTGCGGAGTTGGTCGTTCTTCTAATTTTCCTTGCATATCACATCATCGATCTGATATTAAATCATAAATAAAATAGGGAACAAATCTATTAGCCATATAGTAATACCTAATATTCCCGGCCGGTTGCCGTTGACCGCAGGGTTAGCCTGGCTTGAGCATGCGCATCCCTGCAGCTGCATAATTAGTAGGGAAAACATTATGAAGAAAATAAGGACTTGTTATGAAGGGACTTTACGATGCTCTGAACTCTGAAGCCTAGAATAGATAGAGGATCAGAATATCAGATCGATGATGTGATATGCAAGGAAAATTAGAAGATCAAGACAGAATGCATATGCAGTGCCCAAATCAGCTTCGCATGCCAGAGAAGAAATTATCGGCCGCTCGCGGAGTTGTGGCTCTGGTACCGGAGCTCCGCTGCCGGTTCGGCGGATGAGAAGTTCAGGTTTGAGAAGCCTGGGGAATGATGGGTAATACTCCCTCCGTTCGCAAAAGGCCAAAGTGACATCCTTTTGCGAACGGAGGGAGTAGAAAGGGAGCTGTGGGTTCCAAAACACCGTGTGGCCATGAATTATAAGAGACCAAGAATCATCAGTTACAACTTGCATGTGAGGAGCTGCGGGAACGAAGGGATGGGAGCCTAGTGGGTCTCCTGGATAATTAAAAGCCGAAGACTCTTCGAATATTTGCTGACGTGGCCTTGCTCATGGGAATGAAGCGTTGCTTGGCAAAAAAAAGAAGAAGTCGACGTCACGGACCAGGATGGAGCGGCAGAGGCCGCCGGGAGAGGCCTAGATGATGAATCTTCTGATGCTTGGGCACTCTCTGCAAATGGTGAGAGGAGGTGCCTTGTGTGTCTGTGGAGCTCGGGGTTGCGTGACCGAGGTGGTGTGTCGCGCTGCTGCGGCGGCGAAGGGAGACTTGTGCATTGCTGATCAAAGTTATTTGTTGACATGGCGAGCACTTGTGGGTTTTTCACACGAGGCAAGGAGAGCGACTCGCAAAACCATCATCCACTCGAGGTGGCGGACAAGGAAGGAGAGGAATCAAATGACCTTCTGCAATGTGGCAATCTCGCCTTTGGAGGTGGCGGATTTGGTGCGGGAGGAGTTGGCGATGCAGGCTTTCGCCCACACGCAAGATTCTGGAGACTAGTCTTTTGTGGTTTTGCATGTAAAGAGATTTTTTCCCTAGCCCGAAATTCTGTACATAACACTCTATTCTATCTAATTGGATGATGGATACGACCGTCTTAAAACTCAAAAAAAAAAGTTCCAAAGAAACGTTGATGATGTGGCATAAAAGGATGACGTGGATGGCCAATGATGTGGCATAGCTGCATGTTGAGAGAATTCTTTGTAGTGAGTCTTTGCTATTTAGATATAAAGATTACTCACCTATGCTACCCGTAAGTCGAGAAAAAAACGTTTGAACTGTTTAACTGGTTTGTTTTTATTTCCGCTTCTCCTCTGTCGATTCTCCCGCGCTGCCTCCACGCAGAGCACAGCCAGTAAGCCCACCATGGCCAGCCGCCCGATTAGGCGCTTAGTGGCTTAAGACGAACGCATCCCAGATCGAGGGTTAGCCTTGTGCCTGGGCTTGGGAGGAGGTCTTCGCGGTTGTCTCGTTGGTCGTATCCATGTCCAGATCACGCTGTCCCGCGGCCTTGAGCATGCCACTGCCTGACTACCATACCTTACTGTCTCCGCTTCCGCCACTCCCGACTGGTGACCTGAAGTTCCCTCCTCCTCCAGAGTCAACGGCACTCGAGTTTGAGAACGGCAACAGTAACAGGGAAGGCGACAAGCATGGTGCCGCTACTGGCAAGCATTTGTACGGGGACTAACAGAAGGAGGCAAACCGTTCTAAATTGCGATGGGAGAGAGAAATAGAAAACATCGACCAAAAGATTCAGCCGATTTTGGGGATTGATTGGCTCTCAGGTCCATGTTTTCTCTGCCATGGTCGATTCCATCCTCACCATGGTCGAGGGAGCCTATGGCGTGCCCTTAGAGATCAGGTTGATCTAGCTCAACGTCATGGGCGAGAGGAGCGACGCCGGCTTCTTCCAAAGGGTCGAGCTGCTACGGCCCGAGTTTCTCGACCACCTCGTGGTCGTGGTGTACTGCAAATCGCCACCGATTGGACACGCCTTTTGTCGGGGCTACACACGTGAGCTACTCGGCGGACGCGGCCGCTCCTCAGTCTGCTGTTCTAAACATGTCTTGCAAAGCTAACTCGGTTGGCAATCGGCTGATCAGTCTTTTTTGTTGTTGTTGCAATATATGTACAGGGCACGGTAGCCGGTGGGCACCGATATGCCTCAATAGTCAAGAGGGACACTTTATCGAAAAAAAGTCAAGAGGCACAATGTAAAGCCCTCTGCTAAATCCGATTGCGCTGCTAGGAGCTCCTTCGACTGCTCTGTTGTTGTTGCTTGTTGTAATCGTAATGCAAGCTAGCTGCTGCTTGCGGGAGATGCAAGGATGGTCGGAAACAGAAAGCGACTCAGGGACTCAGGCTTGCATTGGATTGTTGAATGCAATGAGAGTAAACTCATTCAAAGTTTGAGTTGATGTCATTCTTTCGAAGTAGTTCGTCATGTTAGATAAATTAGGGCACAATAAATCTGGAGGTACCACACAAGCACCAAAATTGGATGACCCGTAGCAACGCACGGTCATTTTTCCTAGTAACTAATAAAGATCAGTTCAGTGTATTTCTCGGTGTCACTTTACTGTTCGCATATGTGATTGTGCGTGTGTAAAACTATTTCAAGCACGCTCTCGCTCTGCATGTTTGGAACGGACTCGCCAGTAAAAGTTGTGAAAACACTAGCAAAACCATTCTCTAAATTTCACTAACGAGTCAGTGACCAGCCCAGAGGTGATTAATTCGATCCAAATATATAAACTTATATTTTTCACCAATGACAATGTAATTACTTGTATGCAAATATATACATTTATATCGATGCAATATATTTCTCGCTATTGAGAGCACGTTTACTTGTATCCAAATATATCTTTAGACATTTTATTTCGCCACTAATCACAGATGAGCCACGTCTCTGGGCGTAATAACTGGCTACTAATATTAGATTATTTTGGTTGAATATAAACACAGGTCGTGTGGTCAATATATGTTTGCGAGACATATACACAAGCAATCTCTGAATTGGAAGTCCACTTGCACGACGAAGCATACGATGTGGGGAAGCAGGGTGGTCATGCTTATGATGGTTGTCCTCGCGTGTACCACAACGCTTTCACAGTGTAATTGTATACCTATATGCAACAATAACCATGTGATTTCTGATAAAGATTTTGGTTGTATCAGCTGGAACTTATAGATAAGGCACGATCCCTGGTTCAAGAAATACTAACATGGAAGCTAGTTGACTGGGACATCCTTATTTGCGTGCAGGTCGAACAACAAACAAGATGAACACCAATGGGCTCACGATGTGCACCTGCGCACGGATAGCCGCACCGTGTCCAAATAATAAGTGTTTCTGCTGCGATCTAGCAGATCTTTGCTTCGAGACTCGAGAACAATGCGGACATGGTTGTGCTCTGCATGCAAGTCGCCGCATGTCCACATCAGATGGTCAGCTTCTCTCTCATCTAATTGGTGAAGTGTCGGAGGTGGGTTTGGATGACGACGGTTTAAGCTCATTGTATGGGCTAAAAGCAACCAGTCGAAAATCAAAATCCACCACCAACAAGTCGTCCCGGAAACGGGCAAAGTCATCCAAATCACCCACGGTTTCCCAATGAATGGCGCGTTCGCAAATAGCAGAGGTCTTGATGACTTGGCTAAACATTTGAACTTTGCTGGTTGTATTCGGGACCACAATTTGGATTTCTTAGCTATTTCTGAGACGGGAAGGCGTGAGTTCTCACAAGCTCTATTGAACCGACTTTCGGGCGGTATAGACTTTGAATGGTACTCTCGCCCTCCCCATGGCCGCTCCGGGGGCATCTTACTTGGTGTACGGACTGATACCATGGAAGTGTTGGATGTTTCGGATGGCAATTTTCATATCAAAATGCACATCCGGAATAAATCCGACAACTTCATTTGGAGTCTGGTTGCTATGTATGGACCGGCCCAGGAGGAGGCTAAATCAGCTTTCCTCTGTGAGATGGTTAACCTGGCAAAAGATAACCCACACCCATTTATCATTGGTGGGGATTTCAACTTGCTTTGTTACCCATTCGAAAAGAGTAGAGGGCGGTTTGACAATCATTGGCCTCTTTTGTACAATGCAGTCATTGACAGCTTGAACTTAAGAGAGATTACAATGGTGGAGGGACAGTTTACTTGGGCTAACTCTCTCCCTGAACCCACTTACGAAAAACTGGACCATGTACTTATGGATACAGATTGGGAATCTAGGTTCCCTTTGGTGTCTGTACGGACTCTAGAACGTATTGAGGGTTTGTCGGACCATATGCTCCCATTCTTTTGACCACTGGTACGCCGAGACCACCGTGCAACCCACGTTTCAAGTTTGAACCTGGATGGTTGCATCGCGAGGGTTTCCATGAAATGGTCAAAATAATTTGGGAAAGACCGGTAGCTGGTGATACGGCCATCCAGAGGTGGAATAACAAGATTCGTGCCTTACACACACACCTAACTGGTTGGGCACGTCATACTACTGGTTTACAGAAATAAGAAAAGTTAAGGCTTTCCTCCATAATTGATGCTCTAGAGGCACTCGCAGAAGTTCGCTTGTTGTCTACGCAAGAGATTGAGCTTAAGAGCCAATCTAACGCACAGATAGCGAAACTACTGCGCGAGGAGGAGTTAAAATGGTATCAACGATCCAAAGCTCAATTCATCCTTGAAGGAGACTCGAATACTCGCTATTTCCATAGTATTGCCAATGGCAGACATAGGAAAAAGCGTATTCATTCTCTTATTCAGGATGAGGGAACGATTGAGGGCCATGAACAACTAAAGTCTTACATTACAAATTACTATAAAAGTCTGTTTGGAGCTCCAGAGGAAGGAAACTTCTCTCTAGATGAGTCCAGAATAGATGATATACCCCAGGTTTCAAATGAGGAGAACAACCTACTTACTGATCCCTATTCTGAGGACGAAGTGAGAAAGGCTGTTTTCCAAATGAAACATAATAAAGCACCTGGCCCTGATGGTTTCCCGGCTGAGTTCTACCAGAACTTCTGGGACGTTATCAAGACTGATCTACTTGGATTGTTCGCTTGTCTACATGATGGACAATTAGAGTTGTTCCGTCTTAATTTTGGTGAGATCATTTTATTACCTAAGGTTAATGAGGCAGAAAGGATTCAACAATACAGACCTATATGCCTTCTTAACGTTAGCTTTAAAATATTCACCAAAGTTGCTACGATTCGACTGAACAGTGTGGCAGATCATGTGGTTCGTCCGTCACAGACGGCGTTTATGCAAGGTCGAAACATCCTGGATGGGGTGGCGATCCTACATGAAAGAGTTCACGAACTACATAGGAAAAAGTTGAATAGGGTAATTTTTAAAATTGATTTTGAGAAGGCTTATGATAAAGTCAATTGGGCTTTCCTTCAACAGACTCTTAGAATGAAAGTTTTTTCTTCTTAGTTGAGAGCGTTAATAGATAGCTTTGTTTCGGGAGGAGGTGTAGCCATTAAAGTCAATGACGACACTGGCAAATACTTTCAGACGAAAAAAGGCCTAAGACAAGGTGACCCATTATCGCCAATACTATTTAATATAGTGGCTGATATGTTGGCTATTTTGATCGAACGCGCTAAGTCTGATGGCCAAATTGAAGGAGTCATCCCCATCTAGTAGACGGGGGTTTGTCGATTCTTCAATATGCTGACGATACAATTCTCTTCATGGAACATGATATTGAAAAAGCTCGTAATCTAAAGTTGATTTTATCAGCTTTTGAGCAACTTTCGGGTCTTAAGATAAACTTCCATAAAAGTGAATTGTTTTGTTTTGGTGAGGCTCAAGAAAACGCCGCCTTGTACGCTGATCTTTTTGGTTGCACACAAGGTCAATTTCCTACCAACTACTTGGGAATTCTGATACACTATCGGAGACTCACAAATGCTAAATGGAAAAAGGTGGAGGAATGATTGCAAATACGGCTTAATAGCTGGAAAGGCAAACTCCTATCTCTCGGTGGAAGATTGGTTCTCATAAACTCAGTACTAACGAATATGGTACTGTATATGATTTCATTCTTCCAATTGCCCAAAGGAGTCTTGAAACGGCTGGATTATTTCCGGTCTAGATTCTTTTGGCAAGGGGATAGTGAGAAGAAGAAATATCGACTGACTAAATGGAGTGTGGTTTGCTGCCCTAAGGAACAAGGAGGACTCGGAGTTCATGGCCTTGAGGTCAAGAACAGAGCCTTGCTTGGTGATACGTCCATTTTGCATCACTATTTTATATCATAATTTACTGTTATTCATTGATATATTTCATATTTAGAGATGATACATATGTTATTCTACCTATTTTGCATGTTTGATGATTATTGGAGAATTAAACACCGGAGTCAGATTTCTGCTGGAAAAAGGATGTCAAGATACTATATTTCTGAAGATCAATAATTCGAGGAAAACATCCCGAAGCTCCTATTTTATCAGATGACGAAGGCAGCCAAAAGGGGAGGCCAAGGTGGGCCACCATGGGACCTCACCATGTGGTGGCGCGGCCCACCTTGCCCCCGCGCCGCCACTTGGTGAGGAGCCCTGGCCCACCTCTGCCAGCCCCCTTTCGTGTACATCATCCCCAGGAAACCCTAAGCCACGGGGGACGTCGAGGAAATATTCCGCCGCCTCCACGAGGCGGAAAAACCAGAGAGAGAAAAGCTCTCCGGCAGGAGAAATCTGCTGGGGAAATTCCTTCCCGGAGGGGGAAATCGTCGCCATCACCGTCATCGAGCTGGACTTCATTGGGATCATCATCATCATCATCTCCACCGCCACACCATCCCCGCCGCTCCACTCCGTTCCGTGTAACATCTAGGGTTGAATCTTGTCTAGTTCATAGGGGAAGCTTCCCGGTGTTAATTACTCCTTGTGGTTGATGCTATTGAGTGAAACCGTTGAATTAAGGTTTATGTCCAGATTGTTATTCATCATTATATCACCTCTGATCATGTTCCATATGATGTCTTGTGAGTAGTTCGTTTAGTTCTTGAGGACATGGGAGAAGTCTTGATGTTAGTAGTGAATTATGTTGAGTAATATTTAATGGTTTGATGCTTAAGTTGTGGTGTTATTCTTCTAGTGGTGTCATGTGAACGTCGACTACATGATACTTCACCTTTATGGGCCTAGGGGAATGCATTGTGTATTCGTTTGCCAATTGTGGGGTTGCCGG
The DNA here is from genome assembly GCA_947311845.1 of Poa pratensis. Taxonomy (NCBI): domain Eukaryota; kingdom Viridiplantae; phylum Streptophyta; class Magnoliopsida; order Poales; family Poaceae; genus Poa; species Poa pratensis. The sequence continues at coordinate 57,075,976 of CAMZMU010000027.1, read as the reverse complement.
AGTGACAGAAACCTGAAACCCCGTTGGTATATCGATGCATGAGGGATAGCAGGATCTCAAAGTTTAAGGCTGTGGTTAGTTTATCTTAATTACTTTCTTGTATTTGCGGATGCTTGCAAGGGGTATAATCACAAGTATGTATTAGTCCTAGGAAGGGCGGTGCATTAGCATAGGTTCACCCACACAACACTTATCAAAACAATGAAGATTAATCAACTATATGAAGCGAAAGCACTTGACAATATTCCCGTGTGTCCTCAAGAACGTTTGGTCATCATAAGTAAACAACCGGCTTGTCCTTTGCTGTAGAAAGGATTGGGCCACTCGCTGCAATTATTATTACTGCATTTTATTTACTTGTACTTTATTTATCTGTCATATCAAAAACTCCTAAAAACTTGTCTGTGAGCATTTACAGTGAATCCTTCATCAAAACTGCTTGTCAACACCTTCTGCTCCTCGTTGGGTTCGACACTCTTATTTATCGAAAGTACTACGATACACCCCCTATACTTGTGGGTCATCAAGACTATTTTCTGGCGCCGTTGCCGGGGAGTGAGCGCTATTGGTAAGTGGAATTGGTAAGGAAAATTTACTGTGTGCTGTTTTTATTTTTGCCTGCTGCTATATTCATTATGGAGGGGTCTTCTCTTGAATTCCTATTTGGGAAAACAACTACCACTGCTAAGGTAGTAGAGGAGGCGCCATGAGCAGGTAATCCGTTCAAAATTCCTATGAAAATTGTTGAACGTGTCACAAATAACCGCTATGCAGGGATGGAACTGTCCATCCTGGTGATCATTTGTTATTCTACATGAATTATGCGAGTTATTTAAGTGTGCAGGTATTCAATGGGAGAAGTTAAGAAGAAATATTCTCTCTATCACTGTCTGGTAAAGCTGCACATTGGTATAAACTGCTGAAGAATGGGTTCTCTTGGATGGGAGGAAATTGTACCTCTCTTTTACTCCAAATTCTATCCTCCAAGTGAGATTCATAAGGATCGGAACCTCATATATAACTTTGGCCTATGATGGAGAGAGTATTGCCAAGCGTGGGGGAGATTGAAGTCATTAATGCTCAAATGTCCCATTCATGAGCTTCCTGGTAATGTGTTATTGATAACTTTTATGCAAGACTCTCCTTTCAGGATAAAACTCTATTGGATACTACTTGTTCTGGATCATTCACTCGTAATAAAGAAGAGTTTAAATGGGACCTTCTTGATCGGATTCAGGAGAACACTGAAGGATGGGAGAACGACAAAGGTAGGGAGTCAGGTATAAATATGATTTGAGTGTGTTAAAACTTTTATGGATACTGATGATTATCGCAAAATTAGCACTACTTATGGTCTTGACTCTCAAGTTGTTGCAAATTTTATAAAGCCTTTGCTCCTATTTCGGTTGCCAAGGAGGGTTTTAAAATTATCATGAACCTTATAAAGATAATCTGTTTCTCCTATATCTAGAAGTGTTGAGGTTAATATGTTGATCATTATTCCTGAACCTTATATTGAAAAAGTTCCTTTTCCTAAAATTAAGGAACACTATCATAACTGGTGTTGTTAAAAAGTACAAAGAAAGCTATAAACCTGATGAGCAAATAACTGTTGAACCTGCTGTAGCATGGTTAAAGATCTTGTCACTGAAAATTTAGAAGATAGACATATTATCTTTTGTGAGATGCTTCTAATATTGTTTCACATCCTAAAAGTTCTAGGAAAACTAGTGTTCCTGTGCTTTCTGTTAGGATAGGTGATCATTGCTATTATGGTTTATGTGATATTGGTGCAAGTTCTAGTGCTATTCCTTATGAGCTTTACAGGGAAATTATGCATGAAATTGCTCCTTGTAAACTTGAAGAAATTGATGTGGTTATTCAGCTTGCTAATAGGAAACTATCTCTCCAATTGGTATTGTTAGAGATGTCGAAGTCCTTTGTGGTAAGACTAAATACCCTGCTGATTTTCTTGTACTTGGTTCGGCTGCCAATGAGTTGTCCTATTATTTTTGGTAGACCTTTTCTGAATACTTGTGGTGCTGTTATAGATTGTAAGAAAGAGAAAATCTTTACTAAATTTGCTGGTGAATCTTATGAATTCAATTTCTCTAAATTTGCTAAAGCACCTTATGAAACTGAATTGCCTAGTGAGGATTTTGAAATTGCTCAACTTGCATCTATTGTTCTTGCTCCTAACAATGCTTTGCAGCAACATATGGAGGATCATGAAAGTGAGAACTTTATGGAAGAAAGGAATGAGCTTGATGAAATATTCCTTCGTCAACCTATGCTCAAACACAATTTACCTGTGGAAGATTTGGGTACCACAATGCCACCCAAGGAGGATCCTGTTTTTGATTTAAACCTTACCTGATAATCTTAAATATGCTTATATTGATGATAAGAAAATATATCCTGTTATTATTAGTTCTAAACTTTCAGGTACAGAAGAGGAAAGGTTATTGGAGTGTTGAAGAAACACCGCGGAGCTATGGGATATACTCTTGATGACCTGAAGGGATTTCCCTACTATTTGTCAACATGCCATCAATATGGAACCTGATGCAAAGCCTGTTGTTGAGCATCAGCGTCGTTTAATACCCAAGATGAAGAAGTGGTAAGAAATGAGGTATTAAAACTTCTTGAAGCTGGTATTATTTATCCTATTGCTGATAGTAGATGGGTAAGTCCTGTGCATTGTGTTCCTAAGAAAGGAGGAATTACTGTTGTTCCTAATGAAAATGATGAACTAATTCCTCAAAGAGTAGTAGTTGGTTATAGGATGTGCATTGATTTTAGAAAGGTTAACAAAGTAACTAAGAAAGATCATTATCCTTTACCTTTTATTGATCAAATGCTTGAGAGGTTGTCTAAGAAAACTCACTTTTGTTTCCTTGATGGTATTCTGGGTTTTCTCAAATTGCTGTGAGAGCAAGATCAAGAGAAAACTACTTTTACTTGTCCTTATGGAACTTATGCTTATAGACGTATGCCTTTTGGTTTGTGTAATGCTCCTGCTACTTTTCAAAGATGCATGTCTGCTATTTTTCATGGCTTTTGTGAGGAAATTGTGGAAGTCTTCATGGACGATTTCTCCGTCTATGGAACTTCTTTTGATAATTGCTTGCACAACCTTGATAAAGTTTTGCAGAGATGTGAAGAAACTAATCTTGTTCTTAATTGGGAGAAATGCCACTTTATGGTTAATGAAGGAATTGTTCTTGGACATAAAATTTCTGAAAGAGGTATTGAAGTTGATCGAGCTAAAGTGGAGGCAATTGAGAAGATGCCTTGTCCCAAAGATGTTAAAGGTATTCGTAGTATTCTTGGTCATGCTGGTTTTATAGGAGGTTTATTAAAGATTTCTCTAAAATTTCCAAGCCTCTTACTAATCTTCTTCAAAAAGATGTACCTTTTGTTTTTGATGATGATTGTAAGGAAGCTTTTGAAACTTTGAAAAAGGCTTTAATCACCGCTCCTGTAGTTGAACCACCTGATTGGAATTTACCTTTTGAAATTATGTGTGATGCTAGTGATTTTGCTGTAGGTGCTGTTCTTGGGCAGCGAGTAGATAAAAGTTAAATGTTATTCATTATGCTAGTAAACTCTTGATTCTGCTCAAAAGAATTATGCACTACTGAAAAAGATTTCTAGCTGTAGTTTTTGCTTGTGACAAATTTCGACCTATATTGTTGATTCGAAAGTCACTATTCATACTGATCATGCTGCAATTAGATACCTTATGGAAAAGAAAGATGCTAAGCCAAGGCTTATTAGATGGGTACTTCTTTTGCAAGAATTTGATTTGCATATTGTAGATAGAAAAGGTGCTGAAAATCCTGTTGCTGATAATTTGTCTAGATTGGAAAGCATTCCTTATGATCCTATTCCTGTTAATGATAGCTTTCCAAATGAACAATTGGCTGCAATAAGTGTAAGTTCGCGAGATAGTCCTTGGTATGCTGATTATGCTAACTTTATTGTTTCCAAGTACTTGCCTCCAACCTTTTCAGCTCAGCAAAGAAGGAAATTCTTTTATGACTTGAGGCATTATTTTTGGGATGACCCACACTTATATAAAGAAGGAGTGATGGTATTATGCGAAGATGTGTTCCTGAATATGAACAACAGGAGATATTGAGGAAATGCCATGGAAGTGCTTATGGAGGGCATCACGCTGGAGATAGAACTGCACAAAAGTTCTACAATCAGGTTTTTATTGGCCTACCCTCTTTAAGGATGCAAGAAAGTTTATTTTATCTTGTGATGAATGTCAAAGGTTGGTAATATCTCTAGACGCAATGAAATGCCTATGAGTTATTCTCTTGTTATTGAACCATTTGATTGTTGGGGATTCGACTTCATGGGTCCTTTTCCTTCTTCACAAGGTAATACTCATATACTTGTTGCTGTTGATTATGTCACTAAATGGGTAGAAGCTATACCTACTAAAAGTGCTGATGGTGAGACCTCTTTAAAAATGCTTCAAGATGTTATTTTTCCTAGGTTTGGTGTACCTAGATATCTTATGACTGATGGAGGTTCTCATTTTATCCATGGTGGTTTTAGAAAGACCTTGCTAAATATGGTGTTAATCATAGAATTGCTTCAGCCTATCATCCCCAAACTAGTGGACAAGTAGAATTGTCAAATAGGGAGATTAAATCTATCTTGCAAAAGACTGTTAATAAATCTAGAAAAAATTGGGCTAGTAAGTTAAATGATGCTTTATGGGCTTATAGAACTGCTTATAAAAACCCTATGGGCATGTCTCCTTATAAAATGGTTTATGGTAAAGCTTGTCACTTGCCTTTAGAATTAGAACACAAAGCTTATTGGGCAGTGAGAGAACTTAATAGAGATTTTAAACTTGCTGGTGAAAAAGGTTGCTTCATTTAAGTTCTTTAGATGAATGGAGAAGTGAGGCTTATGAAAATGCTAGACTCTTTAAAGAAAAGTTAAGAAATGGCATGATAGGAGAATTCTTAAAAGAGAATTTAATGTTGGTGAGAAAGTTCTATTGTATAGGTCTCGTCTCAGATTTTTTGCAGGAAAATTACTCTCAAAATGGGAAGGACCTTTTGTTATTGTGGAGGTGTATCGTTCAGGTGCAATAAAGATTGCTTCACTGAAAGATAACTCTACACAAGTGGTGAATGGTCAAAGACTCAAACATTATATTTCTGGAGATTCTTATAATGAAGATGTTGATACTATTCAAGTGGTGACTCCGGAAGTTTTCATTGAAAAGCAAATTCTGGGACTGCAGAGTCGATTCGAATAGGTAACAGTTTCGGTAAGAAAAGTTCGCGTTTAACCTTCCAAAGATATTTTGTCGTTTTTATTAAATATGGAAAAATAAGAGACCGAACCGGATGGGAGACGGTGCCCGAGGGCACCTCACCACGTGGCGCGCGGGCCCACCCCTGCCGCGCCACCGTGGTGAGGGCGCCTCGGAGCTCGTCTCCGACCAGGTTTCCTCCTGTACCTTCCTTTTGTGTAAAACTTTTTGCTATATAACTAACCCGAACCCCCGAGGTTCGTATATCGCCTTTTCGTCGTGTTTTGTTTCGAGCTGTTTCTGCCAGATTTGCTTCAGATTTAGAAGCGCCATGGTCTCCCAACAACAACAACAAGGGCAAGGAGCCTTTGGAAGATGATCCTCAAGACCCCAAGCTGAGGAAGAAGTCGAAAGTGAAGATGAAGTGGAGGAAGATCCGCGCATACCCGCGCCACCGTTGCAAGCATCGGAGTGGTGGCAAATCCATTCAACCTCAAGAGAGGGCGCGGATGAGCACCGGAGGAAGGTTCCACGTCGCTTCCTAGCTCCAAGGACGTCTTCTCCAGGCATCAATAACCCCTTCCCAATCTAATTCATAAGAGTCAAATTGAAAGGATCCTGAGGCAGAGTTGCCTAGTGGTTGGAATATAGATCGTTCTAACAATGCAGGAAAGAGGATTCTGAAGTGAGAAGTGGGGAAACAACTCCAAGAGCTGGGACTCGCAGTCTGACAAATTCATGAACCGCATTGAACAACTCGGAGCTGATTCGCGCTCTCACCTACAAGATTGATGAACTGAAGGAGCTGGTTGATAAGCTTATCAAGAATTCACCACCACCACCGAAGGAGTAATTCATCATGGTATTGGCATCCCCTTGGTTTGTTCCAAGCTTGGGGGAGTGCCGCGGTATCACACCATTATCTTTACCTTTTACCTTTCATAGAGTCATATCGTGAGTAGGGAAGTTATCTTATAGGATGGTTTGCAATGTGGAAGTATCTCTCTTTTAGTTGGTTATCTATGTATCCCTTGGTGTGAGTTGCCGTTATGGAATATTAATGAGAAGTTTTATCATTTACTTTCTGCATACTTTATTTTAGTTTGCAATTTCTTTCATGTTGATGATCTTGTTATTAGTATGGTCACTTTGGGAGCATTAGTAATCTTTTTGGTTTTGGCAAACTTAGCATTGGTCAGTAGTAACAATACTTTGAGACTTAAGTAGAGAGAGGGAAGTGCATGTAGATATATTATTCCATGATCTTTCTTTCTTGTTGGCTCATAAGCTTAGTATTCTCAAGTTAAATTATTTGTGCTTCCAAGGAAGATTGCATGATTGTTCTTATCACTTGTATAATTGTTTGTATCCCTCAACTCTTATGCTTGCTACATAACCTTGCTAGCCAAAAACCTGTATTGAGAGGGAATGCTTCTCATACATCCAAACCTTGAGCCAAACCATTGCCATTTGTGTCCACCATAACTACCTACTATGTGGTATTTTGCGCCACTCCAAGTAAATACTTCATGTGCTACCTTTAAATTATTCAAAACTTATTACTCTCATTTTGTGTCACTGTTTATTAGCTCATGAGGGTTATGTAGAGTTTCTCTATCACTCTTGTCAACAGACTTTCACCAATGGACTAGTGGCATATACATCCGCTTATCCAACAATTTGCAAAAAGAGCTGGCAAATGGGGTGCCCAGTCCCAATTAATTATAACTTTAACCATTTGATTCTCTTCACATGTTTGCCAATGATTTATCAGAAGCAACTTCAAAATGTAAACAATATTAAATAGGCACTCCTCCATGGTATGTGATTGTTGGAAGGCACCCGAGGATTCGGTTAGCCATGGCTTGTGTAAGCAAGGTTGGGAGGAGTGTCATACCAATTTATAAAATGCATGTGTAAACAAAAGAGAAGAGGGATGATCTACCCTTGGGTAGAAATAACGTCCTTCATGGGAGCCGCTCTTGAAAGTCTGGTTGACAAGGGGTTAGTGTTTTCTTTACTGATTCGTTGACAACGACATACATAGCTCAAACAAATATTTTATACTCTCTATATGATTTCAAAACTTAAAAAGCTCTAGCACATGATTTCATCCCTGCTTCCCTCTGCGAAGGGCCTATCTTTTACTTTCATGTTGAGTCAGTAAACCTATTCCCTCTATCTCAAGCAAGCATTTGAGTTGTTGTGATTCAATCATCTATATGTTATTACTTCAATCATGTCTTTTATTTCCTTGTTTAGCACAAGCTTTTATCTGAATGAATAAACTTTGAAAGTTATCAATGACTGTAAGGAGACTGTTATGATTGAGCATGTAAGTTCTGCAATATAAGCTCTGATATAAAGACTCTGCTCGAAAGATAAGTATGATCTGTTAATTGTTCTTGACCAAGAACTAAAGTTTGCCATCACCAATTATGATTTTCTCTATGCACTTTATTGTGGCTCCCTTTACTCGTTTCAAGTTAAGTTATATGAAGGGAAGTTGCTGTCTAGAATGACTTATGTATTAATAAATGTGATGCTTCTTGTCCGTATTTTGTTTATCGACACTTCACTCCATAAACCTGTGGTCTTGTTTACTGAGCTCAGTTTTCGCTTGGGGACAAGCGAGGTCTAAGCTTGGGGGGTTGATACGTCCATTTTGCATCACTATTTTATATCATAATTTACTGTTATTCATTGATATATTTCATATTTAGAGATGATACTTATGTTATTTTACCTATTTTGCATGTTTGATGATTATTGGAGAATTAAACACCGGAGTCAGATTTCTGCTGGAAAAAGGACGTCAAGATACTATATTTCTGAAGATCAATAATTCGAGGAAAACATCTCGAAGCTCCTATTTTATCAGATGACGAGGCAGCCAAAAGGGAGGCCAAGGTGGGCCACCATGGGCCCTCACCATGTGTGGCGCGGCCCACCTTGCCCCCGCGCTGCCACGTGGTGAGGAGCCCTGGCCCACCTCTGCTAGCCCCCTTTCGTGTACATCATCCCCAGGAAACCCTAAGCCACGTGGGGACGTCGAGAAAATATTCCGCCGCCTCCACAGGCGGAAAAGACCAGAGAGAGAAAAGCTCTCCGGCAGGGAGAAATCTGCCGGGGAAATTCCTTCCCGAGAGGGGAAATCGTCGCCATCGCCACCGTCATCGAGCTGGACTTCATTGGGATCATCATCATCATCATCTCCACCGCCGACACCATCACCCTCGCCACTCCACTCCGTTCCGCTGTAACATCTAGGGTTGAATCTTGTCTAGTTCATAGGGAAGCTTTCCCGGTGTTAATTACTCCTTGTGGTTGATGCTATTGAGTGAAACCGTTGAATTAAGGTTTATGTCTAGATTGTATTCATCATTATATCACCTCTGATCATGTTCCATATGATGTCTTGTGAGTAGTTCGTTCAGTTCTTGAGGACATGGGAGAAGTTTGATGTTAGTAGTGAATTATGTTGAGTAATATTTAATGGTTTGATGTTTAAGTTGTGGTGTTATTCTTCTAGTGGTGTCATATGAACGTCGAGTACATGACACTTCACCTTTATGGGCCTAGGGGAATGCATCTTGTATTCGTTTGCCAATTGTGGGGTTGCCGGAGTGACAGAAACCTAAACCCCCGTTGGTATATCGATGCATGAGGGATAGCAGGATCTCAGAGTTTAAGGCTGTGGTTAGATTTATTTAATTACTTTCTTGTATTTGTGATGCTTGCAAGGGGTATAATCACAAGTATGTATTATTCCTAGGAAGGGCGGTGCATTAGCATAGGTTCACCCACACAACACTTATCAAAACATGAAGATTAATTAACTATATGAAGCGAAAGCACTTGACAATATTCCCGTGTGTCCTCAAGAACGTTTGGTCATCATAAGTAAACCTACCGGCTTGTCCTTTGCTGTAGAAAGGATTGGGCCACTCGCTGCAATTATTATTACTGCATTTTATTTACTTGTATTTTATTTATCTGCTATATCAAAAACTCCTCAAAACATATCTGTGAGTATTTATAGTGAATCCTTTATCGAAACTGCTTGTCAACACCTTCTGCTCCTCGTTGGGTTCGACACTCTTATTTATCGAAAGTACTACGATACACCCCCTATACTTGTGGGTCATCACTTGGCAAGTGGCTATTCAAACTGCTTTCTGAAGATGGAGTTTGCAAACCTTGCTTAGGAGGAAGTATGTGGGTTCAAAAGCTGTATCTCAGGTTCTTTGGAAACCTGGCGATTGATACGTGCATTTTATATCATCATCTATGCAACTATTAGAATCATATTAGCATGTTATGTGCATCATTATATCATCATTTTAACATGTTTTATATGATTTAGGGGACTTTCACACAAAGTCCCCATTTTTTGCATTTAATATCTGGGAGGCAGAAAAAACCCCTTTTCTTGTTTTTATTGTTTCAGGAGTTTCTGGAGCCCAAATAATTAAAGGAAAAATACCACGGAAGTTTTTCATCAGAAGGAAGGCAATGAAAAGAAGACCGAAGCGAGGAGAGCCACGAGGGCCAAAAGGGGTGGCCCACGCGGCCTATCTACCTGGCCGCGTGGGGCCCACTAAAATGGGCCTCGGGCACCTCCTCGGCTGGGGCTTTTTAGCAACGCCTTCGTCCTCCCCGAAAACGTATGCCCTAATTTTCCCTAGTCCATCCGAGGTCGCGGCGGCGGCGAAACTCCTGATTCCCTCCGAGGGGGATCAGATCCTGCTGCTCCGGAGCTCGGAGAGGGGAAATCATCATCATCGTCATCGTCTCTCCTCCTTGGCGTGGGAGGAGGCCACTACATCATCATCACCATCAAGACCAGCACCATCTCCATCATCATCTCCGTGATCCACTCCGTTCCCCTCATAGTTTGAGAGTTGCTATACCCTAGATACTTGTCTTGTGCTACTATTCATGTTTGTGATTGAGTACTTGTCACTATTTGTGTGTGAAGTTATATTTTCAGATTGTGTTATACCACTTATGCCACTGATTATGATCATGTTTGCACGTTGTGAGTAGTTCCCGTATGTTCCTGAGGGCATAGGATGAATTGGCAATGATTTATATATAACATGTGTTGGTATTTTGTCAAGAGTTTATCTTTTATGTGATTCTATGATGGTGTTGTGCGAACATCGACTGCACAACACTTGACCTATATGGGCTCATAGGAGAACACCGTAGTATAATGAATTGAGTAAGACTTGGGAGGACAAGTAAACCTGAGATTGAGTCATGAAGTTATATTATGAGGGTATTAGTATCGGGGACCTTAGAGTGTAATGCTATGGTGGGACATTTATGTCTTAATTATTCTTGTGCAGTCATTTATTTGGCCATATGATCCATCATAAGGGGTTGTAGTCTATTTATTTAGCTATACCGAATTATGGCTCCGTCCAAAGAAGATTAAAACTTGACAAGATATTCAACGTGTTGTTTAATAAATCTCTATGCCTAGTGATATCCATGCCGCCCTCGGAACGTTTTCCACCTATAAGTCACACATCACTTGAGCTTGTCCTCTTGCACATAAGAGGATTGGGCTTTCTCTCTTTGAGAGCTTTCACTTGCTACTGTTCGATTGCTGCATTGAAACTATACAATAGAAAATACCAAAAACACTTGCATCTTTCATTGCTTTGTTTATCAATCTTACTAACCAATACCTTCAGCTCCTCGTGGGTTCGACAACCTTTTCTATTTGAAAGGTACTACAATTGATCTCCTGCACTTGGGAGTCATCAGCGATTCACACTTCTGGGCAGGCCTTATGGCTACGAAGTTCTTCTTCCCACAAGGTTCCTTTTCAATTAGGGATGGATCGGAAATTCATTTCTGGGAGGATAAATGGCTAGGAAATACCACTCTCAGAGAACAATATCCGGCTCTGTATAGCATTGTGCGAAACAAAAGTGACACGATCGCTACGGTGATGGGAACTTCCCCACCAAATGTTTCGTTCAGAAGAAGTTTATTTGGGACTAGACAAGTATCTTGGAATACTTTGCTTCTCCGGTTGGAACCCATCCAACTAACGGAAGGCCCGGATACATTTCGCTGGAATCTCACCAAGAATGGGAAATTATCGATAGATTCTACGAATAGAGCTTTAATCCTACCTGAAGTACCAGTCGATATTAAAGATACTAACGAAATTTGGAAGATGAAGATACCGCTAAAAACGAAAGTGTTTGCGTGGTACCTTTGTCGAGGAGTAATTCTTACAAAAGATAACCTTGCCAAACGCAATTGGCACGGAAGTAAAAAGTGCGTCTTTTGTCAGCACGATGAGACCATTACACATTTGTTCTTCCAGTGTGTGTTTGCTAGGTCTATATGGTCAGCCATCCAAATCGGTTCTACCTTACATCCCCCGTGTAGCGTTGCCAACATTTTTGGGAATTGGCTAAATGGGGTGGATCCTAGGTTTAAACTCTTTAGCAGGGTGGGAGCGCTTGCCGCTATTTGGTCGCTCTGGCTATGTAGAAATGACAAGATTTTTAACGATAAAAATGCTTCTTTTATGCAGGTTATCTATCGGTGCACAGTAACGTTACGAGCATGGGTGGCCCTGCAACATGTGGAGCACCGGGGATTGTTTTTGGAGGTGACGTTACGTTTGGAGGCCGCTGCGAGGGAGTTATTCTCCCAGCATTGATGGCAGCATAGTCTCCGGATAGACCTACCACCATCTTATGAGTCTTTACAATTTCTCATCATGATATGTAATTCGCCTTTTTATCTTTCTGTATTGAGAACTGGACAACAATGGTTGTGTGCATCCTAGTTATGCAGAGGCCGGGTGTAATGCTTAAACCTGTTAAGTAATAAAATCCCTTTATAAAAAAAAAAAGTCGCCGCATGTCTTGGCACAGCCATGAGCAAGCATTGCATATGATTTTTGATGAGAAATAATGTCATCAACATCTTGAAATAAAAATTATACATGGCATATGATCTGCTCATGTGGTTGGTTTCCTACTTTTATGATTCGTTCGTCTATTCATATTCATTTTCCTGTTATCTTTTGGATGGGTATTTCGTATTGCCGATGATGGTTAGGATCAAGGGGCACCATTTGGAATGAATAGAAACTATGAGACCATCTCTCATTAGTGTTGGAATTTGATGGACTTGTACATGGGGCATAACCTAAAGCCCGACTAATTCCGGAATTCCCATAAAGCCCAACTAATTCCGGCATTGCCGATGATGATTAGCACAAAGCGGAGCAAAAAAATAACAACGCCCCTAGTGCTAATTTAGAGACATGTCGTTGATGATTAGCATGTCGTAAATCCACCTGACATCTACAAAGTTGCTAATTTATAGGCTAGTCTTAAAGTTGGTATGATGCTATCTGAGCTACGTGTACTTCAGAGAGAGGGGGGCATTGGCCCCCTCCCCCAGGCTACGTTTTATCTAGCCATAGCACAATTACTTATGGAAAACTTTTGCTAACATCGCCCTGTACTAATTTCGCCCATTTGCACCCCCTCGAGCACTCCCACCTCCCAAATGACTTGCCGCAAACTCCACACTGGAGCAGAACCACTTCACGGCCAGGTGATTTTAACTTTTCACCGTATCAAATGTCCTTCAGTTCGTAGTTACATTATGAAGGTTATCAGCTTATAACCTAGCATTTTCTATCTATGCTTGCGGAGATCTAAAAGTGGCGGTATTCTGGTATCAGCGTATCCGTAAGTTTCTCGATTCAATGAAGGTTCAGTACGGATAATCCCCTATATGTTTGTAATCCACTGTACCATATTCGTAAGTTTCTCGATTCTATGAAACCTCATTAAGGATAATCCCCTATATGTTTAAATATGTATCAGCATCCATCCACAGCCAAAATCCCACGACGATGTGGCCCAGTCAGATTCTTAGCCATTATGATGTCCTAAACATGGCGAGATCTGACCAATATCCAGATCTGTAGGGGATAAACATGTTAGATCTAAAATGGAAATCACAAGACATAAATAAGGAAAGAGTAAAGTAAGGAGAATTTCTTTAGGGTTTATTCTTGTTGAGCCACCCAACCGTCCTCTCTCCATTAGTTCAACCGTAGGAGCCTCGACATTTGTGGGATTCAAATGCAAACAACATTCAGTGTTTGAATCCACTTTAAAAGAAAATTCCAAACATGACCATTGTGTTAGATATGATCTCGTATCGATAGAGCCCAACGGCTCCACGATCCCCTGGACTGCAACCTGATCGGGGCGCTCGACCCTTAACGGTCGGTGGGCCCCTATCGCCGCGCTATATAAAGGGTGGGGGGCGGCCTGCACGCCTCACGAGGTTGAACGTGCGCCGCCACCCCCCCCCCCCCCACCGACATCCCCTTCCGATCTAGGGTTTAGCGTGTGCCGACGGGAAGCACCACCGCTCCGCCACCGTCACCCCCCCACTGACATCCCCTTCCGATCTAGGGTTTAGCGCGTGCCGACGGGAAGCACCACCGCTCCGCCACCATCACCGTCGACCACCATGGCCTCCGGCTCGAGTACGTCGAGCCGCGGCGAAGGTATCTCTCCGATCCCTCTCCATCTCTCTGTTTTCTCTCACACACACTTGATTAACACATGGTTCTACCGAAAGAAGGTTTTAGTAGGATCTAACAATGGTATCAGAGCGAGATTAGATGCTAGTTTTATTTTCGGTAGCAACAGAAAAGCAAAAAGAAAAAGAATCCCTCCCGTGGAACCCCGATGCAAAAGAAAAAGGGGCAAAGGAAAAGTGAAAGCTCAACGGTTTTGCCTTCGGGCTCGCCGGCAAAGTGCGCCGCCGCAAGGCCGCGTCGTTCCTATCGATCCCGATGTGCATCGGCAAGCCGAGGCATCGAGACGAAGAACACAACCCCTCACGGGGCAAAGAGAGCTACCCCGCAAGGGGCAAAGGGCACCGCCACTGTGCCGCTTGACGGCGGCGCGCTCTCCTTCGGGAGCTCGCGCACACAAGCAAGGGGGACAGCAGGGGTGCCATGGCGTTCTTCGCCGTCGCTGCTTTTCCGGCGGCGCGCCGGAATCGCTCCTAACCCTAGCTCGCGTGAGGGGAAAAGAAAGAAAAGGGGAGAGCAGCGCCGCGGTGGGGCTTGCGGCCGTCGCCGGCCACCGGCGTGCCATCGCCGCCGTGGAGTTCTTCCTCCACTGGCAGCCGCCGGCGCGCAGGATAAAGGCAGAGACGGGGAGAGGAAATGAATATTAGGGTTTGACCGGGTCGAAGCGCTGCTGGTTTTGTTCTAGCGGAAACAACGCTGGACCGTCGGATTGAATCCGACGGCCAGGATTGCGCCTGGCAAACCCTAGCCGGCAGAGCGGGCCGATGGGCTGAAAGCTATAGCAGGTCGTGGCTGTGGGCCGCTTCTGCGTGCCATTCGGGTGACAGATAACGCTGCTGCTGAACGGGCCGTGGGCCATTTTGCGCAACGCGCGGGCGACAGATAGCAAAAGGCCGTGGGCCGAGCGGGCCGAAAAAGAACAGTTTTCCGTTTTCTGTTAAGTTTTTACAGAAGCATGTTTTATCTGTTTTTGTCCATTTTTGGGGCAAATTTCATTCTGTTTTTCTATTCAAATTTATCCAACGAAATTTTTGTTTAGGAAACAGAAGAAAGAAAAAGAAATACTTGTTAAAAGTATAAAAGTTTATGAATTTTATTCATATTTTCCGCTGCAAATAGTTAAAAGTAATTGCATAAAAGCAATAAAGTGAGAATTAAAGCATGATTAAAGTGATATTAAAGATGATTATGATTCTGTTATTAAATGACCAACGTTGTTAATAGCATGATCATGATTCGTTTACTATGTGTTAAAAGCAATAAAGTAAGAATTAAAAGCATGATTAAAGTGATATTAAAGATGATTACGATTCTGTTATTAAATGACCAACGTTGTTAATAGCATGATCATGATTTGTTTATTATGTGTTAAAAGGTGCATTTATTTCTTTTATTGCCCAACGGTGATATAGTTTTAATTGCACAAACGGTTGTATGCTTTGATTTATACCAACGTTGGATTAATGCATGCAATTGTTTTTTGTTATCTCATATCCTTGTGGTTTCAGGAAGTTTTCACCTGATGAGTTGCCTCAAGGACATTCCGACGCTCAGGGGTGACAACTACGCTGAGTGGTGAAGAAAGTTGAACTGGCTTTTGTCTGCGCTGAGGTTGACTGGGTTGTGAATGCTCCACAGCCAGTCAGGCCAGCAGAGCCGGTAAGAGAGACAACTGATGATGAATCTGCTTGGCAGAAAAAGTTGAGGGACCATGCTCCAGTGGAGATGGGATACACCCTAGAGAACCAAAAGTGGGTGAACACCAACAAAAAGTGCATGGCATTTATAAAGAACACAGTTGAGAACGCCATTGTGGGCTCAATTGAAGAGTGTATCTCCGTGGGAGAGTATCTCCAAAAGATAAAGAGCCAGTTTACTGGTTCTTCAAAGACATATGCTACCCAGCTGCTAAAACAGCTGGTGACAGAAAAGTATCATGGAGGTGCACATGGCATAAGGGAGCACATTCTCAGAATGAGCAACATGGCTGCTAAGCTTAAGTCCATGGAGGCTGATCTGGAGCTCAAGCCTGCACTCATAGTTCACTTGGTGATGGCTTCACTGCCACCACAGTTTGACAATTTTGTTTTCAATTACAATGTGTCACCTGAAAAATGGGACATTGAAAAGACCATTGCCATGTTGTCGCAAGAAGAGGAAAGGCTGAAGTCCCAGAATGGGGGCTCCTTGAACTACGTGAAGGACAACAAGAACAGGAACTACAACGGTTCCCTTCAAGCCATATGGCAAAGGTCCCACCAGTATAAGCCACATGGCAAAGGTCCCCAGCAGTATCAGCAACAGTGGACAAAGACACATGCCCCACTGCAAGAAGAAAGGGCATTTCAAGCATGATTGCCCAGATTGGCTCAAGATGATAATGGCAAAGAAAGGTATAGACACAGTTTCTTTTGTAAATGAATCCCTGTATACACAGTTTTCAAAATCTACTTGGTGGATTGACTCAGGTGCAACTGTTCATGTTGCAAATTCTTTACAGGGATTCCATTCGACAAGGACTTTGCAAAGAAGCGAAAGGCACATTGAAGTCGCAAATGGAGTTCAAGCAGAAGTTGAAGCTGTTGGCGACATCTCCTTGGAGCTAGCTGATGGTTTCAATATTATGCTTAGAGATGTTTTATTTGTTCCTTCGATTCACAGAAACTTAATAAGTGTATCGTGTTTGGATAAAGACAGTTATGAATGTTATTTCGGTCATGGCAAGTGTGCCATATGGTTTAAAGATGCTTGTGTGGGTATTGCTTTACTTCATGATAAGCTTTATTTGTTATCCTTGCGTGAAAAAGTGCATTCTGTGTGCAATGTGAATGAACAAATTCCCTTGTCGAACAAAGAACAAAAGAAAAGAAAGCGAACTCATGACTCGTCGAAGTTATGGCACTGTCGATTAGGCCATATTTCGAGGGGAAGAATAGAAAACCTCGTTAAAAATGATATTCTTCCTCCGTTAGAGTTCTCAGATATCGAACAATGCATAGATTGCATAAAAGGAAAATACGTAAAACAAATTAAAAAGGGTGCAAACCGAAGCACAGCGACACTAGAAATTATTCACACTGATATATGTGGACCATTTCCGGTGAAAAGTGTGGATGGTTATGACTCGTTCATAACGTTCACAGATGATTACTCCCGATATGGTTATATTTATCCAATTAAAGAAAGATCTGAAGCATTGGATAAATTTAAAATATTCAAAGCTGAAGTTGAAAATCAACATGATAAAAGAATTAAAATAGTCAGGTCCGACCGTGGGGGGGAGTACTACGGTCGGCACACTCCATATGGTCAAGTACCTGGACCTTTTGCAAGGTTTTTACAGGAAAATGGAATAGTCGCCCAGTATTCTATGCCGGGCGAACCACAGCAAAATGGAGTAGCTGAAAGGCGTAACCGTACTCTTATGGATATGGTGCGCAGTATGATGAGTTATTCCACACTGCCATTGGGATTATGGATGGAGGCGTTAAAAACCGCCATTCACATTCTCAACAGAGTACCAAGTAAGTCGGTGCCCAAAACACCGTACGAGTTGTGGACAGGGAGTTCCTTCTCTAAGCCACTTGAAAGTCTGGGGGAGCCCAGCTGAGGCAAAAGTTTTTAATCCACACATTGCAAAGTTAGACCCCAAAACAGTAACTTGCCATTTCATTGGCTATCCTGATAGATCAAAAGGTTATCGTTTCTACTGTGCAGACAGATACACAAAGTTTGTAGAAACGAGACACGCGGTCTTCTTGGAGGACGAAATGATGAGGGGGAGCATGGTAGGCCGGAAAATTGATCTTGAGGAGAAGAGGGTGTGTGCACCTTTTCCGATGATCCATGAGCCATTTTTCGCCCTACCTGTTGTACCTGCACCGATAATCCCAGAGGTTGTGGTGCAAGCACCTGTTGTAACTCCACCCGTGACCACAACGAGGCAAGATTCGGAACCTGTCCGTCAGGAGCCGACTCAACCCGTTGTTGAGCATGAAAGGGAGCGACGACAGCCACATTTAGAAGAAGAGTCGCACGTTGAGACACATGATGTGCCAGAGAATGAGACTCTCAGAAGGTCTAAAAGAGCTAGGAAATCAGCTATTTCTAGTGATTATAAAGTTTATAATACAGAAACAGTTCATATGGAAGAAGATCCCACTTCATATGAAGAAGCCATGAGAAGCGTTCACTCTTCGAAGTGGCTGGAAGCCATGGAAGACGAGATGAAATCGATGAGTTCTAACAATGTTTGGGACTTAGAGGAAATTCCTAAAGGAGCCAAAACAGTAGGCTGCAAATGGGTCTACAAAACTAAGTATGACTCCAATGGAAACGTTGAAAAGTATAAAGCGCGACTTGTGGCAAAAGGCTTTACGCAAAGAGAAGGGTAGATTACAATGAGACATTTTCTCCGGTCTCATGTAAGGATTCCTTCAGAATCATCATGGCACTAGTTGCGCATTTTGATTTAGAGTTGCATCAAATGGATGTAAAGACGGCATTTCTAAATGGAGATTTAGAAGAATGTTTACATGAAACAACCCAAGGGTTTTTTCATGGAGGGGAAGGAACATATGGGATGCCGCCTAAAGAAATCCATTTATGGGTTAAAGCAAGCCTCTAGACAGTGGTATTTAAAGTTCAATAATACAATTAAAAGTTTTGGATTTAAAGAGAATGTTGAGGACAACTGCATTTATGCAAAGTTTAAAAGTGGGAAATATATTTTCCTAATTCTGTATGTGGATGATATTCTGCTTGCGAGCAATGATGTCAGTCTACTACTAGAAACAAAGAAGTTCTTGTCCTCAAATTTTGATATGAAAGATCTTGGTGAAGCTTCATATGTTTTGGGCATAGAAATTCACCGGGATAGAAAGAATGGAGTGTTAGGACTATCACAAAAGGCATATTTAGAAAAGGTTCTAAAGAAGTATAATATGCATAAAAGTAGTACCTCACCTGCTCCTATAGTCAAGGGCGACAGTTTTGGGAAATTTCAATGTCCCAAGAACCAATATGAGATCGATCGAATGAAAGCAGTACCATATGCTTCGGCTGTTGGAAGCTTACAGTATGCACAGTGTGCACTCGCCCTGACTTAGCTTTTATCACCGGGGTACTCGGTAGATATCAAGAAAATCCAGGCCATGAGCACTGGAATATGGTAAAGAAAGCATTGCGTTATGTGCAAGGCGCAAAAGACCTCATGCTAACATATAGAAGATCTGATTCCCTAGATAAGAGGGTATTCAGACGCAGATTTTGCGGGAGACAAAGATGATAGAAAGTCCACGTCAGGGTACGTGTTCACTCTCGCAGGAGGGGCTATTTCGTGGAAAAGCTCCAAACAGTCATTAGTTGCATCATCCACGATGTATGCAGAATTTATAGCATGTTATGAGGCCACGGGGCAGGCGTATGGTTAAAGAAATTTATACCCGACTTGAAAGTGGTAGATTGCATTGACAAACCACTAAAGATGTACTGTGACAACCAGCCCGCAGTATTCTATGCTCACAACAACAAGTCGAGTAATGCTACAAAGGCAATAGATATAATGTATTATGTTCAGAATCAAACTATAAGTCTCGAGCATATAAGGACAAAGGAAATGCTTGCGGATCCGCTAACGAAAGGCTTACCACCCAATGTGTTCCAGGAACACATAGCCATAATGGAAAGCCTATGATTCCTGGATCACAGAGGCCCAAAAGTAACAGGATTTGTTTCAAAACAGAAAAGTATATAGTGGCTGTCTGATTCTATCGGCAATTGAGCTGTGACGATGAAACATGCTCTATGTACTAATCGGTGATGAAACGAGTAAAGTAAAAGGTAAAAAAGTTAAAAGTAAAAGTTGAGATCAAGGGGGAGAATGTTAGATATGATCTCGTATCGATGGAGCCCAACGGCTCCACGATCCCCTTGACTGCGCCCTGATCGGGGGCGCTCGACCCTTAATGGTCGGTGGGCCCCTGTCGCTGCGCTATATAAAGGGTGGGGGGCCGGCCTGCACGCCTCACGAGGTTGAACGTGCGCCGTCACCCCCCACCGACATCCCCTTCCGATCTAGGGTTTAGCGCGTGCCGACGGGAAGCACCACTGCTCCGCCACCGTCACCGTCGACCACCATGGCCTCCGACTCGAGTACGTCGAGCCACAACGAAGGTATCTCTCTGATCCCTCTCCATCTCTTTGTTTTCTCTCACACACACTTGATTAACACATGGTTCTACCGAAAGAAGGTTTTAGTAGGATCTAACACATTGTCCATCTATCTATTATATTATTAAAATAACAAACAATTAACGGTCAAGATTTGACAAGATTTAACGCTGGAAAAAGAACGGCTGAGATCTGGAAAAAAAACGCGTCCATTGTGATCGATCCGAGAGTCCTTGAGCTAATACAATATGATTACCTGCGTGGGTGATGTCAACAAACAATTAACGGTCAAGATTTGACAAGATTTAACGCTGGAAAAAGAACAGCTGAGATCTGGAAAAAAAACGCATCCATTGTGATCGATCCGAGAGTCCTTGAGCTAATACAATATGATTACCTGCGTGGGTGATGTCACACGACGTCATTGATTTTCTTTTCTCCACGGTCAGGACTCCATGTTGAAACATTGTGCAACATTAGGACTCACATTAGGACTAGGGCTCCAGGCAGACAGAAAAATCCTCTGGAGGGCGAACCCTACCGCCGCACTTCCTCATCCGAGATCTCGCCGTGTCTCCTTTCCTCACCGATCGGACTGGAAGCAGGAAGGCAGGAGTGTTGTCTCTGGAGTCGTGTCCGGCCGGCCGGCCGGCAACCACGGCCAGATGCCAAACCATGCGCTTGACTCCTACACCTGACGCGCGCGCAAGCAACAACAGCATCAACAACTTAGACATCACCGTCGATGGTTTGGGGGAAAACAAAATTGACCCTTCTTCATCTCCTTCCGTCACAGCCCAAGTGTTCCAACATGCCTGCTCGGTCTGCCCAGTTGCGATCTCTCCCCTCATCACCTCTTGGAGATGACCACCCTATGTTTGAGAGGTAATGTGTAAAGCAAACACACGAGCTATTTGTTATATTTTTTCACAGAATTTTGGAGATTTACGATTGAAAGGGAACAACATATATAAGATATATCTAACAACACAGGCTTCGTGACAATGATAAAGGCCATCTCTGTTTCTGTGGAGTTATTTCCCTTGAGTTACTGTTCAGGATTAGATCTTTATGTAACCAGCTTGAGAGTAAGTTTGGGATACATTAGTTCAGACACAAAAATCTCCTCCTTACGAATCTAGCTGTCTTAGCACATAAATGGGCATCATGTTGGCAAAGATACACCTAATGAATCAGAATACAATGCATTACATATACTTGCTAAGTAATTATAGCTAGCTTGTGTGCAGATTATTTTCCTACTCTTACTGCCACGGCGATTCTTACGCATTACCTTGATCAAAGGCACAGTTGTTCTCTTCGGTTAATCCAAAACAAATTGGTTTTGAAGGTTAGTCCTTTCATAAGGAAAATATCTCGGTTCCAACTTCAGATTTTAGTTAAACGCCATCATTGTACAAATTACATGTTCCATCTTTGCATGCATTTTCAGAGTATATTCACCGTTCATATGAAATCATGTTGCAAGAATGCATGGGCGTACAGTTGATTATTTAATTTAATATATGGACAACATTTCCTTTTTTGCGTTTGGATTAAAAGGTTTGTCATATTAGGCATCCAGGTCTGAAGAATCAAGCGGTGAAGATAATTGATTTGCACAAGAGTCATGTGAACATGGGATGGTAAACAACCTACAATACCAAAATAGATCTACTATGGATAGGATTAATCCATCTGGACAACTCTTTTGATTTGATTATCTTTCTCAAGGGCATCACGACCTCATCGTTGAGCTTGAGTCATTCCATAGTTCCTCAGTTCAGTACATCTGCCATATATATATGCCCCGTTGTATCTAGGACCTACCGCTGATTGACAAAGAGACTCGAGGTTCTGTGCCCCCTTTGCTGCATATCTAGGTATACAACCTCTATCTGATTCCAGTTTCAATCTCTTTAAATGTCTGAATAAATTGGTCATGAGATCCTCCCATAGCATCTCATGTCTTAGGATTTGACAAAACCTGACTGTTATTGCGTATAGTTAATCTAGATCTTAACGTGCTATAAGTTGACACATTTGAAAGATGTGAAGAAAAGAAACATCTCTTCATTGCATCAATTAAAATTTCTTCTTGCCTTCGGTTTTTAGATCTAGATAGAGAATAAGGAGCTGTGCGAGTGTGAATATGGTGGGGTGCCTACAGGTCTTGAATTCGAGGTCCATATAGGGGATAGTATTTTAGGACAGTTTCAATGGCAGAGGTGTGCTAAAACTCAAATACAGAGATGTTTGCATCGATTAGCATCCATACAGTATGTTGGAGTTGAGGATGGAGGATCGCCTGGGATGGTATGGCAGCGGCATTGAAACAACCACCAGTTGCACTGATATTTAAGCAACAAACAATGCAGAAGATCCAATGTAGTTCAGGAAAAAAATTGACACCAAGTCTTACTATTATTTTTTAATAGTATCAGAATGAACATGTAATCCAGTTTAGGTAACGAAAACATTTGCATTATGGGTTATGCCTTTAGTTACAAATTTGTCAGTTATCCTAGAACATATAGAAACATTATGGCATTCATCTTATTGATGATATTTTCCCAAAGTAGTAATATAAAGATCGAGCAGTTGGTTTATACGATGCATAGATAGTCATAAACTCATGCCTCAGTATCTCACTTTTTTAAAACACTACTGCATGGGAATATCATTATCTCACACTAAAATAAGGTAATAGCTCATAAAGGATTATTTATATTTGTGCTTGAAGACTTGCATATTGACGGATCCAATAAAGGTATATGTCCTGTCCTCATTGTTACTCTACAATCTCTGTCATGTACAATGGCATTATTGAACTTTCCTTTCCTTTTCACCAGTTCCAACATAGTACATGGAGCACAATATAAAACGCCCCATTGCATAAAACTATTAAGTAGATGGTTGCCAATTGCCATGTGAGAGTTCACAGAAAAAGAACTATCTAACATATAGTTTGTGCGCATATTCTGTTTACAAGATTCCTATGCCAATTTCATTTAGAACTCCTCCACCACGATATTCAGTCTTAGTGTATTTTGATTTGTTGAGTCTATCATAAAACTTGATGTAGCTATTCCTTCGATTCTTTTGTGGTTTAGTTGTAAATTAGTTTTTACTGGATTCCCCAGATCCTCATTTCTTATGTAAGAGACGTTTATTATGTTTTTATAGATGTGCACAATGTTGTTGCTACTGGAGATTTCAAGCCTCCTCATTAATTCTAAGAGGACAAACGCCGGATCAAAAATTTATGTCTTTGGACTATCCATGTAATCTTAAGGCAGGCCCCATCTCCAATTGATTCGTGTTTTGGTGGCGCAACAAGTTTGAGAAGTTGTCTCTGTCTCCTCTTGCCTCTCCCTATTGTGCATATTAAGCATTTCTGCAGCAGCGGTGTCCTACATCAATTTCGTGCAGCCACCCGCACTAGCTTCTGTGGAGAGCGCTGTACTGGGATCAATACCTGCCTCTTTGGCGCCAGGTAAGCTATTCCTGTCACACTTAGAGGTATTTTGCACAACTTTGATCTGATATGATCGAGATACTTGCAAGGTCAGGTCAACTAAGTGTTTTTATATGACAGAAGGGTGTCGAAGTAGTTATAGTGATAGTATGAGCATCGCTTCTATATGATCAAGTTTTAATGTACACTATTCAGTAGATCTGATATGGCTGAGAACGTTTGTGGTATTGTATTTGCAAATATTCAGTAATTATTGTGCCTTTTCCTTTCTAAATAGAAGCTAATCATTTACACTTCTTTCCCACGGTTCAAATGAATTACATGAATAGCTAATTTTGCTATAAGTGCATGCAAATAGATGTTGTTCAAAAGCATGTGGACATGATCGGAAAGAAGAAGTCAAGGCGTGCACGAGACATGAAGGGTTTTAGAAATTATTTTCTTGATAATACATGTACATTGCTTTAGTGGGCAGGGGATACATGCAATTAGAGTATGCACTAGAAATGTAGAAGTTGTGAAATTACAAAAACAAAAAGTAAGGAATTCTGAATTACGATGAGTGGATGGATGAAGATAATCGGTGATATAGGGATGGACAATGCAGACCGGACTTAGGAAGACCAAAAGGATGAATCACACCAACATCTAGAAATTAATATGGTGAATATAGATAAACAGTTTAAATGTATTTTGAAAGGAAATTATCAAATAAATCTAGCCGCGCAAATGCGTGGATTTAGATTTTATTTGCACGAATAAATATTTCGCAAGCTTAATTGTAAATAGACGCAAATACTTATTATTTGTTTTTACTGTTTTCTACATTCTCATGTTCGTGGGTGCAATTTTTTTTGTTAATGTGATTCAAACATATCTTAGTGTACATTTACATTTTTATATACTTTAAAATCACTCCTTAAATAATGTCTTTAGATATTCTAACAATCATATTTTTGTGTGGTATGTTGCACAATATTTCTTTGCGCGCAAAGGGCTAAATGATCATCAAATTGCTGCTACTCCAGCTGAGATCAACCTGTATTTATATACTCCGTAGTTCAGATGTTCTTCAGTTATAGAGGTGTCAGGTCCTTCCGGATAACTATTTGTGGAATACATGGCAATAAAACTTCAGCAAACCATTTGGGGAGATGTCAGGTAGATTTTACGTCTTGCTTTCCTTTAATATTCACTATGATACGTGTTTATTGCTACAGAGCAGTACCGTAAACACAGAAAAGCATCCTTTTAAAATTCTTACATTTCACAATAATGCGTGTCGTAAAATTCTTACAACGCATCTTCATCATGCACAAACAAGTAAAGCTAAGAAAATTTCAAGCACAAAATCCTCATTATTTCATCAATGCTTCCAGAACAAGATCAGTGTGACAATACTGTGCATTATTTGAAACTTATGATCCAGGTGTAAGTGTAATGGATATAATGTGGAAATGTTGGGGTTGCTAGCCGCGCAATTGCGCGGGTCACCCAGCTAGTTGGACCTAATTGAACCGGTATACAACAATTCGGATCATCCGTTATTTGACGAGGAGCTAAAAGTATAGCTTCTAGTCGTGTCAATACTGCCTGCCGAGCTGGAGACTTAGGCTAGAATATAGGGTTATGCTGCTCGTATGAATTTCGCATCCTCCCAGATGGCATCATCTGCAAACAAATTTTTCCATTGGATTGGGTACAGAGATATTATATTCATCAACAGATCTCTGTCTGTTGTGCATGACAGCCAAGGGTGCACCTTTATTTTTTCACGAGGGGTTGGGTAAGGTTAGTATCGGAAGTGCCTTGCTTAGAGCATCTTCAGTCGGGGCGTCCAAATAGCCGCCCAAAGGCCTTTCGGACAGGTCCTTTGGACGCTGTCCGGAAGGCCTGGCGCATTTGGGCGCCCACGCTCCCCACTCGCGCCGCCCAAAACTACATTTGTAAAATTTAAACTTAGGCAAATTTCATTCAAATACGGCGGTTCGGGATACATTTCATTGAAATTCATTGAAAACAAACATAATTCATTAAAATTTAAATCTAAACCTAAATCTAGTTCGAGGGATAGCACGCCGGGCACCTGCAGTTGGGGCACTCGCCGGCCCTTGCGGCGGCGAGCACAGGATCCCGGCGGCAGCCGGAGCAGAGGCAGTAGAGGTAGCCGCCGGTGGAGGTGGTGGCGGCGGAGGCAATGTCGGCCTCGATGGCGCGCTGCATGTGGCCGGGATCCCACTCCGGCGTCGGCGGCCAGCTGAAGTCGTCGGAGCCACCATCATCACCATCAGCCTTCTCCGCCGCTTGTTCGTTAGGTTGCGGCGGCGGAGTTTGCACGCGGCGTCGTTCTCTTGCGCGCGGAGCCTGCTCCATCTCCTCGTGGCGGACCCGCTCCCTTTCCATGCCCGCCCAGAAGTCCTCGTCGGAGGTGTTGGTGGTGACGTCGTCGTCGGAGTCGAACCAGTCCGCAGGTGGCTCGTTCGCGAAGAACGAGTTACGGCGGTACTGGTACTCGAGCTCGATCTGCTCGTCCCAGTACGCCGAGTTCGGCTCGAACCTGGCGTCGTCGTGCGTCTCCGGCGGCATGCCTTGCATGCACAAGGCGACGTAGTCGACGCGTGCCTGGCCGGCGAGCCTTGGTGCGACCGGGACGTGGACTGGGTTCGTCTCCCAGCCCTCGGGGAGGCGGCTGTTCGCCGGCACCGGCGTGTTGGTGCGGATGAGCTCACACGCCTCAGCTTCGGTGAGCAGGTTCCCCGCCGGTGGTGGCGGAGGTGGTGGCGGAGGCGGCGGCGGGGCGGACGACCGCGCCTCGTGGTTGCTCCAGCGCCTCATCTCGCGCATGCGCGCAAGGTCACGGCGGCGGCGGCGGGCCGCCGTGTCTTCCTCCGAGGAGCGTCTTCCAGCAGGGGCCATGGCGAGGGGAGCTGCGGGGTGGAGATCGCTCTTCGCCGGTGGTTTTGCGGTGGAGATATTTGGGCTGGAGACGGCGAGACACCCGCTCTATATAGTGACCGGGGAGGCGAACGGATGAGAACGCCTTAACTCCGGCCGGCCAACGGCTCGCCTGCCACGCCATTAACGCCGACGCTTCAAAAGGAGCGCCTGGCACTGACGCCGCTGTGGCGCAGACGCTTCGTCGCCGCAGGTTGAAGAGACGCGTCGCTACGCCCGGCTAGGAAACCGAGACGCCGCCCGCCATTAATAGCTGTTAGGTCGCCCGCCGCTTCATGTATCGCTGCCAGGCGTGGCCCGCGCGTCGGAAGCCGCCGTTTCGTAGTGTCCGGGGCCGCCTCAACCCTACCCAAGTTGAGCACGTGGTGTGGGCGTGGCGGACACAAAACTGGGCCGCGCCGGACCGAAATCGGGTTTGGGCGCCGCGGCTGGGGAGAAAAAAGTGTCCGACACACTTCAAAGGCATTTTGGTGGCCATTTGGGCGCCCCAACTGGAGATGCTCTTACGACGTCTACGTCCGACGCTCGTATGAGTAAAAAATCCGACGGACACCTATGTTCGGAAATCTGACGGACAACATTTGGTGTCGTACGCACGTCGGACGTAAGCTGTCGTACGTGTAGCATCACCCGGTTTTTTTTTTTTTGACATCTGTAGCATCACCCGGTTAATATTAGGTACTGCCGCTCATCTAGAAGCCCGTGTAACGCATCGGGTAGAGAAGTCAGATAAGTGCCCTTTGTAGGCCCTTGCTCCGAATAGTCCTAATAGAGCAAGGGAAATGGCCCGTTTCGTACTCCCTCCATGTTAAAATATAAGACGTGATATTTTTAATGTGGTTTTGCCGATTAATTTTGACAATCAATATATAACAAAATAAATTGAATGAAAACGTATATATGGTATCGTTGGATTCGTCTTGTAAAATTCTTTAATTTCATATATCATTATAATAATTTTGCGTACATATTATAAGTACAAATCATGGTCAAAGTTACACGGCGTTGCCCACCGAAATTAAAAGGCGCCTTATATTTTGAGACGAACGGAGTATAAAAATTAAAGCATTTCATAAAATTCGAAAAAAAATATCTGGATCTATCCAACTCTATGCACTACGAGTGTGTAAATTTTCAATTTCAAATACCTCGTATTTTGATAAATTCAGCTCCTAAGGTGGTGGCTCTGAGATGTTTAGAGCTGAGATGTGTTAACCGAACGAAAAATGGGATTAGGATAAAGGCATGTACAATGGTTGATAAGACGGTCTTAGATGACAATAAAAGTTGATGTATAATGGTTATTTTTTCGGCTTATCTCTAATAACGGGCTCCTTTGATTGAAAAGAATTACATATGATATTTGCAGCATTTAATCCTATAGGAAATTTTCCATCTTGGTTGTTTAATTTGTAGAGTTAAATCTTATAGAAGTTTTTCCTAAGAAATTATTTGTACTATAAGCGGCTACATTGTGTTAAAACTTAAGAAAAGACAAACCTATTTGTTTTTCATTTCTCTCCTCCAGCTCAGTAATCCTATTACTCCCTTCGTTCGTGAATAAGTGTGCATCTACCTTTCGTGATATAAGTCAATCTTATTAAGGTTTGACTAGCTTTTTACAAAAAAACGTATCACCATTTGAAAGGGCATGGCGCCCCCATGTGTGGTTTTGGTAATTAATGACAATCCCTATGGACTAATGGTTGCATTGAGTTTTGCTTGTAGTGTTTGTCCATAGACTGCGTGAACTCCATATGGTGGATTCAAGGTTGATGCCATGAGTATATTGATATAATGAAGTATTTGGCATCAAGATTATAGAGTTGAGCATATTGTAAGTATGTCTTGAAGAAAGAATTATGTGATCATTCATGGTTATCTTCAAGACATCATCTATTGAAAAGAGAAGAAAAGATACAATGTTGATCAAGTATTGATCAACACACAAAGCTACAAGATGTACCAAGTGGGATCATGTATCTATTGGTATGGTAAGCAATTGTCCATATAGCTTTGTGAACTAACCCATGATATGTGTGTAGCATTTCTATGTGTGGTTAGGTATCTTTCTATGGGCTTGCATCAAATGAAGATTTCATATGGCCCATGATCGATGACGTAAAGTGGTGATCATCATCAATGTTGAGAAGCGCAAGTTCAAGAGGAGCATCTCGAAGAAATCCTAGGCTTGAAGCTTGCCACCCATTTAGAGATAATGTTCATGTAAAGATATGCCTAAGAGAGGCTCTCCCATAGTGGAGTATGGGGGAGCAATGTTTGGGTCTTCACCAAGCGAAGCGCAATCAAGAAATGTGGTCAACTAGAAGAGATCAAGATCGACGCCATCTAGCTCAAGTGGAATGCGCAAGGCAAAGGTATGATACCGGTCTCATGGTACTAGTTGGGAGACCGAGTTATAGGATAGATACCGTACTATCAAGAGGGGCTCTCGATTGAGCTTTAGCGTATCAGTTGGAGAGAGCTCAAATCTTTGCATACTTGTCTTCATCATCTTTCTTGGTTCTTATTTGGATTTTCTCCTTGTTGGGTTTTGGTGCTTTTTGTGATCTTCATGACAAGCCCAAGTTCTCCGAAAACGGAATTCGTATGGAAAACTTGTTGCGTTTTCTGGTTGGAAATATTATCGGTCCACCTTCGAGATATGATCCACACCTTTCCATGTGTGGTATCCCCTCTATATTTGTGACCCTTAATATTTCCAACAGAATTGGATTCATCTCGTTTGGAGCTTCCTTGCAACAGTTATTGCGGTTCTCTTTTTCTGGTTCTGCAGTTTCTTCTTAGGCCGGTAGTACCGACCCTCGCCCGGTACTACCGGTTGACCCCTTGCAGAACTACCGCGGCCAGTACCGGGCCTAGTACCGCATCTCCGGATGGCTCTCTGCCTCTCGAAGTTTTTACCCGGTAGTTGCCCCGGTAGTGGCGTGGTACTACCGGGAAGGGAGCACTACCGGGCCAGGTGGTCCGGTACTACCGTTGCGCACCGAGTCAGGGAGCGCTGACTGGTCTTCGTTCTTCCTCGAGTCAACGCGGCTCGGTACTACCGGGATCGGCCCGGTACTACCGCTGCGGCCTTTTTCGTCTGCAACGGGCAGATTTTTTAGAGGACCTTTTTAAGGGGGTTTCTTCCCCAACGGTTCTCTTAGCTATTGAGCTAGCTTTTCCCTCTCTCTCCTCCATTATTGACCTTTGGAAAAGCTTGCCTTCCTCTCAATCTCTCCCATGATTCTTGCATATCTTTGAGGGAATTTGAGAGGAGATCAAGATCTACATATTCATCCAATCCATTCCTCCTCTAAATGAGGGGAACCTAGTAGATCGTGATCTTGAAGTTCCATTTGTTGAGTTCTTCCTTGTTCTTCCTCTCTTCTCCCCCACAAGCATTAGTTGCTTTTGGTGGGATTTGGGAGTGAAGGATTTGACCACTTCTAGTGGTCTTGCCTTCTTGCATCGGTTGCATCAGTTTGAGTTCTCCACGGTGATACGTGAAAATCGAAGTTGAGAAGCTTGTTACTCTTGGGTACTTGGGGTGCCCTGGAGCTTGTCCTCTTGGGTACTTGGAGTGCCCTAGACGGTCCTTGTTGATCTCGGAGTTTTGGTGGCTCGCGGGATAGTTGGGAGCCTCCAATTAAGTTGCGGAGTCGCGCCCCAACCTTGTGATTCTTGTGGCTTTGGCAGCCGCGGGAATTCGGTGAGAGCCTCCAATTAAGTTGTGGAGTGTGTCTCATCCTTGTACGGGTTCGGTGACCACCCTCAAGTGTCCCATAGTGGTTCGTGGCACTCCGCATTGGTGGAGGCACGAAGGAGATTACGGTGTGCCATTTGACGTCTATTCGGGGATCACTTTGTGACTCCGCACCGCTCCAACGCAGACGTAGCTTCCATTGGGAAGTGAACTTCGGGATAAATCATCGTCTCCAAGTGCCTCGGTATTTCTATACCCGAGCTTCTTACTTATGCTATTTACTTTGTGATAGCCATCGAGTTTGAAGTAATATATCTTGCTATCACATATTTGCTTATCTTGTTTAGCATAAGTTGTTGGTGCACATAGGTTAACCTAGCTTGTTTAGGTTTCGTGCTTGATACGCATTTATTCAAACCTAAACCGCAAAGAATTTTAATCGCCTATTCACCCCCCCTCTAGGCGACATCCGTGTCCTTTCACCATTAATGGCACTAAATTGGTACTACTGCTAGATTCGTTTTGAAATAAAGTTTCAAAATATACCAATTTGATGCTATCTATACTACTATTAAAAGAGCAAGCTCCGTGGTTCCCATTCGGTGTGCCAACTTGGACCTTGATGCCATTCTTGAGGGCATACCGGCTACTAGAACAACCTTCCCGTTGAGCTATCTTGGCCTCCCGCTCTCGGTTTGGCGTCTCAAAAGAGTGGATTTTCAACATCTCGAAGACAAGTGCGCCGGCAAGCTCCCAACTTTGAATGGCAAGTTTGTCACCACGGCCGGTCGGGCAACTTTTGTTAAATCGGTTATTGCCTCTCAAGCCATATACTATTTGACGCCCCTCATCATACCTCCGGGCACGATGCTTTTCTTGAACAAAATTCAACGGGCTTTTCTTTGGTCGGCGAAGGATACAACCATGGGAGCCAAATGCAAGGTGAATTGGGAGCTTGTGTGCCAGCCCAAGGAGCATGGGGGCCTTGGCATTCTTCACCTTGAAAAGTTTGCTACGGCGTTGCGGTTTAGGTGGCCTTGGTTGGAGTGGAAAGACCCCGCTAAGATTTGGGTAGGCTCCGGCAACCCATGCTCTCAAGCGGATTTGGACCTCTTCTACGCCGCGACTACCATCACACTCGGCAATGGGCAAAAGACTCCTTTTTGGCACGCACCTTGGCTTCAAGGACGCAAGCCCAAAGATATTGCTCCTCTCATTTTTGAGTGCTCTAGCATGAAGAAGTGGACGGTTGGGAAGGCCGTGGATGGAAATGCTTGGATTAGAAAGGTGCGGTTTCATGAGAATTTTACCACGGCGCATTTTGCCCAATTTGCCGAGATTTGGGTCCTTCTAAGAAATGTGAACCTCAACGCCAACATAGAAGATGATATCTCTTGGAAGCTAACGGTTGATGGGCAATACACGGCATCCTCAGCGTACAAAATGCAATTTATGGGGACCGTTTACTCTCACATGGACAAGACAATTTGGAAGCCTTGGGCTCCTCCAAAAACTAAATTCTTTGCATGGCTCGCTACACAAAACCGAGTTTGGACGGCAGATCGTTTGGCCAAAAGAGGGTGGCCAAATTGTGGGTTATGCCCCCTTTGCAAGTAAACAATGGAAACGGTCGCCCACCTCTTTGTGGAATGTCGCCTCACGCGACGTGTGTGGGAGTTTCTCAAGAATTGGATCGGGATGCAAGCAATTCAACCCTACACTTGGAATGACCTCACAGTGGAGGAATGGTGGTTGTTGATGACAAATGGAGCGACCCCGAATCGTAAAGCCGTCGCCTCCCTCACTTTGGTCACCACTTGGGAAATTTGGAATGAGCGCAACGCAAGAGTTTTCCAAAACAAGTTTGCTCCTCCCTTAGTCATTCTCGAAAAAATTAAGCGGGAGGCCCGGTTGTGGGTCATTGCGGGTGCCAAACATTTGGGCATTTTGATGTCGCGAGAGTAGTTGTCTTGTAACTTAAACTTAAACTTTTACTTTCTTGTATTGATCTCTCTTAATTAATATAAGGGGCAAAGTTTTTGCCCCACGGTTCTAAAAAAAATGTGTTGAGCTGCGTTGATATATTAAATCTGAATCGTCCAATTCCAATCAACGATCCAGATTATTTCCAATATTAAGCGCCAAACACATTGCGAAAAGTGATCGGTTTGTTTTCCTTTTACTCCTCCAGCCTCACGCACGCGATAGATCGGGTTCCCCGCCGCCGGCCTATTCAGGCAGCCTCGCCGGCGTCCTGCGCCAGCGCGCTGCCCGGGAATCCAATCCACCCCACCCGTTGCTCCTCTTCATATCCTGTACCGGCCCGACGTTTTCACCCGACCACACGCGCCACCAGCCAGCTCGCCCTCGCCTCCATAGCTCGGTACGCCGCCGCATGAAGAAGTACCTGCACGAGATCTGAGAGCTACTGATAGCATGGAGTGCGGCGGCAGCTGCAAGGTGGTGGTCGGCAGGCGGCAGCGATGGCAGCGTCACCAGCTGTTGTGGTCAAGAGGTGTGGCAAGTGCGGCAGCTGCAAGGTGGTGGTCAGCAGCGATGGCAGCAGAACGGCCTCATGACGTGTGCATCTACCGCTGAATCAGTTCGAACCTTTTACCCATGCATTTATGCATACATTGATACGTACACGCCGGATTTTGTTGCCGATCAAGTGTAGATACAAACATGTTGTCTGTCATAGTGCAGTTTAATTAAGAAGAACAGATTATGTTGCCACCTCGGCGCGTGCTTCCTTCTCTTTGCAGCCTCGCCGTCCGCGAGTGAGATGCAGAGGAGCAGCGCTCTGTTCTCTGCTCCGCGTTCCCCACCAACCCCACCACGCTTGTGCATCTGCTGTGCCTGGGTACCGCCGCCGTCGCCGCACGTTGAGATCCCGGCGCGATTCTTTCGTCGGGAAGGGAGAGGACGGTACCGCGGCCGTCGCGGCGTCGGGAAGTCGATTGATCCGGACTAGGGGAAGCGCTGACTTCCGGTCGTCTTGGCGGCGGGGACGGGCTCGTCGTCGGTCTCCATCCCAGCGCTCTCCCCCACCACCTGCGCGCCGGCTGACGCCCTCACCCGACACCGAAACGGCCGCCCAATCCATGGACAGATTGGAACCTTCGCCGGTGAAGAAGGCGCTGTCCCAGGCCAAGCTCTTGCGGAGATTGACGCCGCCCTTGGGCTTCCTCTTCTTCGGGGACTCGGTCCGCTCGGGGGCGCGGGGAGGCGGATCGGGGTGCTGGGGCGGCGAGGTGAATGTGTAACGCAGGTGGTTCTTCCCGGCAAAAAAATAATAATTGAAAAGGACCTAACAATCAGCAAAACAAAATTTGAAGGGTTTTTTTGCAAAAAAAAACATACTGCCACGTCATCAACTTAACGTCCGCCGTGACGGAATGACCAAAGTTTGGCAAATCCACAACTTTGTGATCAATAATTGACGTTTCGCAACTTGGTGACCAATACTTCCTTTCTGCGCAACTTCGTGACCTCCGGTGCCTTTCACTCTTTATATAATTGTTTTTGATTGTTAATTTGTGATGGTGAGCAGAGACTAGAAAGGTGCTCCTGTTTGCTTTCAAGGTTTTACTGATGTATGTTTAGTGGTAATAATATCTTATATATAATAAAATTATTGCTTGTGAGATTGTTAAGTAGTAGTGGAGCTAGGCCTGAAGGAGCAAGGCAAGTATCAATATGCGTTTGCTGGCCTTTGTATCTGGTACCTTGTTGGGCGTACACAATTCTTTTTTCTCAGGTGTAATGATCTTGAATTCTTCCAAACTGTTTCCGGTATTTGGAAGCAATATGTACTATGATCTATGAAACCCAATTTCTAGACCGACCTATTTTTTCTAATTTCAAGCAATCTTGGTCATCAGTTCTTTCAACATTGCTTTTGGTACGTTTTCTTAGTCTTAAGGTGCATCCTGATGACCTCCAATTTTCCAGTTATCTATAATCTACCTAGCTAAAGTATATAACAAATCCACGTGACTTTGGACAATCTTTCCTATTTTTAAATCGTCCCTTTAATCGTGAAGACGTGCGTTGCACGTACATGTCAACTATATTATTAAAACAACAAAAAAGCAACACATGGAAAAGAGTAATGTCATTCAAAATAATGTATGTTGTGTTATACGAGTATTTTGGAGACGTGCGTTGCATGTGCAAAGCAACTAGTATATGTTAATACACTTTTTTTTATAAAGTTGGTCAAAATTTATTTATTTTGACTTATTACAAAAGCTAGATATATATTTATTCAAGAAGAGAGGGAGTATGCGCTAAAATATAACCATTGTGCGTGCCTTGTACATGCCCCTAATGCTGCCGTGTTGGTGTACGTCGATAGCACGGTAACCTAGCTTGGCCCGTTTTCTCAGCTCCGGCTCCGTGCTGGCATCCCGGTCAGTCAGCAAACGGGCGACCAGGATTTCAGTTAAGCTAAACCCCAGAAGCACATTCTTGTCGCTACTAGCGAGCCTCAGCGTTTCTCTTTCCCGTCGCCTTGACGGCGCCGAGTCCCATGGCTAGCTCACCGGAGATAGGGCCACCACCACCGGAGAGCAAGCCCATGGGTTCACCACCACCGTTCCCTTCCGCACCACCTCCCCAAGAAATCCCCCAACCCACCACGGCCGATCCGGCGGAGCCAGCCCAATCCGATCACGCCAAGTCGCCCCCACCGCCGCATCCAGGAAATGCCACCGCGACGTCTCCTGAAGCCTACGAATCTCCGGCGGCGGCGGCGACGACGACGGATGGATCTTCGGGGGAGGCGGGTCGGCCACCTTCCGTCTCCGCGTCACCTGCGCTCGAAGCCACGGGACCGGAGGGGCCCACTTCGCCTTTGCCGCCGCCACCGGTCGAAGCTTGCCCCGAGGCAGCCACCACGGAGGCATCGCCTGCGCCTTCTCCCACGAGCCTTACAGTGGCGGCCCCGGCGGCGGATACTCCACCGCCGTCAACCGCATCTAGTCCTCCAGCTTCGCCTCCAGACGCCCTGCC
Source organism: Poa pratensis (assembly GCA_947311845.1). Taxonomy (NCBI): domain Eukaryota; kingdom Viridiplantae; phylum Streptophyta; class Magnoliopsida; order Poales; family Poaceae; genus Poa; species Poa pratensis. The sequence continues at coordinate 57,040,761 of CAMZMU010000027.1, read as the reverse complement.
AGATGCGTCCCCAGCTGATTCGGCAGCAATGGTGTCCAAAGATGCCGCCCAGGTACCTGCTGCGCTCGAATCGATGGATGCGAGTCGGCCTGCCGCACCAACGCCGCCGCAACAGCATCCGCGACCACCTTGTCCTACCATGCTTCCGGGATGTCAAAATTCACTGCCCGCACAGCCGCCCCCTTCTACCCGCCGTCCTCTGGCTGACATTGCACACGCCTTGACTGATGCAATTGCAGTGACTTCGGGAGAGCATGGTGCGTCGTCATCCTGTAAGAGTGACGCTGAGGAGTCCTTTGAATTACCAATGCCTATACCACTTTCTTTCCCAACAGAGGCTGAACCTGGTTCGCCGGAGATCGCACCTCCGGGCTTTGAGAAATTTAAATCTTCATGGCCGCCAATGCCCTCTCCCAACCCGTTAGTCAAAACTACACACTCATTGCTAAATGCAGCCAGGCCAGACGAAGCGTCTAGTTCGCCCACTGTATTGGAGGCTATGGATACAAAGATAAACACTGCACCCGGCCTTCCACCTACATCATCGGGTCATTGCAACAGCCACTGCTGAGACCACCTGAGCCCATCACACAAGCTGAGCCCTGCTCACCAGATACGCTACCTCCCGGGTTTGAGGATTTCCAGTTGTCAAGGCTGCCGCCACCCATTAAAACCACATATACCTCGTCCAATTTAATTGCCAACGAGGCAGAGACGGTAAAACATGAGGAAGCGGTTTTGCCTGTGCCAGCATTGGAGGCAATATATGTGGAGACAGACGGTGCACGCAATTTGCTGCCACCCTTGGAGAGCAAGGTGGAGGGGTTAGTGAAACAGCCATTGTTGGGATCAACTACTCCAATGACGTTGTCTGAACCTTGTTCACTGGAGATGGCACTTCCTGGGTTTGAGAATTTTGGATCGTGCCAACGGCTATCCACTCCTCTGTCTGTGACTGCACATACCATGCCAGATGCAGCTGCGATGGAGCCTTTGGCTGTGAAGTTGGAGGAAGCGGTTGGGCCGTCGTGGCAACAGCTATCCACTCCTCTGTCTGTGACTGCACATATCATGCCAGATGCACCTGCGATGGAGCCTATGGCTGTGAAGTTGGAGGAAGCAGCTGGGCCGTCGTGGCAACGACTACCCACTCCTCTGTCTGTGACTGCACATATCATGCCAGATGCAGCTGCGGTGGAATCTTTGGCCGTGAAGTTGGAGGAAGCGGCTGGGCCGTCGTGGCAACGGCTATCCACTCCTCTGTCTGTGACTGCACATATCAAGCCAGATGCAGCTGCGATGGAGCCTTTGGCCGTGAAGTTGGAGGAAGCGGTTGGGCCGTCGTGGCAACGGCTATCCACTCTTCCGTCCATAACTGCACATATCATGCCAGATGCAGCTGCCATGGAGCCTTTGGCCGTGAAGTTGGAGGAAGCGGCTGGGCCACGACCTGCATTTGAGGCAATGGATGTGGACATGCATGCCATACATCCCCTCCCGGTACCCTTAGAGAGTGGAATGGAGGGGTCACTGCAAGAGCCAAAGCCAAGATCCCCTTCTCCCACTGCGCAAGATGTGCCCTGTTCGCCAGATACGGCACCTTTAGGGTTGTTGCCACAGCTAGAGCCACAGGTGAATTCTGACACCCGGTCAGATGCACCTGCCACAAATTATATGGATTTGAAGTCAGACAAAACAGCTCTGCCACCGCCTGCATTGCCGGCAATGGATACAAACATGGACAGTGCAACTACAAGACTCCGGAATGGAGCAGAGGGGTCATTGCCCCAGCGACAGCACCAGCCGTCTTCTCCAAGTATGCAGGCTACACCCTGTTCATTGGAAAACTTGGATCTTCTGCCACCACCGCCGCCTCCTTTCCTCAACAAAGGTTACTAATGTTCCATTTTTTGCTGCATTGGATATATATATATATATATATATATATTACAAAGTTACTATTTTTTGTGTTAGTAATTATTTGCCATCAATGGAGTTCATGACACAGTTTTCTGTCTTTTGATGAACGATGTTGGAATCACATGCCCATCTTAGATGCAACACAAAGTTGCTATGGTTTGTGCAGAAATGTAGCTTGGTCAGGTAGGCAATTGAACGCCTAACCAGTTTTATGGTGGTCATAGTTTCTCACCAGAATCTAGCATGATACCAATGGAAGACCCCCAGTAACGGTGCCAGATCTATTCCGATTCAATTATTGAGTAGTCTAATTAAGTCAAAGTGGAAACGTATTTTTACTCAGAGAACAGCATGAAGGACTGAACTCCCACTCGGCCAAGTCCTTTTGTTGTCTAGGGTAGCAATGAGCTCACATATATTATGTATTAAAACACATTCCAACTGTTCAGGCTGGTGGTTCAGCGCTGTAGAGATGAACTAGTTGCCTGGATGGTTCACTCGCCACAAAAATCTGAGTCGCAGTTATGAACTCATCTATAGACTAAAATTGTCACTTCAAAGTACTAGGAATTTATGATACCGTAATGAACAACGATCTGTTACTGTCTAGAGTTTTCTTATGCATCATTACCTTCCAACGTGCTTGGTGTCATCACACTGAAATTACTTAGATTTTTTTTGCTTCTGCGTTTTCATTGCCATGAACTGTCACATACATGGGCTAGCAGATATAAACGGAACGAAGCCAACTGTTAAAGCCTGTGTGTACACATGCACTTGGCTATTAGCTTATTAGAGTCTGATCCAGATTTATGTGCCTTCATCTTACAAGTAATATTGATACACTAGACTATACATTATAACAAGCTCTCATTTGGACTTTTAAAATAGCAATCTGCATGTACATCTGAATTAACGAAGCCAACTGTACCTACTTAGAAATCAAAGGTGGGAGCCTTTGTAACAAATGTTCACATTAACTTTGTACAGAAATGGGTCAAATGGTATGTGGAAGCTGCCGTGAACTTCTTGCTTATCCTAGAGGGGCTGTTCATGTGCAATGTGCTGGCTGTCGGACAATAAACCTTGTATTGGAAGGTACGTACTATTTCTACCATGTTCAACAGTAGTTTCCTTATTTAATTGTCTTTCTTTTTGTTCTTCTATTGTGACTTCCAGGGAGGGGGTTAAACTCTAAAGGTTCCATTTTGACATTATTCTGTATTTCGCATAACAACTCTTATCTGGTTGCTGGAACATTTTGTCTTGTCACTCTTAGTTCTGTATAAAGTTGCACCTTTTCTTTTAAGTTCATCTATCATGGTTTCGAACTTTATGGGATGTCATCTATATCAACACTGGCCTTTAGCAGGGATTTGAGGATTCTGGACTTGTTACACTTCTAGTAGTTTTCGATGGCCATCAGCTCAAATTTATGTCAATTTAAAACCTTTTGGAACATGGACACAATTACTGATGTAATCATGGGGTTATATGTGCTCATTTTTATCCTCCTTATGCTTCCCAGGGGTATCTTACCTTATATTCCTGTTGCAGCACATGAAGTTGGCAATGTACATTGTGGACGATGTAAGACATTTTTGATGTATCCTTTTGGGGCTCCTGCTGTTAAATGTTCTTGGTGCCTTTTCGTCACTGAGATTGGAGTAAGTGAACTTTGACCACAGACATATTTTACTTGGCACATGTGCTTGTTTGTGATAATATTTTTGATTCAGGAAAAATATATACCACTGCATAAATAGCACCAATCGTCTATGCATCCCGCTTGTTTGGTTCATACATTCCCCATCCACATAATTTGGAAATACACTTTACCTACGCGGCGTCGAAGGTATTGCTTTGGGTGATGAACATGATGTATTAAGACACTTGTTACTCCATTTTACCAATACAAGTGTCATCCATCCATTGAATAGTATCAGAAGCTGTACTCCTTCGGCAATCATATCAATTTATCAATAATCACAAACTTTTCCCTAAAACAAGTATTTCAACTTCAGTCTTTGTGTCATTTTGATTCATATTCTGACCATTGCCCAGTAAACTCCTTTCCTAAACCTTTCCGTGCCAGCTCCTTTATTAAGCGTGTCTTCATTCCTGAACCCAGCCAGCATATGTAGATTTTCTCTTCAATCCTTTTCTTATATATATAGTCACTCCACTTTGTCACAGGGTCTGGACCTTACTGCTCTTGAGATTGTCTGCTTCCATAGCTTCAGTTTTGACTGTCTCTGATCATTATTTTGTTCCCTATCGGTAGGAGTATAACAATGTCAGTGCCCTGAATATGTTCCAATTTCTTTGTTTCAGGAGCGGAACGTTCGGCCTCGGATACCAGTTGAGCAGGCTGCATCGCCCCACCCACCAGAGCTGGTTAACCAGGGCTAGGTGAAGCTAATCAATGTTGTTCCTCTATACCTGGTTGATTTATGTAATACCAAAAAACCTGGAACGCAGTCTTAAACGAGTAAAAGGTAAACTTGAGATGGTATCCTTGCAGTTTTTGGCACGGGCATTTTATCCCAAGCCCGGATAAAGGAGGAGGGTTGTGATAGGCTTGGCGAGCCAACGTAAAAACTAGCCAGTCTCATGGATATGAAACCCACGAGAGTAGTACTAGGGTGGGTGACCTCCTGGAAAGTCCTCATGAAAGGTTTCATATCTAAGGGTTGTGATAGGCTTGGCGAGGCAACGTAAAAACTAGCCAGTCCCATGGATATGAAACCCATTTGGGCGAGAGTAGTACCAGGATGGGTGACCTCCTGAGAAGTCCTCGTGACAGGGTTTCATATTTAGCCTACCCTAACTTGTTTGGGACAAAAGGCTTTGTTAAGGAAGTATAAGTATTAAGGATAAAGACGTAGAAAGTTCAGTCCAGCTTGTGGCGTGGGGATAAAAAAGGAAAATGAAAACTAAAGATAGGTCCCCGAATCCAAACTGTAAAATACTCCCTATCTTTTAAATTAAATGACTTATCATCCACCACATGTGAATGGATCTATGCATGTAACATGTCTAAGAGCATCTCCAACCGCATCCCCAAATCCGCCCCCCCCCCCCCCCATAGTGCGTCCGGATGTGTCCGCGGACACCGACCGGACAAACCCCAAATGTGTTGTCCTACAACCGTGACCCCTAAAATCCGCCCCTATATCCATGCAAACCATGCACGTATGGAAATAATGTAGATCATAGATAGATAGTTTGTTCACACATAGTTCGGACATAGTAGTAGTCCTCCGTGCTTCCGGCGCCCTCCGTGGAGGGGTCACCGGCCGCAGGCGCCAGCCGCCGTCGCCGTCAGGGGTCATCCTCCATCCCGCCGGAGCACGGACATGCGGAATGGGGAACGCCGCCGTCTTCTTCCCGCGCGTCTGCGGCGCGGAGCGCATCGGCGGAGAGGGCGGGGCCTGGCGGCGGCGGTGGATGGGCGCGGAGCCGCATCCACTCTGCTGCGGTGCAGATCTGCGCGGCGGAGCAGTGTGGCTGCATTGCCCGCTCGCCGCCGGGGCGACGTCCTTGAGGGATTCCTCAATGGCGAGGCGGTACACGAGCTCGTCCTCGTCGGTTGGGGACTCGGAGCCTGATACGTCCAAAACGTATCTACTTTCCCGAACACTTTTGCTGTTGTTTTACCTCTAATTTGTGTGTTTTGAATACAACTAACACGGACTAACGCTGTTTTCAGCAGAATTGCCCTGGTGTCTTGTTTTTGTGCAGAAAGTCAACTTTCGAGAAAATCCGTGGAAATAATTGCAAAGCCCCTATTTTACGAAGAAACCCACGGAGCCAGAAGAGGAGACGGGGGGGCAGCGAGCCGCCCTCCCCACATGGCGGCGCGGTGGGCCCTGGGCCGCGCCACCCTATGGGGAGGCCGACTCGGCCACGTCCCCGAGTCCCCCTCTGGAGTACTTAACCCCTTGACCTAAAAACGACGGAGGTTCGACCATAATTCCAGAAAACCTCCAGAGCGCCGCCGCCATCGAAAACCCTATTTCGGGACCAGAAACTCCGTTCTGGCACTTCGCCGGGACGGGGAATTGGAGGAGATCATCGCCATCATCATCACCGACGCCTCTCCATCGACCATCCATGATTCCCCCATCCATGTGTGAGTAATTCCCGCTGTAGGCTGAAGGGGATGGAAGGGATTGGATGAGATCATTCATGTAATAGCTATAAGATTGTTAGGGCATGGTGCCTAGTATCCGTTGTTAGTACTTTATGACATTGTTGCAACTTGTTATGCTTAATGCTTGTCACTAGGGCCCGAGTGCCATGATTTCAGATCTGAACATGTTATTGATTCATGATGATATTCATTGTTTTAAGATCTTACCTGCAAGTTGTATACACATATTGTTGTCCGGAACCCGAGGCCCCAAAGTGACAGAAATTGGGACAACCGGAGGGGATGGCTGTGATGTGAGGATCACATGTGTTCACGGAGTGTTAATGCTTTGCTCCGGTACTCTATTAAAAGGAGTACCTTAATTACCAGTAGATTCCCTTGAGGCCCCGCTGCAAACGGGCTGGTAGGACAGAAGATGTTGTGCAAGTTTCTCATTGCGAGCACGTACGACTAATACGGAACACATGCCTATGGTTACTTAGTACTTGGATACTGTTATTATTTATCTGCAAATGCCTTGTCTTGATTATTACATGAATTATCTTATCCATGCAGCGCCCGTTCATCCATCCCTATGCCTACAGTATTTTAATCCTGTTGTCTATAATCATACTGCTGTCTTTATTACACTGCTGCTATTATTTCACTACTGCTACTGCTATAAAACTGTTGCTACTGATAATCTGTGTCGAGCAAGTCTATTTCCAGGTGCAGCTGAATTGACAACTCCGCTGTTAAGGCTTATAAATATTCTTTGGCTCCCCTTGTGTCGAATCAATAAATTTGGGTTTTACTTCCCTCGAAGACTGTTGCGATCCCCTATACTTGTGGGTCATCAAGACTATTTTCTGGCGCCGTTGCCGGGGAGCATAGCTTTATTTGTAAGCTCACCTGATATTGATATTGTTCGCTGCAATACTTCATCATGGGTAAAGCTCCTATTGAGAGGTCCGTGTATTGCCATCCACTACAAGGAAAGGTACGACTCTTAGTACCGCCGCTGCTCTTGATTCACCATCTGTGATGAGTCAACTTGTTACACCACCACAAGCTTCACGTGTTACTTCTGCTGAATCTGAAAACTTCTGATAATTTTGATGATGCTTCTACTGTGCTTGATGAGAGTATTCCATTAGGTCCTCTTTTAGATGCTGCTATTGCTAAGTCTAAACAACTTGAAAATGATGAAACACCTAATGAAAATCCTTTTACACCTGTTATTCACCTGAGTTGAGAACACTTGTGATGATCTTGATGAACTTATGTGGAACTTGATGATGACTTTATTGATAAATGTCATGCTACTACTAGTGCAAGTGGTATTAAAAGCCTTCTTGCACAACATGCTGTTAGATATAAACTGTCTCCTGATCCTAAGTTTGCCACTCTCCCATAAACATTAAAGATAAGGATTATGATTTCTCTCTTGATTTATCTCATATATCTATTGTTGAGAAAGCACCTTTTCGTGGTACTGAAAAAGAAAGTGTGTAGAGCACATGAATGAGCTCTCTACTTTGAGTAGCTTGTTTTCTGATGATATCAAGAAGCGTAGTTACTTTGTTGCTAAATTTTTTCCTTTCTCATTAAAGGATGATGCTAAAACTTGGTATAATAATTTGCCTCCTGATTCTATTGATAGTCCTACTGGTTTGCTTAATGTTTTCTTTCAGAAATATTTTCCTGCTAGTGCTCAACATGTTGCTTTGCAGAAAATTTATAATTTTGATCAGGATGATGGAGAGAAATGCCTGAAGCTTGGGCAAGGTTTTGCTCTCTATTAGGGCTCGGCCTGGGCATGATTTGGAAAAGCATGACCTTCTTGATATATTTTATAGTGGACTAACCATTGAATCTAGGGCATACCTGGATAGTTGTGCTGGTTGTGTTTTCAGGAAAAGAACCCAGACGAAGCTGAAGAATTAATGGCTAAATAAGCCAAAATCATGATGATTGGACTACACCTGAACCGACTCCAACACCAATATTGAAGAAGAGGGGTATGATTGAATTAAATGATGAAGAGATGAGGGAAGCCAAGAAATCTCTTAAGAGAAGGGTATTAAATCTGAAGATGTGAAGAATCTACCACCTAGAAGATTTATGTAAGCCAATTCCCCATTCATCTACAATTGAGGTACACTCTCTTCAACGCTTTAATGAGGGAGATATTCCTTACTCTAAAACCTCCTGATCAATGCTTAGATGAATTTGATAATTATGTTGTTAAGCAAGATAACTTTAATATGAGAGTGGAGAATCATTTAATGGAAAATTCTCAAGCTATTAGTAAATTGCATGATATTGTGGAGAGAACCTCCAATGATGTTAAGATGCTTATTAAACATTTTCATATGGTTCAAACTCAAATTGATCAACTCACTAAAGTGCAAAATGACATGTTAGTTAATACTTCTAAAGAAAAAGAGCATGCTTATGAAGTAACAACTAGAGGTGGTGTTTCTACTCAGGATCCTTTATATCCTGAGGGGCATCCCAAAAGAGTTGAACAAGATTCTCAACGAACTAAAGAAACTAGTGCTCCTTCTAAGAAAAAGAAGAAGAAACATAAAACTGTTGTAGAATCTTCTGAACCTGCTAATGATCCTAATAGTATATCTATTTCTGATGCTGAAACTGAAAGTGGTAATGAACATGCAATGATAATGATAAGAATGATGCTTCTGATAAAGAAGAGGTTGAAGAGGAACCTGAAAAGCATGCTAAAAATAAAAAGTACACTAAAGAAGATTTCATTGCTAAGAAACATGGTAATGAAAGAGAACCTTGGGTTCAAAAGCAAATGCCTTTTCCTGTTAAGAAGCTCAAATCAAAGGAAGAAGAACACTATAATAAATTTTGTGATTGGATGAAACCTTTGTTCTTGCAAATCCCTTTGACTGATGCTATTAAATTGCCTCCTTATTCAAAGTATATGAAAGATATTGTTTCTAACAAAAGGAAAATTCCCAATGAGGAGATTTCCACTATGCTTGCTAATTACTCTTTCAATGGCAAGGTTCCAAAGAAGCTGGGAGATCCAGGTATACCAACTATTCCTTGTTCCATCAAGAATAATTATGTTAGAACTGCTCTATGTGATTTGGGAGCAGGAGTTAGTGTTATGCCTTTCTCTCTTTATAAGAGACTTTATTTGGATAAATTGATACCAACTGATATATCTTTGCAAATGGCTGATAAATCTACTGCTGTTCCTGTTGGCATTTGTGAGGATGTCCCTGTTCAAGTTGCTAATAACTGTCTAATCTTGACTGATTTTGTTGTGCTTGAAATGCCTGAAGATGATAATATGTCTATTATTCTTGGGAGACCTTTTCTTAATACTGCAGGTGCTGTTATTGATTGCAACAAAGGAAAAGTAACTTTTAATGTGAATGACAAAGAGCATACTGTTTATTTCCCCAAGAAATTGATAAAGTACTTGGAGTTAATACAATTTCTAATTTGAGAGCTATCAAAGTGGGAAGTATTGATTGCCTATATATGATCATCAAGAGGGATATCAAAATATTATGATTGGATCCATATCAATACAATTCAAGGTAACATGATTGTTTTATGAGGTTTAATTCTTCTTATGTCATATAAAATTTATTTGGTGGCAAGACTTGATCAACCTTGTTAACAAATACATTTTAAATGCATGAAGGAACTAAACAACATTTCTTCTCCACTTTGTTTTACCTCTGTATACTTGTTTTGCAAAATTTAGTTGTGTTTAAATTTTTGAAAACCTTTTTCTGCCCTGAACTATTATTTTAACACCCAGAAAATGTGCGTTTTAAAAGTTTTCAAAAATTTATAAAAATATACCACTGGTCCTATTTTTCAAAATGCAACGTGGGAGTGCCTGGAGCTGACCAGGGGGCCCACCATGCCAGCTCCCCACATGGTGGCGCGGCCAGGCATGTGGGCGCGCCATGGTATGGGGAGGGCCCCACCTGGCCCTCCACTCACTCAGCCACCTACCACCTCACTCACTCTCACGAAAAAACACTCCACCATTGTTCAAACCCGAGTTCTTGCTGTTCTTGCTCGCGATTTTCGATCTCTTTGCTCAGCCCATCTTTGCTGCTCAGATTTGGGGCATTTGTTCTCCGGTATGTGACTCCTCCGATTATCCAAGTAGAATTTTGTTTAGTTGAGTATATCTTGAGTATTTTGCTGCTGTAGGTGACATGTTAAGTGAGTTTGCATGCTTGTTCTAAGTTGTAATAATTAGTTTTGATGCATGTTTAGTACTCTAGCAAGTTCCTATAGTAGTTCCCCTCATTTATATGTCTCAAAATCAACTTTTATAATGTTTGTTAAAAATTTCAGAGAATGGAGGTGAATGAACACCAACTCAACCAACATGAATTGGAGGTGCATGAAGTCATGAGAGTCCACCGTGAAGAGGGTGTATTCCCCTCCTTTTACCCATGCACCGAATTCATGAAAAGTGCAGGAATTCTGCAGGATGTTCAAACTCTAATCTCTAATGCAGGGTTAGGAGATTTTGTTGTTGGTGAACCTTACCAATATGCAAAACTAACCATGTCAGTGGTGCAGGATTTTGAATTCGATTGGTCCCTACCTAACCCCATGGTTCGATATAAATCTACAATAAGGCTGTCAGTATTTCTTTTGATGATTTTTGTACAGCCATTAAGGTGCCACAGTGGGGATCACGAGGGAAGATAAGGGGGCTGCCGCCGCCATTTGGACCTATACAAGGAGATCTGTCAAGGGAGAAGTTTCTCAGATGAGAGTGGTAAAATTCGAAGTATTCAACTCCCATCTATTCGATATTTTGCTTACTTTATCACCAAGTGCGTTCTTGCTAGGAAGCATGCAAATAAGTTATCTATTCATGACTTAGTCTTCTTAGCAGCTGCTTTGCAACATGATAGAACTTATAATCTGGGTGCTTTGATAGCTTTTAGACTTTCTACTAACCGCGATAAAGGTGGGATTTGTGGGGGACTCATTGCCTCTCGTTTGTTAGCTATGCATGGTGTAGTACCTCACCCTCTTGATGTTCAGCTCCCCATAGAGAAACTTGATATCACTTCCATGATTAGACACAACTTTGTTTCTAATTGGTCTGACTTGAATAGCCTATCTTATGAGATAACCTTTTTCAAGAAAAAGTGGAGAGTAATTAAGTCTGAGAGATAGTTGGATTGCCTGCACCTGTTTTGTTTAACCTTGATTCCAGAGAAGTTGGTCGCTCACAGAAGATGAATTTGAGAGTACATAGAGGGACATGGCCATCACGCAGGGGACGGCGTGGAGGAGGCCGAGGATCCTCGACCTGTCCTCCGACGCAGCAGGTTCTTCACACCAGCACTCTGGGTATATGGAGCCTTCAGCTTCTTCTTCTGCACAGGGGCCTGATTACGATCACGCCATGTATGATCCACCGGCATGGAACCCTACCCTCGCTGGGGTTGATCTCCACTTAGGCCAAAAGCCTAAGCTTGGGGGGAGGTATACCGACATCACACTCATTTACATATCATATCCTGTCGGTACTTTGTATATCCATGTTTCGATTTTTTTCTTTCTTTTTGTTGTTTGTTGTTTATTTCCGCTTTCCAAAACACAAAAAGACCAAAAATATTTCTGTTGTTTCTCTTTATTTCTTTCTTTAGTATTTAGTATTAGTTTGCTTAATTGTTTAATTTCGGTTTGTTATTCAAAAATCCAAAAATATTTTGCCTTGTTTGCTTGTTTCCTTTTGTTCTTGTTTTAATTTCGAAAACACCAAAAATATTTGTCGTTCTTCTTCGGTTTTGTAAAGCTTGCTGTAGAGTTCAGCGGTCTCCGGTGGTTCCTGGAGCTTGGTTTTCATTTCATATTATTCGAGCCACACAAGTGAAAAGCAATAATGACGATCTACGACAATTCGAGTTGGGTGAGAGGCTGGTATGAACTCTATTTGTTTTCATTTTTGTACATATACTCATCCATGTGAGCATGCTTAGTTGGTTCATGTGAGGTATATGTCATTTAATGGATGCTTAGTAGTTCATGTTCTCTTATGGTTAGTTCCAATTTATTAATAGTGAGTGCATGTCATAGATGTTTGCTTGTATTGTTCTATTCATAAATAGGTATGACATTGTGGTATCCTCCTCTGAATAATTCATTTGAATTGACTTGGCACATGCTCACGCATGCATACGACTGAAAACAAAAAGTCGATAAGCCTCGATGATTTACTTTGCCTCAGAGTACTTGTATCACTTTTATGCCCCGTTAATTTTGTTTTGTCGCAAGCATGATTATGACGGTTATTGCTCTCTTGATTGTCGCTTCCCAGTCTATTGCTAGCCTCCACTTGTACTGAGCGGGAATGCTGCTCGTGCTTCCAAATCCCTGAAAACCAAGTTATTCCAAAGCGTCCACCATAAATACCTATGCATGGCATTTCAAACCATTCAAGTAAATTTTCATGTGCTACCTTTAAAACCTTCAAATTACTTCTCATTTTGTGACACTGTTTTTAGCTCATGAGGAAGTAGTAGTTGGGTTTGTTATCTTCCATACTAAATTAAGTACCCCGACTTGCATGCTTCATTGCTTGTCACTAATTTTGCAAAGAGCTGGTTAGACCATTATAACATTCAAAAAGTAAATTTCAAAATAGGCACTCCTCCATGGTATGTGATTGTTGGTAGGCACCCGAGGATTCGGTTAGCCATGGTTTGTGTAAGCAAAGGTTGGGAGGAGTGTCAAACAATATATAAAGTGCATAGTATAAATGCTTAATATCAACATTTCGGAACGTCTCAACTTGTTTAGTATGGAAGATAACAAGAACTCTATTGCCATTCGTTGACAGGAACAACCACCTCCCAAAACAATTTTACTTCTGTTTTAAAAATAAAAAGCTCTAGCACATGATAATCCCTGCTTCCCTCTGCGAAGGGCCAATCTTTTACTTTTATGTTGAGTCACCATCCTTTCTTCAAGCACCTTCTCGAGAGCATAACTGTCATTCTTACTGTAATGTGCTTGTCCCAGAATGCGGTTAACTGTGGTATAACTTTGATGCTTTATCTTTGATAATCTTTACTTCTAGTCTTCCCTTGAACTTCAGAGGTGCCTGGGCATTTATGTTTTGCTGTAAAAATACGGGCAAGCGAGATACCACCTTATCATCTTATTATGAGCTTTGCAATCCTGCTGATAGACATGTTTCATGTTGCTTATTATTAGTATGTTGGTATCTTTCCATGATTGACATAACTATTAGGTGGCATTATTTGCAGGGTCAATCGTTTCTATGCCCTACCTACCTCAGTTTTATCTGTTTGTGCCACCCCCGCATAGTTTCTCTCGCCCGTGCCCTAGTTGGGCCGCAAATGGCCCGTGCACGCCAAGACGGCCGTTTCCGTCTGGTCAACCGTAACCTGGCCTGACTTGTGGGGTCGGCCTGGGGCACCGGCCTGACTGGTGGGGTCGGCCTGGGGCACCGGCCTGACTGGTGGGGTCGGATTGGTGGGGTCGACCTGGGTCCTCCTCGTCCCATCCTCCTCCTCCAAGTGGGACCGCTCAAGTGGGGACAAGAAGCGAGTCTCAAGTGGGGACAGAAAGGGACGAATCTGACGCCCAGGTTGGGTATCTCGGCCCCAATTAACATGTCGTTAACATCGAATTAACACTAAATTAACACCGAATTAACTGAATTAACACTGAATTAACACACGTCATTGTTTAGTGACAATTCATTGATTCCAAAATGGGGACAGGAAGCGAGTCCTTGTTAAGTGGGGACTGAAACTGAAACTCGATGTATAACTCGAATTCATAACTCGATTTATAATAGGATTCATAACTCGATTTGAAACCGAAACTCGACTTATAATAGGATACATAAATCGATTTGAAACTGAAATTCATATTACTATAAACACTGATTACAAAAGATTCCGGCGGTTTTACAAAAGATTAGACAATATAAGCAGTGCTTTATGCACTGCTACTATGCCTAATACTACTACTAATCAGTAGCAGTGCAACTAATGCACTGCTACTGCTACTACGCCGGACTCGGCTCCTACATGCGCCGCCTCTGGGCTGGCGGTTCGTCGTCGTCGTCGGAGTCGTCGGAGTCGTCGTCGGCGCCGTCGTGGCCGTCGTTGCCGTCTTGGCCATCGTCGCCGTCATGGCCGTCGTCGCCGTCCTCCTCCTCCGCCTCCTCCTCCTCATCGTCCTCCTCCTCGTCGTCCTCCTCCTCCTCCTCGTCGTCGGAGTCGGAGCCGTTGCCATCCTGCGGCTCCAACTCCGGGTCCGAGTCCTCCTCCTCGGACCCGTCGTTGTCGTCGGAGTCGGGGTCGGAGTCGGCGCCATCGCCGTCCTCCCCCTGGTCGTCCTCATCGCCTTCACCATCATCGTCGCTCGGCATGTTCTCGTGCCAATGCCCGTGGCCCTCTTCCCACCACGGGATCGGGTTCCCCTCGCCGTCGGAGTCGCTCGGGATGGCTTCGTTCTGCCACCACGGATCCATTGGAGGGAAGGGGGTGGTTAGGGTTTTTTGGAGTGGAGAGAAGAGAGAAGAACTGCACCAATACGCAATGTAGACAAGAGAGAACCGAGTGAACCGCCGGCGCAATGGGATTGGGGTTTTTATGTGTGAAGGATAGTGATGAATTCACTGCCGCCGGCGCGTAGATCGATAACCGCTTGGGGCACCGAACAGGCGGCAGGCCGATCGCTTCGTTTTCTTGCCAACACAGTGTGAAAAGACAACACCATTTACATATTATATGCGCAATGATGACATCGTGTGACCGCGCTTCACGTCTAGTCGATCTGGTGCCCCTTACTGACATGTTTGTAAATGTTCACCACGTCATCTGGTGCCCCTTGACGTGTAGAGTACAAGTGTCGAACAGTTGATGTGCGTCGTCGTTCTGGTCAAATTGAATGCAGTTGGAGACGCTGTGAGACATCTACACGTAGCAGAAGCATTTTTTGCGAGAACTGACGCGATTAACTTTTTGTTTACGTGCAAATATGGGTCGGTGCATCTGTGTCAACACACCAAGCGCGATCTGGACATGAACTGGACGTGAACGGCACCCACAATGTGCGCTCTGTGTAGTTACGCGATCTGAACGTGTGTACATCTTGTTTATCAACTTGAATCGTTAGTTTATGACATACGACGACTATGTGCGCAGGATTTTCCTTTTTTGATTTTTTTTTGAATATTTGAGGCGCATTTCAAAATTCGGTCAAATTTCTGTAAAACCTACATTAAACAAGTTTAAAACATGAAAATGAAAAACTAAGCATGGATCCTTCTTAGTCACTCCAAAATGAAACTTTGTGAGGTGTTTGAACATTTCATGTTGAAAATCCAAAACCCATTCTCTTCACCTTAGAAATCATAGAACATAGTTTGAGATATCACCTTAGATACATGCATTTCTCATACGAAATGTTTATAGATGATGTTTATCAATTTGAATCGTTACTATATGACATAAGACGACTATGTGCGCAGGATTTTCCTTTTTTTTATTTTTTTTTAATATTTGAAGCTCATTTGAACCTCAAGTTCATATGACATAGTTCGAGGATATCACTTAGATACATGCATTTTTCATCTGAATGTGTATAGACATTGTTTGTCAGCTTGAACCGTTAGCATATGACAAAATACGACTATGTGCGTAGGATTTTCCATTTTTTGATTTGAATATTTGAAGCTCATTTCAAATTTCGGTCAACTTAACGTTGACCGACATTTAAACAAGTTTAAAACATGAAATTTGAAAACGAAGACGCGATCCTTCTTAGTCACTTCAAAATGAAGCTTGGACACTTTATCAAACTTTTTAAAACCCCGTTGAGTGCCTCCAAACCCCGTTGAGTGCCTCCAAACCCCATTTGAACAATGACCGTCGAACTAACCCTAGCGTTGAACTGCATCCGTCCGATCGTTCCTCTAGAAGGAATCTGCAGGCAGACTCGGGCGATCCGCGAGAAGCTCATTCTGCAATCTGATTGGATGCGCGCGTAGGACTAGGGCTTTACCCGCTAACGAGTGGACCACGGCGTACCCAATGGGGATTTTGGCTCGCCCACCGCCATTTGCCTGAGTGACATAAAATGGGGATTTTGGCACACCAAATGGTGATTTTGGCTGTAACACGTCATCGTAACTTAAATGGGGATTTTGGCACACCAAATGGGGATAGCCATGAGCTTGGTCAAATCTAGCTTGAATCCATATAAATTTTCAAATGAGCTTGGACTCGCTGAAAAATGTGTTTCAAATGAGCTACAAAGGTAGGGTTAACGGCTCCATTTGTAAGCAAAAATGGTGGACTCGCTGAAAAATGTCTTTCAAATGAGCTCCAAAGGTAGGGTAAACGGCTCCATTTGTAAGAAAAAATGGTGGACTCGCTGAAAAATGTCTTTCAAATGAGCTGCAAAGGTAGGGTAAACGGCCCCATTTCTAAGCAAAAATGGTGGACTCGCTGAAAAATGTGTTTCAAATGAGCTCCAAAGGTAGTCCTCGTCATCCATTGAATAGTCCAAAAATGGTGTACATAATTATAAAATAGATCAACAACTAATAACTAAATTGGCACTTGCCCTTAATAAAGAAACTAATAACTAAAATGGACTACCACTAGTCCTCGTCATAAGAAACCTCCACCGACTCGGCCTTGCCCTTGCCCTTGCCCTTGGCATCGACCTCCATTGGGGTGTTGTTGTTCGACGGTGACCACATGCCCTTCTTCTTCCCCTTGAGCCATTGCTGCTCGGCGGCGGAATGCTTGGCCAGCTCCATGGCTTTCTGGTCGGCCATCGCCCAGGCCATACCCGGGTCCAGCACCTCCGTGACCTCGTCCTTCCAGACCATGGTCCAGTCCATACCCGGGTCGTCCTCGTCTTCCTCATCGGACAGATCGATGAAGGGAATGGGATCGGGAGCAATGGCCCTGCCCCTGTAACATCCCAGATTTTTGGATGTTTTAAAAATCACTAAAATTTAAAACTTTTGTTTGAATAACATAAAATACTCGATTTTGAAATGGTATCTATTATATTACTTCTATTACTTTACAAACCCTATTTATAAATTGTTTTGGGTTATTTAAAAATACTCTAATTTCAAAAAATGGGTTTTACCACTTTTATAGGATTTTGAGATGAGTTTAATAACTCCTTTTCAAAATTGTATTTGTAGTTAATTTTGGGATTTATAAAACCCATATTTTAAATGGATGTTTTATTTAAAATGATTTACCAAACCCTTTTAAAATAAAATGTTTTGAACCAAATTATTTTATTGGGTTTATCATTTGGAATGATATTACTCTTACTATATTTTCTTGGTTTCAAATTTTGTTAAAAAAAGTTATAAAAATCTATTTGGAAAAGGACATAAAGGGCTATATTAAACCTCTAACCTTTATTTTGGATTTTAATATATTACTTCAATTACTTAATAACCCCTTTTACAAATAGTTTTGAATTATGTTAAACATACTCTATATTCAAATTTTGGTTTTTTACACTCATATGATTTTTAAAAGAGTTTAGTAACTCCCTTTCAAAATTGTATTTGTTGTATTTTACTTTGGGATTTATAAAGCCCATATTTTAAATGGTTATTTGTAATTAAAATGACTTACCAAACCCTTTTAAATAAAATGTTTTGTACCAAATTATTTTATTGAGTTTATCATAATAAATGATATTACTCATACTAAATTATTTGATTTGATTCTAAGTCCAAAAAGAATCTATAAAAATCTATTTTGAAAATGACATAAAGGTGTATATAAAACCTTTATACATTAGTTTGGATTTTCAAATTTAAAAATGTTTGGAAAAGTATGTTTGTGAGTTTTAAAAGAAAGGTTTTAACTTTTCAAATCTATAGAAATTGGTTTGAAAAGATATGAATTTGTAAAACAAAAGTTATAAAGAAAACAAAACAGAACAAAAAAAAAAGGTTAACGGGCCAGCCCAGCCAGCCGTCACCCTATCTACCGCGCGCGCGTGAAACACCCTAGCCCGTGCGCGTCCGCGCTCTCACTG
Organism: Poa pratensis; assembly: GCA_947311845.1. Lineage (NCBI taxonomy): Eukaryota > Viridiplantae > Streptophyta > Magnoliopsida > Poales > Poaceae > Poa > Poa pratensis. The sequence continues at coordinate 57,022,613 of CAMZMU010000027.1, read as the reverse complement.
ACAGGTGGGGCCCACCTGTCAGGTCCATCTTCCTCCAACCACCGCCGCGCCCACGACGTGCACGATCCCGTCGCGACGCGCCCCACTCACCCACGCCCCCGAAACCGCGTCACGCCCGCATCCTCAAATCCCCGAAGACCCCTCCCCATTTTCCCCTCTTCGCCTCTCCGAATAAAGCCCCCGGGCTGCCGTTATTTCTCGCCATAGTTCGCTCCTACCGCCGCCATAATTCATCAACTCCGGCGAAACCGAAGGTCCTCTCCGCCCCTGTTTGGTCCCCACCTCCTCCCCTCGTCCGCGCGCACCCACGTGGCCTCTCGTTTGATTCTTTTGCGCAGCGAAGCGACGAGCCCGTGCTCAACCGAAGCTTGCCGGCGCCACCGCCGTCTCCGTCCGCGTCCCCGCGTCGCCCGAGGAAGTAATCGACCACTTTGTCGCGCCCATCGCCTCCGCCACATCACGCCGCACTTCATCGTCGCCTTCCCAGAGCGAGGAAACCACCTGAGCGCCGACGCCGTCAACCACCGGAGCGCCGCGCCACCGCCGCACCATCTCCGGCGACCATTCGCGCCGCCACGGTGAGCCTTTCTCTCCCAGCCGTTGGATCTGCGTGGAACGGCCGTGATTAGATCAACTAATCGAACCGGTACGAGCCACTCGCGTGCCGCCGCGTGGCTGCCTCGTCAGCAGCCCAGTTAGCGTAGCTCAACCAATAGGAACACGCCACGTGGCCTCACCTTTTCTGGAATTAATCCGGAATAGATTTAATTTGGCAGTTTTGCAGAAAGGTCCCTGCAACTTCAAACCATCACAACTTTTTACTGGTTTAGCCAAATTTAACAAACTTTATATTTTTGAAAAGCTCTGGACTTGTAGAATCTATTAGAATCATTAGTTCACTGTTTTGGCAAAGTTAAAAACATTCAATTTTCAAATGAGAGATTTGAGTATATTTGCCATAACCTTATTTCTATAAGTCCAATTTTTGCAAATAAAATATTTTTGGAAACCTTAGGTTATGTAGAATAACTTGGTCACTTATAAAAATATTTTTGAATACTTTTCAAACAAACTAAAAACCAGAGACTCAAATGGAGTATTTTGGTTATAGTTTAAATCCTATAAATTGTTTTATTGTGGTTCCTTTTTGAAAAGTGACCCAATTAGTTGCCCCTATCTAGAAAGACCAAAACCCACTTTTAGAAAGTAATTGTCAACCCAATTATTAAGGGTTGTGTTTAAGATCTTTCTCAAAACATTGTGTTGCAAAAATCCTTGTGTTAGAAGTGTTAAACCTTTTTCCAAAATTCCTTGTGTGACCATGTTGATCAAGACCAACCTTTTAGAACCCTTGGAACACCACAGCAAGTTATATATGACATCTATGATGTTAATACATAATTGCTTGACCATCCTTTAACCAAAATGGCAAACCCTAAACCTAATCATAATAATTCTTTTTGCATATTGAATTATGTGATGAACCTCGACCAAAGTTTTGTGAAGACACTTATATGCATGTTTGCTTTTGTATGTGATGATGCTGTTGAATTGTTTGTTTACTATTGTGTTATCTCTATGTTTAGATTGTACGGAGTGCTTTACGTGTTGTGAAGAGTGTAACTTCAACTCTTCAGTTGGCTAAGGCAAGTGACACCATAAATGTCCCACTACTTTTACTACTATGCACTTAGTGTTTTCAGTAGTATGCATGATAGACTTGTTACTGAATATTATTATGCTATGCTCCTATTAGTGTGTAGCCATCCTCCACCCAGAAACTTTGTAGTATGAAACTTAGCTTTTAAGATGCTTAGTCATGCTATGAAAAATGTTTTGATTAGTTGGTTAGTGATGAAAACTAATAACTAATCAATGAACTACCTGGGTGCTGGTTGGAGAACTATGGTGGGTGACTACTCAGGGGGTCCATGTCTATGGTTCATGTCTATGGTAATTTGCCCTTGGTGGAAGTGCACACTTGTGGAAAGTCACCCAGGCTTAAAGAGATTGTAGGCACTCTTTGTTTAGAAGCTTCCAGTGCAACCACATGTCAAATGGGCTCTGTCTTGATGGAGTAAGTTGTGAGACCCCGAATTCCTCGTGACCAGCAGATGTAGAGGATGTAGGTTGGAGTGGGTCCGAGGTAAGGGCAATTGCTCCTGAAAAATCTCGTCTCGATCTTCTCCTTTTCCTCCTCACTAAATGAGTGTAGAGGATAGTTTGGGTTGATTGGGTCGTGTGGTGAAAGTGCACAAACTCTCGAGAGATAAAAACTAAGTACTTAGCCGTGTCCCCGGTTACGGACATTTTGAGCGACTATACAGGGAAGCTGTTGAAGATCTCCTCATTCCAATTTCTTAAATAAAATCTGATGGGTGAACAAGGGATGGGGGTTCACTGGTGTCTATCAGTGGTACTCTTGATTGGGAAGTTCACTGGTGTCTACAAGTGGTACTTTTCAATTGTTGTTGTTCAAAGGTGTTCACTGATGTCTATCAGTGGTACTCTTTGTTCTAATTTTGAAAAATGTCTTTTAAAAGATTGGACAAAATTTGCTTTGGGCAAATCAGCTTTGAACTCCACCAGCTAGATATGCATGTAGACATAGTCTTGCCATTTATATCCACATAAGTGTCATCTTGCCACCACAATTCAATTGTGCTGACCCAACGAATTTGGGCTGTAACTCACCATTGCAGGTTCGTCAGACGATGAGTGAGGTTTCAACAGGGTTTCGAGTCTACAACCAACATGTTTGCCTGTGGCACATGAAGATGATGAGGCTCACTGTATCCAATGTTTTCCGCTGCTGAACTTTGTATAATGCTAGTCTGGTGCTATGCAAGTTGTAAGGTATACCGTAATTCTGGATCATGCGAGTTAATGAGTATTTGACGCATTTGCATGATATTTCATCTCAAACTGTGGTGCTAGCAAGTCGATCCAAGGACTAGCACATTAACATAGGAATCTCAACCTTTATTAAAAGGTGGGGGTTCTACAGCCCATGCCCCTGCCCCTGCGACTGCGCCTTGGAGACTCCCCGGATCGTGCAATCTCCATCCTTGAACGCATCCTGCTCGAACTTGGAGGAGTACGCGCACGCGCACGCCCACGCCCCATGCCGCTACCCTCGCTCGCCTCAAGAAACCAAGGATAGCGGACGTGGCGGCGGCGGTTCGAGCTGGGAGTGGAGCTGCCATCACCACGAGCCATGGAGAGATAAGGGACTGGGCGAGGGTGTCTAGGAGAGGAAGAGGGGATTTGTGAGCGCAATGGGCAAGGAGATGGCTCCTTTTAAAACCATCTGCGGTCTGGACGGCGTCGCGGTCTAGACAACAGTAATGGCGACCGGGCATTGATTCGGCTCCAGACTGCTCAGGACAGAGTAGGCAAGAGAGAAGTGAGGACGGCGGAGCAGATGCGCGGCCGGGCCGGCAGTGTAGGCGGCGAGGCAGCTTTTTGCCGGCCAAGTGGGCACGCCATTGAAGGCGCGGCGCAAATTTGGGGACGGCGAGCACATGCATGGTCGCATGGACGCGCATGTACGGCTGCATGCAAGCACTCCTCCGCCGCTAGCCCCACTTGTAAGCTTTAAGTGGGACGGGGTGCATGCACTTCGCTGGGCCCACATGTAACAGGTTTGTTAACGGTCAAAGGGCGGAAACGGCCGTCTTTGCCATCCACGGGCCATGTGCGAGCCAACCAGGGCACGGACGAGAGAAACTACGCGGGCATGACACAAACAGATAAACTAGAGAGAACCAGGGCACAGAAGCAATTAACCCTTATTTGCATGTATCTTATTATGAATTGCCTAAGCACTTGTCCATATAGTGAGAATATTTACATCATATGAAGCAAATGTGTTCGTGAAAGTTGTTTTATCGCTCTCAGTTCTTAACTGAATTGCTTGAGGACAAGCAATAAGCTAAGCTTGGGGGGAGTTGATACGTCCAAAACGTATCTACTTTCCCGAACACTTTTGCTGTTGTTTTACCTCTAATTTGTGTGCTTTGAATACAACTAACACGGACTAACGCTGTTTTCAGCAGAATTGCCCTGGTGTCTTGTTTTTGTGCAGAAAGTCAACTTTCGAGAAAATCCATGGAAATAATTGCAAAGCCCCTATTTTACGAAGAAACCCACGAAGCCAGAAGAGGAGACGGAGGGGGGCAGCGAGCCGCCCTCCCCACATGGCGGCGCGGTGGGCCCTGGGCCGCGCCACCCTATGGGGAGGCCGACTCGGCCACGTCCCCGAGTCCCCCTCTGGAGTACTTAACCCCCTTGACCTAAAAACGACGAGAGGTTCGACCATAATTCCAGAAAACCTCCAGAGCGCCGCCGCCATCGAAAACCCTATTTCGGGACCAGAAACTCCATTCTGGCACTTCGCCGGGACGGGGAATTGGAGGAGATCATCGCCATCATCATCACCGACGCCCCTCCATCGACCATCCATGATTCCCCCATCCATGTGTGAGTAATTTCCGCAGTAGGCTGAAGGAGATGGAAGGAATTGGATGAAATCATTCATGTAATAGCTATAAGATTGTTAGGGCATGGTGCCTAGTATCCGTTGTTAGTACTTTATGACATTGTTGCAACTTGTTATGCTTAATGCTTGTCACTAGGGCCCGAGTGCCATGATGATATTCATTGTTTTAAGATCTGAACATGTTCAGATCTGAACATGTTATTGATTTATAATGATATTCATTGTTTTAAGATCTTACCTGCAAGTCGTATACACATATTGTTGTCCAGAACCCGAGGCCCCAAAGTGACAGAAATTGGGACAACCGGAGTGGATGGCTGTGATGTGAGGATCACATGTGTTCACGGAGTGTTAATGCTTTGCTCCGGTACTCTATTAAAAGGAGTACCTTAATTACCAGTAGATTCCCTTGAGCCCCCGCTGCAAACGGGCTGGTAGGACAGAAGATGATGTGCAAGCTTCTCATTGCGAGCACGTACGACTAAATATGGAACACATGCCTATGGTTACTTAGTACTTGGATACCGTGTTATTATTTATCTGCAAATGCATTGTCTTGATTATTACATGAATTATCTTACCCATGCAGCGCCCGTTCATCCATCCCTGTGCCTATAGTATTTTAATCCTGATGTCTGCCATAATCATTACTGCTGTCTTTATTACACTGCTGCTATTATTTCACTACTGCTACTGCTTTAAAACGGTTGCTACTGATAATCTGTGTCGAGCAAGTCTATTTCCAGGTGCAGCTGAATTGACAACTCCGATGTTAAGGCTTATAAATATTCTTTGGCTCCCCTTGTGTCGAATCAATAAATTTGGGTTTTACTTCCCTCGAAGACTGTTGCGATCCCTTTACTTGTGGGTCATCAGAGCCCGCCGCCGGTGCCGGCGCGTGCCTTAACTCCTCCTCGTCGATTGGGGACTCGGGCGCGTCCCAGTCGTAGGAGGAGGAGGAGGATGCCATTGCGGTGGCGGTGGAGGGGAAGAGGCGCCAGAGCGGGAAGGGGGAAGTGAAGGAGAGGAAGTGGGGAGCGGAGATGCGGAGGCAGCGGTATTAAACGCGCCGGTGGGCAGTGGCCACGCGGCGGAGGGCGCTTGGGATTCCGCGTCGGCGACTGGACTCCATGCTGGTGGCGCCGGTCAGTCTCCCGGCGCGTGGGGCTGCGCTGTCAGCGATACAAGGGCGGGCGCGTCCGGTCGCGTCCAGGCGACCCCAAACCCGCCCCAGATATGGGCTGGGTTTGGGGTGGCCCGGACCGCCCGGTCATTTGTGGGCGGTTTGGGGGCCTCCTTTGGGTGGAGAATTTTGGCCCAAATGCCGTCCGGGCAGTCCGCCCGGGCGTTTGGGCTATGTTTGGGGGACGCGGTTGGAGCTGCTCTAAATACATTCGTATGAGAGAAATGTTCTGGGTCTTACTGGCTGCACATGCGCTGTCGGAGCTAGCCAGACAGGATTCGAGCCTCACCTCCTACTTTTAAAAGTCATTAAAAATCTGGTTCCTAGTTCCTCGTAGGCCTAACTCACTTATTTTCAAATACATTTACATATGATGTATAGCAAGTCATCTAATTTAGAATGGAGTGAGTAGCCTTTTGGCATTTCAAGTGTACATGAATCAGATCTGGAGTATTTATTTTTGCCGGTCTATTTATTTCTTCAAAAGGAGTTGCGGGAAAGACGTTTCTCGGTCCTGTTGAAAAGCCTTTGCAAGCGAGTTAGGGGAAGTTAAACGAGAAGGTCAAAGAAATGATTCAAATGTTTCACACATTTTATTCTCGTCCGAACTTTAAAAGGGCCTGCTTTCAAGCCTAGGGAGGAGCTCGCAAGTTGTTGCTCTTCTAAGATAAAAAAGGTGTTGCTTTTCTCAATGAGGTTTTGCATTCTAAATTTTTAATCTTAATGTCATGTCTAGATGAATTGTACATATATTTTAGCTAAGTAGTGTATGAATCACAGGAAAAACAAAAAAAATAGAGTGCATGAAAAAAAACTCCTTCAAAACATAGTGCAATGCGATCTTACGGAAAAAATTCCTAAAAATTTAAGCATACGAATCAAACGCCGCGTTTATCCTAAGAATCAAAATCTTTATAAATTCATAAGGTATTTCTTTGAATCAAAGGTGCCTAAAAGGCTTTGAGGCATAACCGCCACCAGTTTGGCATTACCCGAAGGCATTTCAGACACAGAAATAGGTTGCAGTCCATGAGAAGACGAGCCTAGTTGAAAAACATCAACGTTTTAGGTCTGTCGGTGCTTGTGATTTCGCAAAAATCGTACTTTCTAACGTACTCCATTCCATACTATAAGATGTTTTAGATATTTTTCACATACATGTGTATATACATATATCTAGATACGTTTTACTACATACATTCACTCATTTTAGTTTGGATCTAGAAAAATATTAAACATCTTATATTGTAAAACAGAGGTAGCAGTTATGTGCACAACCTAGTGCCGTACTAATAGTCTAACATCTGGTGGTGAGTAGTGAGTATTGTGCTAGTATCCCTGCTTGATTGCTTGTTCGATTACGACAACATGATCCATCTGGTAGTTACTTAGCTTCATACTTCCTCGATTCAAAACAAAAGGAGTACCACAGTTTTTAATCAGGGTTAATTTAAAACTGCGACAATTATTATAAATCAGGCGAATTATGAGAGTGTGTGACATGAATTATTGATTTGGTCATGCATATAAAGAATTGGATCATATTAAATTCACAACCAAAGGTTTCTCCGCATCCAATCAACAGGTAAGTCTCCTAGGCTAGTTTACCCGAGGACAATATTTTCTATAATCATATGTCAACCATGTCATTTATGAACAGGCTCTAAGATCCCGTAAAAGCAGAAATGAAATAAGTTATGTGAAATTATCCAATGTTACAGTTACCCTTATTAATTATAATATGGGAATGCATTCATTTTCTTAGTATTCATTGTGATCCGCAATATTATTTGAGTAAAAAAGGATCTAAGGAAGAATGTAGGCTAAACTCTTATATTTTTATTAGTAACAAGTAGATATTTAATTTGGAGGTAAGAAACTTGCGGTATTTGAGGGGATAAACACCAACTAATCGAGAGACATGAGACAATCCAAAAAGTAGGATCAGCTTTGGACGTTATTTTTTGTGTGTGGAATTTCACATCTAACTTTGTTTTTTTAGCATAATTTCAGATCTAACTGGAATGTTAATTTGCGTCAAATGTATCACTGGGCCTTAGCCCTTAGTGCTGTGGAGGCCCAGCTCTATGTCGCAAGAAGCTAATCTCCTCGGCCCTCGCCGTGAGGTCGAGAAAATTCGATCGGCTACGCTCGCCCATGGAGTCCGACGGCGGCGCGCGCGTCCGCCGGCAGCTCAAGGCTGTGGGTCGTGTCGCCGCCTACCTCGGCGGCGGCTTCCTCCTCCTATCCACAGCATCCACCGCCGCCGTCCGCTCCCTCCGCTACCTCTCCGATACTAACCAGGTACCATCCAAAGTCCAAAGCACAAACCCTTGGCGGATATCATATCAATGCCCCTATTTTGACAAATCTGTGCCGGCACCAGCGGAAATTCGCGACGCCTTGTGGTTCCTGCGAGGGGAAGGGAACCTACGCGTGCAGGCTCTGCAGGGCAGCTCCACGGTCGAGTGGTCTCCCCTATACGACCCGGTGTTCGTCAATCCATGCCTCTGCCCTACTTGTGATGGGACCAGGTTGGCCTGCTTCTATATCACCTTTCTTGATCTTGTCACTGCTACTGAGTCTCCTGTAATCGTTTATTGCCATGTAAGTTCCTTAATTTGTTTATGTTCAGGGTACAGCGCTGCTTGAATTGCCTGGGCAAGTGCTATGCATGAAGAAGCTATGTGTGCCAAATGCCATTTCTTACCCATGGACTTTATTTTTCGAGGAACCTGATGGGCATTTCACATGATCAGTTTGTGCTGTTGGTAAAGTTAAGGTGTGTAGTATTATAGTGTTGGCAGAGAGCCATTCTATTTTAGTGCTGGGATGTACTTGATTGATGAATAAAGTGCATTGTTTATGTGTAGAAATTAGTTGTTAAAACAGATTGTCTGGTTTCAACCAAAATTGAATATCAAGGTGTAAACTAAAGTGGCTTATTATCTTTAGCCTCTATTTTGGGGTCGAGGCTGTAGAACTGAACTTTTCTGAATGTGTGCATAGCACGCATCTTAGCGAGATTTCACACCAACTGATTGCTTTTGCTTTTCTGTATAAACTTTAATTACAACCTGATTATATACATATTATTTTGGGAGAAAATTGTATCTCCACAAAAAATACTGCACTTCAATGATGTAAAATTGTAAGTAGTGACTTGAATAATTGGTTAGAAGATGACCTTCCTCCTTTGATTATCATCTGGTTGATAATATTAAATGATAGTGTATGTGGTGGAGCCATTTTGTCTGTTAAGCCTTAATCTGATGTGAATCCTTGAGGACTGCGTCTCTGAAATATAGACGCTGACATGATGAAGGAAAATAAAGTATGCTGCAGTTTCTCAACAACCGTTTATACTGACATGATTTGTTATTTTTTAAGCTTATTGATATATAGCAATGTGGTGCGGTATTGACTTTGGCGTAGTTGTTCTTCAAACAAAGTTATCAGTGAAATATAAACATAAGCATTTTGGATGAAACATGCAGTAACAACGTACAGATGTTTAAAGCATATCATACACTTTTAGATAATGAAAATCTGTGAATGCACTGCCATATTACTGTATTATCATCTGATATCTGTTTGTGTCACATTTCCATCACTAGCATGAGAAGAGCCGCGACACCTATATATGACTTCCAATAGGATGACCACTTACAGTTTGGATACATGATTTTTTTTGTCTGTGATGCAACTGTTGATCCTGATGTATTTCGTGTGCTGCAAGAATGTTAATATGTTATCGTCACATACTCTCTTCCATTCAAGTCTTATTGAATCTTTTAGTGTTTCTAATTTCACTCTCGTTTCTCTGCATGCCTCATGTCGGTTGCATAGTTTTATCCTTCTTTCTGGAGGTGCAAAAGATGAAGCGCATGAAGGACGCTGTTGTGCGCACCCTGATATAATTCGCACATATATTGCATCATTGAGTCTTGAAAACTCATTGCTGCATTCTGACCACTTTGCCCAACATTTTGTGTGACATTTTTCCAAGTTGGCCTGAAAGGCTGAACTGTATGAAATGTATTCTGCAGGAATCCTTAATGATCACTGGATACAGGTATAGTCATACAAGAATGCCCAGTTCGCTATTTCTGTACCTGCCAAATGTGTGTGCATTTCAGTATCTTCTTCAACTTGTCATGTTTGTCATGGTTTCGTACTAATCAACCAGAACCTTGCTGTTTGAATAGGTAACCTGATCTCAGCTGAAAAGGCGGCAGCTACAGATACCTCCTTTTTTATCATCTACTTGCTTTGTCAAGTTTAAACTACTATGCCATGAACGGCGCCATGACTAGCCATGTTGGTAACACATGTGAATGGTATTGTCAGTTTTATATTTCCCTCTTCATTTTGATCCTGACCATGGAAAGTTCACACATGCTACTATTCATGTCTGGCATCTCAGTTGCACTGTTTTCAGTTTTTACCCTATTCCTGGAGCTGCTAAACTGTACTTTGCGTCCCTTTTTTCATAAACGCCATGAAAGACACCCTAGTGAACACCCCGTTCTTAATTCACACACGTCTTGCATTACTCAATGTGGAAAGAGGTCATCAAGCATGGCATTAGGAGGAATTTGTATAATGCAATTAAGCAGTCCACCTGCCCGAGTTGTGTCATGTTTTCTCCATGTTCTCAAAGGATGTTAAATATGCATGCCTGATCTAAAACGAAAGCGCGTCATGTGGTTCGCAGCTGCAGAAAGTTCCTCCTATCTTCTTTATCATCTACTTGCCCTGTGAAGTTTATAATATGGCAGCAGGTTTCTGGTAGAATCCGGTTGGAGCATTGTTATTGGCAGGTAAAGTTAGCTCTTGAGAGAACTAGTAGGGGACAAGTGTGCTCCTGCGGTCCTGCCACATCTCAGGGCCAAGCTCTTGTCGCTGGAAGGGAGAAAGTGACTGGGAAGTCTAAGCCTCTCACCGTCAAGTTCAGAAAGGAAGAAACGGTGATAATCCAAGGGAGGGGTGACGATGTTATACTCTGCGGGTACCCCAGCGTAAGGGTACCTGGTGCACGTGATGATCAAAGAAGGCAAAGGATTAATCGAAGCCCATGAAGAAAGGTCTAAGACGAAGAGTGTCTTTCCAAGTTAGATCAAGTTATAGTCGGTTAAGACTTTCCATACATATAAACCTTGGTCGGTTATGTTTTCCGAGACCCAGCCTCCTATATAAAGGCTGGGAGGGTGATCGATCAAGGGGGAGGAATACACAGCCACCAAAACCTCGGCGAGATCAGCAGCCCGTCGAACCCTTGTAACCCTCATATTCATACCATAAATACAGACAAGCAGGAAGTAGGGGTTTTACCTCACTTGAGTGCCCTGAACATGGGTAAATCCAGCTTGTCAGCCGTCAATTCCATCGATACTACGCGTTCTTTACCACACAATCAACCCTAGGTATAGCAATCATGGGAATTGCCGAGGGCACACATCGACAAGGGGAATAAGTTTTGTGATCCCAAGCTGTGTCTTTATTCGGCTGCACTTTTCATGGTATCATGTCATCGTATCGCTTGCTAGTGATGCTGTTTTTATCGCTTTGAATTATCAGGGGTGGCTTTCAAGAGGCACATTTGCATCTCGCTAACCCTGGAAGGTGCCCTCGGATAAGGAACAAAACGTCAACACTTGACATGAGATGAATATCAGAATATGAGAATTGGCTGATGTAGTCGGTTGAGTGAATCTCCATTTGACATCATGAAGATCCGTTTGCTCAGAATAAGTTTACATCACTGAAATTTGTCGCTTTCTAAAAAAACAACAATGTTCATTTGTTTTTGAAAAATTGCCAACGGGGCATGCTAGATATTAATATTTGTATGTGCATTTTATATTTCTTTAGGTATTCCAACGAGTGTACTACTGTTTATCATTCTAACTAAGTTAGGGAGCTATCGTCGTCGTCGACAGCAAACCAGACATCTTTGGTTCTTAATACACTGTTCGGGGTGTATTCTTGAGAAACAAAAATAAAAAACAGAACGGCAATTGGCCATGGGCAGTGCATGCCTCTAGTCGACTACGGGGTCAATTATTGAACCGTTTATGTATGCTGGAGTTCGCATATTATAGCAACCTTTTCCGACTGAATCGTCGCTATCAACAAAACATATGTATTAAAGAGTTGTTGACCAAATATCAGCAATCCGAATAAACATGATAGTCCGTGGGAAACATATCGGATGTTTAATTTGATCTTTACTGATCGTACACAGCGAATCAGACAAAAGCTAGATTTCTGAAGATAACGGGGTGTTTTGGTTGCAGTTTAACTTGCAGACGAACTCTCATTTCTGCTGTGCGTCTTTGGATTTGGAGTGGTTTATTCTGATCACCCTTTTTTTTCGTGTCTTTTTCGCGAAAAGGTGCTGAATTTACACTTACACATGACTGGCAAGATCTGTTGCGTGCCTGTTCGTGCATGTCTTCGGGTGACTTCTTTTGGGCTTATGATTGTGCATAAGCCTGCTTATGGATTCCAGTGGGTAGAAACTGCGGTGGGCAGAAACTGTAGAAACTCCTCAGGAGACTTCTTTTGGGATTGTACTGTTTTGACTTATTTGTTGTGATGAGTTGTGAGATGTCGGTTTTGCCCATAAATTTGATATGTTCACTAAATAAACAGTTGTAAATGATACATATGCTAATTTTTAGTACATAATGATCTAGAAATAAAATAATATGAACTACTCCTTACATGATAATACAGACCATCTCATACATCAAAGATTAAAGAGCTCACCTACTGCTGATCACAAACTACTACACATCATGAGCACACGGTAGCAAACTGTCACGAAAAGCGATATCTGTACTGATTCAATGACAAATGAGAAGCACAAAGTTAATGTTCAGAACGCTCACGGGTACAGGACTTCAGGCTCGCCGTCCAGCTGCCTGCTAGGTGCATCGTCGTTCCGGCCGGCCGACAAGGGGACAACAGTCGAGGAGGCAATGGAGAGCAGCAGCAGGGGGTTCTGTCGATCATGTCAAACATGACGTCCTGCGTCGCCGGCGAGCACGGCATCCATCGCGTTCGCTACTTGCAGGAGGATTTGGAGAGCAGCAGCAGCCGGCCTCTGTCGACTATGGACACCTGCTTGCGCTCGTGCTAGAACGGCGACGGATTTGGGAGGTCCACGTCGGAGAGGAAGAGGGGCCGACCGACTCGGATCCGGCAGCTCCGAGCAGAGATCTGCTGGCGGCGGCGGTGGGAGAGCCACGGCGGAGATGGGGTAGCGTCGGCCGGGGTTGGGTCGTGGATTTGGGTGAGGTCGAGTGGGTTATTCTCTTTTTTGTTTCGTATCACTTCGTGGTTGACCGAGAGAGAATCAGAGAAGAGAGAGGTTAGCCGCGAGGTGGCAGTTTGGGTGTAATATCCGCGAACGACATGTCTTTTCTCACGGAACGGTTCGACAGCTGAGGACAGAAGCTCAGAAAACTGGTGCCTAGCAGTTTCTCCCCACTGCACGTAAAGTAGCTTCTGGGGAGTTTTTCGGTTGAGAGAATTTGTACACTTCTTTTCAGCTTGTGAGGCTTGGTATCCAGAAACTGCTTGAGAAGCCCAAAAGAAGTCACCCTTCGTCTCGTGCTATCTGACAGAGACGGTGGTCCGCAAGCTTTCATGTGTTCTTCATTTCAAGCACTGTAGGTTAGCTCCATGTAGTACTTGCAACATGTGCTAGGCTGAGAGGATCTGTCTCGTTAAGGCCCAGCGGCCAGCGCCATTGGAGCCTTACGGTACGGTCTAGCTAGGAAGATCCGCCGTGCCTGTTCGTGCACCATTGCTCGAATCCTCGTGTTGTCTCTTTCAAGCCATCCACCATGATGTATCACTGGCCCGAGGCCTATGTTGCATACGTAGAGGAAACACACATAACGTGAAACTAAAGTGCAACTAGTTGCGCCCACCCGATTGTCGGATGTCCCACTTCCGAATTTTCAAACAATGCAAAATAATCACGTGCATAGGTTATTCGTATCCTGTGCATCTACAAAAAAATATCCAAAAATGTGTGACGTGCACAAAAAACAAAACAAATGGCATACGATACTATTCACTTAGGTATTTCTCTTCTTTGCACATGTCACATATGATCATATTTTGAACAAAAAATTGTTTTTAAAGTTCACCGAGGGAAACTGACAACAAAATTGGTTTTATTCTTTTGAGCCGGCCTCCTACACGGGGTAATACATAAAGTGACATCAGACACAACATTCGAAACTGTTACAAATTCATTTTGGTGGATGCCTCTGAATACTATGGCATTTTGTGAGATCTTGGCTCAAGGCTTAATAGGATTGATAGAATACCCATGTCAACGAGTTGCAACTTTTTTCCAGAAGTTCATCTGGAAGGAACTCCGAGTTTAAGCGTGCTTGGACTGGAGCACTCCCAAGGATGGGTGACCGACCGGAAACCCGGGTGTGCATGAGTGAGGACAAAGTGCGCAGAAAAGACCGGTGTTGATCTGTGGGGACAGCCTAGAGATCCTAGAGAGCTGCCAGGGGTGACAGGCCCGACCCGGGTAGGCCGGGGTGTTACACATTTCTAGAGTCCCAGATCTGGCAGAGGATGGAGAAGCGATGGATGGCCAAATATCACCAGGGATTCTGTGTGGTGGTGTTTATTTGCCAGATGTCACCGAAAGTGTCGAAGGATGGACTGTGAAACTTGACGAGGAACATGAATGTGCTTCTTTGTAATTGGGCCATGGTAGGCAGTATTGGAAGAGTGGTACAGGGGGTAGGGAAAGTGGTGTAGGATGAATTGTTTCCATGGCTAATCGGCGGAGTGCAAAAATAAATACGCAAAGCAGAAGGTACACACTCTGAATCTTAAGGTTTTTAACGCCTAGACCACCTGCAACTTTAGGAGACCAAATCTTATCTCACGCGACTAAACATTGTGCTCCCGTGCAAGAATCATCTGCAACCAGGAAGGAAGAGCGCCTTTTTTTGCTATAATTTGCAGTATCTTATTTTTGTTAAGAGGAAGCATGGCATGAGGTGGGTTGGAAGGCTGACGAGGATGTATATCATTACGGCGAGCCTACCTCATTTATTTTTTTGATAAAGGGATTTTATTACTTAAGAGTTTTAAGCATTACACCCGACCTCTGCATAGATAGGATGCACATAGCCAAAAGTTCACGAGCTCACAAGTACCCAATGCTAAAATTGAAAAAAGGCGAATTACGTATCAAAATGAAAAATTGTAGATCCGCCTAAGCTGCTGGTAGGTCGATCCGGAGCCTATGTTGCCATCCATGACGGGAGAATAACTCCCTGGCCGCAGCCTCCAAACGTGACGCCACCTCCAAAAACAAGTCTCGGTGCTCCACACGTTGCAGGGCCGACCATGCCCGTAGCGTTGTTGTACACCGATAGATAACCTGCATAATAGAAGCATTTTTATAGTTAAAACCGTGTCATTTCTACATAGCCACATCGACCAAATAACGACAAGCGCTCCCACCCTAGTGAAGAGAAACCTAGGATACACCCCGTTTAACCAGTTGCCAAAAATATTTGCAACGGAACGCGGGGATGTAAGGTAGAACCTATCTGGATGGCTGACCATATAGACCTGGCTAACTCGCACTGAAAGAATAAGTGTGTCATGGTCTCATCATGATGACAGAAGACACACTTTTTGCTTCCGTGCCAATTGTGTTTGACAAGGTTATCTTTTGTAAGAACTACACCTCGACGGAGATACCACGCAAACACCTTAGTTTTTAGCGGGATCTTCATCTTCCAAATTTTGTTATTATCCTTAATATCGACCGGTCCTACGGGTAAGATTAATGCTCTATACATAGAATCAACCGAGAATTTACCATTCTTTGTAAGATTCCATAGAAATTTATCTGGGCCTTCCGATAGATTGATGGAATCCAATCGGTTGAGCAAAGCATTCCAGAATGCTTGCCTCGTTCCAAGTAAACTTCTCCTGAACGAAACATCTTGTGGGATGGTACCCAACACCTTAGCGATCGTGTCGCTCTTGTTTTGTACAATTGCATACAGAGCCGGATATTGTTCTCTGAGAGTGGATTGGCCTAGCCATTTATCCTCCCAGAATCGAATTTCCGATCCATCCCTAATTGAGAAAGATCCATGTGGAAAAAAGAACTTCTTCGTAACCATAAGGCCTGCCCAGAAGTGCGAAACACCAGGTTTCCAGATAACCTGAGATACGGCTTGAGATCACACGTATTTCCTCCTAAGGAGGGTTTACCAAATTCCATCTTTAGAAAGAAGCTTGGAGAGTCATTTACCAAGTAAAGCTCTGTTCTTGACCTCAAGGTCATGAACTCCAAACCCTCCTTTGTCTTTAGGGCAGCAAACCACACTCCACTTAGTTAGCCGATATTTTTTTCTTCTCACTATCCCCTTGCCAAAAGAATCTAGATCGGAAGTAATCCACTCGTTTTAAGATTCCTTTAGGTAATTGGAAGAATGATATCATACAATACCATGTCTGTCAGTACCGAATTGATGAGAACCAATCTTCCACCCAGGGATAAGAGTTTGCCTTTCCAGCTATTTAAACATAGTTAAAACCTTTCCTCAACCTTTTTCCACTCAGCATTTTGTAAGTTTTCGATAGTGAATCGGAATACCCAAATAGTTGATAGGAAATTGACCTTGCTCATAGCCAAAAAGTTCAGCATACAAGGCGGCGTTTTCTTGAGCCTCGCCAAAGCAAAACAATTCACTTTTATGAAAATTGATCTTAAGACCCGACAGTTGCTCAAAGGCTGACAAAATCAGTTTTAAGTTACGAGCTTTTTCGATGTCATGTTCCATAAAAAGAATTGTATCGTCAGCGTATTGAAGAATCGATAAGCCACCATTGACAAGATGTGGAATTCAATTTGGCCCACAGATTTAGCGCGTTCGATCAAGATAGCCAACATATCAGCCACTATATTAAATAGTATTGGCGATAGCGGGTCACCTTGCCTGAGACATTTTTTTGTTTGGAAGAATTTGCCAGTGTCATCATTGACTTTAATAGCAACACTTCCTCTCGAGACAAAGTTATCTATTAGCCCTCTTCACTCAGTAGAAAAACATTTCATTCTAAGGGTCTGTTGGAGGAAGGACCAATTGACTTTATCATAATCTTTCTCAAAATCAATTTTAAGAATTACCCCATTCAACTTTTTCCTATGTAGTTCGTGAACTGTTTCATGTAGGATCGCCACCCCATCTAGGATGTTACGACCTTGAATGAAAACTGTCTGAGACGGACGAACCACATGATCTGCTACACTATTCAGCCGAATCGTAGCAACTTTAGTAAAAAAATTATAACTAACGTTAAGTAGGCAGATAGGTATGTATTGTTGAATCCTTTCTGCCTCATTAACCTTAGGTAATAAAATTATCTCACCAAAATTGAGACGAAACAACTCAAGTTGTCCATCATGGAGACAAGCGAATAGTTGAAGCAGATCTGACTTGCTGACATCCCAGAAGTTCTGGTAGAACTCAGTCGGGAAGCCGTCGGGTCCAGGAGCTGTATTAAGATTCATTTGGAAAACTGCCTTTCTCACTTCATCCTCTGAATAGAGTTTAGTAAGTAGACTATTTTCCTCCTCTGAAACCTGGGGTATATCCTATGTTCGAGACTCATCCAATGTGAAGTTTCCTTCCTCGGGTGCTCCAAACAGGCCTTTATAGTAATTTGTGATATACGACTTTAGTTGTTCATGGCCCTTGATCGTACCCTCCTCCTGGACAAGAGAGTGAATACGCTTTTTGCTGTGTCTGCCATTGACAATACTATGGAAATAGCGAGTATTTGAATCTCCTTCTAGGATAAATTGGGCTTTCGATCTTTGGTACCATTTTAACTCCTCCCCCCGCAGAAGTTTCGCTATCTGTGCATTCGATTGGCTCTTTAGCTCAATCTCTTGCGCGGATAACAGACGAACTTCTGCTAGTGCCTCTAGAGCATCGATTATCGAGGAAAATCGTATCTTTTCTTTTTAAGTAAACTAGAAGTATGACAAGCCCAACCAACGAGGTGTGTGCGTAAAAGCACGAATCTATTGTTCCACCTCTGAATTGGCGTGTCACCAGCAACCGATTTCCCACTCTTTTAACCATCTCATGGAAGCCCTCACGATGTAGCCACCCAATTTCAAATTTGAAATGTGGTTTACATTCTGGTCTAGGCAAGCCAGTGGTCATAAGAATGGGAGCATAGTCCGACAATCCCTCAATACGTTCGAGAGCCCGTACCGACCAATGGGAACCGAGATTCCCAATTAGTATTCATCAGTACACGGTCTAGCTTTTCGTATGTGGGTTCCGGGAGAGAATTAGCCCAAGTGAATTGTCTCCCAACCATTATGATCTCTCTTAAGTTCAAGCTATCAATGACTGCGTTGAACAAAAGAGGCCAACGGTTGTCAAACCGACCTCTACTTTTCTCGAATGGGAAACGAAGCAAGTTGAAGTCCCCTCCAATGATCAAATGATGTGGGTTATCTTTTGCCATGTTTACCATTTCACAGAGAAAAGCAGACTTAGTCACCTCCTGGGCCGGCTGATGACCCACAAGTATAGGGGGTGTATCGTAGTACTTTCGATAAATAAGAGTGTCGAACCCAACGAGGAGCAGAAGGTGTTGACAAGCAATTTCGATGAAGGATTCACTGTAGATGCTCACAGACAAGTTTTTAGGGGTTTTTGATATAGCAGATAAATAAAATACAAATAAGTAAAATGCGGTAATAATAATTGCAGCGAGTGGCCCAATCCTTTCTACAGCAAAGGACAAGCCGGTTGGTTTACTTATGATGACCAAACGTTCTTGAGGACACACGGGAATTTAGTCTAGTGCTTTCGCTTCATATAGTTGATTAATCTTCATTGTTTTGATAAGTGTTGTGTGGGTGAACCTATGCTAATGCACCGCCCTTCCTAGGACTAATACATACTTGTGATTATACCCCTGCAAGCATCCGCAAATATAAGAAAGTAATTAAGATAAATCTAACCACAGCCTTAAACTCTGAGATCCTGCTATCCCTCATGCATCGATATACCAACGGGGGTTCAGGTTGCTGTCACTCCGGCAACCCCACAATTAGCAAACGAATACACAATGCATTCCCCTAGGCCCATAAAGGTGAAGTGTCATATAGTCGACGTTCACGTGACACCACTAGAAGAATAACACCACAACTTAAATATCCAACCATTAAATATTACTCAACATAATTCACTACTAACATTTAGACTTCACCCATGTCCTCAAGAACTAAACGAACTACTCACAAGACAACATATGGATCATGATCAGAGGTGATATAATGATGGATAACAATCTGGACACAAACCTTAATTCAACGGTTTCACTCAATAGCATCAACCACAAGGAGTAATTAACACCGGGAGAGTTTCCCCTATGAAATACACAAGATTCAACCCTAGATGTTATAGCGGAACGGAGTGGAGCGGTGGAGATGACGGTGTCAGCGGTGGAGATGATGGTGATGATGATCCCAATGAAGTCCAGCTCGATGACGGTGACGATGGCGACGATTTCCCCCCTCCGGGAGGGAATTTCCCCGGAAGATTTCTCCCTGCCGGAGATCTTTTCTCTCTGGTGTTTTCCGCCTCGAGGAGGCGGCGCAGTCTTTTCTCGATGATCCCCCAGGTGTTAGGGTTTCTGGATGATGAAGTACGCGAAGGGGCAATGACTGAGGTGGGCCTGGGCCTCCTCCCCACATGGCGGCGCGGCAGCATAGGGGGCCGCGCCACTGGGTGGGGAGGGCCCATGGTGGCCCATCTTGGCCTCCCCTTTTGGCTCCCTCCGTCATCTGACAAAATAGCAGCTTCCGTATATTTTCCTCGAATTGTTGAACTCTAGAAATATCGTATCTTGACGATGCTTTTTCCAGCAGAATCCTGACTCCGGTGATAATCCTCCAATAATGATGAAACATGCAAAATAGGTAAAATAACATAAGTATCACCTCTAAATATGAAATATATCAATGAATAACAGTAAATTATGATATAAAATAGTGATGCAAAATGGACGTATTAACTCCCCCCAAGCTTAGACCTCGCTTGTCCCCAAGCGAAAACTGAGCTCAGTAAACAAGACCGCATGTTTGTGGAGTGAAGTGTCGATAAATAAAATACGGACAAGAAGCATCACATTTATTAACACACAAGCCATTTTAGATAACAACTTCCTCTCATATAACTTAACTTGAAACAAGTAAAGGGAAATCACAAATAAAGGTGCATAAAGGAAATCATAGTTGGTGATGGCAAACTTCGTTCCTGGTCAGAGAACAATTAACAGATTGTACTTATCTTTCGATCAGAGTCTTTATATTAGAGCTTATATCGCAGAACTTGCATGCTCAACTACAACGGTCTCCTTGCAATCATTGATAACTTTCAAAGTTGCATTCATTCAGATAAAAGACTTGTGCTAAACAAGGAAGGATAAAAGACATGATTGCAAGTAATAACATATAGATGATTGAATCACAACAACTCAAATGCTTGCTTGATATAGAGGGGAATAGGTTTACTGACTCAACATGAAAGTAAAAGATAGGCCCTTCGCAAAGGGAAGCAGGGATTAAATCATGTGCTAGAGCTTTTTATGTTTTGAAATCATATAGAGAGTATAAAATATATGTTTGAGCTATGTATGTCGTTGTCAACGAATCGTAGTAAAGAAAACACTATCCCCTTGTCAACCAGACTTTCAAGAGCGGCTCCCATGAAGGACGTCATTTCTACCCAAGGGTAGATCATCCCTCTTCTCTTTTGTTTACACATGCATATTTATAAATTGGTTTGACACTCCTCCCCACCTTTGCTTACACAAGCCATGGCTAACCGAATCCTCAGGTGCCTTCCAACAATCACATACCATGGAGGAGTGCCTATTTGATAGTTTAACATTTTGGTTTTTCTTCTGATAAATCATTGGCAAGCATGTGGAGAGAATTAAAAGGTGAATAGCTTTAATTAATTCGGGGCTGGGCACCCCAATTGCCAGCTCTTTTTGTAAGTTATTAGATAAGCGGATGTATATGCCACTAGTCCAAAGGTGAAAGTCTGTCTGACAAGAGTGATAGAGAAACTCTACATAACCCTCATGAGCTAATAAACAGTGACACAAAATAAGGAGTAATAAGGTTTTGAATGGTTTAAAGGTAGCACATGAAGTATTTACTTGGAGTGGCGCAAAATACCACATAATAGGTAGTTATGGTGGACACAAATGGCATGGGTTTTGGCTCAAGGTTTTGGATGCACGAGAAGTATTCCCTCTCAGTACAGGTTTCGGTTAGCAAGGCTAGGTAGCAAGCATAAGAGTTGAGGGATACAAACAAATATACATATAGTAAAAACAATCATGCAATCTTCCTTGTAAGCACAAATAATTTTAACTTGAGAATACTAAGCTCATTACCCAACAAGAAAGAAAGATAATGAAATAATATATCTACATGCACTTCCCTCTTTTCTACTTAAGCCTCAAAGTATTGTTGCTACTGACCAATGCTAAGTTTGCCAAAACCAAATTGATTCACTAAATACTTCCAAAGTGATGCCAATACTAACAACAAGATCATCCATATGACAGAAATTGCAAACTAAAATAAGAAGTGCAGAAAGTAAATGATGAAACTTCTCATTAATATTGCATAACGACAACTCACACCAAGGGATACATAGACAACCAACTAAAGGAGAGATACTTCCACACTGCAAACCATCCTATATGATAACTTCTCTACTCATGATATGACTTGATTGAAAGGTAAAAAGGTAAAAGATAATGATGTGATACCGCGGCACTCCCCCCAAGCTTGGAACAAGCCAAGGGGATGCCAATACCAATGATGAATTACTCCTTCGGTGGCGATGAAACGTCCTCATCCTCGAACTTCCAAGGTAGAGGCTCTCCGTCAACAAATGATGACTTGGTCTCTGGTATCCTGAAAGTTCGGCCATCTTCTTATACGTGAAAACCTCTTGCTCCAGCTTCTCCGTCCTGGCTTCTAAACTTCCCTCCCCCTTAGGGCCTTGAACGTCTTCCACTTGCAACTCCCCATCTTTAATCAGCGACTCCTTCAGATGCATCTTCAACTCGTTCAAGTACGGGTTGACGACGTTCACGAAGAAGTTGTCCTTGGAGGGCTCAGACGAAGACATGGTGGTTCTAGATCCACGGATGAAATCTGGCAGAAACATCTCGAAACAAAACACGACGAAAAGATGATATACGGACCTCGGGGGGGGGTCCGGGGGATTATATAGCAAAAACTTTCACGACAAAAGGAAGGTACGGGAGAGAAACCGGGTCGGAGAAGGGCTCCGAGGCGCCCTCCCCATATGGCGGCGCGGCCAGGGGTGGCCCGCACCACCAGGTGGGAGGTGCCCTCGGGCACCTTTTCCTACCCGTTTCGATCTCGTAATTTTCCATATTTAATCAAAACAACAAAATATTGTTCAGAAAGTTAAACGCGAACTTTTTCTTACCAAAACTGTTACCTACTCGAAATCAGACTCTGCAGTCCCACCAATTTGATCTTTGATGAAAGTTTCCGGAGTTACCACTCGAATAACATCAACGTCTTCATTATAAGAATCTCCAGAAATATAATGTTTGAGTCTTTGTCCATTCACCACTTGTGTAGCATTATCTTTCAGCGAAGCAATCTTTATTGCCCTGAACGATACACCTCCACAATGACATAAGGTCCTTCCCATTTTGAGAGTAATTTTCCTGCAAAAAATCTGAGACGAGACCGATACAATAGAACTTTATCTCCAACATTAAACTCTCTTTTAATAATTCTTCTATCATGCCATTTCTTAACTTTCTCCTTAAAAAGTCTAGCATTTTCATAAGCTTCACTTCTCCATTCATCTAAAGAACTCAATTGGAGCAACCTTTTCTTACCGGCAAGTTTAAAATCTTTATTAAGCTCTCTCACAGCCCAATAAGCTTTGTGCTCTAATTCTAAAGGCAAATGACAAGCTTTTCCATAAACCATTTTATAAGGAGACATACCCATAGGATTTTTATAAGCAGTTCTATAAGCCCACAAAGCTTCCTTCAACTTACTAGCCCAATTTTTTCTAGATTTATTAACAGTCTTTTGCAAGATAGATTTAATTTCTCTATTTGATAATTCTACTTGCCCACTAGTTTGAGGATGATAAGCTGAAGCAATTCTATGATTAATACCATATTTAGCAAGGGTCTTTCTAAAACCACCATGAATAAAATGAGAACCTCCATCAGTCATAAGATATCTAGGTACTCCAAACCTAGGGAAAATAACATCTAAAAGCATTTTTAAAGAGGTTTCACCATCAGCACTTTTTGTAGGTATGGCTTCCACCCACTTAGTAACATAATCAACAGCAACAAGTATATGAGTGTTACCTTCTGAAGAAGGGAAAGGACCCATGAAGTCGAATCCCCAACAATCAAATGGTTCAATAACAAGAGTATAATTCATAGGCATTTCATTGCGTCTAGAGATATTACCAACTCTTTGACATTCATCACAAGATAAAATAAACTTTCTTGCATCTTTAAAAGAGTTGGCCAATAAAAACCTGATTGTAGAACCTTTTGTGCGGTTCTATCTCCGGCGTGATGTCCTCCATAAACACTACCATGACATTTTCTCAATATCTCTTGTTGTTCATATTCGGGACACATCTTCGCATAATACCATCCACTCCTTCTTTATATAAGTGTGGGTCATCCCAAAAATAATGCCTCAAGTCATAAAAGAATTTCCTTCTTTGCTGAGCTGAAAAGGTTGGAGGCAAGTACTTGGAAACAATAAAGTTAGCATAATCAGCATACCAAGGACTATCTCGCGAGCTCACCTTTATTGCAGCCAATTGTTCATTTGGAAAACTATCATTAACAGGTTGGGATCATAAGCAATATTTTCCAATCTAGACAAATTATCAGCAACAGGGTTATCAGCACCTTTCCTATCTACAATATGTAAATCGAATTCTTGTAAAAGAAGCACCCATCTAATAAGCCTTGGCTTAGCGTCTTTCTTTTCCATAAGGTACCTAATGCAGCATGATCGGTATGAACAGTGACTTTTGAATCAACAATATAAGGTCTAAACTTGTCACATGCAAAAACTACAGCTAAGAACTCTTTTTCAGTAGTAGCATAATTTCTTTGAGCGGCATCAAGAGTCTTACTAGCATAATGAATAACATTCAACTTTTTATCTACTCGCTGTCCAAGAACAGCACCTACAGCAAAATCACTAGCATCACACATAATTTCAAAAGGTAAATTCCAATCAGGTGGTTCGACTACAGGGGCAGTAGTTAAAGCCTTTTTCAAAGTTTCAAAAGCTTCCTTACAATCATCATCAAAAACAAAAGGTACATCTTTTTGAAGAAGATTAGTAAGAGGCTTCGAAATTTTAGAGAAATCTTTAATAAACCTTCTATAGAAACCAGCATGACCAAGAATACTACGAATACCTTTTACATCCCTGGGATAGGGCATTTTCTCAATTGCTTCAACTTTAGCTCTATCAACTTCAATACCTCTTTCAGAAATTTTATGTCCCAGAACAATTCCTTCATTAACCATAAAGTGGCATTTCTCCCAATTAAGAACAAGGTTAGTTTCTTCACATCTCTGCAAAACTTTATCAAGGTTTCGCAAACAATTATCAAAAGAATTCCCATAGACGGAAAAATCGTCCATGAATACCTCTACAATCTTTTCACAAAAGCCATGAAAAATAGCAGACATGCACCTTTGAAAAGTAGCAGGAGCATTACATAAACCGAAAGGCATACGCCTATAAGCATAAGTTCCATAAGGACAAGTGAAAGTGGTTTTCTCTTGATCTTTAGCTCTAACAGCAATTTGTGAAAACCCAGAATAACCATCAAGAAAGCAAAAATGAGTATTCTTAGATAACCTTTCTAGCATTTGATCAATGAAAGGTAAAGGGTAATGATCTTTCTTAGTAACTTTATTAACTTTCCGAAAATCAATGCACATTCTATATCCTACAACTACTCTTTGAGGGATGAGCTCATCATTATCATTTGGTACAACAGTAATCCCTCCTTTCTTAGGAACACAATGCACAGGACTTACCCATTTACTATCAGCAATAGGATATATAATACCAGCTTCAAGGAGTTTTAATACCTCATTTCTTACCACATCCTTCATTTTAGGAATTAGACGACGTTGATGTTCAACAACAGGCTTTGCATCATCTTCCATGTTGATGGCGTGTTGGCAAATAGAGGGGAAATCCCTTCAAGTCATCAAGAGTGTATCCAATAGCTCCTCGGTGTTTCCTCAATATTTCCAATAATCTTTCTTCTTCAAAACCTGAAAGCTTAGAACTAATAATAACAGGATATGTTTTCTTATCATCAATATAAGCATATTTAAGATTATCAGGTAAAGGTTTCAAATCGAAAACAGGATCCTCCTTTGGTGGTGGTGTGGTACCTAAATCTTCAACAGGTAAATTATGTTTAAGAATAGGTTGACGAAGAAAATTTCGTCAAGCTCATTCCTCTCTTCCCTAAAGACTTCACTTTCATGATCCTCCAGGTGTTGCTGCAAAGGATCATTAGGAGCAAGAGCAATAGATGCAAGCTGTTCAACTCTAAAATCCTCATTAGGCAATTCGGTTTCATAAGGAGTTTTAGCAAATTTAGAGAAATTAAACTCATAATATTCACCAGCGAATTTAGTCAAGATTTTCTCTTTTTTACAATCTATAATAGCACCACAAGTATTCAAGAAAGGTCTACCAAAAATGATAGGACAAGTTTTACTAGCAGCAGAACCAAGTACCAAAAAGTCAGCAGGATATTTAATCTTACCACATAAAACTTCCACATCTCGAACAATACCAATAGGAGAGATAGTTTCTCTATTAGCCAGCCGAATAACCACATCGGTCTCTTCAAGTTCACAAGAACCAATTTCATGCATGATTTCCCTGTAAAGCTCATAAGGAATAGCACTGGAACTTGCACCAATATCACATAAACCGTAATAGCAATGATCACCTATTCTACCTGAAAGCACATGAACACTAGCTTTCCTAGATTTACTAGGATGTGAAACAATATTAGAAGCATCTTCGCAGAAGATGATGTGCCCATCTTCTACACTTTCAGTTACAAGGTCTTTAATTATAGCCACAGCAGGTGTGTCGAGGTGCGCCCCCGGCAATCCCACAGTCGAGTACCCCAGGTAGATTATGAGGGAGAAGATGTGCGCACTGGTAGTATCGGACAGCTAACAAGCAAGGATTTACCCAGGTTCGGCCCCTCATTGTGAGGTAAAGACCCACTCCTGCCTGTCTGATTATGATCATATATGAGGTTACATGGTGGCCGTAATGGCGATTGTGGTGGTGAGACGTGGTCTCTCTATGCTATGCGTGTATGCTATGTCTAGATATGTGTGTATCTGTCCATGGGGGTGCCCCTGCCTGGCTTTATAAATGGAGCCAAGTAGGGTTTACAAGAGTCCTAGTAGACTATGATTTGAAGTCCTTGTCTTGTGCTTCAAGAAATAGCCCGCAGCTTCTTGAGCTTCGTTGGGCCGCCCGGTGGGCCTTCATCTGGGCCGCACCAGGTATACCAATAATAGGGGACCCGAAGGGTATATCCTCGTCACTAGCCCCCGAGTGTCTGGTCGATTCGAAGAACCGGGTAGAGACTCATAACAGTATGTCGAGTAGGCGTAGTTAATCCGTCGAGTATGTTGATGACCATATGATGACTGTATTGTCCATTATTCGTGAGTTGTATCATTTATGAGAAATCCAGTATATATGTATGAAATCTAATAATAATAAATCCGGTGCGGGCTATAGAGAACCCGACTTTGATAAATCCGTGCGGGCTATAGAGAATCCGACTTTGATAAATCCGTGCGGGCTATAGAAAACCCAACTCTGGTAAATCTAATATGAGCAATGAAAAACCCAACTTTGATAAATCCAATATGAGCAATGAAAAAACCCAACTTTGATAAATTCAATATGAGCAATGAAAAACCCAATTTTGAGGAAAATCGTTTGCACTCGAATCGCCTACCGGGTGCAGTGGTGAAGTTGATTTTTGTTGTTGATGTCGAAGCGCTAGCCCCCGAGTGTCGGGTGCGCCGAATTTATTTTGAGATGCAGCCCCGAGTATTAGGAGCACCTTGCGTTGATGTAGAGGTTGACGAGCGGCCGAAGATACGCAGCTCCACCGCCGCCCCGAGTCACCGTTTTGTCGGGTGCGCGCAGTCGAATATGATGTCGTTTTTGATTTCGAGTGCCAGCTCCCGAGGGTACGTAGTGCCCTTCCACGAAGCGGGCTTTGTGTGCTGGTACCGCCGTGTTGGTTGATGATGTCGAGTGAGCCGAAGTTTGCCCGCAGTAGGGGTGTAGTCGATGTTGATGCTGCCACGGCGATGTTGGATGCAACCACGGCGCGAGTCGATGATGTTCGTGATGCTTGGTATGTCTTCGCCGATGGAGTTCTTTTGCGTTCTGATTATGTAGTGTGCGAACGAGAATTGATCTCTAGTTCCCATGCTTCTTGGGACTTGATCTCTCGCCTGGCTGCTGCTAGCTTGTTGCCTCATATCTGATCGAGTGGACTGCGATTCTTCTGGCTGGACGTCCTTATTTTGGCGACTGGAAGACTTGTTGGCGCGAGTATGCATGGCAACGCCGCTGCCGCTGTTCTCTTCAGTTTTTGCGCCGGCGCGCGCTGATCGGCATGATCGGTATGACGTGGGCAGTGCTTGCGGGAGATTTTGACGCCGATTATGATTTCGTCGATTGACACGCGCACACGGTTAGGAGAAAAATAAAGCCATCAGTACATAAGCAATAGAATAATTGGGAGAGCAAGGCAAGGATCGATCTATGATGGAGATTGGATCAATGGAGATCGGATCAACGCGCTGCATATGCCGCGGGTGATTTTGCTGCTCCTTTGCTATGGGATCGTGTGTGAATACGATCGGAAGTCGCCGGCTCGCCCTTGATCCGCTCGTGTCCGAGCAGTAGCGAATTCGGCGAGTCCTTGATGTTTATGCATGTGTTCGTCGAGGGATTGGAGCTGATCGCTCTTTCTTGCTTATTCCTCTTTTCCTTTTCTTCACTTGAGATTTTGCTCCGCATATGATTAGCAGCTTGATCGCTGTGTGAATTAAATAGTTGGAGACGGCAGCCGAATAGATCGGATCGGTGCAGCCGCTTCCTGCTTGCTTTTGCTTTGATCCTTGCCTTGTACGCGGATGTGGCCTTGCTGCGACGCTCGTCGAGTCATCGTATCCGATTGGATCTGTGTATGTCGTGGAGGAGTTGGGGCGCTGCCTGGCCCATGTTGATGTAGAGGGTGCGGGAGATCGTATGCCGACCGGAGTCGAAGGAGCACAGGGTGGCAACGGCGATTGGTCGACGAGCATGAGGGTTACCAGCTCCAGTCGAATACGCCGCCTCGATCTTGTTGCTTCGAGCAGCCGCGCGTACGGGCAATACTGTCGTCAGACCCTCGTAATGCAATTAGAAGATTAGCACATGCAAAAAATAATCTAGAGTAGCCGTGAGATAGAAAAATTAATTGAAGGAATAGCCGATCGATCCATGCACGTGGGCATGCTTATGAATGTTTTGATCCCCGGCAGTGCTGCTAGCACCGATTTGTTTTCTTGTTGATGTAGTATGTGC
Organism: Poa pratensis; assembly: GCA_947311845.1. Lineage (NCBI taxonomy): Eukaryota > Viridiplantae > Streptophyta > Magnoliopsida > Poales > Poaceae > Poa > Poa pratensis. The sequence goes on along the minus strand of CAMZMU010000027.1, from coordinate 56,994,128 downwards.
TCCCGATATGTAGTTGTCCTGGCCGCATGGGGCAGTCGATGCTTGTAAAGCGAGTGGACGCGCGAGTGCCCACAGGATGCTTGGACAGGCTTCAGATGTGTTCTGCGCACTCGCCGGCGCCTTCGAGAGACACCCCCGCCGCCTGCTGCTTGCCGATGCATGCATGTTGCTCCTCTTCTTGGCCATGCGCTTGGCTGGATGCGGACCCGACGTGGGCGTGTATGCTGTATTGCTTGCGTAACTTGTAGATTGGAGCCGCCAGCGATTCTGGAAACCGCCACCAGCGATCGAGAAGTCGACAACCGCGACACCTAGCAGCATCAGCGGAACGTAGATTGAATCGTAGAGGTTGTGTACAGGACGCCGCGGCCACCCGATGAAGTCGCCGGCTGCTTGTTTGATGATGAACTTGATCGCGTCGCTTGCGATGTGACGTAGATTGAATCTGCCATGCACGGAACGTCGCCGCTTTTGCCGATGAAGATTTTGTCGATGAACTTTTGCCGATGAATATGATGGAGCCGCCGAAACCGCGATCCAGCACGCGTTCTTCCTACAGACGGCGCCAATTGTTGAGGTGCGCCCCCGGCAATTCCAGAGTCGAGTACCCCAGGTAGATTATGAGGGAGAAGATGTGCGCGCTGGTAGTATCGGACGGCTGACAAGTAAGGATTTACCCAGTTTCGGCCCCTCATTATGAGGTAAAGACCTACTCCTCCTGTCTGATTATGATCATATATGAGGTTACATGGTGGCCGTAATGGCGATTGTGGTGGTGAGACGTGGTCTCTCTATGCTATGCGTGTATGCTATGTCTAGATATGTGTGTATCTGTCCATGGGGTGCCCCTGCCTGGCTTTATAAAGGGAGTCAGGTAGGGTTACAAGAGTCCTAGTAGATTACGATTTGGAGTCCTTGTCTTGTGCTTCAAGAAATAGCCCGCAGCTTCTTGGGCTTCGTTGGGCCGCCCGGTGGGCCTTCGTCTGGGCTGCACCAGATATACCAATAATAGGGGACTCGAAGGGTATATCCTCGTCAGGGTGCAACAGTTATTTGCTCATCAGGTTCTATAGGTTTCTTTGCACTTTTGTTAATCACACTAGTTATAACAGAATGTTCCTTCACTTTAGCAGGAAAAGGAATTTTCTCAATGTAAGCTTCAGGAAGGATGTGATCAACAGTATTAACTTCAATACTTTTACCTATGGGCAAATCAGTTTTATCTTTATAAGGTTCATGATATTTGTTAAAACTTTCCTTAGACAATTCGAAATGAGAGGCAAAAGCTTTATAAAAGTTTGCAACAACTTGAGAGTCAAGACCATAAACAACACTCATATTTCAAAATTTATCAGTATTCATAAAAGTTTTAATGCATTCATAATCATACTTTATACCTGACTCTCTACCTTTGTCGTTCTCCCATCCTTCAGTGTTCTCCTGAATCTGGTTAAGAAGGTCCCATTTAAACCCTTCTTTGTTGCGCGTGAATGATCCAGAACAAGTAGTATCTAGCAAGGTTTTATCTTGAAAAGAAAGTCTTGCATAGAAATTATCAATAATGACATTACCAGGAAGCTCATGAATGGGACATTTGAGCAATAATGACTTCAATCTCCCCCACGCTTGGGCAATACTCTCTCCATCATGAGGTCAGAAATTATATATAAGATTTCGATCTTGATGAATTTCACTTGGAGGATAGAATTTAGAATAAATAGAGGCACAATTTCCTCCCAACCAAGATAACGACCATTTTTCAAAAGTTTGTACCATTCTGCAGCTCTACCCATCAGCGACATAGAGAATAGTTTCTTCTTAACCTCATCCATAGAAATACCTGCACACTTGAACAACTCGCATAATTCATGTAAAAACAACAAATGATCTCCAGGATGGACAGTTCGATCCTCTCCATAGAGGTTATTCGTAACACGTTCAATAATTTTCATAGGTATTTTATATGGAATTACCTGCTCACTTGGTGCCTCATCCAATACCTTTGCAGTAGTAGTAGATTTTCCAAATAGGAATTCAAGAGAAGACCCCTCCATAATGAAATATAGCAGCAGGCAGAAATAAAAAACAACACGTACGGTAAGAGTTTTCCTTACCAATTCCACTTACCAATAGCGCTTCACTCCCCGGCAACGGCGCCAGAAAATAGTCTTGATGACCCACAAGTATAGGGGGTGTATCGTAGTACTTTCGATAAATAAGAGTGTCGAACCCAACGAGGAGCAGAAGGTGTTGACAAGCAGTTTCGATGAAGGATTCACTGTAAATGCTCACAGACAAATTTTTAGGGGTTTTTGATATAGCAGATAAATAAAATACAAATAAGTAAAATGCGGTAATAATAATTGCAGCGAGTGGCCCAATCCTTTCTACAACAAAGGACAAGCCGGTTGGTTTACTTATGATGACCAAACGTTCTTGAGGACACACGGGAATTTAGTCTAGTGCTTTCGCTTCATATAGTTGATTAATCTTCATTGTTTTGATTAGTGTTGTGTGGGTGAACCTATGCTAATGCACCGCCCTTTCTAGGACTAATACATACTTGTGATTATACCCCCTGCAAGCATTCGCAAATACAAGAAAGTAATTAAGATAAATCTAACCACAGCCTTAAACTCTGAGATCCTGCTATCCCTCATGCATCGATATACCAACGGGGGTTCAGGTTGCTGTCACTCCGGCAACCCCACAATTAGCAAACGAATACACAATGCATTCCCCTAGGCCCATAAAGGTGAAGTGTCATGTAGTCGACGTTCACATGACACCACTAGAAGAATAACACCACAACTTAAATATCAAACCATTAAATATTACTCAACATAATTCACTACTAACATTTAGACTTCACCCATGTCCTTAAGAACTAAACGAACTACTCACAAGACAATATATGAATCATGATCAGATGTGATATAATGATGGATAACAATCTGGACATAAACCTTAATTCAACGGTTTCACTCAATAGCATCAACCACAAGGAGTAATTAACACCGGGAAAGTTTCCCCTATGAAATACACAAGATTCAACCCTAGATGTTAGAGCGGAACGGAGTGGAGCGGTGGAGATGACGGTGTCGGCGGTGGAGATGATGGTGATGATGATCCCAATGAAGTCCAGCTCGATGGCGATGATTTCCCCCCTCCGGGAGGGAATTTCCCCGGCAGATTTCTCCCTGCCGGAGAGCTTTTCTCTCTCTGGTGTTTTCCGCCTCGAGGAGGCGGCGCAGTCTTTTCTCGATGATCCCCCAGGTCTTAGGGTTTCTGTATGATGAAGTACGCGAAGGGGCAACGACTGAGGTGGGCCTGGTCCACCTCCCCACATGGCGGCGCGCCACTGGGTGGGGAGGGCCCATGGTGGCCCATCTTGGCCTCCCCTTTTGGCTCCCTCCGTCATCTGACAAAATAGCAGCTTCCGTATATTTTCCTCGAATTGTTGAACTCCAGAAATATCGTATCTTGACGATGCTTTTTCCAGCAGAATCCTGACTCCGGTGAATAATCCTCCAATAATGATGAAACATGCAAAATATGTAAAATAACATAAGTATCACCTCTAAATATGAAATATATCAATGAATAACAGTAAATTATGATATAAAATAGTGATGCAAAATGGACGTATCACCGACCCATACCCGGTAACAACACTCCAAATGAAGTTGTCAGATTTATTACAGATGTGCAATTTTATATGAAAATCACCATCCGTAACATGCAACACTTTCATGGTATCCGTCCTGATACCTAGTAAAATGCCTCCAGAGCGGCCATGGGGAGGACGCGAGTACCACTCAAAATCTATGCCGCCTGAAAGTCGGTCCAATAGAGATTGCGATGACTCGCGTCTTCCGGTCTAAGAAATAGCTAAGAAATCCAAATTATGGTCCCGAATGCAACCAGCAAAGTGCAAATGTTTAGCCAAGTCACCAAGACCTCTACTATTTGCGAACATGCCGTTCATTGGGAAACCGTGGGGGATTTGGATAACTTTGCCTCGGCTCTCCGGCGACGGGAAGCCCGCCGTCTCCCAGAACTCGTGGATACGCTCCTCATCAGACTACTCCGGTTCACCGGCCAGCGACACGCTCCTCTGCGGCGACTCTTCATCTCGAAGGGTGTCCAACGCGACTCGCACCGAAACGTGATCCGCCGTTCCCGGCACCTCTTCCCCGATCTGCTCCTCCTCGACCTCCGATGGCTCGGCGACCATCCCAGCCAAATAGTCGAAGCGAGAACCAGTGCCCCGGCGATCCCACGCCGCCGGCGCCAGGGTCCGGCGTCGCCTAGAACTGGACGGCTTAGGGTCGCCTCCGATCATCGCGGAGCCCCACTACCACCCCACCTATCTTCAGGAGACCATTTGTCTTCCGTCTTCCACATAAAACTATTGATATAAGTATATAGCCTACCTCATTTGTTGAGCGGGTTTGCTTGCAAACCAGCGAGGTATAGTTCAACTTTGGAGAACAGAGGGTCGGGATCAGAGGAGATGTTATGAGTAGAGAGGGGTAATCCAAGGTAGCTTTGTAGGGAGGTTTAAACAGAAGTTCCTAGAGTGAGGACGATGGAAGTAGCGAGGTTCTGATCCACGTGGACGTGGACGGATTTTATAGATGTGCATGATACAACATAATTCATATCTACAATTTATTTCAAAGGACATCTGGTAATTAGTTGCGAGTAGGACTATGTCGCAAAATATTTGCGCTCAAAGATAACATGATACACATCATGACATGACATCCTTTTGCCACCCAACACTTGGAGGTCAGTTTCCAAAGCGGCCCGAGTATCGCGCGGACGTTCGGATTCTGAACGTGCGATGTTCGGTTTTTGACTAGTGTTGATAACCCAATGTGCTGTTTGTGCAATCAGGTCACGCGATGTGGCATTCTGTCAAGTTCGTTCGTGCGTGACATGCCGTACCCATGAGTCGTGCGCCGTCTTGGGAAGTTGGCATGGCAAGTAGGAGTACTTTAAAGGACTCCTTTGCTCGCGTACGTCATTGTGAGGCAATGCGTGAACGATATCCTTCACCGAATGTTGATATATATGGGGAAGGAATTGCACTAATTAAGCGGGTACCTATATTTCAAATTGTTTCTAGTTATCTTAATGTAATGACAAGCAATCCTTGCATGTTCTTGAAACAATTCTTACTAAGTAGTACTACTACTCCTTCCGTATTTTTTTTAACCTTTTATGGACTACACGTATCTTGACGGGGGATTTATTATAAATTCATATACATCTTACACTAAAGATCTAGATAAAAATCTGGATACATGCGTGACAGAGTAGATTAAAACATCTTTATATTTTAAAACCGTAGGAGTATATATCTAAGTATTTGCGTCACTGTCGACGAAGCCGTGGTCCATATGAACACGGACGATGTGCACCCGGGAGCACATGCTCCCGGTTTTTTCGAATTTTTTTTGAAAATTCAAAACTTGTCGAAAAATTCCGAAAAAAATCATGCACGTACCTGAGCATGTCACACACCATCGTGTCAAATTTGGCGACGAAAAGACATCGCGGCCGCCCTGTGCAAAAATGACAAATCTCAGATCTGAAAATTCAAAATTTTGGATCTATTTTCTGTCAGAATTTTGTTATTTTTGCACAGGGCGGCCGCGATGTCGTTTCGTCGCCAAATTTGACACGATGGTGCGTGACATGCTCAGGTACGTGCATGATTTTTTTCGGAATTTTTTGACAAGTTTTGAATTTTCAAAAAAAATCGAAAAAACCGGGAGCATGTGCACCCGGGTGCACATGTGAGTTTCATATAGGCTATTGGGTACTTTGCCTATAAAATAGGACTCGGCGACAGTGGTGTGGTGTCATTGCAGATAGGCACGGATTATGATTGATCTCATCCATCAATTCATCTCTAAATTGAGTCAGACTGCAAGTCGCTGTACTGCTACATTGCTCAACGCTCACCATTCGTTTCCGATCGCTACGTAAAAGGACAGGGACAGGTTGGTACTAGTTTCACCGCTGCGTTTCTTTTTTTTTTTTTTTTTTGCGGAGGAAGAAGAACATTACATCGGAAACATAACAGAAAGGACCCCAACAAGCACAAAATTACAAACCCGTCCTTCTGCACGTTGACCACGTCGTCGACCCGCCGTTGCCGTCGGTGGCGCGCCGTCGCCGCTGCCTCCCTTGAAGCCTTGGATCGGAGGCAGTCCCCAGGCGAGCGGGAAGTCGCCGAGCGCCGGCCCCGAAGAACCTACACCGTCGAGCGCCGCCGCGGACGATCCGATGCGCTGCATCTCCTTCTTCAAGAACTTGATGCGGAAGCTCCGCCGCCCTCGGAGCCAACCATGGGGAGCTCGCCCACGGCACCTCCGTAGAGATGCGAGGACGAGGGTGGCGGCGGATCGAGGTCGAGGCTCCGCAGAGCGTCGACGCCGGAGAGGAGATCCGCCACCTGCAAACACCGACCGCCACGCCTCCACCTCCAGAACGCCGGCGATCTGACACCTAAGAACTTCTACACACTGTACAGGTCGCGAGACGGGGATTCCCCGGCCTCCCGCCGCCGAGGCGGCCGGCGGAGGCCGAGGAATCCGGCGAATCCGCGCCGGAGAGGTGAAGAACTCGGTGGATCGAAAAATCGCCTCCTTTTTTACTGTAGACGGGGAGGAGAGTCCAAGGTCTCAGCTAATGGGGATATGTTTCACCGCTGCGTTTCACTCACAAACTATTCTCACAGCACACCAGGTTTATATACATGAAAGTTCATCCTCGTACTTTCATCAGGAATGATCACGTTTGTGCAAAGGTAACGGTTCGTTCGTGAAACCTGCAAATCCTAGTGAGTCAGCGGTTGGATTTTAACATGTACAGTACACACCCACACTAGGATGATGATTAGTTGGTGTTGGTTGATCTGTCAGTAGGAAGAGATCGTGTGAAGACAAAAGAAAGAAATATGTGATGCTATGATATGTCGATGTATAGGATCTAAACGACAAAAAAAGGTATAGATCATATAACAAGTTGGGGAAGTCAACTTTCATAAGAAAAAATATATATGAAAGGAATGCTGTGATAAGGGTCGATGCCGGTCTTCCATTTCCATTTCATGGGCAATGGCAGAACCTTTAAGCAACGATACACAAAGTTTTGTCAAGTTTACCTTCCTTTGTTTTTTCGCGGGTGGTGTCTAGCAGAGCTTATGTGACTTCTGTTTCCTTTTTTTTTTTTTTTTTGAGAACACAGTACAACACAGACGCTCACAAATACGCACACACACTCACCCCTATGAACGCACGCACGCACACCCTACCCCTATGAGCACCTCTGAAGGACTGAGCCGGCAGATCTTGAGGTTGACGAAGTCACCACAGGCGCCTCGCTGTTGACGGGCACGTCACCTACCACTGAAAGAATAGCGCCGGATAATCCTGGAATAAATCCAGGTAAATGCAAACGCCCATGCCAAGTCTAGGACTTGAACCTGGGTGGGCTGGTTCCACCACAGGGAACCCAACCATCAGAGCCAAGCTCCGTTTACGACTTCTGTTTCCTTTGTAAGTAATAACTAATGATTTTTGTTGTTTTTGCTATCTTCGTTTCTCGATTAGTAGTGATGGCTTAGGTTCTTGAGGATAATTTGGATGGTTGCCGGCTAGAGGCCATACTTTAAACCTGGGAGTTTGTTTCCTTTAATTGTTGCAAGATTCATGTGTTTTATTGTTGAAGTTGGGAGCAAGATGCTTCTTTCGTAGGGAAAAAACCCAGTACTCGACATATATGGCATGCACCTGTTGAGGGTCCATATACTAACCTAATGTATGTTTGTCTCTTCGTCTCCCACGAAGGAAAATACTCAACTATTCAATGCGAGACCGACTATCTCTCTCAAAAACATGTTTTCCATATATTAATATCCTGAATAAATCAATTGCACCCAACAAAAAGTATCGTTTCTAATTTACATATAACACAAATAAGCGGGTGCAACTTCCAACGCATACTCAAATCTAGCTTTGACCAGTCAAACATGAACCATACAAATGAGATCCTAGCTTGATAGTAGGTTCACAAATTTTGGGGCAACTTCCCAGGATAAAACATGAATGGTAACAAAATTTATGGTCAGTGTTTGTTATACACATACTCGTATTTTTTATATGATTTCTTCATATTGGTGGGTTTTCGGGGTCCAAGCCTGAAATGTGGTGTTTTTTTTCCAACTATGAAACTTACCCCTTTCCACGAAAATTTGATGCATACAAGAGATACATAAGTGTACATGAGTAAAATTATCAACACTTTTGACAGTAAAAAGGGCAAGTGTTCTTGAGGTAGGTGCAAATTTGAATTACCGCACAATTTTCCATAATATTCCCAACCCATAATAGAGAACTCGAGGTATAACACATACTCCCTCCATATTATAATGTAAAAATGTTTTAGGTGTTTCATTACGAAACACATACATATGTATATATAGACGTATTTTTGTATATAGAATTATAGATTCACTCGTGTTACTCCATATCTAGTTTATATTAATTGCATGTGGCAAAATGGTTAGGAGGGTGCTTGTACCTCAGCCCACCAGATTTTAAACCCCAGGTTTGACGTCGGTGTTTCTCATTTAGGCGGAATATTCTTCAGTGGGAGGCGGCGTTCCCGTCGACAGCGAGGCGCCCGTGGTGACTTCGTCAATCTCAAGACCTGACCGCCGGCTCAGTCTTTCGGAGGTGCTCATAGGGGTAGGGTGCGTGTGCACGTTCATATGGGTGAGTGTGTGCATACATATGTGAGGGTCTGCGTTATACTGTTTTTCAAAAAAACTAATTTATATTGAAGTACCTAAAAGATCTTATACTTTCTTTTTAAAACTTAAAATATCTTATACTATGATGCGAAGGGAAGGAGTATAAACTAACACATCACCTGTGATAGAATAGAGATTAATGGAATTCGGACGGCACGAGCCGTCGCTTGTGAGTTTTGGGTCGTATTGGATAGGCAACTACAAGAAACAAAATTGGGAAAGAAGCATCCATGGGCGGGCTGCTCCCACAGTACGCGTTGCGTAAGCGTAACATCCATGAAATTAATGTGCCTAGAATAACGACGCGGAAGCGCGGGAGGAGAGAGACGCCGCGAGGATGGAGGGAGGGAGGAGACCCGGGCGGAGAACCCGAACAAAACATCGAGCGCGGCCGCGGCCAGCCAGTCAGCGCATAGGGCGAAGCCCATGCTGCCCACCAACCGCCGCCCGCCACGCAACCACACAGAAAGGACAGCTGGGCCCAGAGACCCAAAAATAAACCAATAATTAAGGTTTTCCATGTCCAGAGTTCCAAATCGCGAAGAAGCAGCAGAGCAAGCAATACTAGCGAAGCAACTGGAACGGGATCCCCTTTAAAACCACCCCTCGCCTCGCCTCGCCTCCTCCTCTCCTCTCCCCCGACGTCAACGGCCCGGCTGCTCCTCCCCTCCCCCCTCCTCCTCCTCCCACGAATCGAGGCCTCCTCGACTCCGGCCGCCCATGGCATTCGCCGCCCAGGCGGCGCGGCTCGCCGTCTCCGCGCTCGTCGCCGGCCTGGTTCTGGTGATGCCGGCGCCGGCGGCGGGAGGGTCTGCTTCGACAAGATATTCAGCTTCGGGGACTCGCTCACTGACACCGGCAACTTCATCCTCTCCGTGCCCGAAGACTTCCCGGACCCCGCCAAGCGCCTCCCCTACGGCCAGACCTTCTTCGGCCGACCCGCGGGACGATACTCCGACGGACGGAACCTCCTCGATTTCTTCGGTAAAGATTTGTATTCTCTTTTCGATTTCAATCCCAAAAAAAATGGACGCGATCGTGCGTATAATCGCTAATTGATGATGGTGGATTTTACTCAATGGTAACAGAGGTGATTAGTTCCTCTGTCCCCTTCCTGGATACTCCACTCATCCCTTGTGTGGTGGCGGGGAGTCGCTACTCGCTACGCGCTTAATTTCTCTTCAAGTAATGAATTCATCATCGTCTCCTTTTAGGGGTCGTCTGCTAGTATGCCTCCAGTCAGTGCCCTACTTTTGTATGCCTGACTCCAACAGGAACATGTTTCCAACTACAGAGGTTTTCGAACATGCTAAACAGTGTTTCTAAGCAACATCGTATACTTCAGACTTCATTACTAGTGCGTTCCATTTTTCTAGGGTAGTAATGCGAGACGAGGCTGTGGGTTGTAAACAGGTGGATTGGGAAGAAACAGATTAAATGAAAATACAGGGTGTATGCCCAAATGTTGCTTACCTTCCCCAGTTCTCCCCCAAGGCCCCAACCACTAGACCATCATGGCATCTCCTTGAACAGACATACAATTGGTGGCTCCAACCACCAGCGCATTGGCGTTCGCCTCATCACGTGGTCAACCCTTTCCATAACAGACTTTCCGTGTTTCTGTTTTCATTTACTTTTTGGGGTGCATAGTCATGCTTTCTGCATCTTACCCACTTTCCTCACTGGTCTCCTGACGTGTGCTTGCTTCCTTGTTCTGACTTATGACCAGCTGAAGCATTTGGGCTGCCATACGTGCCACCGTATCTCGGTGGCGGGGACTTCCTGAATGGCGCCAATTTTGCGGTTGGCGGAGCGACAGCCCTCGACTACTCGTTCTTCAGGGAGCGCGGAGTGGAGCCTACATGGACACCACACTCTCTTCATGAGCAAATGCAGTGGTTCAAGAAGCTGCTTCCGTCCATAGCCTCGACAGAGTCCGGTAAGTATGCACCTTCATGAGTTACTGGTATGTTTATCCTGTTTGGCCAAAATTTCTTTTTCCAGCCAAGTGTTCGGTGAAATCTCCCAGTATGCAAAGCCTGTTCACAGATTTAAGAACAAATCGAAAGCAAGTGATACAGGATCGCGGGCCAATTGAGAACTCGAACACATGCTGAATTTAATGCTGAAAAGCTGGCCTCAATAACCGTTCAACGAGATTAATTTGCTGCATTTAGTGGAAAGTTGACTACTGAAAGCAAAAGTTTCAATGATAAATGTTGCCACAGTTGTCTTGTTTGAGCGTTCTGATGACATGTAACATGGGTATCCTTATGTTTGTTCAGAGGTTTCTGCGGAGTTATTTGAGGCATATTGGTAGAAGATATCTTGTATGCAGGAAGCATTATGCTAGAAAATGTTTATTAAGTGTAGTCATCTCGTCTGACTGTTTTATAGCTGCAAGTTACATGCATGATAAAGACACACAAAATTCACTGGCAAATTTTAACCGGATCCCAGTTCGCTCCATCTCTATTGTTACCACATCAGTTCTTGCTTAAATACCATGAATGTACTTTTCACCTATCCAGTTTTGTGGTATAAGTAATACCAAATACGGGGTAACATTATTTTTACTTCTGTGCAGAACGCAGCGATGTGATGTCCAATTCGCTTTTCCTTCTTGGAGAGGTAGGTGGGAATGATTACAACCATCTAATTGTCAGGGGGAAATCTCTTGATGAGATACAGGAGCTTGTTCCTAATGTTATTGGCGCCATAAGCTCAGCTATCACGGTACATAGATTTACGTGCCTTTCTGCGAGGTCTTTGTGGGAAGCCTACCTGTATCTGTATTCACAATCAATTTTGCAGGAGCTTATTAATCTTGGAGCAAAAATTCGTTGTTCCTGGAAATTTCCCAATAGGATGTGTTCCGTTGTATCTTGCAATATATCCAAGCGAAAAGGAGGATTACTATAATAAAAAAACAGGGTGCATTGAGTGGTTAAATGAATTTACTGAGTACCACAATCAGTTGCTCCAGGAGGAGCTGGAGAAAATCAGGATCTACATCCTGATGTGTCGATCATTTATGCTGATTATTATGGTGCTACACTGAACATATATCGTGCCCCACTCCAGTTTGGTGAGTTCTGCCTCAAAAGTATAGTAATAATAAACTAGAGAGCATGCTGTGAAGTGGTAAAAATATTTGGGACTATGTTATAGCTGATATAGGCTCTTAGCTTACTCAAACGAACCTCAAAAAGTTATGCCAAAACTGGAATGCAGTTTGTTAACTTTATGAATAAACACTGCTTAGGGGAAATTGATGGTAGGCAACACATATTTGATAGTATGGAACTGTATGCTAGTACATTGCTTAAGTGTGAACCCATGGTTATTGACTGCCTATAGGCTTGTATTAGCCTTCAATGATACAGAATCTTGACTCAAATTTTGGAAAGGATGTTCTAGACACCGTGATTCCGTGAACCAATCACAGTTATAACCTGTACATAAACATGTGTGCAACCGGCTAGCAGCTACCTTAAGCTAAACTGGGGTAGTGGATAATGCGTTAAAGAAAGTAGAATATCATTTTGGGTTCTGTTTTTCATAGTGAATCTCAGATTATTTGTATCCAATGGACGACACAATGAGAACCACTCCTTGTTTTACCTGATGCAGACAGTACGGCGCAGTTACCTATTTTTTGTTACTTGGTTTATCTTTAGCTAATTATGATCCTAATGATGCAATCCATCCTGTGCCCCTTGAAACAGAGATCTAAATCAACCTTACATAGTTTCCCCTGTGCCTAGGCTTTCCACAATATTTCTAATACCTAGCAGGCACTCAAAGTCTAAGCCCGAGCCTGTTGAGCGTATCTACATAGAACGTAGACATGCCAGCTTTCATTATTCATATTTCCGCAGCAATCTGATATAGGATATTCCAACCTTCTAGTTCCTTGTGTCTGGGAAGCAGGGCAATTGTATTGCAGGCTTCAGAGGTACTAACAAAAGACTAATTGTATTGCAGGCTTCACTGTCCCACTGAACTCATGCTGTGGAAGCGATGCCCCGCATAACTGTTCTCTGTCGGTAATGTGTGGAAATCCTGGATCTTCCGTGTGCCCTGACCCATCAAAGTACATCTCATGGGACGGCCTACACTTCACCGAGGCGACGTACAAAATTATCATCCAAGGAGTGCTGGGGTCTTACGCTTCTCCCCCTCTTTCAGAAACATGTCGGGGTGGAGAGTACAAAATCTCCCAACTTCATCATTGTACAGATAGCAATCCTACGAACACTGAAACATATGATGCCATGAGCTCTTTTATTTGATCATGTGAGCTCTGGCGCATATAGAGTTTGAAGGAGCAATATATAGATGTGGCAGGGTTCCATGGATCACCTTGGACTCTTCTCAAAGTCGAGAAGAGCAGTGGTGAGGATGCCTGTACTTCTAAGGAGATTTTGTAGAGCAGAACTGAAAATCGCAGTTGCTGATTCCACTGCTTTGTGTGGCTCCTAATGTATTAGCAACCTGGCTGCAACATGAAATAGGAAGTACACAGTACAGATTATATTGCACTCTGTTCAGATGTCGTTTCTATGTAGGAGGGGGTGGATCTGTATCCCTGCTCCTGAGGTCAATGTATTCAGCATTAACTGCACTATACTATATAACAGATAAAAATCATATACTTTCTGAAGCTTGCTTCTTCAGCATTCTGTATCAATGGTCATTCATGCCTCATGTTCATAAAACATAAGTCCGATAAATGGGATCCTCATTAAACAAGGCCATGGGCAACAACGTTGTCGTTGGTCTTGGAGAGGCTAGCCTCCCCAGCTGACGTGCTTCTTGATCCAGCACTCATAGTGTCCGTGATAACCGCAGTGGTGTCACTTGATCTTCGACTTTCCTTCATTGCCTTGCCCCTGTGATGCCTGTGCTTCCATAGTGTCATGTACTTGCACTGACGAGCAGGCGGTGTAAACCTGAATATTCGAATGCTTTAATAATTGCGGATGGTTGTATGCATCTCTTGGGTGCAGAGGCTGGGATCCACACCCCCTTATCTAAAAAAAAAATGTACTTGGCATTGACGAGCAGGCGGTGATGAATCAGCTCCTCCTGGACCTCTAGCCTCCCAATGAACTCTTCCTCGGTCATCCTCGCAGCATGTTCTCGCAGATCAACTCTGACTCCTCCATGGGAGCACGTTGAGCTCCATCTTCAAGGTTCTCACCCTGGCCTCACTGGAACGACATGTTGCTGTCCTCCCGACCAAGACAAGCCTTAGTCGTTGTATTAGCACCTGTCACGGTTAGATCGGTCCAGGTTGCGCGCCTCCTCGATGACGGCAATGTGTGATTGTGGGCGAACATCACAAACCTTAAACTGGGAAACCTTACTGATAAAGAGAGCCTCGACAAAAACCAGAAGCAATGTTCAGAAATTGAACGTGGATGTTCAATTTAACGGTGAGATCCAGTTTGGTGCAGCTGGAGCAGTTATCAGAGATGGCCAAGGAGTCTTTGTCGCTGCCTCATCTCTCTTCGTACCGCATGTTTCATCAGTGGCGATGGCGGAAGAACTGGCAACTAAAGAGGGTGCAACGCCCTTGAGGCAGAATCAGATTCCATGGAAGTTATTGGATATTGCTCAGGGGAGGAACAAATTTTGAACGTGTCTACGGCAATTTATGCAGACTGTATTGCTACTGCAGGTCAAATAGGGAAGGTCGACTTCATTGACTGCCCGTGAGAGTTTAATCAAGTTGCTCATGCTATAGCTAGATCTAGTTTTATCCATAGAACTTCATGTATTTGGGTCGATGAACCCCCTAGCTTTATTTCTGGATGATGTAACTATTGTTTGAGACTAACTAATAAAGCTATCCATGATGGCCTTCACTGGAGAGAGAAAAAAAAAGAACGTTTTGAACTTGGACTTATCAAAACGTTTTGAACTTGGTCGTATCATCTAAGACTCAGAGTATATTGTTATTCCAAATTTCCGTCTAAATTTGACTAGAAATTCCCATGTCAGGCTCGATCGAAACTTTGCGTGACTTGGATGGGCGAACTGCAAGGGTTTGACTTTACGGGAGTAGATTCATCCGTGACTTGGATGGACGAACTGTGGACAAGTACGCATATTCTAGGAACGATTGAACCGTTCACGAGGAGAACGAAAAACAGTATAAATTTGCGGCGGTGGTCTACGTAACTCCACACAACTTGACAGAGTTGACATTTTTAGAACATTTGCGTCCTGATCTCCTGATTGATATATGGATATACCATGTGACGGTGTGATCCTCTCAGGTATGCTGAGTCCATCCATTCGTGACAGCGAGTGTGATATTCCTATAGCTAAGCAAATCTATCTAATCTATCCATCTATCTGTTGAAAGAGTCGAACGCGAGGTCATTCGCGTAGGTTTTCGTCTACTGCTCTGCATCCGGCAAACTCTTCATCGCTGAAAAGGCCTATTTTGACAGGGACGCACTTGATTGATTCTAACGTGGTCAGCATGTCGAGAGGTTCAGTAAAGCGAGACTTTCATAGTTTCCCTCCATTTCAAAGTTAAAACTTGGCCGGCAGGAAGAACTACCCGTAACTCCGAATTGATCTGAATCTTATGCAGCTCGGCTATGGCACCCATGTAAGAGTCAGCTAGGCTCACCTCGTGGCAAACTGAGATTTTCACGCTAAAAATTCTAATATAACTGAATATGCACATGCTTCACATTTTGAATGTATGGTGCTTGCCGACACGTCTGGGATCATACTCATTCAGGGCAGCAATATCTGGTACTCCCTCCGTTCTAAATTAGTTGACGCACATTTGTGTAGATACGAATACATCAAGACACTAAAATATGTCCAGATACATCTATATTTAGACAAGTCCATGTCAACTAATTCGGAATGGAGGGAGTACAATATAACGAAGTAGAACTGAATTTCTACCGCAGCTGCGTCAAGACGTTGAATTTCTGCCAATCTATACTTCTTATAAAGCAAAACCCCACTAAGTGCATTTATTATTTTTCTATCTCAACATGCAAGGTGTCCACATCATTCATGCTATTAGTCAATCAATTGTCCATGTCATTTCCACTATTACTTATTAATATACACATCATAAATTCCTCCAACCATCTAATAGTTCGCATTAACGTTATATATAATACACACGCAATTCATGTCTATGAAAATTTAGTATATCGATTATGACCAATTGATTTTCGTATATTCCTTTAATATATTATAATTTTTATACCATTTTATTTACACGATATAGTTTCTAAAGTGATACCCGCTGCAACGCGCGGGGTATCTTCTAGTATTAATCTACTAGCCTGACTTTGATAACATTTCCAAGCCAATATTTCCGTCAAGCTAAATCATTGATAGGTTCGAAGGTAGGCGCCGCAAACAGTTCGCCACTGAACTGGTATAAATGCTAATTAAGAAGGAACCCTTGAAAAGACCAAACCAAGAGCGAGTCACTACAATCTGAGATCATTCCGGTAGCGAAGTCATAGCTTCGGTTTGTATTCTTCGACCATCAGTACACGGTTCAGAGTTTACGTACATCCAGTCGTATTAGTACTGTCCTTCTGTCCAAAGAAGACCTTGTCCGACACTAACTTATCTGGTTACACCCAATCTTTTTCACCAGAGAAAAGATCAATTCTTGACCTCTCTCCTGAAGCTACTTATACCATCGGACATGCCATGCTCTAAAATTCTACCCTTCGATATTTGATGGCCAGCAGGAAATCTACATCCTCTATCACCTAATTAAGGATTATTTGCACCAAGGTCGCACTTTACCTTTTGGTGCCAGCAAATTCAACCATGACAACTTAGCCACAAATTAGTACTTAAATACGTACATGTATGCTCCAGTTGATTTTTTCATACTATTGTTAAGCAAAGAATCCAACTATATATCTTTTTTGAAAGATTCAGCAAACGCTGGCCTTAATGGATTACTTAAGAAGATAACATTCCTACAATATCAAGTAACTTTTTTTTATATAGATAAGGGGTGCGGATCCCCGGACTCTGCATCAAAGTGATGCACACAGCAATCCGCAATTATTCATCAAAGCTTACAAGTTACAACATTGATCAAACCGAAGTCAGCCAGTCGGCAACAAAAAGTCGCTACAACTATGATAGGGGTGAACATGATCAGATCCGCATGTCTTGACCTCACACCTACACGCATCATCTACAACCGGTGTACCGGTCCAGCATACTCTCAACGCGCGCCGCATGCGCGCGTTACAGAAGTCGCTTCCGCCGCCTTCCTCGAACCCATCTTCAGGCAAAAGATCAACGCCATGACCTTGCAAGTCCAGCCTGCGACGTCGCCATGACACCAAACAGCACCACCGCCCTGCTCTCGTCCATCCGCACGCATCCACGCCGAGACCCCGCTGCACCATGCTGCCGAGTCACCATTGTCGACGGGGAAAATGGCACGCCGCTGCACCAGTAGACCCCTCCGGGCATCCCGAGTTCCAAAACGATCCCCCAAGAGGGCACACCATAGGGTGCTATCATCGTCCGATCTGGATCTGGAGATCCAGATCTAGGGTTTCCCCTAGAACTCTGTGCAGAGGCGGGTGATTCGCGGCGACGACTCCTTCAGCAAGGGAATGACACCCACGGATGCCGCAATCGCCGGCCTAAGCCCGGCTTGCACCGGCCGACCTCCTCACCTCGAAGATCTGAGCCACAAGGGTCGGGATCTGAAGATGAAGGCCACCACACCGTCGTTGCCGATCTGCCCGGAGAAGCCATGACGCCACCGTCGCACCGCCGCCGGGAGCAGCCGCGCCATGACGCCGGCGGCCGCGCCATGCCCGGACTCAGGACGCCACACCACGCCGAGTTCCTGAGAGGAGGGGACGGAGAGATCCCCACCGCCGCCGGCAAGGCTTTGCCCGGCCGTGCCCTGTGGCGGCGGCGAGGGAGGAGTGGGAGGGAGTTGGAGGCGCTGGCGGCGGTGGTGGTTCGCCCTCCCGGTCGCCACGCGGTGGCGACGCGAGAGGGGTACGCGGAAATCGTCCCTCTTAGCTCCTATGCCATTGAAAGCTGGGACTGCAAAACGCATACGTCATATCAAGTAACTGGCAGGTACATTATACAAGAAACTCCGAACAAACACAAATAACAGTGAGAGCCTTTGTACAAAAAAGAAGAGGGAAACCCATTATAACTAGAACATACTCCTACCTGACGCACCACCACAACCCTGTATATTCAGTGTTATCATTTTTTCATGAATTAAATCTTGAAAGACAAATATTGATTGTTGTCCCTTTTGCTCTCTTTTACTACTCCCTCCGATCCTTAATTAGTGTCGGAAGTTGTACACAAATTTGTACCATGCTAGATTGCTAGTAGTTTCTCCCGACACTTTTTGTGAACAAGAGGTAGTAGTAGTATTTTAGTTATTGGAGCAATTAATCATAAACTGAAGTCAACCCGTCGGAATAATAGCCTACAGTCATTGTCTTGCTGATATATATGCTCGTGGTGCAAGATATATATATATATATATATATATATATATATATATATATATATTCCAGCTATTCAAGAACCAGTTTCTGAAGCACCTTTTCTGAACTTCCGGTGTTTGAGATCGTTAACTTCCTTCTCGGCAGACGGTTTTTCAATCATAACTTTTGAACGACAAGCCTGATTGATGCAAATGATATACCGTTGGAAAGCTATTAATATCAATGATTTCTATGCCTACGATTTCCGCCCAGAAAAACAGAGCATCTAAACTTCCTTTTACACGTTTGTAAACTTCCGTGCCTGCGATAGTGAACTTCCGATCGCGAAATTTTTATTTCGTAACCTGCACTATTTTGTTGCAGTTTTTAAACCGTTTGTCCTAACAATGCAAATGATATACCGTTAGAAAGGTATGACAATTTCACACCCAACTGTCCAGACCATTTTACGAAATTATATGCAGTTTAAAATCAGTTTTAAATATATGAACTGCTGTATTTTTAGAATTATATTTGTTTTCATGGTGTTATTTGAGTATATATTTTGAACCTCGAAGTTTTCTACGAGTGAACTTCTAGCAACTATGAACTTTTTTTCCATGCGGATAAATTGAAAAAAAATGACGACCAAAAAGTGAACTCCGCTCGTCACACGAATTAAACTTCTCTGAACAGAAACAGTGGACTTCACAGTCCCACAATACTTTTGATATTTTTTCGTCGTGAAATGATTTACACGATTGTAAACTTCCGAGTGTGCGATAGTGAACTTCCGATCGCGAAATTTTTATTCTGTATCTTGCACTATTTTTTTTGTAGTTTTTAAACCGTTTGTCCAAACGATGCAAATGATATACCGTTGGAAAGGTATGAAAATTGCGCATCCTACTATGTGGACCATTTTTTAAAATTATATGTAGTTTAAGAGCAGTTTCAAATATACAAACTGTTGTAGTTTTTAGATTTTTCCCTGTTTTCATGTTGTTATTCGGACTAGATTTCGAGATTGTATACTTTGAACTTCGCAATTTTATGAGAGTAAACTTCTATAAATTATGAACTTCACGAGAAAAAATTTCTAACCTTTTTTCCAATCTCTGGATTTGAATTTTTTTCACCGACATAAAGGTAGACTTGCAGCGTATTCGAGCTGAACTTCCGACACGTTTAAAGTTAACTTTTGATTTGTTCAAATCGAACTCCCAACAAAGATGTAATGTACAAGGCATTTTCATATGAACTGCCGACACATCCGAGGTAAACTTCTGTTCGGTACAAAGTGATTTTTTTTTTAAAGCTGAACTTTCGAGAAAAAAAGGTAATTATCCGACATGGCAGGGGAGAACTTCCGACATATGTTAAAGTGGACTCCTCCACTATGCAAAGCAAACTTTCGTCTGCTTCATGGAACTCCCAATAGAAAGGTAAACTTTCGACGCGATTGAGGTGAACTTCCGATGCCGTTTAAGTAAACTCCGAACATGGTCAAAGTAAACTTCCCAAAAGTAATAAAACCAAAAATGGGAACTTTATTTTCTCCACAATTTATTAAGTGAACTTTGGTTTAATAAAATGTGAACTTTAATTTCTCCACAATGAATTCTATTTAGTATGAACAAAAATGGGAACTTTATTTAAATAATTTTTTTGGGACGAGAACCTTCGCCAAACAAAGGTACTATCGCCCTGAACTGCATTTGATTGAAAAAAAAGAACTTCGTAAAGAGATGATGTGAATTCCTCGCAAAAAATTCTCAGTGTGCTTTTGATAAAAAATTGACTACTGTCTAACGACAAAGTGTACTCTGACGTTAAATGGAACTTCCACAATATTGGAGAAAATTGCACATAGCACCAGGGTTTGGTGCCATTGTTGCACAGAACACAGAATCAAAACCTCTTTTGCAGCAAACCCCAGTTTTTGGTCTAATACGTTGCAGCTAGCCCAAAAAGTCGATTTAGTCTCTTAATAGGATCTAACATGTGGTCCCATGACACTATATTGTATTTGTGTACCATATACCGTAATTTTACGATTTTTTAAAGAAAAACACATAAACAATTTGACAGTAAAATAATAATAAAAATCGTACTATTGTCTCCCAAAAAATTGCATATACATATATAGGTTTTCTACGTACGCACAAAATTTGGGACAAAATAGGGGATTTGTACTACTTTATACAGCCACTGTTTTGTTATTTTCTATAGCCCAAAATAAAACGTATTTTCCCACTTGCACCAAATCCCGTTGCAGATTTGAAGTTGCTAGTTTTCTGAACTAACAACTGAATTTATAGCGAGAATGTGAAAAACATACTCGCGTTAACGCCCCGTGTAAAAAGGTATATGTTGGCGCCTAAATATTTTGTACATGCGTTTTTTATATAAAATGTCATATAATTGTGGCATACGGTATATAAATACGGTACAGTCTCATGTGACATGCTTTTTTATATAAAATGACGTATAATTGTGGTATACTTTGTATAAATACGATACAGTGTCATGGGACCACATATTAGATACAGATTAAGAGCCTAAATCATCTTTTTGTGCTAGCTGCAACGTATTACACCAAAAACTGGGGTTTGCTGCAAAAGGGGTTTTGATTCTGTGTTTTGTGCAACAATGGCACCAAACTCTGGTGTTATGTGCAATTTTCTCACAATATTGCTATCTAACTGAACCAAGGTTGTTAACTGCACGTCCTTGTTCACAACATCATCTTAACACAGCACACAGAAAATTCACACAATAGTGAAGACATATACATGCGGACAATACAAGGCATCAGCGTTTGTGCACACTGGAAGCAACAATAGTGCAGCTGTAGCGATAAACAAATTGCACAAAAGCAAGCAGGAGTGCATACTGCTGCTCGTCGCCTCGCTTGAGTAAGTTCAGAGGAGCGGGGCTTGGTTCAGACGCAGCTCGGAGGGAGGCCAGTGCGCGCTTGGTGGACATGGCGTCCTCCAGCTCAAGGTCCTCGCAACTGGCATCGTCGACAAATGGAGGAGTAGAGTGCGCAGTACCCGTCCTGGACCACGCGGCATCAACTGGTTCTGAAGAAAAGACAGAGGGAAGAGCTAAATCAACTGGTCGCACTTGAGAATTGGTGGAGGCGCGAGGTGGACTCCCCACGGTCGCACCGTTAACTCCTCCATCTGAATGCAGTGGATGTCCCGGAGGAGCTAGGTGGAATTCAGAGATGTGCATCCGGGCAGTGATTCAGAGCACCACCAGGGGAGAGGCCGGTGACGCAGGGACCGGGGCGGCATGCTCTGGTGGAGGAGCACCGTGGCGGCGCGCTCTGTTGGGGACGAAGGTCGACGGGGGCGCACAGGGCGGATTCCTCACCGGAAAGGCGTCCTCGCCGGGACGTGCACAAGGGCGGCTTCCTCGCCGGGAGACGCACGGCAGCGGAGGTCATGGCGGGATGCAGGGGATGGCGGACAGCGCGCTAGAGTCGTCGTCGGCACGGCGGGAGGCCTGTGGCGGCGCGGTGGGAGACAGGGTCGGCGCATCGGGAAGAGGCCGGGCGCGGCGGGGAGCAGGGAGTGGCAGGGGCTGCGCGGCAACGAGCAGGGTGGAGCACGGCAGAGATCGACGCTCGTGCTAGCGATGGAGTTCAGATGCGCCTCCACTAAAATTCAGAGAAAGGGCGACCGGCCAGCTGGATGCGTCGCCGCTCGGTAATCTCTGCCCATGGGTGAGGGCGGTAGATCGACGAGGGTGCCGGGTGAACGAGCCGGCTCGGGGCGTGCTGCCTTGCAGCAGGTGAGGTCGAGGACAGGAGGGCTTCGTGCCGGCCGTGGGAATCGGGGAATACGACGGATGTGTGGGGATGGGCGGCGGTCGCGAGTCCGGGTGCGGGAGGGCGTCGTGGTAGCCGCCGGCGGCGCGCAGGAGGTGGGGGAGGTGCGGGAGGGAGTCGTGGCAGCCGCCGGCGGCGCGCAAGAGTAGGGAGGGGTGGGGTAGGGCGTCGTGGCAGCCGCCGGCGCCGCGCAGGAGGTGGGGAGGTGCGGGAGGGCGCCGTGGCAGCCACCGGCGCCGTGCAGGAGGTGGGGGAGGGTGGCGCCGTGGCCGGCCGGCGGTAGGAAGCGGGTTGGGGGAGTGGATCGAGAGGTTGGGACGCGGGCGGGAGGTAGAAGGTGGTTAAGATGGGAAGGTACAGGATAAGAAGGTCTTTAGGATAAGGAAAGGTGCTCTAAATGAGCATCTCTTAAGGGGGTTTCTAAATAGTCCCACCCTATTCTACAACCACTTGTAGAATAACTATTCTACAACCCCGTGTGAACTTCGGAAGTCACTTAAGTGAACTTCGGGTTTTTTCAAGTTAACTTCACAAAAATTTCACAAATGAATTTCTCGGCTGACCATATTTTTTTTGAACTTCCCTCGTCCCATGTGAACTTCGAAACTTCACGTAATTGAACTTCGGGTTTTTTCAAGTGAACTTCACAAAAAAAAATACAAATAATTTTTTCTGCTGGCCATATTTTTTTATGAACTTCGCTCGTCCAATGTGAACTTCAGAACTTCACGTAAGTGAACTTCGGGTTTTTTCAAGTGAACTTCACAAAAAATTATCTATTTTAGTGGATTATCTTTTTTTGAACTTCTCAAGTAAACTTCATATTAATTTCGCTGACGAATAAGTGAACTCCGCGCATCACATAAAATGAAATTCAAAAAAAAATCGCAAATGAACTTTTCTCGGTTGACCATTGTTTTTTCAGAACTTCGTTCATCACATAAGTAAACTTCAGAGAATTTCCTTAATGAACTTCTCGGTGGACCATCATATTTTTTTAGTTCTCTAAATACGCAGATGAACTTCACAGTAATTTTGCAAATGAACTCATTTGAAGTTAACTTCACAACAAAACTTTCCGGCTGACCATTATTTTTCTGAAGTTCACTCGTCATGAACTTCATAGAAATATCGCAAATAACTTCGACAACAAAACTTTCCGGCTGAACTCATTTGAAGTGAACAGTTGAAATATACCTAAGTAAACTGTGGAGATACACAAGGGTGAGCTCGTTCCAAAAAGTAGTATCAGATGGCGCGAAAAGTATCTCTGTGATCCGAGAAAATGAAGTTCAGTACTCCAGTACACCTGTACCTCTCTAATGCGTCTTTATTTTCAGTCTGAAAACACTACGACTGTTGTAGTGTTGTAAACTTGTAATGCACGGAAGAAAAATATATTCTGACCAGTGGGCAGTAGCCATCAGGAAATAGGCCGGTCTTTTCTCTATGACACATTTTTCATGTTTTCCTCTCGATCACCACCATCGCATATACTTGTCTCTCTCCATCTCTGCATCTTTATTTCTGTTGTACTGCTTCATAAAAAAATAGATCATGACTTAAGAGTTGCACTGACAACGCGGATGACCTGCAGCCGGACTATCTCCCAGTTCATTGCGTTGCTGCTTGCGAATTCTGCACACATGGACAGGTGAAGAGAGGCAGCAGTGTCCCAAATAGTTTGAAGTTCTCTGAACCACTCGACAGCAACTCAGTGGACTTCAGAGGTGCACTGCACTAAACCTCACAAGAGCACTAAGCTGAACTTCAGAACATGCATGGATCAGGCAGGCTGAGCGCGGAAGTGGCGGCGTTCGGCGGATGACCAGAACATGGAGCAGAGAGGCCTGGGCATGCTATTGAGAGAAACAAGCAGCAGTTCAGCTCTGAACTTGGGACAATTCTGAACCCAAACAACTATTTTTCTACACGCTGGCGCAACAATAGTTTTGCTAAAAAAAAATGAGAAAGTGAAATGAACTGCAACCTCGTCTTCACTTCTCGTCTGTTGCCAAGCATTTTCGGAGCTGCCATTTTCATCTATTCCAAGCTGGCATTTTTGGAGCTGCCTTTTTCATCTATCCCAAGCAGAATAATCATCGTAAACTTCTTATCAGGTCACTTAGGCTTCAGAACAAACACCTGTAAGGCCTGGAAGCAAAAGACATAAACTGGTGTTGGATAACTGCCGATTTGCAATATGGCCAGAAACAACTCGAATGAGGAAGTTCAGTAAGCAGCAGCCAATGTATATGCAAGTACAACATTATCAAGCGCATTACAAACATTGGCAGTGCATACTGCATAGAGAGAGAAAATTGGCACAAAGAGAGAATCTAGCATCTTACCAGCAGCAGAATCGATCAACGGAAATGTTCCTCGCTTCTCGTTAGTTTCCAACCAGGAACTTGGAGGCAGCCCATATTGGTGCTCATGGAGATTCAGAAACACAGAGATAGGTTTGAGGGATGGAGGATGAGGACCGGCCGGCAGCATGCGTTGAGCCGTAGAGCAGCGCGAGACGGGTGGAGGGGAGGGAAGATTTCCACAAGCGGTGGAGGCGCGGTGTGCCTGGGAGTCCACGGCCGGCCTCCTGGGAGTCCATCGGCGGGTCGATTGGGAGTCCGTTGGCAGCACACAAGCGGGAATCATGGCAAGCGTGCTCGCCGGTGGAGCATGGGGATGGAGAATTAGAGGAACGGAGGACATCAACAACATGCGTGCGCGGTTGGGGATGGAGCCAGGGCGAGATGCGAGGGCGAGGCAGCATGCCGCCGGCCATGGATACGTCGACCAGGTAGGAGGTCTCCTATCGGGGAGCTCGCCGGTATTCCGTTGCCGGATCCCTCGCGTGGGCTTCCGCCGCCGCTCGCTCGCCGGCGACGAGCACGTAGAAGGTCTTCTAGTCGGGGAGCTCGCCGGTCTTCTAGTCGCCGGCTCCCTCGCGTCGGCTGCCGCCGCCGCTCACTCGCCGGCGACGAGCAGGTAGGAGGTATTCTAATCAAGAGCTCGCCGGTCTTCGGTCACCCGCTTCCTCGCGTCGGCTCCGGCCGCCGCTCGCTCGCCGGCGCTGACGGGAAGAAGCTCTTTTGTTCGGGCCGGTTCGGGATAAGGTACTTAATTAGGATTAGGGGTTGTAGAATAACTATTCTACAATCTCTTAAGAGGGGTTATAGAATAGTCACATCTGAGCTTCCTATATATATATATAGTAAGCTCAGATGGGGCTCCTAGGAGTATGGGCAATAGGATGGAATACGATAAATTTTATGTATGTAGACATATGCATATACCTTGGGTATGTATAGTTTAGGTATGTAGGAGGTACATATGATTTTGTGTATGCATATTATGGGGTATGCATACCTAATATATACACATACCTAAGTTATTTATATATATATACCTGATTTGTACGCGTACAATTGGACACACATATCCAAGGTATATATAACATGTAGATACCTCAAATATGCATACCTAAAGGTATGTGTACCTCCTATATACCCAACATGTGCATACCCGAGACATACATGTCGTCTACATACCAAAAATGTACTGTATGTCATCTTGGTGCCCGAGCAGCAGGGAGCACCTGTTATATATATAAATAACTCAGCTAAAATAAAACTGGTTTATGTTTAAGCTAAACAGAAATTTTCTGAACTGTCTCAGCAAAGTTATGTGAACCTTCTCGCACCTTGATATGTGAACCTTCAAACGGAACACACATATTTTCTCTTTTTTGCGGACAGTATTTTTAACGTGATTTTCGCACCGCTTATCGGAATAACGCATACGATATATCGTTGGATAGGTACGGGAATTGTGCAACTTTTTCGTCTTGACAGGTTTAGCAAATTAGTTATGGTTTGAAAACAATTTCTAATATACAAAACACTGTTTTCGCGAATCTGTCCATTTTCGTACAATTTTTTGGCCGCCATTTACAAATCGTTTGTCGGATTGATGCAAATGATACACTGTTGGAAAGCTATGTGAAAAGCGCAACTTTACTATCTCTAACGGATTTTTGAAATTCATTACAAATTAAGAGCAGTTTTGAATATAAATAATTTTGTGTTCTGAACTTTAAATCCGGCGGACATTTTTTTTTGTAATTATTTTTACACCGCTTATCCAATCATAACAAATGATATGGCGTTGGAAAGGTATTGAATAGGCACAACTTTTTCATGTTAATCGTTTTTCCAAATTCCATACGGTTTAGGATTAATTTTAAATTTACAGAAAACGTCAAAACTCTCATAACAATTTTTTTTTAAATTGGCGTGGATTTGATGCTCTGGTCTAGCGTGGCTGCAGCGGAGGCCAAATTAGATTCGTATAGTTTCTATTTGCATGCAGGGACGATTAATTTTTGACAAACGGAACTCATAGAGATGAGTTTTATGTATAGAATTTCCGCACCGGAAGAAAAGAGTACCGAACTAACTTAAATAGTGAACTTTCAATCGCGATATACATTTGTTTTTGTTCATGTATTGTTTTTGTCAATCTTTTATAACCGTTTGTCCGAAATACAAATAATATACTGTTGAACTTTTTTCTGAACGAATTGAACTTTTTTCGTGAACTACCAATGAACTTTTTTTCTGGACGATGTGAACTTTTTTGCCTTAACGAAGTGAACTTTTTTTCTGAAATGCACATGAACTTTTTTCTGAAATGCACATGAACTTTTTTCTGGATGAAGTAAACTTTTTTTCTGAGCGAAGTGAACTTTTTTTTTTCTAAAATGCACATGAATTTTTTTTTCTGAAACTTTTTTTTTTGAACGAAGTGAACTTTTTTCCTGAACTTTTTTCTGAGCGAAGTGGACTTTTTTTTTTCTGAACTAAGCGACTTTTTTCCCGAACTTTTTTCTGAACTGCAAATGAATTTTTTTCTAAACGAAGTGAACTTTTTTTTCTAAACAAAGTGAACTTTTTTCTGAACTGCACATGAATTGTTTTCTGAACGATGCAAACTTTTTTTCTAAACGAAGTGAACTTTTTTCCGAACTGCACATAAACATTTTCTCTTAACGAAGTGAACCTTTTTTTTGAACGAAATGAACTTTGTTTTCTAAACAAAGTGAACCTTTTTTTTTTCCTGAACTTTTTTCTGAACGAGCTAGGTGAACTTTTTTTCTGATCGAAATGAACTTTTTTCTAATCGAAATGAACTTTTTTTCTGAACGAAGTGAACTTTTTTCCTGTACTGCACATGAACCAAGTGAAATTTTACTTCGTAATTTTCCATGAACATGGTCAACTTATAGATTCAAAAAGTGAACTTTTTTTCTTGATATTTTTAGGGAAAACGTTTTAATTGTTTTTTAGAGAACTTGAGCCAATCATTGTTGAACCTGGTGCAGATTAGAAGATAAAAAGTTAACTATAAAATTTACAAGGACACTTCACTCTTATTTAAAATCACCACACGGTCAGAATGAACTCTTAGACATACAGAAGTGAACCTTGGCATGTAAAAAGAGTGAACTTTATTTTATGCATCCTCTGTAGTCTAACGCATGGCCTCTATTTGTATTCAGCTGGGTGGATTGCTGGAGAAAGAACACAACTTTTTTTTTGGTAGTACGTCAATCCATCACTGTTCTGCAATCCTTCTTCATGCACTGATGATTTCGATGCCTTACACCTTCAGCTACATGGGTAATTAACTGAACCACAAAAGGTCAGCGGGTCATGATACCAAGGAGGGAAGAAACTGGAGTCTCACGTGGTACAAATAAAAGGTGCAGAACAATAGAGTGAACTCTTTGACTCAATTACGAGAGAGACATGCGACTACCAGAAAAGCAGGAAGATTAATCCAAATAGTCTGACAGGACTAGTAGACTTCCCAGTAGCCTGTAGCCCCGACTACGGAAAATTAGCTTTGGTTCAGCTGTACGCCTGTACGCCCAAGATAGCGACTAAGACAGTAAGACGAATTTAACTTCAATGACTAAATTCACTTGGAAAAAAACTTCAACAACTAAATGAACTTTGCATCGGCACTGAACTTTGTTTTTGACTGAAATCACCATAAAAACAAACTACAAAAGATTAAAGAAATGAACTAGTCGTGAGACTAATCCGAACTTCCTTTTTAGTACCAGTCGCATCAACGCTTAGCGTGGAATCACCAACATGAATTAGTCTAGGAGCAGCAGCGACACCTACCGTCAGGCCTAACGCTGCTATAGCCACGCCTGTTACTTGCTCCGCTCGGTCTAGACAAGTGACGGAATGAGTACTGAAGGAGTCTGGCTCTGGATAGAGGAGACACGCCCCTACTGCTGCCGTCCTCCTGTGGGCGCAATCGACGGCGCAAGCCTCATTCCGAGGCCCCAATCCCAGCTCCACGAGCCGCTGCACTCCCTAGCTGATGCTTGTCGCTGGACTCTCCTTTGCAGTAGTTCGCATCAGTGTCTGCACCAGCCCACGCGGGAGCTACGACATCCAGATCGAGGGGCGGACGGGTGGACACAGGGCGCCACGCCGCCGGGAAGCAGGGCTGCCTCGCCAGAGGAGCAGGGCCAGCGCGCTGGGGAGAATCAAGGGCACCGCACCACGGAGGAGCAGGGCCGCCGCGCCGGAGCAAAGCAGTCCGGTGGCGGACGCGAGTCCTCGAGCAGGGCGTCCCACGGCGGCTGCAGAGCTCGGTGGCGCGCGGCGGCGGGGATTTGGAGGGCGCGACGGGGCTCGCTCGTCGGCGCCGGCGAGGTAGGAAGTGGTGGGGATTGGGGGAGGTTGTCGTTTCCGGCGCGGCCTCCCTCGCGTCGGCTGCAGCCGCCGCTCACTCGGCCGCGCTGAGGTGATAGAAGAAGGTAGTTTTGTCGGGGGATCCTCGCCGTTTCCGTTGCCGGCTCCCTCGCGTCGGCCGCGGCCGCCGCTCGCTCGCCGGCGCCGGCAAGGTGGTGGGGATCAGGGGAAGATTTGGGTGTCAGGAGGGTGAGTCTTTTATCGGGTGGACTTCTCGGTTGGACGCGGAGCGGGTCGGGTGGTTCCTTAAACAGAAGCTAAATGAAAATGCGAAGTTCAGAAGGGATTGTATAATAGCTATTCTACAAGTGGTTGTAGAATGTTCTACAACCACTTGTAGAATAGCTATTATACAATCCCTTCTGAACTTCGCATGTCACATAAGTTATCTTCGCCCGTTCCAGAAGTGAACTTCGCATAAATTTCACAACTGAACTACTCGGCTGACCATAATTTTTTCCGAACTTCGCTCGTCAGACAAGTGAACTTCACAAGAATTTTCGCAAATAAAAATTCTTGGCTGAGCATGATTTTTTTGGACTTCGCTCGTCAAAAAGTGAACTTCACAGAAATTTCAACAACAAAGCAACAATATTAGCTGATAAAAATAAACTTAGGAACAACAATAGTTTATTTCAGCTAAAAAGTAGATTTTCTCACAAATGATGTTAACTCCCGCAAAACCGAAATGAACTTTACTGGGCAGTAAAGGTTAACTTCACATATCAGCAAAATTTTACATGAAAGTAAATAAAAGTGCATTGTTTTTCTAGCTGAAAACTACACTGTTTTGACACCTAATGAGTGAACTGACAGAAAACAAACAGGTGCACTGCGAACATCTTTTCTCCTTTTTTTACAGGAATCTGAACCCATTCTTTGAGTCTAATCGAGCTGCTCTATTACAAGATGAAACCGCTTGATGTTGTCCAATAAAAAAGATAGAAACAGCACTCCGCTTCCTGCTGCTAGCTGCGCTCGACAACGACGATCTTAAGACGAGGCAGCAAGACGCTGTCGACGACCCAGTCTGAACAGAAGTCCGAAGCGGCCCAGTCTGAACTGAGGAAGTTAACTTCCTAGCACAAGAATAAGAACAGCAACTACTGAAGATCTGAACTGAAAAAAAATCAAGTGAAAAGATGTTAACTTCCTCACTTCCTGCATGAACCGCCACACGACCGCGCTGTGAACTGCAAGGAATCGATCCATGGGTGGAGGTTCAGAATGATATTTTTTCCTTGAATGAATTTAAGTATTTTGTCGAAAAAATAACTCCGAATAATAAAGAATTGAGCTTCCCTACAAACTAAAGAGAACTTCATAACCATCAATTTAAAACAGCAATTTTCTGCTGCACTTTTTAATTCAGTGGACGAAGCCAACTTCTAAACTAAATAAAAATAAACTTCGTGCATTTGATGAGGTGAATTTCTATTCTTGAAGCCACGGAATTAAATTAAGACAAAGAGTACCTGGCCAAGGATCGACATTTTTTCCCAACAGTGTAAACTGAGAAGCAAAGCTAGCAACCAAAATTGCTTGTAGCATCAACGCATCTGCACCTTCAATCATCAAAAAGAAGTCTCCTGCAGGACCTGCGCCATAAAGACAGCAGCTGGCCAGCTAGCAGCGAGAAACTGCAGGGAGACGGAGGTGTGAGTCCATACTGTCTCGAGCAGGAGTTCAGGTTGGCGGGAGCGCGGAGTCCACGCCGGCGGAGCAACGGATTTTCGGGCGGGGAACCTGTTGAAGGGCGACAGAGGTGATGGGTCGTCGGCAGGGCTCGAGCCGCGGCCGGCGGTGTGCGCGGGCATAAGCTGGTTGTGCTAGGCGGACCAAGCGTGCTGGGATCTCGGCTGTCGTCGGCCACACGCGACGAAGCTAGCTGGAGCCTGGATGTGGCGCGCGCGCTGGAGGCGTGGTAGCAGGCGGCCCGCGCGCGCGGATTTTGGAGAGCGGTTTGCTGGGGGGGGGGGGGGGGGGGGGGCGGCTGAAGCTCGACGCGGTGGCTGCTCCGATGGGTAAGTAGCAGAGGTTGTGGTGGGCGACCGGGGCTGGAGTTGGAGCTGGGCGAGATTGTCAGGACCCTGATGGATCTGACATGAGGAGGATTAGCAAGAACAAGGATTTGAGGGGAATTAGAGATAAAAGTGCTAAATTGCAGGAATTAAATCTAAGATAAATTGCAGGAAAATAAGATAACAATTAGGGTTTATATTTCTTCGTTGAGATGACATGATACAAGGATGGCTATATAAAGACTAAGCCAACTACTAGATGCCAACATAGGTAGAATACCCAATATGCCCTTAGGCTACCAACCCACTATTACATAGCACTAGATATCCCTAATACACACCACTACTAGTCCATGACATTCCTTCCCCTTGAGACCATTGGTCACCAATGGAACAAGTTTCTACAGAAACTTTTATCATTGTCAATTATCCATATTAATTCATTCACCGTATCAAGGAGGTAGAAATGTCGTGAATATAATATCCATTCCCGAGAGCTGAAGATAGTTCATTGAAGATAGCAGATTATTTGCCTTGTAATTATTCTGGAAACCTTGCTGAAGTAGAAACTCCCATTGTCCACTAAGACAGTCCATGGTATATCCATATTCAAATGACCTGATGACAGTCCATGGTATATCCAACATCTTACCCCATAAGCTCAGAATTCCTGGATCCCAAACAGAGAATGTTTTACTCATTTGTAACTGGAACTGCAAGTCACTGAATGTATTCGTTGTTCTCATCTCCGGACAGATATACATGCATGAGGAAATTGCAATGCCAAGGTCCCATTGCAGTTTAGCCCAGTTTTCAAAGGAAGGTAAGGAGCAAGACTTGCCTGTAGAACATGGACCAATTAGGGAAAGCAAAGCTGATGCATTCAGTTCTGTCCATCTCCATTCAGAAGCAAGGCAACACATGACGACAGAAGCAAGAATGGGTGCATCTCCTACAGAGAATTGAGGAACATGTATAGCTGTAGCATCATCGCGAAATGCATCATCTGTCACCTTGTTGACACACTCAACAAACGGGTCGTTATCAGGTGTCTTCTGTTTTGCCGAACTGACTACAACCTCAAGAGGTCTCTCATGAGAAAAATTTGGCTTGTCACTATCTACTTTGACCTCAACTTCTTCGGTTACTGCTTCAATGATGTCAATTGAACGATATAAGCAATGCCTGTCAGTACTTGCATCATTTCCATCTGCATCATATACAGCCGTTTCCTTGAACAGATGGGTATCATCTTGCTCGTTCAATGATAGTTGCAGGTTGGGAACAAGCAGTGACTCATAACCAGCCGTGATGTCGACCTTGGAGCAGAGAACTGGAGTCAAATGTGCCACTTGTGCTGCTACAGATGCTGGATTCAGAGGTGTCACTAGAATTGCTGCAGCTCCGGGATCCCAAAGTGTGGTCAGAGATAGAGTATTCAGACCCTTTACTTGATCACACATGGACTGTAGAGGAGTAGTCAACCAACTGTTGCACTTCACAACTACCTCAGTTCCGTTTTGAGCTTTGATTGTATGTTCTCCTGGATCCCATTCATTTCTTGGCTCATCAATTACCAACACGTTCAATGGTGGGGCTTTCAGCTGTTGTACATTGACTACTGTCTTCTCATTATCTTGTTCATTCAGCTCAAGAGTGAAATCCGGCTTGTCTGAGATAAAGTTCAGGCAAGCACTATCTTCTTCTACAAGTATATCATACACCGGAACTTTCTTGCGCACATTGGGTGTAGCTGGCACAGCCGATGGTAACTGCAGTCTGTTAACAAGCATCAGGTCAGAGCCGGCTGCGGCGTTGTCGTTGAAGCAGAGACTTGGAGCCAAACCAGCTGCTGTTACAAACTGCGGAGCCGTGAAACCAACCTTTTCTTCTGCTGAAGGTGATGTTGGTGGAGTAGCCTGCTTCAAGGGATAATCGGTAGGCAGAGCAAAATAGCTATGTTCAGTACCGTCAGATAGAAATATGCTTTGCCGACAAAGATTTTGCAGACCATAACGTTGTGGTCTTCCTTCCGGATTCTGCTCACTGAAATTGCTCACACATGGGTTCCGAATTGGATTTTGATGCTCAGAAGCTGTACCATGTGTTTCCTGCAAGGAATTTTGTGCTGGCATTTCACCAAACACTTGCGGAGCGATATCAGCAGTAGTTGATGGCACGTTGGGTGCACTCACAGAAAACACTGAGGGATCAGACGCGAGCAACAATGAGGTGGTACTCGCAGTCTTCGTGCTTCCTGATGATTGTGTGAAGCTAGGCAAGGGAGTAGATGAGTTCACGGTGGTCACCTCAGGAGCGCTGTCGAAGAGTGGGTGGACTGCCACGGCGTCGTCGTTCTTGTTGGTGGTGGAGGAGGAAAACCGGTCAGTGGCGTGGCGCTGGAAATCGCCGGCCTTGCTGTCCTGAAGCAGGAGCAACAGCGGTTTGCAGTTGGCGTTGGCCATGGCGAGGAGCCCCAGCCCGTGCTTGAGGACGGCCTGCTCGTCGGAGATGTACTCGCCACCGGCGCCATTGCTACTGGCGAGGTCGGGAGTCGCGGCCTGGAGGACGATTCCTCTCTTTCCGGCGCCCTTTTCATCGGAGATGGAGGCGGCAGCGGCGCCGTTTTCCTTGGTGAGGTCGCTGGACAGGCGCCTGAGTTTAGGAGTCATGGGGTGGAGGCCGTTGTTGCTCCGCTCGATCTGCAAGGTGCAGTCCTTGCACGGGGTCGCGCTGCCGTCTTCTTCTGTCTCGCGGCCTCCTTCCTTGTGCTGCTGCATCTTGGGTCGGCCACAGAGAGAGCTCCTTAGGGAGAGGTCGCCGTAGAACCTGCTGGCGACGGATACGGCCAGGGGATTCCGTGGTGAATCGTGGGAAGACGATAGGGGACGGGAGGGGAAGGGCGGCTTTGAGTCAGGTGGCGATATTGTTGTGGGTGGAGCCGTTTGGACTAGAAGATGGTCGGCGGGGGGTGGGCCGTGGTGGTGGAGATCGACATGGCTTTGGGTGGCGGGGGTGGTGGCTGATTTCGGTCGATTTGGGTGCAGGAGGAAGTGGTGGAGTAGGGGACGGTGGAGGGGCCGTATACTGGAGGTGGGAAGAAACCAGGCGGTGGTGCGGGAAAGAAGCCGGGCGGTGGTGCGTACGCGACGGCGGGATGCGGGTAGGGGTAGGTTGGGGGCGGCGGCCCGTACGCTGGAGCGGGGAAACAGCGGGAAGAAAACCAGGCGTGGGCAGCGCTGGGTAGGCGGCGGTGGGGAAGGGAACAGGGTAAGGCGAGGCCATGGATGGAAATCAGATCGAAGAAGAGGAAGGAATCGCCGGAGAGAAAATTTCGGAATCGATGTCGAAGACGAAGGGAGGGAAGGGTGGGAGCAGATCCGATGGATCGAACTGCTCTGATACCACTTGTCAGGACCCTGATGGATCTGACATGAGGAGGATTAGCAAGAACAAGGATTTGAGGGGAATTGGAGATAAAAGTGCTAAATTGCAGGAATTAAATCTAAGATAAATTGCAGGAAAATAAGATAACAATTAGGGTTTATATTTCTTCGTTGAGATGACATGATACAAGGATGGCTATATAAAGACTAAGCCAACTACTAGATGCCAACATAGGTAGAATACCCAATATGCCCTTAGGCTACCAACCCACTATTACATAGCACTAGATATCCCTAATACACACCACTACTAGTCCATGACATGG
Source organism: Poa pratensis (assembly GCA_947311845.1). Classification (NCBI taxonomy): domain Eukaryota; kingdom Viridiplantae; phylum Streptophyta; class Magnoliopsida; order Poales; family Poaceae; genus Poa; species Poa pratensis. Next base: position 56,959,463 of record CAMZMU010000027.1, on the reverse strand, counting down.
CGTGGTGGTGGATCTTCGGGGAAGGAGCCGGGGAGGTGGCACGGTGGTGGATCGCCGGGGCAGGAGCCGGAGAGGCGGCGACTGAGGATGGAGGCGGGGCGACGCATCAGGGACGAGGCGGGAGCGGCGTGCTGGAGGTGGGCCGGCGGCTCAAGGTCCGTGGTGTCGCCGGAGGTCAGGTTGGGAGGGCCGCGCGGCTGGATTCCGTGGAGAAGGTGGTCGTCGAGAGGTGGGTAGGTGGGGGTCGCGATGAAGAAGATGTGGGTAGGCCGGGTCGGGTGGGGTTAGCGGAGTGGGTAATTGGTATATTCGGTGCGGGGTTCAGAAGGTCTGAGGGTTGTAGAATATTTATTCTACAATTTCTTAAGAGGGGTTGTAGAATAGTCCCACCATATATATATATATATATATATATATATATATATATATGCCCAGGTAATCTTTAGATTTGGACGCACGTAAGCGAGTAGTCCAAACTGTCCAATTGTATCAACGCTGTCATTATCCTGTACGTGTGGCAGCCTCGTAGTATGTGATAGTGTTACCAGATACTCGTCACATGAAATCATCATAATTTGACGGTGTCAGCTCATATATCACATTTTCTTCCGTATGATCGTCACACTAACGACAAATGTAGCATCCATGCTTTGTGTTCGCCGTGTTTTTGTTTTGAGAAAGAGAGGGTCTAAAAGAAATGTAGAGGAGAGGAAGATATCGTCTAAGCCAGCATGTATCCGTAGGGGTCGTCGAATGATATAAAGTTATAAACATATACGACCATATGGTGTTACGTTCAAAAAAAAAATGGTGTAAACACGATCAAAGATGAGATTGCCCTCAGCTAGAAATTCGAATTCATGCATGTGAATCATCCTAGCTAGCTAGCTTAATTAGATGTCTTCGCTCATCATTTGCCCCTTCTCGCTAATCTTCTAGGGCTGCTTGTGACGTCACGATCCACGCGATGACCAAATTTCAGTACATGTAGAACTTTACTAGAAGGGTAAGGCGCGCGATGCCGCGCCCAATGTATATTAGAGTATAACATGTCTTAATACTATGTACATATAAATAAGTGTATTATCTATAAACCTATTTGTTTCTATTTTATCATCTTGATTGTCTAGTAATGGGTTTTTTTTCCTGTCACAAACCAAATTCACTTTACACAAAACATTATAGGTAAAAAAAAATAATAGAAGCTACAGATATGTCTTGGTAGGTTTTGAAATAATAAAAGTCACTGGTATTAAAAAATACTTGCGCATGCAGACACATTTAACTATCTTATAAGTGAAAATGTTGTTTAATACAATTGAGGGAACCGTTTTTGTACCAAAAAGATTCAAAATACAACAATTACTATTTGAAATTCTAAGTCATTCCCAAAAGTTAGAAGAAATACCGTTAGACCGTAAATATAATTGTCTTGATTTACCACTATCATGCTGTGAAACAAAACAGAATAATTGCATGGTATTTCTTTGAGGACGTTCTTTAGGAAAATAATAATAGATTGAGAATTAGCAAATAACTTGTAGAAGACATTGTTGCAGCAACGCTCATCTTCTCGCCCACACTGCTATAAGGAGAACTCTAGATCCAGGTCTCCCATATCATACGATGGCGGTATGCAGCGCCAGGAGAGAGAATTGCGTTGAGACGCACGTCCATAACAGCGAGTCTCGACGGCGTAGTGCAGCTGGTTCTCGATGGCGGATCCGTGGTGATGGCCGCACGTAGGAGGGTGGCGTTGTCTCGCGTCATCGCGACGTCGAAGACATGTCAGGCAAGGTCAATGTGTTGATCTCTTAAAAAATGTGGGACTGAAGAGGGGTAGCAACTTCTAGTGCGTGCGCAGACTATGCGTACTTTACTGGACCGGTTTAGGTCCCCGACTCGCCGTTGGTTCGTTTCGTGAGTCATCTGATTTAGATGACGTGTATTGGTGTGGGGTTAGGACACTTGGCAGCGATCAGGATCACTCTATAATATTTTTTGGCATAGCGACAGATATCGAGAAAAATGACTTTGTCGATTGATCTATTTGTTTTGTGAAGCTTAGTTGAATAATATAATAAAAAAGTTGTATGCTCATTTTTATGCCCTGCAAATTCATGTCAGTAGCATAACCTATCTATAGGATTTTCAACATGAATAGATGGTAAAAATGGGTGTACCGCTAAGTGTATGTTAAAAAACATCTCTCTGTGCAACCGGCCACACAATTGCGGAACACACCCCGAGACCAGATACCAGGTAAAAATGCTTTTTTTAAGCAGTATATATTTTAGGAAAAAAATTCACAAACTAAAAGTACGGTCACAATTAAGATTAGATCTTTATTTTTTTTGGAGCTCTACCTTTTTATCATAACCTGACAAGTGGGGCCACAATTAAGGAAAGCTATCTATTTACACAGCCTAAAAAGTGGGGCCACAAACATCGAGAGCTATATACTTTTAGATTGAGAGGCCTCTATTCCTAGGGAGCTTAGTATTGTTAGAGATTTCTCGGCCAGTTTGCCTAATATGTGAAAATAACGTCGTCTGTGTTACGTCAAAAGAAAAACGAACATTCACAATCTTTGAAGAAAAAGAGTAACTATCTTCACATGAGTGAAGTGGATCTTTTTCAGAGTTACTATCCTAAAATATAACAAATGGAACAGTGGGTTGTAATGCCGGACACGATTGTGAAAACGCAATTGGGGGACCTGGGGTTGAGAACAAATACACGATGCAGTTTACCAAATATTGCATCAGAACAAAAACATTTATATCCGATATATCAATCAAAAACCATACAAGAAACCTGAAATGCAGCTATAATAACACTGGGATAGCTACATACAAAAAGAGAAGGCATTTTCGACGAGAAAATAGAGCATTCGAATAGCTAGCTTGACACCTAAACATATAGCTTCAGGTAGCTAGTATCATTTGTTCTTCCATTAATTAAAGGCTACTTCGATTTTCTAAGAGATCAAAGGAGGCATAGTTAATTTGTACTACTCCTTTCGATATATTATAAGTGTCACTGATTTAGTAAAATTTCGTACTACTTATTATGGATCACATGGAGCACTTTAGAATAATTTCCAAAGTATTTCATTTCGGTTGGTAGCATTTCATATTTTTTCTTGCTGGGTTGGGACTTGGGAGCATTCCAAACTTGACATCAAGAATCCCAGATAGGGCCAAACGCCGGGATGCCGGCCTTTTTGCAGCCACTCACGACGTCCCTGCTCCCATCCGGGTTGCTAGTCACCACCACCGCCTCCGCCTTCCACCGGCTCGCCGCGCCAACGGCCAGCTCCGCAACGTTCGGCCGCCCCATGGTGGTTGTGTCGTGCACGACCACACGCCCTCCAAGGATCTTGTTGCTCGCCACCATCGCACTCATCCCGTCGCCGTAGTTGGCGTCGATCCCCTTGGCCACCCACACGAGAGACACCTCTGCGGAGCTCGGTTGCAATAGAAATGAGAGGAACACGCATATTCCGGAGCCCGTGGCTACCATGGTGACTCTCCGGTACATGCTGATGAGGTAGGGCAGCCCGGCGAAGTGGACTCGACGCACCCAGAGGTGGCTGGGCGGGTCCGAGACGAGGCCACGAGTGAAGTCGCCGACAGCGCCAGCGAGCATGGCGTGCGCTTCCCCGTCGTCGGAGATGATGCCGAAGGCGTGCCACTCGGAGAGCGGGGAGCGGCTGATGCGGCCAAGCAGGCCGGCCTTGACGCCACCCTGGAAGGTTATGATGGATGCGTGGGTGGACGGCACGGCGAACCACGGGAGGAAGGTTAAGAAGGTGATGACGGCCGTGAGCCATAGCTCCTGGCGCTTAGCGAGGGTGGAAGCCGTGAGACCAGAGTAAGATCTGGTCGTCGGGTCATAGCCCGCGGAGAGCACAACAAATACCACGAGAGGATGGCTTCAGATGATGGTTGATACTTAAATTTCCGGTTTTACCCTCCCACTAAGTCACATAATACATCAAATTGCTACCGTACCATTTTGGTCTGTTTCGTCCGCTTCTCACATACGAATCCCCTAGCTTGCGCGCGGAGGAGACAAATCGGAGGCATTGGGCGAAGGGAGGCGGGGACAGGTCACGGGGCGCGGGCGAGAAGGAGGTGCTCGGCGCCATCGCCGGCGAGGCCTAGGGACGATGCTTGGATGCGGCGAGGATGGCCTCCGCGAGGCAGGGCTTAGGGACGATGCTCGGATGCGGCGAGGACGGCGCCCGCGAGGCCGGTCTTCTAGGAATCTTACCGCCCGTGCGGTGGCTCCATCTATCCTACTCTGTTATGTTCGAGGGGTTACGATGCGAAAAGTGCAGTACGGCAGGTTAGTTTGCTGGCTGCAAACTGGTACAGTCGGCTTCCCTCAGCAGCTCCTAGAGCGCCGTGACACGGTCCTTCCCGTCGAAGGCGCACAATGAGCAGTCGTGGCTCACGGCGACGACAATGACATGGCCAGCGAGCGAGGAGCGCAGCCGCAGCTTGGAGTAATAAGGTTCCGGGCTACCAGCTGTGTGTGTCGTTTTCTTTCTGAATCATTGGATTAATCGCATAATTTCATCTATCGTGTAGATAGCCAAGGGCGTTAGCCAGAAGAACATCGGTAAGTACCGTGTGTACATTTGACCAACTTTTGATACCACTTAGATTATAATTTTCTTATTCTAGAGAGGAAGTAAGAGGAGCTTTTCCATTCTTTTAAATTTCAGTATTTGTTACTTGCTGTAAAATAGCTGGTCACAAATTTGTGTGTGCCTTCTATGCTCATCTCAAAGATATCTTATCTACAAATCGACCCCTCCTCGCTCATGAGTAGTTAGAGGTATTGGGATCCCCGTAAAAAAAGGTATTGGAATCCATGGAACACAACTAAAATCATATGATGACAAACTAATGTAAAAGTAACACATGTTCTCGACTAATGTGGCTGCACCTGTTACTTGTATTTGCTCAAATGTGAGGTTTTCTAACCCCTACCGCTGCCAAAAATGGTGGTCGGGTGGGAAGTCCTTCGCGTGCTAGAAAGGAGGCGGACCAGCCCATGGGGGCGGCAGCAGTCGGGGATGGGGACGCCGAGCCGGCGGGCTCGGGCGGAGTTGAAGGCCGGCGGGGACTACTGGCGTCGATGTGGCGCGCTGGGCGCCATCGGCGACGAGGACCTCGCCCGTGCTCGCGATCTGCCCCGGCGGGCCTGTGAAGGCGGTGAGCGCGCCGAGCGTGCCGCAGACACGGGCGGCGCTGGAGGAGGCAGAGCGTCGTTGTCGGCCCAATAGAAACCAGGGTATCATGGGCCGGCCCTTCTGGCCCCAGACACCTGAGCGCGGAATGCGACTAAGGATTAGGCCGCGGCGCCTGGCGACCCCCGCGAGGCCTAACCCCTCGTGGGGGTTTCGACGCCGAAACGAGAGACTTTTCCCCTCTCGGGGTGACGGAGCACTCGAAGTGCTTGGCGAGGTTCTGCCATCCTGGCAGGGCGCACATGGGGCCTGCGCTCCGCGGCAGGATGACGCGCATGCCTGCGCACGGTGACGAATGCGCAGCAGTTGCCATTCCCGTGCTTAAAGGAGAGCAACAAAGCTGCCCTAAAGGAGGAGGATTACCAAGCATGCCGTTTTGGTGCAAAGGGGACACGCTGCCGCTCAGCTCCAATGACGACGTCACCGGTGTGACACCATGGACCTCTGGAGCGCTGGCCACCGCTCTGGACGGACGGTGGCAGGACCTGACAAAGACCAGCAAGACCAACACGGTGGACCTCGTCCACAATCCCTGGACCAAGGGTGTGCCGCCCTCCTGGACCGGCGCCATGGAGGAACCCTAGCTTCCACTACATCGCCTATATAAGGAGGGGGGGGGGCACCACAGGAGAAGGGGATCGACCATTCACTCACCTAAGGCTACTAGTCCACTCAGAGAAGGGAGCTTCCACACGGAGGAAGCTCTGCCATCGTTGTAAGCTTTGCCCTCGGCAAGCACCCCTGTACTGTAACCTCACGAAGCAGTGCAATTCCACACGGCAGGAAATAGGGTCTTTACTCCTCCCGGAGGGCCTGAACCTGGGTACGAGCTGGTGTCCATCTCTGTCGTGATGCGTTCTGTCGAGCTCGCCGTGCTTGGTCGCCGAGGTTGACGGAGTGTTGTTAGGTGTCGTGTTCAGCCCCTTCGATTCCTGGTTCACGGGACTATTCTTCGACATTTGGCGTGCCAGGTAGGGGGCTGAGGCGCGCTTTCAACCCTTTCCCTTCAACCTCTCCGGCACCATGGCGCGAATCCAAGCTAGGCACCTGGTTCGCCGCACAAACAACGGCGGCGTGACCGTGGCAGCGCCTGCACCGGGCCGCAAACCGCGAGTACGACCCCGCGTCAACGGCGCCAAGAACTGCGGCCATCCCGGGCCCTGCGTCGAGGAGCTCGAGGAGGGGAACGTCCGCGTCTCCCCCCCCCCCCCCCGCGCCTTCCCGAAGGTCAGGGGGCTTCACCACAAAGCCAGTTAGCCCCGAGCCCGGGAGCCACGCTGTTCGCGGTGCGAGAGCTGATGGGCTTCCTCCCCACTGAAGGGTGCCAAGCCAGCTGGCTGGCACACATCACCGAGCTCATCCGCGCCTCCGACACACCGAACTCATCCGAATCCCCCGAGGTTCCCGATAGCCCTCGCTCGAAAGAGCGCGGCCGGGGATTCATAGAGGCTTTGGTGTCGGGCACCCTTCTGCCCCCACCACCATCACCGTTTTCTCCAGCTGAGGGAGCTCCTGGGCGCGACCCACCGGGCAAGCAACACGACTGGGCAGGAGCACCAGGCGGCGGTGGACCACCCCTGGGCATCCGCCGAACGCTCGCCACTGTGCCTCAAGAGGAGAGCTGGATCGACGAGATCAAGGCTTTCCTAAATACGGGGGCTCTCCCCAAAGAGAAGGCGGAAGCAGAACGAATGTTCAACATGGCCAAGTACCACGTCAAGTCCTATTGCGTCATCGGGGAAGATCTCTACCGCAAGCGGCCTAATGGCATCTCCCTGCGCTGCGTTCCTACAGAAGAAGGCAGGAAACTCCTCGAGGACGTGCACAACGGGGAGTGCGGGCATCACTCGTCCTCACGCGTCCTCACGGGGAAGGTCTTCAGGAGCGGTTTCTATTGGCCAACTGTATTTCAAGACGCTGAGGAGCTCGTCGAAACTTGCAGAATCTGCCAGCACCACGCCAGGCAGGCCGAGCTCCAGCCAGAAGCGGGGCTCCAGACACTCCCAGCCACCTGGCCCTTCGCGGTCTGGGGGCTGGACCTCCTGGGGCCCTTCAAGAGGTCACGCAGAGGCTACCGCTACCTGTACGTCGCCGTCGACAAGGTCACCAAATGGGCGAAGGTAGAAGCCGTGCGCTCCATCCCGGCAAAATCAGCGGTGGACTTCCTAAACAACCTCGCGCATCGCTACGGGGTGCCTAACCACGTCGTCGCCGGCCATGGTTCACAGTTCGCCAGTGGCGCCTTCAGGGCTTGCTGTGAGTCTCTCGGCATTCAGTTGTGCAACGCCCCAGGGCGCCCACGAAGCAGTAACCAAGATGAAGAGGAAATAGAGGAAGAACTCAAGGACTTCAAGATACGGAGCTTCAAGTGCCTCAAACGTTCAGGCAAGAGCTGGGTCAGTGAACTCCCTTCTGTGCTGTGGTCCTCTAGGACGACTGCAGCTGGGCCAGCAAGTGAGACACCTTTCACCCTCGCCTACGGACCTGAAGCGGTCCTCCCGGGTGAGGAGAGGCTCGAATCTCCGCGAGTCCTGGCCTTCAACGAGAATGACATCGAAAATCTCGCCAAACCGCTGATTGCGCTAGCCATCAACGAGGACGATCAAGAGGCGCTCCACAGCGGCGATTTGACGCTGTTGGAAGGGCTGCGCCGCCAGGCCACCATCAGGGCGGCAAGGTATCAGTAGGCTCTGCGTCGATACCACAGCCGCCGCAAGCGCTCGCGCGACATTGAAGTCGGCGACCTTGTCCTCAGGAGGGCACTCTCCAGGGAAGACCCCCGCGAGCCCATACCCCTGTGGGAAGGACCTTACAGGGTCACGTGCGTCGCCAAGCATGGGACCGCACAGCTGGAGGCGCTAGGTGGCATGCCCGTCGAGAATCCAGGGGGCATAGAACATCTCCGCAAGTTCTACCCGTGATGGATTCACGCCAGGCAATACTCTTTTTGTCTCAAGAAGGGCGCCCAAGTCGTCACACCCCCCTCAGCTTCACAAAAGCTTTTTGTCTCAAGAAGGACGCACGAGTCGTCACCCCCCAAGCTTCACAAAAGCTTATCCCTCCCCGAGGGCCTCTCCAACTGAGCTCCCCCAACCACACGTCGCCACGGGCCGCGAGGAGTCTCAACCACACTTTGTGGAACCCCATGCCCAGACATGGCCGGTTGTGACTTGGCTATTCCAAGTATAAAAAACTCCACGCCTAAGCTTGGCGGATGTAACTTGGCTACTCCAAGTATAAAAAAAGAGTCGTCACCCCCCCAGCTTCACAAAAGCCCAGCTTCACAAAAGCTTATCCCTCCCCGAGGGCCTCTCCAACTGAGCTCCCCCAACCACGCATCGCCACAGGCCGCGAGGAGTCTCAGCCACACTCTGTGGAACCCCATGCCCAGACATGGCCGTTTGTGACTTGGCTACTCCAAGTATAAAAAACCCCACGCCTAAGCTTGGCGGATGTAACTTGGCTACAAGTATAAAAAATTCCATGCCCAGACATGGCGAAGTGTAACTTGGCCACTCCAAGTGTAACAGACTATTACCCTCCCTTGGGCACTACACGCATCAGCGCCGTTTTGTAATATTACCTCGGTAAGGTGTCCTTTTCTATTTTGATCACCCGCGCTCATACTTTTTCTCGCGCACCTCGCGAGGGGGACTAGGCACGGCGCCCGGAGAGCATCCCAGCGGCGCCAAATTTTCCAAAGGGTCCGAGCTCTGGCTTGTGGGCCTGCTCCCATGCACGTCACCTCACCAGGGACTTTGGCGCTCATTTCTCCCCGCGAGGTACACAAGACAAAAGCCTATAAGCGCGCGTGAGTTTTTTCGACCATACAACACTTGTGGGTGCGCCTTTATGTCCAATCCAGGAAGGAACAAGACCCCACACTATCCCAACATACCACAAGGGTGGTGCTCAAGCACAAAGGAAAGAGGTCCAACGACGAAAAGAGAGAAAGACGTGAACAAGTGATAAAGAGCCTCACGAGAGGCACAAACACGAGCCTACAAGTCATACAAGTCTTAAAGTCATTACAGTACCGGAGCAGTTCCCCAAAAGACAAGGTTAATAGCCAGGCGCACCAAGAAGTAGCCCAGACTCCAAGACTACGACATCCTCTCGGGGCTCTCGTCGACTTCCACCGCCTTGAAGCGATCAGCTCGAAGGAGGCCTCGAGACGGCGGAGGTTGGCGAAGATACGACCGACCGCGACGCAGAGAAGCTTGCGGATTTCTTCCTCGACAAGGCCATCCACGCCCGCGGCAGTCTTCTGGACGGCCTCGCGAGCCTCCAGAGCTTCTCGCTCCGAAGACAGCTTCGCCTCAAGGCAGGTGGTGTGCGTCTCGCACACATGCAGCCCTTCCTCGCGAACGTCGAGCTCCCGTCTGCGAGTCTCTAGAGACGCGCGGAACTCCTCTAGCTCCTGGAGCCTAGCGGCCATCCTAGCCTCAACTTCCTGGGACCTGGCGAAGGCTGCTGCCTCGCGAGCCATGATCTGCTGGTACCGGGCCTCAGTGTCGATCTCCAGAGCTTCGCTGTGGGGACCCCGGACTAGCTGTCCGAAATACCCGATTATGCTTAACACAACGATCCCGTGATCAGTCTGTCGTTGCACATAATCCGAATTGGATACCAAAATTTACATCCATTACAATACCGTATTACAGTCTTACATAAATGGTCACACAGACCAAGTCTTACATAGGTGCCTTCATGGGCCAAACCAAAATAATCAGCGGAAGCTAAGGCGTAGTAGACCACAACTTCTAACAACGACCCGACAGGCAGCTGACTGATGGAGATCCTTAGTTTGCGTAGAAGTCGCCATACTCCTCCTCGGCATATTGCTCCTGCTCATAGCCTGGCTAAGACAATAGCTAGGGACGAAACCAATATGAGTACATTTGATTGTACTCGCAAACTGCCCCAACATGAGTATGCACTAGTTTAATTTTAATTGCAAACTCAAAGTTCCTATCCTATGTTGTTCCTATGGTCCTTGGTGAAACAGGACTGTTGAAGTCTTTATTTTGTCGCCTTAGCCTTCCACTGGAAAAATGGAGATTGTCGGGGTTGCCACTTGAGTAGAATTGTGGATGTTGAGCTGAGTTCTTCGGAGGTCTCTTGCTTTGTTGACATCGATGATCTTGGCATTTGCAGATCAATCGCCTTGATGTTAAATGTTGATTATTTGTGATGGAAGCTTCTTCTTGTGGGTGCTAGCTAATTAGGTCTCACTTGGGTTCATCGTCAAGTATACTCTTGGTTTTGAACGGGTAAGAGATAACAGAAGACTCCTTGGAAAATCTTTAAATAGAGGGGTAAGACTTTGAAATATTTGAGAAGATGAGAAGAGCGAAGCCATTTTCGGACTTCTCTAGATAAAAGTTTATTTTGGTAGTGATATATATTTTTTTAACAAAATATTTCCTTTCCTAACTAACGTCCATGCTAACTAAGGTCTCCTATAGTCAGGATGGCTCTGATACCAAGTCTGTGGGGACCCCGGACTAGCTGTCCGAAATACCCGATTATGCTTAACACAACGATCCATGATCAGTCTGTCGTTGCACATAATCCGAATTGGATACCAAAGTTTACATCCATTACAATACCGTATTACAGTCTTACATAAATGGTCACAGAAACCAAGTCTTACATAGGTGCCTTCATGGGCCAAACCAAAATAATCAGCGGAAGCTAAGGCGTAGTAGACCACAACTTCTAACAACGACCCGACAGGCAGCTGACTGATGGAGATCCTTAGTTTGCGTAGAAGTCACCATACTCCTCCTCGGCATAGTGCTCCTCCTCATAGCCTGGCTAAGACAATAGCCAGGGACGAAACCAATATGAGTACATTTGATTGTACTCGCAAACTGCCCCAACATGAGTATGCACTAGTTTAATTTTAATTGCAAACTTTTATTTATTTAAAACATCTCTATATCTTTATTGAAAAAGGTAAGAAGAGTTTTATAACTATCTTTTTAAGGAAATCACCATTTTATTTGTTTTCTCCAAAATTCCTCCTTTTTCTGACCATAGCTCACCATGGTCCATTATTTCACCAACTCATACCACTCCATTTGGTATAGCTGTGTAACACCATCTCCATTTCAGTTTCTTTTAAACTTAAAGCTTTTCCAAAAACTTGCACATGGTCAGAGGACAGCCTCCCAACCGTCCATGACCGAGGACTCGGCTATTCGAATAGTTTTACACTCTGCAGAGGTGGTGCACTTTCACCACACCAAACTGTCATTCCGCCGTGATCAGCCACGGTCCTCATACGACAGTATGTGGTGGTTCGGATAACATGATCAAAGCTTTTCACTATGTCGACCCTAGTATAGAGCCTCCTCTTCAGTGGGACTGGATCTCCCGGCACCCAGTGGAGATGGCCATCGTATCGATCCGGTCTCTCCAAGCAACACTGCGCCAAGCCAGGAGGCCCACTGTTTGCAACCAGCAGCGAACCAGACTTAAACTGGATCCCGCATTTAGATAACTTGGTTCAGAGAACCTCGTTCTCCTAAGCATTTTGAGGCGCTCCATACTAAAATAAACAAGTTTCCGGCTAAGCCCTACCCATCTCAGGTAGTGTGGTTGCACGGGTTAATTGGTCGTCATAGTACAAAGACGTCATGTGCATTTTTCATAAACATCTCCATTCTCCATTTCTCCACTTCAACACCGACATCTCGGCATTTCATAACCACACAAGTATTTTCAAAGGAGTTTTGAATAATACCAAGTTTATTTTTCCCATCCTATAATTTTGTATAACTATCTCATATTTCTACAAAGGGTGGCAAAATAGTTTCCATATACTTTTGGGAAAAAGGTTTTATAAATCTTTGCTTTAAAAGTAAAACATGTTATCAAAGTAGATGCATATATTTGGGGTGCAAGCTCAGAGAGTAGCTTGCCTTGCTCGGCAAAGTGACCTTGGTCTTGATCTTCAGGTTCAACAAACTCTCCTTCCTCGATAAAACCGACAGCGTTCTCGTCTAATTAATAAACAAACAAATACAAACAATCACTAAACTACTCAAGCAACAACACAACATTACAATCCTAAATGCTCTAAATAGCCACTGCATACATCAAACAATACAATTTGGTTTTAAATTAATTGAATTAAACATTATTTAATTATGTCTAAAATTATGGCAGAAACTTGTTGAACATGTTTAATTCCATAACTTGGGTTCTGTTGGTCACAAAAATACAAACTAAATTTCTACAGATAGCTACTGATGTGTAGAAGACAACACAATTGGATTTGTTTCATTTGGATTTACCAATTTTCCTACACATTTGTTTTATTACAGAAACTTATTAATCAAGTTTTAGTTACCACTTAAGTTGTGTTGATCCAAAAATTAAATCCTTTTAGGGGTAACTAAACATGACTAAATGTGATCCAACAAAATTGGTCCTAAATCCTTTGGGTTAACCAATAAGCATCTATAATTGTTTTAGTCCAGAGAGGCTTGGAAATTTTAATCTAATACCAATTAATTAATAAAGCTTAATTAAATTTACCAAAATTAGGGGAGCTAAGTGATCACATTGTTAAGCTAATTGGATTGGCATCATTTGGATTAATAGATTTCCAGAAACAATTAAGTTTAGGTTTTAAACCTTCTGTGGCATTTTAAATACCACATTTTTAATATTAATCTAAATGAGATGAAACTGGTTTGGTTGCACAGAGAATTTCATAAGCTTTCTATAGCATTTTCATTTGATTTATTTGGACTCATATTCCTCGAGTTATTGAATTTAAAAGGGAGGTCCAGTACTGTTTTTTTCAGGGTTTTTAGATTTAAATAGAAAAAGATGAATCGGTACGTGGCCGTTGGATCGAAATCCAACGGTCCACGACGCATCCATCAGCGACGACCAACAACGGCGACACCGCCGTGGCCGGCGACGGCACAGGGGCTCACCTAGGGGTCCTGGGGACGCAGTGGACGGCGGAGGAGAGTGTGGAGGTCACGGGAGAGAGGTTGGCGGTGGCGGCATGGCTTGGGGAAGTCCAGAACTGCGGCGGTGAGCAGCTCGACGTGCACGACCTCGGCAACACGACGGCGAGCTCCTGGAGGGTCCTGTGCAAGGAAGGAGGGGCGTGAGGGTGTGGTTGCGATAGAGGCACAACAGAGGGTGAGAGAGCGACAGAAGAGGGAGCGGGGCAGTGCATGGCCGTGGTCGTCTTCACCTCGGAACGACGGTGACGGTGGCGCTTGGCCGTGCTTGCAACCACGGCAGCGAGCGCTGCAATAGCGGACTCGCCCTTCTGGTGGTCTACGGGAGGGAGCAGAGTGAGGGAGAGCAGAGAGGCGCTGAGTGGAGAGGATTGCGAGCTCGGGGGTGGGGATTAAATAGCCGGCGGAGGTGGTGCACGGTGGCCTGGGTGCACGGAGGAGCTAGAGCTCAAATTGGCGTGTCTGAGGGGCCGCAGCGATGTCGGGGAGCGGTCAGGTAGAGTGGCGCTTGTCGGGGAGCAGAGGGGGCAGAGGTCGGGTGCGGCGATGCCGTGCTCTGGTCGCGTGGACTTGGCGAGCTGGGGTAGGGGACAGTGGGGGAGAAGGACACAGCCACGGGGGAGCTGGGTCGAGGAGGTGCGGTGTCGAGCTCTCCTCGTAGGGGAGCAGAGAGGAGGGGCCTGGGTGGCGAGCGGCGCGACACGGGAGCGAGGAACACGGCGGCGTGCCGTGCGTCTACAGGAAGAAGACGATGTTCTTGCAAAAAGCCCCCTGGAAAAACTATTCCCATTTACAATTTAGTCCTTTTCTGTTTTCTTTTGTTTCCTTTTTAAAACCAGTAGCTCTTTAGGGATTTTATTGAGGCCTCAAATCATTTTACAAAAATCTGCAATTATTCATGTAGCCTCCCCATATCATGTAGAGGCTCCACAAAAATTGGTGGTTTAAAATAAAATGTTTTCGACCACATTTGTTCATAGGGTTTAAGTATGTTATTTTTGGTAAATAATATTTGATACTCCTTTAATTTTTTAAATCAAGTGAGAGATATTGTTTTGAGCTCTTAGAACTTTCTTGACAAATATGGTAACTTCAAATAATTTATCTTTTCATAGAGAAAATATTTGCTTGCGGGAAAGAGAAGTAGGGAGGGAAAGCAACTTATTAAGATCATTTTTAACTCATGACCTTAATTTTTCCTTTTTGTTGAATGATTTGAGGGGTTTGTTTTACTTAAGTCACACTCCACATTTGTTGTCAAGTGTGTGTTATTTAAGTATTAAGCACAACTGAGGAATTATCCTCACAAACAACAAACACACAAGATCAACATCACAACAATATCAACAGCACAACAATATCAACAACACAATCCAGACCACACAATTCCAACCACAAGAATAAATCATACTACCATTTCCATAATTAACAATACTATCTTGTAGAAATGATCACACTCAATTATGACAAGATGATGTTTTAAAGAATATCTCAACTCATAACTTAATAGTTTTCAAAAGGTTTGATAAAGAGAATATGTGGGGTAATATATTTCCCACAGGTGTTATTTTCAAATGGAGTGGAAATCAGAGTTTATGAAATGGGAGTTGCATACACATGCAAAATATCCAGGTTGAAAACAGATAGGAGGTATCATATAGATCTCCATATTTTTGGGAACACATAATTTTGGAAATACTTTTGCTTTCTCAAACCATGGTTATTTGGTTGTTGCTCAACCAAGCATCATTGAAACAGACTTTGGCCAAAATAAGAATGGAAAAGATATATGGAATATCTTCTTGTCATAACATGATCACCAAGGTTTAATATGTTTTTACTTAGGTTGGGTTCTTGGGTTGATATTTACAAGTCAATCAACATAAACATTCAAGTCACACAAGGTCAAACATACCAATGGGAAGGAATCCACAACCATTAGTGAAAACATTTCAAAAAGTTTTTGTTGGTTCTGAATTTTGGGTCTGGTAAAACTAAGTTTTTCTTAGTTCCAAAATTTGGGATGTTACAGCTCTTCCCCCCTTAAAAATAAATCTCGTCCTCGAGATTTGCCCGGTGGTAACAGGGGAGTACGAGGGCACATTTTTTGGGCTGGCTATACTTCTGAGGTTGATGCTTCTTCAGTGATTTCGCCATGTGAGATCTTGACAAAATGATGTTGCGAGGCTTTCTTTGTCGATAAACTTCTGTGCTGAGTTTAGATCCTTGACGATGGGGTTGACCTGACGATCGAGACTGATGGACAGTCGTGGTTGGCTGTTTCCAGATACTACAAGGCTAAGGCGCAAGGAACTAATTATTACCACTTTCTGGTATACCTATTGCAGGTCTTCCCCACTTAAAAAGGGGTTTTTAATCTGTATTGTTGAAGTTTGCCGTGGGAGTTGACTTGGAGGCATTGTTCTTCTGGGTAGCTTGACGATCTTCGTCTTGGGTGTCAATCCTTGGTGCTTGGGGTTGGTGCAGATATCACTTCCTGATATTGTCGCCTTGCGAGGGTTGCCGATGGGGACGCGTTGTTCTCGGAATGCGTTGAGTTGGTGCACTTGATTCTCTCCAGGTTCTAGTTAGTAGAGGGATGTTATAAACTTCTAAGTGCGTCTGAACTTGCTTGGTGGTTGATGTTGTCCACAGCAGGTGCTTCCGTCGTTTGATTCTTCTAGGTATTCCATGGTGATTGGTCTTCATTCTTTGTCCTTCTTTAGCTGAGTAAGGGAGGGACTTCATTGTTGACTTCTTTCGTTCTTGATCTTCGCGAGGCTTTGGTAAGAATTTCAAGAGGTACAGTCTAGGGTATCGAGCTTCCAGAGGAGTCTAAAAGTCAGCTCGAGGACCCTAAAGGTAGGCGGTTTGGTCTGTTGTTCGACGAGGGTGCAAGGGTCGCGTTCTCGGTTAGCCTTAAAAAGTTAGAGAAAGATCTTCATGCCAGCAGTCGCTTTTCGTGCTTTCTTGAATCCTCCTTTGGCGTGATTGGTCGAGGTAAGTTGAAAAGGATGATTGCCCGACAGGTAACGTTAATGGGGCTTGCTTCCTGGTTCAATTCCGCGCAGATGGTCTTCGATGTTGGACGACTTCAGCCTTGATGATGGCGATCTTCTCACTACCAACTGTAGGTGACTCTTCGTACGTTCCTCTTAATGGATCCTAGTAAATCTAGTGATGAACCTTCGCACCAGTTGTTTTTCCAAACGGGTACCTTTTTCTTTTCTTGTCTCAGAAATCATATCCTTGGGAAAACACTATAAATTTCCATGTGACTTTCTCATTTAGAACTTGAATATTTCCTAAGTTATACACTTGTTTTAAGAAAAGTATTGTTGTCCTTTATGACATCGAATTGCCTTAGTCATACAAGAAGAATTTGTTAACAAGGTAGCTAGTCTTGTCATCAAACCACTTTTCATATTCCCGAGGCTGAGATGTACTGGATTATCTGACGTTCCGTTTATTTGTATATGACACTCAATTGTTAGAGCATACAAAAGTGATTTGTTAACAAGTTCATGAGGCTTGTTACCAAAGTACTTCTATACAACACGAAAATTGGAATATCACATTATTTTTAGAGAGATTAGTAACAATAGATTCTGATATAAGAGTTTCCAATTATTCCAAGATGGTCTGGTATATTACTTCTTTGCCAACCTAAGAAATCTCTCTTCAATGTCTTCTTGTCGTAGTTCCTCCTTCTTGTGGTCTCTGAGCTCGAATCTTCATAGAAACTCTTATGCACTCCTTGAGTTCCTCTAGTTACCAATCCTAAATGAGTCTCCTTATGTCTTTGCTTCTTGTCAAGGCATGCAGCCCTGAGTTACAAGTTAGTACTATCATGGTTACTTAAGTCAGGTGTCATTCTTGAGTTAGATACGATCCATTGGTGTAGTATCCCTTCACATAAGTTGCACGTGATGCTAGCGGTTGGGCACTTGCCAGGTGGATGGAAATGGAAACAATTTGGGCAGCTGCCGGGGCATTGACTCGCCTGATGTCCACCCATTCCGCACTGACTACAAGCCTTTCCTTGGGGTGGTTTCTTCTTAATGATGTACCTAAGGGGGCACTTTCTGGTCATATGTCCGCGTTCGTCGCAAGTGTAACACCAACGTTGCTCTCTGATGGCGTCCTCTCTAATTTTCTTGGGCAGATCTTTAGACGTATGGGACTCTTCTCCTTCAAAGGGTGTAGAGTGGGTCCCTGGGGCGGCTTCGATTTGATGGAGCGGAGGACTTTGGGTTGCTTCAAAACCGGAACCGATGTAGGTGTGCTCCCGCGACGTTTCCGTCTGGGGAATTATGATTGCCAGAATTGAGTTAAACAAATTTTTGTAGAGGTAGTCAATACAAAATTCTAAAAGCGCAACAAGACTACCGTGATCAGGATACCGGATTACTTTTACTAAGTAAGTATTAGGGGTTTATTAACTAGACGAGATTTGCGAAACACATAGGAGAAACAACACACAAGCAGAGAACTCACAAACAAACAACACACAAGGTACACTTAGTACCAATGGACGCCTAATACTCGTGATAATCGGGTAGTACAACCAAAGTTCCTATCCTATGTTGTTCCTATGGTCCTTGGTGAAACAGGACTGTTGAAGTCTTTATTTTGTCGCCTTAGCCTTCCACTGGAAAAATGGAGATTGTCGGGGTTGCCACTTGAGTAGAATTGTGGATGTTGAGCTGAGTTCTTCGGAGGTCTCTTGCTTTGTTGACATCGATGATCTTGGCATTTGCAGATCAATCGCCTTGATGTTAAATGTTGATTATTTGTGATGGAAGCTTCTTCTTGTGGGTGCTAGATAATTAGGTCTCACTTGGGTTCATCGTCAAGTATACTCTTGGTTTTGAATGGGTAAGAGATAACAGAAGACTCCTTGGAAAATCTTTAAATAGAGGGGTAAGACTTTGAAATATTTGAGAAGATGAGAAGAGCGAAGCCATTTTCGGACTTCTCTAGATAAAAGTTTATTTTGGTAGTGATATATTTTTTTTAAAAAAATATTTCCTTTCCAAAGTAACGTCCATGCTAACTAAGGTCTCCTATAGTCAGGATGGCTCTGATACCAAGTCTGTGGGGACCCCGGACTAGCTGTCCGAAATACCCGATTATGCTTAACACAACGATCCCATGATCAGTCTGTCGTTGCACATAATCCGAATTGGATACCAAAGTTTACATCCATTACAATACGGATTACAGTCTTACATAAATGGTCACAGAAACCAAGTCTTACATAGGTGCCTTCATGGGCCAAACCAAAATAATCAGCGGAAGCTAAGCGTTGTAGACCACAACTTCTAACAACGACCCGACAGGCAGCTGACTGATGGAGATCCTTAGTTTGCGTAGAAGTCACCATACTCCTCCTCGGCATAGTCCTCCTCCTCATAGCCTGGCTAAGACAATAGCCAGGGACGAAACCAATATGAGTACATTTGATTGTACTCGCAAACTACCCCAACATGAGTATGCACTAGTTTAATTTTAATTGCAAACTTTTATTTATTTAAAACATCTCTATATCTTTATTGAAAAAGGTAAGAAGAGTTTTATAACTATCTTTTTAAGGAAATCACCATTTTATTTGTTTTCTCCAAAATTCCTCCTTTTTCTGACCATAGCTCACCATGGTCCATTTATTTCACCAACTCATACCACTCCATTTGGTATAGCTGTGTAACACCATCTCCATTTCAGTTTCTTTTAAACTTAAAGCTTTTCCAAAAACTTGCACATGGTCAGAGGACAGCCTCCCAACTGTCCATGACCGAGGACTCGGCTATTCGAATAGTTTTACACTCTGCAGAGGTGGTGCACTTTCACCACACCAAACTGTCATTCCGCCGTGATCAGCCACGGTCCTCATACGACAGTATGTGGTGGTTCGGATAACATGATCAAAGCTTTTCACTATGTCGACCCTAGTATAGAGCCTCCTCTTCAGTGGGACTGGATGTCCCCGGCACCCAGTGGAGATGGCCATCGTATCGATCCGGTCTCTCCAAGCAACACTGCGCCAAGCCAGGAGGCCCACTGTTTGCAACCAGCAGCGAACCAGACTTAAACTGGATCCCGCATTTAGATAACTTGGTTCAGAGAACCTCGTTCTCCTAAGCATTTTGAGGCGCTCCATACTAAAATAAACAAGTTTCCGGCTAAGCCCTACCCATCTCAGGTAGTGTGGTTGCACGGGTTAATTGGTCGTCATAGTACAAAGACGTCATGTGCATTTTTCATAAACATCTCCATTCTCCATTTCTCCACTTCAACACCGTCATCTCGGCATTTCATAACCACACAAGTATTTTCAAAGGAGTTTTGAATAATACCAGTTTATTTTTCCCATCCTATAATTTTGTATAACTATCTCATATTTCTACAAAGGGTGGCAAAATAGTTTCCATATACTTTTGGGAAAAAGGTTTTATAAATCTTTGCTTTAAAAGTAAAACATGTTATCAAAGTAGATGCATATATTTGGGGTGCAAGCTCAGAGAGTAGCTTGCCTTGCTCGGCAAAGTGACCTTGGTCTTGATCTTCAGGTTCAACAAACTCTCCTTCCTCGATAAAACCGACAGCGTTCTCGTCTAATTAATAAACAAACAAATACAAACAATCACTAAACTACTCAAGCAACAACACAACATTACAATCCTAAATTTTCTAAATAGCCACTGCATACATCAAACAATACAATTTGGTTTCAATTTAATTGAATTAAACATTATTTAATTATGTCTAAAATTATGGCAGAAACTTGTTGAACATGTTTAATTCCATAACTTGGGTTCTGTTGGTCACAAAAATACAAACTAAATTTCTACAGATAGCTACTGATGTGTAGAAGACAACACAATTGGATTTGTTTCATTTGGATTTACCAATTTTCCTACACATTTGTTTTATTACAGAAACTTATTAATCAAGTTTAGTTACCACTTAAGTTGTGTTGATCCAAAAATTAAATCCTTTTAGGGGTGACTAAACATGACTAAATGTGATCCAACAAAATTGGTCCTAAATCCTTTGGGTTAACCAATAAGCATCTATAATTGTTTTAGTCCAGAGAGGCTTGGAAATTTTAATCTAATACCAATTAATTAATAAAGCTTAATTAAATTTACCAAAATTAGGGGAGCTAAGTGATCACATTGTTAAGCTAACAAAATTGGATTGGCATCATTTGGATTAATAGATTTCCAGAAACAATTAAGTTTAGGTTTTAAACCTTCTGTGGCATTTTAAATACCACATTTTTAATATTAATCTAAATGAGATGAAACTGGTTTGGTTGCACAGAGAATTTCATAAGCTTTCTATAGCATTTTCATTTGATTTATTTGGACTCATATTCCTCGAGTTATTGAATTTAAAAGGGAGGTCCAGTACTGTTTTTTTAGGGTTTTTAGATTTAAATAGAAAAAGATGAATCGGTACGTGGCCGTTGGATCGAAATCCAACGGTCCACGACGCATCCATCAGCGACGACCAACAACGGCGACACCACCGTGGCCGGCGACAGCGCAGGGGCTCACCTAGGGGTCCTGGGGACGCAGTGGACGGCGGAGGAGAGTGTGGAGGTCACGGGAGAGAGGTTGGCGGTGGCGGCACGGCTTGGGGAAGTCCAGAACTGCGGCGGTGAGCAGCTCGACGTGCACGACCTCGGCAACACGACGGCGAGCTCCTGGAGGGTCCTGTGCAAGGAAGGAGGGGCGTGAGGGTGCGGTTGCAATAGAGGCACGACAGAGGGTGAGAGAGCGAGAGAAGAGGGAGCGGGGCAGTGCATGGCCGTGGTCATCCTCACCTCGGAACGACGGTGACGGCGGCGCTTGGCCGTGCTTGCAACCACGGCAGCGAGCGCTGCAATAGCGGACTCGCCCTTCTGGTGGTCTACGGGAGGGAGCAGAGTGAGGGAGAGCAGAGGCGCTGAGTGGAGAGGATTGCGAGCTCGGGGTGGGGATTAAATAGCCGGCAGAGGTGGTGCACGGTGGCCTGGGTGCACGGAGGAGCTAGAGCTCAAATTGGCGTGTCTGAGGGGCCGCGGCGATGTCGGGGAGCGGTCAGGTCAAGTGGCGCTTGTCGGGAAGCAGAGGGGGCAGAGGTCGTGTGCGGCGCTGCCGTGCTCTGGTCGCGTGGACTTGGCGAGCTGGGGTGGGGGACAGTGGGGAGAAGGGCACAACCACGGGGGAGCTGGGTCGAGGAGGTGCGGTGTCGAGCTCTCCTCGCAGGGCAGCAGAGAGGAGGGGCCCGGGCAGCGAGCGGCGCGACACGGGAGCGAGGAACACGGCGGCGTGCCGTGCGGCTACAGGAAGAAGATGATGTTCTTGCAAAAAGCCCCCTGGAAAAACTATTCCCATTTACAATTTAGTCCTTTTCTGTTTTCTTTTGTTTCCTTTTTAAAACCAGTAGCTCTTTAGGGATTTTATTGAGGCCTCAAATCATTTTACAAAAATCTGCAATTATTCATGTAGCCTCCCCATATCATGTAGAGGCTCCACAAAAATTGGTGGTTCAAAATAAAATGTTTTGGACCACATTTGTTCATAGGGTTTAAGTATGTTATTTTTGGTAAATAATATTTGATACGCCTTTAATATTTTTAAATCAAGTGAGAGATATTGTTTTGAGCTCTTAGAACTTTCTTGACAAATATGGTAACTTCAAATAATTTATCTTCTCATAGAGAAAATATTTGCTTGGGGGAAAGAGAAGTAGGGAGGGAAAGCAACTTATTAAGATCATTTTTAACTCATGACCTTAATTTTTCCTTTTTGTTGAATGATTTGAGGGGTTTGTTTTTACTTAATTCACACTCCACATTTGTTGTCAAGTGTGTGATATTTAAGTATTAAGCACAACTGAGGAATTATCCTCACAAACAACAAACACACAAGATCAACATCACAACAATATCAACAGCACAACAATATCAACAACACAATCCAGACCACACAATTCCAACCACAAGAATAAATCATACTACCATTTCCATAATTAACAATACTATCTTGTAGAAATGATCACACTCAATTATGACAAGATGATGTTTTAAAGAATATCTCAACTCATAACTTAATAGTTTTCAAAAGGTTTGATAAAGAGAATATGTGGGGTAATATATTTCCCACTGGTGTTATTTTCAAATGGAGTGGAAATCAGAGTTTATAAAATGGGAGTTGCATACACATGCAAAATATCCAGGTTGAAAAACAGATAGGAGGTATCATATAGATCTCCATATTTTTGGGAACACATAATTTTGGAAATACTTTTGCTTTCTCAAACCATGGGTATTTGGTTGTTGCTAAACCAAGCATCATTGAAATGGACTTTGGCCAAAATAAGAATGGAAAAGATATATGGAATATCTTCTTGTCATAACATGATCACCAAGGTTTAATATGTTTTTACTTAGGTTGGGTTCTTGGGTTGATATTTACTAGTCAATAAACATAAACATTCAAGTCACACAAGGTCAAACATACCAATGGGAAGGAATCCACAACCATTAGTGAAAACATTTCAAAAAGTTTTTGTTGGTTCTGAATTTTGGGTCTGGTAAAACTAAGTTTTTCTTAGTTCCAAAATTTGGGATGTTACATTCGCGCTTGGCCTCCAGGCACGCGAGGGTCTCTTCAACCTGCTGCACGACGCTGGCACGGGTTTCTGCAGCGAAGCGAAGGGCCTCCGCGCCCTTCTCCCGCGCCGCCTCATCCTCCCGACGGCAGCGAGCCACCACTTCCCGGAATTAGGACCAACCCCGTGCCAGGATCTCGAGGTCCTCTTCTTCGGCCAGCTCCCTCTCAGCGAGATGGCCCTCCAACTCCTCAAGCTTCGCCCTCGCAGAATGGAAAAGTGCGGAGCGGCGAGTAGCCGCCCGCTGACGCCTCCCCGAAACCAAGGCCCGGGAGTCAACGGGAAGCTTAGCAGACCCCGGCCTCGCAAGAGGCTCAAGGCCCGGACGGCAAGGGCTCGGGGTGGCCCCGGAGTGCGCCCAGTGGCTTGGAGTGAGACCTCCATCCCTGTCTGCGCCTGGGGCTGCTGTAGGACTTGGACCCCACTCACTGTCCGCCTCCGACTCCGCCTGCCCAAAAGGGAGGAAGGCCCCATCAAAGACAAGATCCTCTGGCCCTGGCGAGGCCGTATCGGCGTTTGCCTCGAGGCACGTGGCCTGCGGTGGTATCGCCCCCACGTCCTCACCCTCGAGGAGCCCCGCTGCTTCGAGAGGAGCCGCTGCCCCGAGGGCTCCGGAGCAGCAGGGGCAGAAGCGGCAGGAACCTCCGCCGCCCCCAAGACTCCCCCAAGTCCGCGAGCTTTCCTTCCTCTCGGCGCCGCAGGGGGAGTGGTGGAAGGCCTGGAGCAGGACAAGGCAGAAGATGAAAAAAAGAAGGACGCGAGGACGATAGAAGGAAGGGAACATAGAGGGACCTACCTGGTGGTCCCATCCACCCACACCTTACGCCTCGTGCGCGAGGAGACGCTGCCTCCCGACATGTCCAAGCCCCATTTCGCCCTGGTCCCGGGGACGGTGCGGAGAGGCTCTTCGTCGCCTGAGGAAACCTCAAGAACACCGGCGTCAGGCATGGCCGCCCCCGAGGGCCCCACGGCGACACCTGAAGAATTGGCGCCGCCCGGGGTTCCGGCACCGCCGTCCGATACTGTGGAAGAGCCAGAGGACGCGTCATCACCTCGCGCAAACGCCGCCAAGGCAGCCAGAGCGGGGCCTTCTTGGGGCCCCATGCGTCCTCGCGAGACCAGCCCCCATGCGGTGAATGCCGGCATCCCCGCTAGGTACCTGGCACACATCTTCTTCACAAAACGATGCAGGGGCTTGGAGGAGTTGTTCGCTGGCTCGGGGATCTGCGGGGAAGTAAAAAGAACATCCATAAAGCCCTTTAGCACCTTAGTTGTGAAGACTTCGCCGCTCAGCCGCATTCGGTCCGCCCCGCCAGAGAATGCCCACATCGGCTCCAAGTGCGACTGCAGCGGTGCAATGCGCTGCGCCACGAAGTCCTTCGCTACCATCTGGCCAGTAAGCCCTTGGGCGCGGGCCTTCAGGAGGCGCTTCTCGAAGAGCTCAAGTGTTAGGCTTTCCAGGGGTTGGCTGCTCCTGCCGCTGTGCCTCGATGGGGGCCCGGAGGGGACCTCGAGAAAGGGGCACTCCTCCGCAACTTCCACGTAAAGCCACCGCTTGCGGAAGTCGTCCACCCGCTTTGTCATCCTAGTGAAAGCGACCTTATCATCCCAGGCGATGGGAATATAGCACTCAGACATGCCCTCCGTGATGCGGAATGAGACACATCCGGAGGTCTCTCCGGGGGCAGTAGAGCGGAGCGCGAAGAAGCGCCGGAAGAGGTCCAGTGATGGCTTGACCCCATCGTACCCCTCGCAGAAATAGGCGAAAATGGTGAGGGTGAGGATGGAATTGGGATGAAGGTGGAGGAGCTGAATCTGATAGTGCTCCGGAATGGCGAGAAGAAAGGCAGAGAATGGCGGGACCAGACCCGCCTAGATGGTGTGGAGGAACACAGGGTAAAAGGGAGCGCAGAGTCCGCCAGGGGCGCTGCCCGGCCTCAGGCCGGTCGCACCCCACTCATTGAAAGCAGAGGCCACCAGGGGGCACACCCTCTCCAAGTGCGCATCCACCACGACACGACTGGGCTCCAATGCCGGCTTATGACCGCCGCTGGAACTTGGCGAGGCCGCCTCTCCCGCAAGCGCTGCGCCCTTACCCTTCTGAGCCGCGGAAGCTCTCTTAGGAGCCATGGCAACCGGAGGGCAGAGGTACGGAAGACGATGGGAAACGCAAGGAAGAGGCGAGCAAGAGGAACAGGAAAGACGAAGGTAAGCGGGGCGAGTGATGGGGAACCGCGCCAATCCTTCTGCCTTAAGCCTCCGCGTGGAGCAGTTCTGTCAGGAGTGGCCGGGCCCGCCACTTCCACCATCATGGCCGGAGAAGCCGAGACGGCGTCGAACGACGGTTTCTTGCCACGCGTCTCGGCCCAGCACGGCTGTTTTGGGCCCACGACGTTTTGCCTGCATACAGGCTACGACGTGCACGTCGCAGACCCAGGGGCTACTGTCGGCCAAATAGAAACCAGGATATCATGGGCCGGCCCTTCTGGCCCCAGACACCTGACCGCGGAATGCGACTAAGGATTAGGCCGCGGCGCCTGGTGAGCCTCGCGAGGCCTAACCCCTCGTGGGGGTTTCGACGCCGAAACGAGAGACTTTTCCCCTCCCGCGGTGACGGAGCACTCGAAGTGCTTGGCGAGGTTCTGCCATCCTGGCAGGGCCCACATGGGGCCTGCGCTCCGCGGCAGGATGACACGCATGCCTGCGCACGGTGATGAATAGGCAGCAGTTGCCATTCCCGTGCTTAAAGGAGAGCAACAAAGCTGCCCTAAAGGAGGAGGATTACCAAGCATGCCGTTTGGGTGCAAAGGGACACGCTGCCGCTCCGCTCCAACGACGACGTCACCGGTGTGACACCACGGACCTCTGGAGCGCCGGCCACCGCTCTGGACGGACGGTGGCAGGACCTGACGAGGACCAGCAAGACCAACGCGGTGGACCTCGTCCACAACCCCTGGACCAAGGGTGCGCCGCCTTCCTGGACCGGCACCATGGAGGAACCCTAGCTTCCACTACAGCGCCTATATAAGGAGGGGGGCACCACAGGAGAAGGGGATCGACCATTCACTCACCTAAGGCTACTAGTCCACTCAGAGAAGGGATCTTCCACACGGAGGAAGCTCTGCCATCGTTGTAAGCTTTGCCCTCGGCAAGCACCCCTGTACTGTAACCTCACGAAGCAGTGCAACTCCACACGGCAGGAAGTAGGGTCTTTACTCCTCCCGGAGGGCCTGAACCTGGGTACGAGCTGGTGTCCATCTCTGTCGTGATGCGTTCTGTTAAGCTCGCCGTGCTTGGTCACCGAGGTTGACGAGAGTGTTGTTAAGTGTCGTGTTCAGCCCCTTCGATTCCTGGTTCACGGGGACTATTATCTGACAGTCGTCGCCTTGGAGGAGGATGTGCGCCCGATGGTCTGGGTCCGATGTCCCAAGCTGCGTCGTGATGAAGTGGGGTGCCTGATCGATCTGGGCGCAGTGGCGGATGCGGAGGTTCTGGCGCAGACGCAGGAGGGCCTCTCATGTCGACGTGATCCTGTGCCCGGGCGGCGGCCCCAGATCGAGGACTGCTGCGGTTAGGCATGGATGTTGCGGCCATGGGCGCCGCAGCCGCCATGGCCGGTGGTCTAGCCTGGTGGATAATGGAAGGGTAGCGCTGCGAGTGGCGTCGCTCCCTCACTTTGCGGTAGGGACGACCTCCGGGCGTAAGCCTTGCTCCGACTTGGTCGGAGCCGACGACGACAACGCTTTTGGGTGTCTTTTTCCCTCTTGGGGGCGTCATTTTGGAGTGCTCGTTCCCACCCGACGTGGGTGGTGCTAAGATTTTTGGGTGAAAACCTAGGCTCCATCGGGAGCAGGTGATGACCCACAAGTATAGGGGTGTATCGTAGTACTTTCGATAAATAAGAGTGTCGAACCCAACGAGGAGCAGAAGGTGTTGACAAGCAGTTTTGATTAAGGATTCACTGTAAATACTAGTAGACAAGTTTTTAGGGGGTTTTGATATAGTAGATAAATAAAGTACAAGTAAATAAAAGACAGTAATAATAATTGCTGCAAGTGGCCCAATCCTTTCTAGAGCAAAGGACAAGCCGGTCGGTTTACTTATGATGACCAAACGTTCTTGAGGACACACGGGAATTTAGTCAAGTGTTTTTGCTTCATATAGCTGATTAATCTTTATCGTTTTGATAGGTGTTGTGTGGGTGAACCTATGCTAATGCACTTCCCTTCCTAGGACTAATACATACTTGTGATTAAACCCCTTGAAAGCATCCGCAAATATAAGAAGGTAATTAAGATAAATCTTACCACAGCCTTAAACTCCGAGATCCTGCTATCACTTATGCATCGATATACTAACGGGGGTTCAGGTTTCTGTCACTCCGACAACCCCACAATTAATTTTCGAATACACAATGCATTCCCCTAGGCCCATAAAGGTGAAGTATCATGTAGTCGACGTTCACATGACACCACTAGAAGAATAGCACCACAACTTAAATATCAAACTATTAAATATTACTCAACATAATTCCACTACTAACATCATGACTTCTTCCATGTCCTCAAGAACTAAATGAACTACTCACAAGACATCATATGGATCATGATCAGACATGATATAATGATAAATAACAATCTGGACATAAACCTTAATTCAACGGTTTCACTCAATAGCATCAACCACAAGGAGTAATTAACACCGGGAAAGTTTCCCCTATGAACTACACAAAGTATAACCCTAGATGTTACAGCGGAACGAGGTGGAGCGGTGGAGATGATGGTGCCGGCGGTGGATATGATGGTGATGATGATCCCAATAAAGTCCATCTTGATGACGGTGACGATGGCGATGATTTCCCCCCTTCCAGGAAGGAATTTCCCCGACAGATTTCTCCCTGCCGGATAACTTTTTCTCTCTCTGGTGTTTTCCGCCTCGTGGATGCGGCGAAATATTTCCTCGATGGCCCCCGAGTCTTAGGGTTTCCTGGGGATGAAGTACGTGAAGGAGCACCGGCTGAGGTGAGCCTGGGCCACCACACCACGTGGCGGCGCGCCACATAGGGGGGCCGCGCCACGGCATGGTGTGGCCCCATGGTGGCCCACCTTTGCCTCTCCTTTTGGCTGCCTCCGGCATCTGACAAAATAGGGACTTCTGGATATTTTCTGTTAATTGTTGATCTTCAGAAATATGGTGTCTTGACGGTTCTTTTTCTAGCAGAATCCTTACTCCGGCAGTTAATTCTCCAATAGTCATCAAACATGCAAAATAGGTGAAATAACATAAGTATCATCTCTAAATATGAAATATATCAATGAACAACAGTAAATTATGATATAAAATAGTGATGCAAAATGGACTTATCAACTCCCCCAAGCTTAGACCTCGCTTGTCCCCAAGCAAAAACTGAACTCAGTAAACAAGACCACAGGTTTATGAGTGAAGTGTCGATAAACAAAATACGGATAAGAAGCATCACATCTATTAATACATGAGTCATGTTAGACATCAACTTCCTCTCATATAACTTAACTTGAAACGAGTAAAGGGAGTCACAATAAGGTGCATAGAGAAAATCATAATTGGTGATGGCAAACTTTTGTTCTTGGTCCGAGAACAATTAACAGATTGTACTTATCATTTGAGAAGAGTTTTTATATTAGAGCTTATATTACATAACTTGCATGCTCAATCGTAACAGTCTCCTTACAGTCATTGATAACTTTCAAAGTTATATTCATTCAGATAAAAGCTTTGTGCTAAACAAGGAAACATAAAAGACATGATTGAAAATATCAACATATAGATGGTTGAATCACAACAACTCAAATGCTTGCTTGAGATAGAGGGGAATAGGTTTATTGACTCAACATAAAAGTAAAAGATAGACCCTTCGCAGAAGGAAGCAGGGATTAAATCATGTGTTAGAGCTTTTAAATTTTTTGAAATCATATAGAGGATATAAAAATAAGTTTTGAGCTATGTATGTCGTCGTCAACGAATGGTAGTGGGTGAAAACAATATTTTCCATGTCATCCAGACTTTCAAGAGCGGCTCCCATGATGGACGTTATTTCTACCAGCAAGGCAGATCATCCCTCTTGTTCTCTTTTGTTTACACATGCAGTTATTCACTGGTATCTTTGCTTGTCTGATTGATTCAGGGCAAAAATTTGAAGAGAATTTGATTTAGAGTTGTAATTAGTCTTGGACTGGGCACCCCATTTACCAGCTCTTTTTGCAAATCAGTTGGATAAGCGGATGTATATGCCACTAGTCCATTGGTGAAAGTCGGTATAACAAGTTAAATATAGAATAACCCACATACTACCTCATGAGCTAATAAACAGTGGCACAAATAAGGGGTAATAATTTTTGAATAATTAAAGGTACCACATGAAGTATTTTCTTGGAGTGGCAGGAAAATACCACATATAGGTAGATATGGTGGACACAGATGGCATGGATTTCGGCTCAAAGTTTGGATGTACGAGAAGCATTCCCTCTCAGTACAGGTTTTTAGCTAGCAAGGCTGGGTAGCAAGCATAAGAGTTGAGGGATACAAACAAATATACATGTAGTAAAAACATTCATGCAATCTTGCTTGGAAGCACAAATAATTTTAACTTGAGAATACTAAGATTATAAGCCTGTCGGTGTACGGAGAATGGGGGGGGGAACCCCATCATACGCCGGTCGCGCGCCCCCGGTCGGGCTCGTACCGCTCCCCCGCAAGGAAGGCCCCGCGCTCCGGGGAGGCCCCGTGTGAAAACCCGGGACCTGCATCGAGCTCGCGGGAGGGACCAGCCCGAAGACCACCCCACCTGGAGACCCGAGGCCTGCACGTGGCGGAAGATTCCCGCGCTATGCACCTAGGGGAGGGGTGGCTTCGTGAAGAAGGAAACGCAGCAGGCGACAGAGACAAGACCGCTCAGCCCCCCTACCCGCTGAAGAGCCGTCCCATCAGAACAGGCGTCAGACCCTGCCCCACGGCTGCGCCCAGGACATGACTTAACCTACCGTCAGGTCAGACCCGGCGTAGGCCGCGGCATGGAAGGATGCAGAACACGAACAACGCCACGACGACGACGGGGGGCCGCCACTTGGAGAATCGCCACGGCGCCCGGCTTGCGGAGAGAGGAAGCTTCTGTAGTGGTCGCGTGTGGAGTTCTCTTAAATATATAAAAGGAGACCCAAGGCCATGGAGAGATGACTTCCTACCAGACACATAACTCGGGGGCTAGCTGACTTCACCTCGGAGACCTTCCGGGGAGAAGCTTGGATAGGCCCGGAGCATAGAAGGGAGCATTGTAAGACACACCCTGTACGACTTCACCGACGATCAATCAAGCCAGGCAAGCAGGACGTAGGGCATTACGCGGCGACGCGGCCTGAACCTGGGTATAATCTCGTGTGTTCGTGCTCGTTCTCCGGGGACTGACGTCGGAGCACCACGCGCCCTCCTACTGAACAACCAGGAGGTGTTCACACCTCCGGTGTCCGACTTCCGTAACTCGACATCTGGCGCGCCAGGTAGGGGGTGCACGTGTGCCCGACTGCCGGTGGCCCGAGAATGAGCGGACGCTGCAGGGGAGCCCCTCGCGCCTATCATGGCGGGGGAAGGCCGTACGGCTTCCCAAAAAAGAGGCTTCGTGAAGAAGCCCATTTGACCAAGACCGTCCCGCTAGGAGGGCCCGATGGTCACGCGGTTACCATCGGGGCCTGCTTGTCAAGGGACCTCGAGGCCGCGCTCATCGCCTTCCTCTGGGAGAATGCGGACGTCTTTGCATGGGAATCTTTAGACCTCCCCGGCATGCCGCGGGAGGTCGTTGAGCACCACCTGGCGGTGTGCCCCGACGCCCGTCCCGTAAAGAAAAAGGTGCGGCGGCAGGCTCAAGATCGGCAAGACTTCATCATCGAAGAAGTCCACAAGATGAAGAAGGCCAAGATCATAAGAGAAGTAATCCACCCCACGTGGACGGCGAACCCAGTGATCATACCAAAGGTCACTGGGTAGAAGAGGTTATGCGTGGATTTCACGGACCTCAACCGGGAATGCCCCAAGGACCCTTTCCCGCTGCCGAGGATCGACCAAATCGTGGACTCCACAGCCGGGTGTGACCTGCTGTGTTTTCTCGACGCCTTCTCCGGATACCACCAGATCAAGATGGCCCAGGAAGACGAGGAGAAGACGGCATTCATCACCCCAGAAGGGTGTTATTGCTTCAGCAGCATGCCCTTTGGGCTGAAGAATGCCGGCGCCACCTTTCAGCGCACTATGCGCCCCTGCCTTGGGGCGCAGATGGGGAAGAACGTGGAAGCCTACATCGACGACATCGTCGTGAAGACAAGGAAGTAGGGGACCCTGATCGATGACTTGCGAGAGACCTTCGCTAACCTGCGGAAGATCCAGCTCAAGCTCAACCCCCGCAAGTGCGCCTTCAGAGTCCCCTCCGGGAAGCTCCTCGGGTTCCTGGTGTCACACCGGGGAATCGAGGATAACCCAGAAAAGATCAGAGCTATTGAGGGCATCCAGGTCCCACGAAGAATCAAGGACCTTCAGCATCTAAACGGATGCGTAACGGCCCTGGGGCGCTTTATCTCCCGCCTCGGGGAGAGGGCGCTCCCCTTTTTCAAGCTATTGAAGACCAAGGGAACCTTCCAATGAAGCCAGGAAGCGGAGGCAGCACTGCAGGATCTGAAGAAATACTTGTCCTCGCCCCCAGTCCTGGTCGCACCCGCCCAGGAGGAGTCCCTGCTCCTCTACGTGGCAGCCACCGACCAGGTGGTGAGCGCGGTTCTGGTGGCGGAAAGGGAAGAGGCGGCCCGTAGATCCACCCACGGGCAGAAGCTGGTGCAGCGGCCGGTGTACTTCGTCAGCTCGGTCCTACGGGACGCGCACGAACGCTATCCCCCAATCCAAAAGTTGCTGCTGGGGGTGCTGCTCGCGTCCCGCAAGCTGAGGCCTTACTTTGAGGGGCGCACCATCACCGTGGTGACGTCTTACCCCTTGGAGCGTGTCCTTCGCAACTCCAGTGCCACGGGAAGAATCGCCGAGTGGTCGACCGAGCTATCCGGGTTCAACCTGCGGTTCGTGAACACCACGGCCATCAAAAGCATGGCCCTGGCCAACTTCGTTGCGGAATGGACTTCGGCCCCCATTCGGGAAGAGTAGAACCCGACAAGCCTTCCCGGGAGAGAGGATCTCGGGCGATGGTACGTGTACTTCGACGGGGCCTTCTCCTACGAAGGGGCAGGGGCCGGGGTACTCATCATATCCCAGGCCAGAGAACAACCGAAGTACGCCGTCCAAATGGACTTCGACCGGGGGCTGGCCTCCAACAACACCGCCGAATACGAAGGAGTCCTCGTCGGGCTACGAGCGGCGGCCGGGCTCAGGATCGTGCGCATTGTGGTGCGCGGGGACTCTCAGCTGGTGATTAATCAGGTTACCAAAGAATACAACTGCTTTGATGCAGGCATATGTCGATGAGGTCCGCAAGATGGAGCGGCGATTTGACGGCATCCAGATGGAGCACATACCCCGAGGGCAGAATGGCGCAGCAGCCGAATTATCCAAGATGGCGGCCGGAAGGAACCTACGCCTCCGGACGTGTTCGTCGAACGGCTCACCTAGCCATCCGTCGCACGAGCCCCGGGAGGCCGGCGGAGACCGCCCCGGGAGCCCCGGGGAGGGTGGGACCCGAGGAGGTAGCAGCGATCAGGCCCGAGGAGCCTGGGGACCCCGAGTGGGCCGCCGAGCTGCTCCGGTATCTGTGGCACCAGGGGCTCCCGGACGACGACCAACAGGCGGAACAGATTGCACGAAGAGCCAAGATGTACGTCCTTATCGACGGGCAGTTGTACCGGAGGAGGGAGTGTGGAGTGAAGCTCCGGTGCATCTCCAAGGTGCGGGGATGGGCTCTTTTGGCCGAATTTCACTGAGGCTTGTGCTCGAATCACCTTGCAGCACGAGCCTTGGTAGGCAAGGCCTTCCGACAGGGGTTCTACTGGCCCACGTCACTCTCCAATGCCGATGAGCTGGTCCGCACCTGCGATGCCTACCAATTCCATGCCAAGAACATCTACCAGCCGGCCCAGGCGCTTCGGACGATCCCGCTATCGTGGCCATTCGCGGTATGGGGATTGGACGTAGTCAGGCCGTTCCCCGCTTCCACCGGGGGATACCGATACCTGATTGTCGCCATCGACAAATTCACTAAGTGTGTAGAGGTGGAGCCCATATGATCCCAAACGGCAGTGGTGAAAGATCGATATGTCGACTAGAGGGGGGTGATTAGGCGACTACCAAATTTTAATTCTTTTTGATTAATTAAGGCTTGAGCAAGTATAACAAAGGTTGACTAGATGTGCACTAGATGATGGCAACCTATGTGATACAAACAAGGTAAATATCGTAGCGGAAACAACAAGTAAAGGATAGAAATAACCGCAAAGTGGAGACACGGAGATGTTTCCCGTAGTTCCTTCCCAAGGGAAGTACGTCTACGTTGGAGGAGTGTGGAGCCACCTAGGCGCTCCAATAGCACGGATGTGCTCACTCTATGCTCCGTGAGCTTTACCCGTGGGGGTTTGGCTCTTCCACTATGAGGTCACATTGAATGCGTTGACCAAGCCGGTACACAAAGGTCGGGGAACTCCACAATGAGTTGGAGCCTCCCAACAATGCCTCGGACTCCCTCCGAGACTCACAAAGACACCTAGGGTTACAAGCAACCCAAGATGTAGAATCCACACGTGAAGTGTGGGGGAAAGGAAATTCCTTCGGTGGAGATGTAGATCTAGACCTCCTCCTTCACTCCTCAAAGAATCAAGACGATTGGGTGGTTGGAGTGGGAGATCTAGTAGATTGAAGCTTTCATTAATGGAGGAGAGAGATGGCTTGAAGCTTAGCATTCAATGAGGAAGAAGACCTCCTATTTATAGTCTCCTCCAATAAGTGGCCGTTGCACTGGCCGAGATTCCCGCATCGGTACTACCACTGGAGGCAGCGGTACTACCGCTGCCTTCTTCGTCTTCTGTCCATGAACATTTCGAACTCCTGTCTTCGTAGCGGTACCACCGCTGGAGGCAGTGGTACCACCGCTGCGCGGCGATACTACCGCCCGGTACCACTACTGCCACCGCTGGACGAAACAGAACGAGGAAAATGGCGGTACCGCGGGCGGTACCGCCAGCAGTAGCTGGGGCCTTGGCAGCTTCCGTCTTCGAAAGAAAATCACTTAGCGGTACTACCGCTGTGGATGGCGGTACCACCGCTGGGAGCGGTACTACCGCCCGGTACCGCTAGAGCTGTCGCTCGTTGAAACAGAACGCCAAAAACTGCGGTACCTCCAGCGCTACCGCCAGCGGTAGCGGCCGGAGAACGTAGCGGTACTACCGCCACTCCCGGCGGTACTACCGCTGCCTGGAGCAGAAAACTGCTTTCATCGTTTCACACACTTTGTTCAACGAACCTTTTCATAATAAAACCTGGGAAGCTCAATACATGATTAGATGTATAATTGTGTTATTACTAACACCAAAACATCATAAGGGAAGATGCACTTTCAATCTAGGATCAATGCTCCCCTAGCTTTTGCAAACCTTGCAAGCAATACAATATATAAGCAAAGTAAAACAAGCTTGCAACACAAAGACATGAACATAGGCTAAACGATAAAGATACACAAGCATAAAGCACATAAAGTTCACATGTCTTACACCACATGGAGAGATAGTTTCACAACTGAAAATAAAAGGTGTTCACAAGCATAGGAGAAGCGATACGAATAAAAACGAGCTTGTGACACACAACCCTTGCGATACCCCTATAGAAGCTAGTAGATATTTCTCCCCCTTTGGCATCGAGACACAAAAAGGGAGAGACCGATGCTAACGCCCCCAAGTCACTCGAAACCGAACGGAGGTGGCTGAGAGGTGACTTCATCCACTACACCACAGCACAATATTCCCTACTGACGTCCGTCGGGAATAGTCACTATCGCCAACGAAAAGTTGGTCGGGAAAACTTCTATCGGATAGTTGGTCGGTAAAACTTACATACAACGACACATTGTCGGTCGGGAATGTTGGAAAATAGGGCGTCGAACAGTTGGTCGGAAATACAGCCATCCGCGTCAAACTGTCAGTTGGCAAACAACGCCGACCAACCAGTGGTCGCTAACTGGGCCAGAAAATATGCGCGCGCGGCCGAAACTTTGAAGCGCCAAAATTTGGCCCAGCCCGCGAATTCACTCGAAGAAGCCACCAAACCCAGATGGTATATAGTACTACTAACCCTAATCCTCTTATCCGCTGCGGGCTACCCTTCCCTCACTCGAGCGGCGGCGGCCGAACCCTTGATCTCCTCCAATATAGCCCATCTGCCTGCTCCGCCAACTTCGCCGGCGAGCCGCCCTGGGTACACACCTCCAACGACCTCCTCCCCCTCCCTTTCTCTCTCTTATCGGCATCCTTTGCCCCGCCCCTTACGGCGACGAACCCTATCGACGAGGACTTCTCAGAGGGCTCGCTCGTTTGCTGGCGCATCTGGGCGGTGGCTCCTGGTTTCAAGTTGTCGACCCGGCGGTTCTGTGGCCAAGCCGAGCTCCACCTACGCAGGCTCTCCGACACAGCCTCCTCGCGCTACACGCGCTGGCTCTCAGATTCGGTTTCCCCAAGCTCCAACAACGCGGCAGCAGTGACGGGCTGAGAGGGATCAGGCGCCTCTTCCTCAAGGATGTGGTTTCTCCGTGCGCGGTGGTCAGCTGTACTCGGCACTCTGTCTTCCGAAGGTCGGCAGCGCTGCTGAGGTGCTCCTGAGCGTCGACGGTTGAAGCAGATGAGGGCACTGAGCAGGCAATGGAGCAGGTTCCTGCTATGATATCGAGCAGCAGGCGCAACTCTGACATGGTGCGTCCCCTTCCTCTCTAGCTTCAACCTTACTGTTTAATGTATATTGCATTCAGAGATCGGTTTGTCGTTGGTAGCTTTTATATGTGAAATTGCTGTGATTGGAAATTTAGTGCAGTACGTTCCTAGTGTGAGAGCCGTCTATTTGTTGGGGGGACCAGTCTCTAGTATGTGTTTCCTTCTATATTTGACATGGTAGCTGCGAGCAATGGCATACAACTGCTTGTGCAATACAGTTCTTCATGCCAATGTGGTTTGTTTTCATGCTCTGAGGTTCGTAATTTCTGGGGCGAAATGCTTACTGTGTGTTGTTGAACATGCATACCTAGAGTTATTTACATAATTATGACTTCATGACTAGATGATTTTACAATAAGTAGGATTGCCCCTCTAAATGTCGGTCATGCTAGCTAGTGTTTTTTAGTTGCAGACTTGCAGCTTAGTTAAAAGATGCATAAGCAGTGCAGATTTGAGCCTGGTTACAGCCCTATGACCTGCGTTTATTTGTCCAACCTTATTAGGCAGCTGAATCTATGCTGCATGTTTCTCACCCTTGTTCTGCGTAGTCTGCTCGTCAACTTCTGCAAATACGTACTCCACTATTCTATATAATGATATTTACTTGCAACTTTACTTTTTTTTAAATATCCATGAAGATACAGTAATATAGTATGCTGCTTTCTATGAAGATATTAGTTGCAAATATGTAGGATGTAATATACGTAACTGATTAGAAACAAGTTGTGCATGTAACTTTGCAAACACGTTGGTACATTAACTATGTCATTTAACTTTGCAATTTTTTTTAACTATACGTAACTTTGCAAATACGTTGGTACATGGATCTAACATTCTGCTGAGTTAGTTGTATGACGTAAATTGCAATCTCAACAGGATGGTTCATTAACTATGTCATCTAGTTGTGCATTAGAAACAAGTTCAGTTATCTTTATATATGAGATAGGTATTTTACTGTCCAATTCTTTTGAGATCACTCCTATCTCCTAACGGCAGTGCTGCTTTGTAGCATATTCTTCAATCCATCTACGCTGCAGAAAGTAGTAATCAAAATCAAATAATTGATTGCTTCAGTGTTTTGCTCTTTTGTGTTCAGCTATTTGCTCTTTTGTACACAAGCTAATTGTCGTTTCGATGATTGTAGGACTGCTAATGATCATGTCAGTCTCTTAAGTTGATATTTCTATGGAAAGCAGCAATGCCCCCAATCCGTTTTGTTGCATAAAAGTCTTCATCCTATATATCTTACCTTGTAAGTTGATGTCTTCTAAGTTTATGTCCTTTCAAATTCATGTTTGTACGTTATGTACGTGGCATGGCCTTTGTCATAGAGTGACACCTTCTTTGTTAAAAAATGCTACCATCCAGTCTTAAAAACACACATGAAAACCTAAAACATGGAAGCACCGTATGTAACTGAAACCTATGTTCTTCAATTTTTACATGCTGCCGATATTAAAACTTCTTTGGGACGATATATTCAATATATTGGTAAGGTATTTGGTTGTATGCTTCAAAATATTTTCATGGCACGGACATGCTTGTAATTATCTATTATACTCCAGTCAGAATACTAGCAGAGAACAGCTTACTTGCCATTAGTATTGGAACTTTTGCTTGG
Source organism: Poa pratensis (assembly GCA_947311845.1). NCBI lineage: Eukaryota > Viridiplantae > Streptophyta > Magnoliopsida > Poales > Poaceae > Poa > Poa pratensis. Next base: position 56,921,993 of record CAMZMU010000027.1, on the reverse strand, counting down.
TGCTTTTGTATTAGCTATGGTCACAGGGAGATGATGATGCTTTTTCATAGCCTTAGTTGGGATAAAGGCACAAACTTGCCAGCAATTATGTAATATATAATTTCTGTCACATAATATGTTCTTTCATTTACTTCTCAAGTTAACACAACAAGTGGTTTGTAAATTAAAATTATGGATGTGCTTATTTCCCCCATCACTCCGTAGAATGTTAAGATGGACATGGTCTCACTCTAATCTTGTTGTAACTTCAGTGAATTTCTAGAGGTGATATTACATGGAAAACATGCATACTAGCAATCTATTCCTAGTGCACGCATGGACAGAAAATTCTAGTATAGTTCAACTACAGTTGCATGTCCTGATGAACTATAAGTGTCAAGTATTCATGTCTCTATAAATGCATGAAAGTAATGGACTTGTTTACCCTTTGTAGGAAAGATATTCAAGAGGACGAGGAACCTGAAGCTTGCGATTTGCAACAACTGGCTATTTTGTGTATCGGAGCAAACTATGAATAGCCGTGCATCTTATAGCTATAGTTCTGTAAACCTATCTACTGTCTTTCAACTTGATAGTGCAATGGAGCATCGCACTTTTTAGCCATTATTGTGTAAACGTAACTGGTGTTAGTCACTCTAAGTATAATGTAAACCTATCTGGTTTAATGGAGCATCTATATTGTTTGGTCTTGCTCGTTATTGCAACTTGATTAATACTGTATTGGATGCTATTCTCATGGTAACAAGGCAAATGCTAAATTAAATGTGATCCCGTAGGATAAAATACCATCTGATTGTTGGTCGGCAAAACAAAATACTGTCAGACAGTTGGTCGGGAAAAGTCCATTGTAGGGCCAACGAAATGTTGGTCGGCAAACAAAACGCTGTCCATGAGTCGGTCGGAGTAAAATGCCTGTCGGGAAAGAATATGTCGGTCGGGAAAGTTTTGCCATCGCCGTCGACCTGTTGGTCGGGAAAAAATTGTCGGTCGGGAAAGGGCTTTCCCGACTGGACTTACGGTGACCGACAAGGTCGGTCGGCAATACCGATTCCCGACCGACTTTTTGTCGGGGAAGGCCGTTTTCCCTACCGATTTTGCTGTTGGGGATGTAGTGTCATGGTGTAGTGATCTTCTTCATAATCTGCCCATGAAATCACTTGCCCTGCACTGTCCTAAGCTTGCCATTCATCCCACGTCTTGTAGTTCTTCTCGGAGCCGGACTGCACTTGTTCTCCTTGAGCACGGCGTTGAGTAACTTCATCTTGGCGAGACTTCATCTTGGCCTCATAGACATCATATTGGTTCCTCTCAACTTTCTTGGTCAACTTGAAGAGCTTCTTCATGGAGGAGGCCATCCATTGGAAAGGCCCATCCTTTTTAGTGTGAGAGGGACCGGCTTCATCAACAACGTCTTTCTTCTTCTTCTTCGGGTGTGCCTTGATAAGAAGCCTCTTACTCTTGTGGGGAACCCACGTCTCCACATCACCAAGCTCATGAACATCGTTGTTTTCAATCCACTTCCAAATGATGATGCGCATGATAAGAGGAGCAAAAGCGATGTTCTTCTTCTTGAGGATAACATCCCAAATCTCATTCCAAAGGAAGTCCATCACATCCAACTTCTTGCCCTTGCCTTGCATGTCCTTAGTGAGAAGCATGAGATTCTTGAGGTATCCATGAATTTCATCAATGTTGCCCACTTTTGGATTGATGGTCTCGCGATAAATCTGATGCATGATATCCCAAGTGGGAAAGAGACCCTTGGACTTGCCAACCTTCCAATTTTCCGTGCTCTCTGGGTCATACAAGGGCAAGAGCTTCTCAACTTCAATGGCTTGCTCACCCATATGATGCAGAAGTGAGTATCATCAAAATCATTATAGAGAAAACTCCCAAAATCTTCATAGCCAAGCATGATAGCAATCTCGGACCACTTCTCGGTCATCTTCTTATCCTTGGTCATCCATGTCAAGGTGCGCTCCGTTTCGTTGCCAAAGTGCACGGTGGCAAGGAATTGAGCCACAAGCTTCTCATAAAAATCTTGCTCGAACTTCATCATGGGGATAAGCCCAAACTCTTCACAAATAGCAAGAGCTTCTCCAAAGTAGGCCATGTTGGCATTCAAATGATCCATGTTGATGAAGTATTGCTCCACATAGTTGTCGACGGGCTTCTTAAACAAAATCTCACTATAGCATTGCTCTTGGAACTTGGTGTGAAAGTACGGATTGTTGCCCCGAACGGAGGCCACTTGATCCATCCGTTCAATCACATATACATTTACGGACCTCCTTGCTACAAACTCCTTGTCCGGGATTTGACTTGCGGTCTTGACCCTCTTGGCCACGGACTTCACCGGGTTTTGCTTCCGGTGATTCACGGCTCCATCGAGTTCATCTTGAACCTCATCACCTTCGTTGGTTTGTTGTTTCTTGTTGCGACCACGAGTTGCATTCCCTGTGAATAGCATGAGAGGGAAAAGCATATAGGTAAGAATGCACAATTTCATAGCTTTGGAGAAAAAGAGCACATGACCACAAGGTTGTAGGAAATGAGAACTAGAGCAAGAGTACCAAATCTAGTGTTGGAGATGTAACAAAAGGTAATAGTATAGCTTAGGACAAGCACTAGTATTACCTAGGGTTACTCCTCTAAATCTTGTAAGAGGAACTTTAAATCTAGCCATAGATTTCCAAGCAAACTTATAGGCAAAGGTTCTAAATCCACAAATACACACTTCTACCTACTCAATCTACCACGAATCCCTGAGGAACACCACTAATTTCATCTCTATCCATCAACTAGATGAGAGAGAGGGATAGGGCTACCGGAACTCATGGCGGAGGATCGAGGAGGAGAAGAGGTGCAGGAGGCATCCCGAGGCATGGAGCACGAGGTCCAGGCCGGGGAGAGCTCCTTCCCGGCAGAGGAGTGGCCGGCGGCGGCGAGATCTTGGAGAAGGAGGCACGGGGAAGAAAACCGAGTGGGAGAGATAACTCCCACATCGAGTTTGACCCTGGCCTTATCAGCCAAAATCCCGCGAGCGGTACTACCGCTCGATCCAGCGGTAGTACCAACCTGGGTAAAAACGGGCACCGTGGCGGTACCGCGCTGTACAGTGAAACTGTGCCGCAGCGGTAGTACCGCCAGGGTGGCCGGTAGTACCGGCACCTGGGGCAAAATCTGCTAGGGTTCAAAACGGAACCCCTAAGCCGATTTAGCCGCCGTTTCCGACCATCCAAAACAACCAAGAGCATGAAAATGCGTTTTTAGAGAGATAGACCTGTTTTTAGGGAAGGGTTGTGGCTTGGGATAGACAAGTAGCTGAGAAAGGAGAAACACTCAAGTTTGCAAACATCAAACTTGAAAAGCTGTTGGGGGGATGATAACCCGGTGTACTCATGACCAAGAAAGAATCACTCGGACGGCCCAAGGCCTGGTCCGGGTTATGCTTACATGACATGGGCCGGGTTATAGTTGGGCCGATACGCTTAACATGACTCGGCCATAGAAGGAAGGACCTAGAAGAGCTGGAGTCCGAGTGAAGGAAGGAACCGGGTGACTTGGAGGCTACGGAAGGTCAAGAAGAACCTAGAGTAGGACTCCGAGCTCGTATGTAACTCGGTCTTTACCTATACATCTGGGAGACCCGGCACCTATATAAGTGGGATCCCAGGACATAGATAGACAAGCAATCCTACATCGATATCACCGCTATCAAGCGAAACCCTTGTAACCTGTCTCGTAACCCTGCTCTATTGTCGTAGCCGAGTTATCAAGACCTTGAGATTAATAACAAGCAAAGCAGGAAGTAGGTCTTTATCTCCAATGGAGAGGCTGAACCTGGGTAAACCCTTTTTCCCCAATGAGCGTGACAATCTCCTGAAGGACCAGAGCGCCTTGCCCCAACAATCAAGTTACCCTATGGTAACATCTACCGTGATAACCCCACGACAGTTGGCGCCCACCGTGGGGCCAGCGACCAAAGCCGTCCTCATCACGGGAGAAGCTTTGCGAGGGATGGAGAAACTCGCGATCGGCGAGGTCAAGATGGATCAGCACGGAGAGTGCATTGTCGACGACTCCGGCTGGAAAGAGGAAGCTGATTCACTCGAGACCGGCCTGGTGATCCCGTTCGGTCGGATCAACATCTTCGTAGGTATGGTCTATGCAACTCAGCAAATTGATGACGAGGTTATGTGCGACTCCATTTCAGGAGCTGCCACCATCGTCCAATCTGATGGAGAAGAATCGGTCGGAACCGGAGGTTTCGAGGATACACCGAGTCAAGGGAACATCCGGGCTTACGAGCCGAAGTTTCAACAAGAGAAAGATTTTGATACAGATACCGAGTCAATCCTTCCATTTTTTGATGAGAGATTTGGATATGAGGCTGATGAGGAAGATTTTTTTTGAAGGTTGATGAGGAAGATTATGAGCCGACATCAAGGATCGTGAAGCGTGCAGAGGTTTATAGTTTGAGGAATCACAATGATGGAACAAAAGCTTCAGTAAGCGAGGATGACACCACACGCGCGGCCAGAGAAGCAAGAGAGAGGGCTCAACGTAACTCGACCTTCCAGCCGGGTGACGGTTTAGAGCAACCAGTGTTAATGGAGATCCCAGAGGTATTAAGGCCCTTGAACTTCGATGCGGCAATAGTCAACACCCCAGTCACACCGGATAATGCTGCCACCAGGGCGCAGGAATTGGATACGTTATGAGTCACGTTGGAGAATCAGCAAAAAGCTTTGTTCGCAGAGCAACAACGTATGTTTAATGAGCAACAAGAGATGGAACGGAATCAAGCTCGTGTGGAGCGTGAAAGATTAGCAGTGCGGAATCGTCATGAAGATCTCACGGCAATACATCAAAGGGGGCATCAGAGTCGAGTGACACCAGGCGTAAATTTAGATCCGATGAGATTGAACTTCGCATCGCCAACCGGAGCTCCCAATCTGACTCGGCCGGGGCCAACACCAGTCAGAGGAATTGGACATTGAATCATGGTCAGAGCAAATGAAAGGGGAGACGGGGTGCCACCACTAATTCGAGCCGGAGCACAGCCGAATCAGGGACCAGATGCAACACCTGCAGGGGGAATGCCACAACCAGCAGATCGATTCCACACGCCCAGGGATCATTACTCAAATTCGGCTGATAACGTGTATGCAGCAACCCTAGAATTATGTCACATGCCGATTGATCAATCTACAGAGGGAGAAGAAACTAGAAGAGCAATTGAGATGTTAAAAACAGCAATCACGTAGCAGGGCAATATGCCAGATAGGAGTGGAGCGTTACATTCAACACCATACAATAGCCGAGTCAACCGGAGTCTTCATGGAGAAACACCCAGAGCAGCCGGATCAGGCATCAGGAATGGGCAGCAGAATCAAGATCACCCGGCACCGCAGCCGCAATGTTTGGACCAGCAGCAGCGGTTAGCTCAGCATCAGCCGGCGCCGCAGCCGCGTCAGCCGGCACCGGCCCAATCTGTGGCTCAAGCGATCGTCAACAATTCAAGAGCACGGCGAGCTGCAAGCGCTAACCCGGCCTTAGGTGTCGCCGGAGGAGCCGGAGGACAACCTGCGGCTGGAGTGATGGGCAATCCACCAAATACGGGCCAGGTTCGCCGTTAGTTTCTTCATTACTTAACCCGGTTGGAACTAAATGTCTTTTAGATGCTATCAAGAGTGAACATTTTCCTGAAAAGTTTAAAGAGCCTAGCAAGGTTACCAATTATGACCCAAGCATGGATCCAGAAACATGGCTCGGCAGTTACGAGATGGCGATGAGCATTCGTAATGCCATGGCAAACTTGTGCGCGAGGTACATGTACTTGATGATGAGTGAAGGAGCAGAAAAGTTATGGTTTAATGGATTACCCGAGAAATCTATCAATTCTTAGGATGAGTTGCAAGTGTTGTTTGTCAAGAACTTCAAAGGCACATGTGAGAGGTTATTCACCATGGAGGATTTGGACCATTGTGTTCAGAGGAAGGGCGAGTCAGCGCGTCATTAGATGCGCCGGATTACAACCATTATTCACTCATCAAAATGGATCACACCAGCAGCATCGGTTTCATCGATGGAAAAAACTTGCAGATATGACCCGGTCATTCAGAAGATGGGTTGGCTCAAGGCAACTGGAGAAGCAGAAACGATTACCATGGGACAACTGATGGAAGCGGCTAATAAGCATGCATCCACAGACAAGACCCGGGATGATGTTGAGGAAGAAAAGGGAAAAGGAAACGGCAACAATGGAGGGAAAGGTAATAACAATGGCAACAACAACAACAACAATGGTGCAAAGAGGCATCATGAGAGTGGGTCAGATTTGGTAGCAAACACAAGCACTGGATACAATAAGTTTCAGCGGCGAGATGATAATTATCGAGGCAGTAACAACAATGGCAATTACGGAGGAAATTTCCGAGGACCGGCTAACCCCCAAGAAGCTTTCAATATGCCTTGCCCGCGTCACAGCAGGAACGGTAAACTGGCAAATCACTCCTTGGCGCAGTGTGTTGATCTTCAGAGATGGAAGAACGAGGAGTTTGCCAGGATGAGTATGGGAGGAAACGGCCCGAGGTCGGGTAATGGAAATAACCCGGCCAACGGACCACCAGCTGGAGGAAATGCAGGTGGCGAACAACCCGGACCGAGTAACGGATCAGTCGGGTTTCAGCCAAACCCCAAGGAGTTGAATCGGGGTGCGTACCATGTTTATACAACAAACTCTTCCAGGAGAGAGCAGAAATTGAAGAAAAGAGCAGTCAATGCTGTTATGCCATCAGTTCCGAGATATTTGAAGTGGTCAAAGCACACGATCACCTGGTCCAGAGAGGATCACCCGCCACAAGTGGATGCGCCTGGGTCATTGGCTTTGGTTGTTGCACCTCAAGTGTCGGGTTATGTTTTGCACAAATTTATTATGGATGGAGGCAGTAGCATCAACATCTTTTATTGGGATACTTTCATTTGGATGGGTTTCACGGTCAAGCAACTTCAACCAACAACGACAATTTTTCATGGCATCGTTCCAGGAAAGTCGGCAAAACCAGAAGGCATGATTACTCTTGAAGTAGCATTTGGTGAGTCACGGGAGAACTTTCATTCAGAGATGATTTCGTTTGAGGTGGTGCAGTTGAAAAGCCTGTATCACGCTCTTTTTGGTCGCAATGTGTTTGCTCGATTCATGGCGAGGCCGTGTTATGTCTATTTGAAGATGAAGATGCCAGGTCCTAAGGGTATCATCACAGTTTGTGGGAGCAAAGAGATGGCCTTGCAATGTGAAGAGGGGGATGCAGTTATGGCAGAACAGGCCTGTGCAGAGGAGGAGTTCAACTATTATTAAGCCACTGTTAACCCGGATGATAGAACTACATTGAAGAGACCAACGGCCGAAGAGAGGGCCAAGTTCAAAGCAGCCCAAGATACCAAGATGATTGACTTCGTGCCGGGTGATTCGTCCAAGCAGTTCTCTATTGGGACGAATCTTACTGATAAATAGGAAAGCACGCTCATCGAATTCATCCGTGAGAATCTAGATGTCTTTGCATGGAAACTTAGTGACATGCTAGGCATACCGACTGAATTCGCTGAGCACTATTTACATGTTGATCCACACGCAAAATCGGTTAAACAGGGATTGCGAAGATTGAATGAGGAAAGGAGAAAAGTTGTAGGAGAAGAGATAGCACGTTTACTTGCCGCAGGATTTATCATGGAGGTTATGCATCCCAAGTGGTTGGCTAACCCGGTTCTAGTGTTGAACAAGAATACTGAGTGGATGATGTGCATTGATTTCACCAGTTTGAACAAGCATTGTCCGAAAGATCTGTTTGCTTTACCAAGGATTAACCAGATAATTGATGCAGTAGCAGGCAGTGACCTTTTGTGTTTCCTGGATGCATATTCCGGGTATCATCAGATTAAGTTGGCTGAGGAAGATTGGGAGAAAACATCGTTTATCACCCCTTTTGGAGCATTTTGTTACAAGACAATGACATTTGGACTAAAGAATGCAGGTGCAACTTATCAAAGGTGTATCTAAAATTGCTTTGAGAAACAGATTGGTTGGAATGTCCATGCTTATGTTGATGATGTTGTGATCAAGACTGAGAAAGCCAAGTCATTTATCAATGACTTGAGAGAAACGTTTGCAAACTTGAGGAGGTATGAGATGAAGCTTAACCTGACCAAGTGCGTGTTTGGAGTTCCAGCAGGAAAGTTACTCGACTTTATTGTGTCTGAGCGCGTAATATAGGCAAATCCAGAGAAGATCAATGCAATCATGAAGTTGGAAAAACTAACTGAATTGAAGTCCTGAAACTCACAGGTTGTGTGGCAGCATTGAGCAGGTTCATATCCAGATTGGGAGAGAAAGCTATTCCTTTGTACAAGCTCTTGAAGAAATCAGATAACTTTGTTTGGAATGATGAATCCAACCAAGCCTTAGAATCATTGAAAGCAACATTAACTGCAAGACTAGTTTTAGCAGCTCCTACACCTATGGAGCCCATGTTGTTGTACATAGCTGCAAGTTCACGCGCACTAAGTGTTGTGGTCGTGGTGGAGAGAAAATAGGATGGAAAAGAACACCCGGTCCAGAGGCCGGTTTATTATGTTAGTGAAGTTTTGAGTTCAGCCAAGCAGAGGTATCCACATTGGCAGAAGCTAGTTTTTGGTGTTTTCATGGCCAGTCGGAAGTTGAAGCACTACTTTCAAGAGCACCCAATTACAGTTGTTTGTGGAGCACCATTATCAGAGATCATATGCAATACAGAAGCTACAGGAAGAATCGCCAAGTGGGCAAGTGAGATGGGTGATTATCACATTACCTATCAGCCAAGAACTGCAATCAAGTCACAAGCTTTGGTAGATTTTGTTTATGTCTGGACAAAATTGAGTACGGCGCCTCCAAAGTCGCCAACATACAAATCCTGGGTTATGCACTTTGATGGGTCCAAGATTTATGAGGGATCAGGAGCAGGAGCGGTTCTCACTTCACCTAAGGGAGATAAGATGAGTTATGTTCTGCAAATCCACTTTGATTGCACCAATAACATTGCCGAGTATGAAGCCTTGTTACATGGTTTGCGCATTGCAAAGGAGATGAACATCAAGAGGATCATGTGTTTTGGAGACTCGGATCTTGTGGCTCAACAAGTATCTAGGACTTGGGATAGCAAGGATGAAAAGATGGCAGCTTATCGAAGAACAGTTGATCAAGTGGCTGGATTCTTTTCTGGGTTCCAGGTGGATCACATTGATAGAAGGAAAAACGAGGCAACATATGCTCTTTCAAGACTCGGCTCAGGGAGAAAACCAGTTCCACCGGATGTGTTCTTAGATGAGTTGTGGCAGCCCTCGGTCAAATTACCGACTAAAGAGGATGATGACGAGCCAGATCAAGATTCCGAGTTAGTTGCAGCTCTGCATGAGATTCCAGAGTGGACAGAGCCATATCTGGATTATATGATAAGAGGGATATTGCCGAGTAATGAGGTTGTGGTGCGGCAGCTTGTTAGAAGATCACTCGGCTATGAGGTGATTGATGGTGAATTATACAAGCGAAGTGTTTCTGGAGTTTACCAGCGATGTGTTTCTGGAGTTTACTAGCGATGTGTTTCATCAGTCGAAGGGCGACAAATTTTGCAAGAGATACACGCTGGGGACTGTGGTCATCATGCTTCATCTAGGTCCTTGGTGGCCAAAGCATTCAGGCATGGATTCTTTTGGCTCACAGCTTTCAGAGATGCATAACAGATTGTTAGAGCATGTAATGGATGTCAAAGATATGCAAGACAGGAGCATGTGCCGGCTCAGGAATTGAGGACAATACCAATCATCTGGCCGTTTGCAGTTTGGGGTCTTGATATGATGGGACCCTTTTAGATGACATCTTGCAAGAATACTCATCTATTGGTGGCTGTAGATAAGTTCACTAAGTGGGTTGAAGTGGAACCAGTTACAAGTTGTGATGCCTCCAAAGTTGTTAAGTTTCTGAAGAAGATTATCAGTCGATTTGGCTATCCTCACAGTATCATTACAGATAATGGAACCAACATGTCACTCGGTGAAACAGAGATATTCTGCAAAGAGAAGGGAATCAGATTAGACCTTGCTTCAGTTGCACATCCACAGGACAATGGGCAGGTAGAGAGAAGTAATCAAGAAATCCTGAAGGGAATCAAGCCAAGACTTCGAGTTCCGATTGAGAAAGCATATGGGGCTTGGGTGAAAGAGTTACCTGCAGTGGTTTGGGGAATCAATACAACTCCAAATAGATCGACCCAGCGTACGCCGTTCTTTCTAGTCTATGGAGCTAAGGCAGTGTTACCGAGTGATATAGTTCATGACTCGCCAAGAGTGGCAGATTATGTGGAGTCAAGCAATGAAGTTGCAAGAGAGGATTCGATTGATGCTCTGGAAGAGGACCGTGAGTTAGCACTGGAATGGTCTGCAGTTTATCAGCAGGATTTGTGGCGTTATCACAGCCGCCGAGTCTGATCACGAACTTTTCAGGAGGGAGATTTGGTTTTGCGCCTGAGGCAGAAACATGCGGGGATGCACAAGTTAACTCCATGGGAAGGACCATTCCTTATCAGTCAGAATTTGCACAATGGTTCATATTATCTAATAGATGTGAGAGAGAAGGGTGAAGAGAACACCACGGATCATGCTATCCTTCCTATGGAAGAGACGAAGCGGTTGTGGAACATTGCTCATCTTCGCCCATATTATACCTAGTGAACATGAACCTAGGCCGAGTTATGTAACACATGATGTAACACCCAGCAGGTTTCAGACGCGCTCTTTTCCTTACCAGGGTACCTAAGGGGACTGGAAGGTTTTTAATGAGGCGGCTTGGTGGTGTATCTTTAATAAATAAGAGTATTGAGAAGAAATCTTTTGATGTTTTTACTTTTCATGCATTGTTTACATTGTTTGTGCTTTATATATCATGTTATCTAGCTTTGCCCAAAAGGAGTGCTTAGCAGAAATTTCCTATAGCTGTTGCCCAAGAGAGCACGCATAGAGATTTGAGATCAATGGGGTAATGTTGCATAGTTTAAGCCTTTACTTACAAACATTGATCCAGGAGTTGGGGACTTATAAATTATAAATTTATAAGTTACAATCTCAAGACCTGGCTTTTTAGGCCTTTATTTTTTCTTGGTTAAACTGGCTTATCAGTTTGATGCCACTCACAATTTTATGGCCAGATTGCTTACATGTTAATCCAATCAACTATGATGCCCATACTAGGACTTAGTCTGACCCTGATTAGCAGAGAAAATTAGCAACTGAGAAAGTCATGTGAAAGCCGACTGATGAGAAGCTAAAGATAAACCAAAAGGGTCATCTAAACCATAAAAAGTAAAGTTATTACAAAAGATTGAGTATTTCATAAAGTGCACAGGCGCACTATCGAATCAAAAGCTTAAAGTTTAAGACAAGTATTTTGAGCATATTACAATGCCCATGGGCCGAATGATTGTTTTTGCATATAAGTAATAAAACATGAACTGGCTCAGATAGCCGGGTTATCAGTGGAGATCCCCTTGGCAGCTTGAGCCTCGGCAGAAGCCGGGTTATCTTATGGAGCTTTGGCCTGGGACTCAGCTTGTGCAGGAGTTGGAGCTTCTGGAGTGTCTTTTGCAACATCAGTCGGCTTCTCTGCAATTGGAGTGGTAGAAGCACGACCGGGTGCAGGGACGACTAGAGTTGAAGAACTTGGCGCTGCAGCTTTCTTCTTCTTGGCAATGGAATCTCTCATCTTGGCCAGCAGATCATGATGTTCGGGTTCAGGAGTGGGGATAGGAGTATCAGCTTCATCAATTGCGTCCTGGAACATCGATAGATCAAGTTTTTCAGCAATTTTGCTGCCCACATGCTGAGTTTGGGCGGTGATTTCCTTGAATTCTTTGCCCCAAATCTGGTTCCATCTGGGTTGTACTGAGGGAACCCTTTGACAAAGGGAGCCGGATTAAAATGAGGATTATAGGCCTTGGCCAGAGCCAGGCCACGCCTGGCACCAATCCGGCACGCTGAGCGCTCCCACAGATCCAACCACTCGGGGATAGTGGAGAGTAGATGCAGAGAGTCATATATCACCCGGGGAGGAGCACAGTTGCTCTTGACATGAATGATAATCTCAGTGGTGCCAAACTGAAATTGCCGGATGATGGTGTTCAGGCAGTTCAGCTTCTCTGGATAAGTTCTTCTGATAGCAGCATCTTTTTCACCTGAAGAGTAAGAAGTTTGTGAGATTATGAAATCCGAGTGTAAAGAAAAAGTACAAACAGGCAGTAATTACCAATGAGGAGGTTCAAATTTCCTTGATGTGGTTCTTCAGGATGTCCAAGAATTTCTCTACACTGATCAGCTTTTCTTAGCATGTATCATATTTCTTGCCGGCCTCCATAAGTTCTTTCTTGAGCTTGGTATTCTCTTCAGTTAAAGAGTCTACTTATTTTTCCAAATCAGAGACATGGGTCTCTAGATCTTTGCGCAGTTTTGTTTCAGCTTCTAGGAGCTGATTGGTCTTGGAGAGCACTTCATCATTGTGAGACACATATCTCTGTAAAAAGAACAGCAGTTCAGAAACATGGGGACTGAAATATATTTCAGTCGGAAATGGCAAGTAAGTCTAGTTGATAACAAGAAACAGAAAGTAAGAGTGCATTTGTACAAGTTCCAGATGACTGAAGAGCATATCACCCGACACTTGGGGACTGGTATGTTTTCAAAGTTTGAAGTTTTCAGCTACAACAAACTTTTCAAAGTTCCAGCTAAATTGTAGACATATTACCCGGAACTTGGGGGTTATGACGATTTGAAAGTATTGCAGTAATGAAAGTTCGAAATATTGAGATATTGGCATCAGATTATAAGCAAGTCCCAGGTTATCATAGACTGATAGTCCGGAACTTGGGGACTAGGATACTTTGAAGTTCTTAAAAGGTAATAAGAGACATATTTTTGCAAGTACCGAGTGACTGAGGACAGTTTACTGGATACTTGGGGACTAGGTTTGGTATGTAAGATATGAAAGAAAAGAGATGTGTACCTGATGCTTGCGGACAAGAGAATCCACGAGCTTGCTCTCAGAAAGTTTCAAAGTATTGTACTCATTCAGCAGGCCTTCAAAGTTTATGTTGCCATAGTGTGGCACAGTGGAGGCTTCACCCTTATTAGTCAGCATGAACTTCTTCTCAGGGGCAACAAATTTGGTTGCTGTGATTACAGGAGCAATCTTTTCAATGAAGCGAGATCCTGCGATCTCAACTTCTGGGTCAGTCGGCTTGTCGGTAGCAAGGGTGAGGTCTCTATCTTATCAGTCGCCTGCTCTTCATGGGCAGGCTCAGTATATTTCTCAGGAGTGGCATCCAGGTCATCCTCCTCAGTAATGGGAGGGCTTGGAGCGCCACTAAATGTTGCTTTTGCCCTGAAATCACAAGTGAAAGATATTGCAAGTCAGAATAAAGGAAATCAAATTGAGAAAATGAGTATGTAGCAGAAACTTCCAAACATTACCCGGTATTGACTGTAAAGTCTCGGGGAAGATCGTTGCTGGAGCCTGAAGAAGCTGTTAAAGAGTATGATTTAGCAATCCGGAATTGACCAGCTAAGGGATAAATATCAGATGGATGTTTTTGTGGTTCAAGATTAGAAAGAGAAGTACTAGGACGGCGTGGTGAGGAGATGTATGGAATTCCCGAGTGAAGAGGATCTTCTCCAGGAGAGGTCCGGGTGGCCCTTCTCTTGGCAGATGGTTCAGCAGATTTCTGTGAAGATTTTTCAAGAAGAGATTGGTTGAGTTTTTTCATAGCAAGAAAAGAATAGGGTTCTGTGGTCATGCGAGAATATGGCACCTTAGCACAAATGGTTCGTGCTTTTCTTTTCCCGGAGGCAGTGGATTCAGTTGCTTCAGAGCTGTGGCCGGGTAATTGAGTGGCGACCTTTTCAATCGGTTCTGGTATCATAAAAGTTGCATCAGTCGATATTGTTGATTGAGTATCTTTTTCAATCAAGCTTATGAAGAAATATCCGAGGGAGTCGAGTTCACCTTCTTCTGCTTCTTCTTCTTCTTCTCTTGAGGCCGCGACCTCTTCATCATCATCTGCCTCAGGAGTAGCAGTGGGAGTTTCAACCTGCCACCAGACGTCAGAGTCGTGAAGAAAAGTAAAAAGTTACATGATTAGAGAACAGTTAAGGAAAAACACGAAAGAAAGGTACTTATTAGTCGGAATTCATGGTGGAGACGGGTTATTCTTGTTGAATGGCAGGAGACCATTGTCCTTGATGACTTCAATTTTTTCCGCGAGAAGGGCCTTGATGGCCTTGTTCAGAGCAGTGGTGGGGTAAGCCTTCTCCGAGTAACGGAGAGAATCGGTCAGATGACCCGAGTAATCGCAGAGAAGTTTCTTACGAATACTGTTGGGCTGGATCCGCCAGCCCATTCATATCTTGATTAGATCGGTCCCACGAAGCCCGTGAGTGACCAAAACAGATATCTTCCGAAGGAGAGGTTGGATTGCTTCTCTCTCGGTGTCAGATGCATACGAGTTCATATTGTTGTTCAAGACAAGAGGTTCAATGGAATAACCCGGGAGTGGATGCTCGCCGTCTGGAGATTTATCCTTGCAGTAAAAGAAAGATTTTTGCCAATGCTTCACATGAGTGTGAAGATCGAGTGATGGCATGGCAGAGCCTTTGCGGCATTGAATAGAGACGCCACCGCAAATAAGAAGGGGGCCATCCTTGTGCTCGCGTTGAGGTTTGCACAAGAACAACTCTAGAAACAGAGCCAAACTAGGAGGAATGCATAAATAAGATTCACAAAGAATGATATAGTTACTGATGTTTAGACTAGAATTGGGACCGAGATCGAAGACTCGGAGTTTGTAATGGTTGAGAAGTTCTCTGAAGAAAGGATGACCCGGTGGACGGAAACCCCGGGTGACATGTTCTAGGAAGACAATAACTTCACATTCTCTGGGGGAATGCCGGGTCTCTTCTTCAGTGCCCCTCCACTCGATCTCCGACTGAAGTGAGAGGACACTTGACTCGGCCAGCTCCTCGAGCTTCCAGTGAGTGGCCATGGACTTGGCCCAGTTAGCCGAGATTCCAGATCTGGGCCGAGTTTTCTTCTTCATCTTCTTTGGCACCGGCATGGCGGCGCCATCGCTGGCCTTGCTCTTGAGCTTGAGCTTCTTCGTATCCTTTGGAGCCATGGATCTTAAAGATCTAGAAAATGCAAGAAAATAAGATTGGAAATACAGGCAAAGAACAGTACGGGAAGAACTCGAGAGACAAAGATGAAGAGTAAACTTACCGAGCTCTGGTAACGAGTGGATGTGGCGCGGATGTCCCAGCGACAAGCGGATGCAGTGCAGTTGCTCTGGTGACTGGTGGCGGCGCGGCGAGCTTTGGAGGAACCCTAACACTAAAAGAGGAGAGAGAATGGCCCGAGGTTGAAGATGAAGTGGTGGTGAAGGGGGAAAGTGAGATTACTTTTCACCGAGGCCCACTATTTATAGCCTGGGGTGAAACCCTAGGTACGGAGCGGTGAAATCGAGGCGATAAGATTCCTTTGACCAAAGGTCAAGGAAACAAGGGAATGTGTCAGAGAATGTCTCCTAGTCGTGGACCATTGGGAATTAAATGTAGAGCACGATCGAGTCATTAAGAGCTTTGAGACAAAAGAAAAGTCGGGTTATAAATGAATCGCCAAAAGGAGTTGGTCTGACAACATAACCCGACCACTTGTTATTCATGATGTTTATTTTGTTTTCAGGAGTTTAACCCGGATAATCCCATCAGCAGCTGCACTCAAGTAATTAGATCAAGATCAAGATTATCAAGTGAAGCAACCAATGAGCTTATTCAAGTCAAACTTGGGGACTACTGTTGGGGGATGATAACCCGGTGTACTCATGACCAAGGAAGAATCACTCGGACGGCCCAAGGCCTAGTCCGGGTTATGCTTACAAGACATGGGCCGGGTTATAGTTGGGCCGATACGCTGAACATGACTCGGCCACAGAAGGAAGGTCCTAGAAGAATTGGAGTCCGAGTGAAGGATGGAACCGGGTGACTTGGAGGCTATGGAAGGTCAAGAAGAACCTAGAGTAGGACTCTGAGCTCGTATGTAACTCGGTCTTTACCTGTACGTCTGGGAGACCCGGCACCTATATAAGCGGGCTCCCAAGACATAGATAGACAAGCAATCCTAGATCGATATCACCGCTATCAAGCGAAACCCTTGTAACCTGTCTCCTAACCTGGCTCTGTTGTCGTAGCCGAGTTATCAAGACCTCGAGATTAATAACAAGCAAAGCAAGAAGTAGGTCTTTATCTACAATAGAGAGGCTGAGCCTGGGTAAACCCTTTTTCCCCAACGAGCATGACAATCTCCTGAAGGACCAGAGCGCCTTGCCCCAACAATCAAGTTACCCTATGGTAACATCTGCCGTGATAACCCCACGACAAAAGCCAAGCTTGAGTTCTCTCCCCAAAAAGAAAGCTAGAAACACCAAATAAGATCCGAATAAGATCAACTCCTCGTACAGAGGAGGGCGGTGGCCTAGGCCACCATGTATGAGCAATTATCAACCCAGAACCACGAAGATGTATCTAGGGTTCAAGGCCGATACTCATCGTTTAAGCACAAATTGTCACCGGAGTGACGAGATGAAGCACGAATTGTCTATGTGCGCATAATAGAAGTAGTGTTGACTCATGAATTAAGCTACACTCCCCCTATGTCCATGCATGCATCTAAACTAGTTACGATGTCTACTATGGGTACTTGTGCAAGGCGGTCAAGCCAAGTTACTCGCACCAATAACATTTAGTTCATTCCTCAACTCTCTAAATCTTGGTTCATCAAGGGCCTTGGTGAAGATGTCCGCGATTTGATCCTTGGTACCTACAAATAAGAGGTCAATGTCGCCCCTCTCCACGTGCTCCCGGATGAAATAATGACGAACTTCAATGTGCTTCGTCTTAGCATGTTGCACGGGGTTGTGGGCGATCTTGATGGCACTCTCATTGTCGCAAAGGAGAGGCACCTTGGTGAAGTTGACACCATAGTACTTCATTGTTTGCACCATCCATAGTAGTTGAGCACAAAAACTTGTGGCGGAGATGTACTCGGACTCGGTGGTGGGGAGAGCAACACAATTTTGCTTCTTGGAAGACCAACACACCAAAGAGTGGGCAAGAAATTGACAACTCCCGGATGTGGACTTCCTATCCTTCTTCTCTCCACATAATCCGCATCCGAGTACCCCATGAGATGAAAGCTTGAACCCTTGGGATACCAAAGACCAAAGTTTGGGGTATGAAGCAAATATCGAAAGATGCGCTTGGTGGCTCTAGGTTGATAGTGCCAGAAACAATGCTTGTACGTCACACGTCAGTTGGGAACCCCAAGAGGAAGGTATGATGAGTGCAGCAGTAAGTTTTCCCTCAGTATGAAACCAAGGTTTAATCGGACCAGTAGGAAAACGAGGTTTGCTTCGAAGGTGTTGGTGGAGGAGTGTAGTGCGGCGCAACACCAGGGATTTCCAGTGCCAACGTGGAACCTGCATAACACAACCAAATTACTTTGCCCCAACTTAACAGTGATGTTGTCAATCTCATCGGCTTGCTGAAAACAAAGGGTTAAACGTATCGAATGGAAAATGATGTTTGTTTGCATAAAACAGTAGAGAACAATGATTGCAGTAGATTGTATTTCAGATGTAAAAGAATGGACCGGGGTCCACAGTTCACTAGTGGTGTCTCTCCAATAAGATAACTAACATGCTGGGTAAACAAATTACAGCTGAGCAATTGACAATTGATAAGTGCATATAACATGCATGTGTGAGCTGTGGTGTCTACTATGAGATTCATTTGGGCATTACGACAAAGTACATAGACCGCTATCCAGCATGCATCTATGCCTAAATAGTCCACTTTCCGGTTAACATCCGTACCCCTTCCAGTATTAAGTTGCAAACAACAGACAATTGCATTAAGTAATGTGCGTAATGTAAACAATACATTCATCCTTGAATAAAGCATTGCTGTTTTACCGCTAGTGGCAACAACACATCTACAACCTTAGAACTTGCTGTCACTATCCCAGGTTAAATAGAGGTTGAACCCAACTATCATGCATAAATACCCCCTCTTGGAGTCACAAGTATTCACGTGGCCAAGGCTTCAACAAGTAACGGAGAGCATGCAAGATCACAAATGACATAGACATGATAATATAATATTCAGCTCCACATTAGCATCAATATAAGTCAGATCCCAGCAAACACAACATGTAGCATTACAATAAGATGATCTTGATCATGATAGGCAGCTCACAAGATCTAAACATGATGGAACAAGTGGAGAAGACAACCATCTAGCTACTGCTATGGACCCATAGTCCAAGGATGAACTACTCACGCATCACTCCGGAGGCGGGCATGGCGATGTAGAGCCCTCCAGTGATGATTCCCCTCTCCGGCAGGGTGTCGGGAAGAGCTTCAGAAACCCCCCGAGTTAGGGTTGACGACGACGGCGGCAGCGAATATGTTCTGGATGAAAGGCTCGGTGTTTTAGGGTTTTCGCGTCTCGGGGAATAAATAGGCGAAGGAGCGATGTCGGCGGACCCCTGAGGGGCCCAAACCACCTGGTGGCGCGGCTGGGCCCACTGCCGCGCCTGGGTGTGGTTTGGCCACCTCGTGGCTCTCCTTCGTCTCTCCTTCGGACTCCGTGTACGTGCTGGAAAAATAGGGACCTGGCCTTTTGTTTCGTGCAATTTCGAGAATATTTCCAGAAGGAACTTTCTGAAACCAAAAACAACAGAAAACAGGGAACTGGCATTGTGGCATCTTGTTAATAGGTTAGTCCCAGAAAATGCATAAAAGTGATACGAAGTGTATATAAAACATGTAGCAAATGGTATAATATGAGCATGGAACAGCAGAAATTATGGATACGTTGGAGACGTATCAGCGCTTAACCGCCATCATGTGGCTCTCCTTAGGAGCCGCTTGATACCTTGCACACTTACCCACACGAAACATAATATCCGGTCTAGATGCACAAAGATAAAGCAAAGAACCAACCATCGAGCGATAGAGTTTTTGATCAACATCGTTACCCTCGGTGTCGGTGTGGAGGTCAACGATGGTAGACATGGGTGTCTTGTATGGCTTGAGCTCCGTCATCTTGAACCTCTTGAGCATGTCTTGGGTATATTTGGCTTGATTGATGAAGGTACCTTCCCTAAATTGCTTCACTTCAAACCCTAGGAAGTACTTCAACTCCCCCATCATGGACATCTCAAACTTGCTTGTCATTAGCTTTGCAAACTCATTATTGAAAGCATTGTTAGTAGAACCAAATATGATTTCGTCTACATAGAGTTGGCATATGAAAAGATTGCCACCCACCTTCTTGGTAAAGACAGTGGGGTCAATAACACCAACTTGGAATCCACGGTCTACTAGAAACTCTCGAAGGTGCTCATAACACGCATGTGGGTCTTGTTTAAGGCCATAGAGCGCCTTGTCAAGCTTGTAAACATGGCCCGAATGGTTGGAATCCTCAAACCCAGGAGGTTGCTTAACATATACAAATTCATTAACAGGACCATTAAGGAAAGCACTTTTAATATCCATTTGTTGTAGTTTAAAGTTATGATGAGATGCGTATGCAAGCAAGATGCGAATAGATTCAAGACGAGCAACAGGGGCATAGGTTTCACCGAAGTCAACACCTTCGACTTGAGAGTAGCCTTGTGCCACCAATCTCGCCTTGTTTCGAATGACGATGCCACCAATCTCGCCTTGTTTCGAATGACGATGCTGCTCGCTTCTTGCTTGTTCTTGAAAATCCACTTGGTGCCGATGACGTTCTTGCACCCATTTGGCCTTGGCACCAACTTCCAAACCTTGTTGCGCTTGAAGTTATTGAGTTCTTCATGCATGGCATCAATCCAATCATGATCTTCAAGTGTTTCATACACCTTCTTGGGCTCGATGAAGGACACAAAGCATGGTGAGTGCTAAAGCTCGCCAATTGACTTTTGTGACGACCTTGCTTTGGATGCCACCAAGAACATTGTCCAATGTGCAATCCAAGAGTTCTAGGTTTCACTCTCTTCGTGAGTCTCTCCTATTCTTGATCTCTTCCGAGGTTTCTTGAGAGATGACTTGATCATTTCCTTCATCATCGGAGTCATGTGCATAATGTTGATCTTGAACTTGATCTTGATGTGGAACACCTGAGCTTGTTCTTGATCATTTGCTTGGGATGCACCTTCTTGAGTTTGGTCTTAAACATCAAGTTGTGGAGAGAACCACTAGGTTGATCTTGTTCTTGACCTTGCTCACTTGATTCAAGGCTCAGAGTTTGTTCTTGGTTACATGGAGGATCTTGAGTAGGTGATGGTATGACTTGAGGAGGAGCTTGTGGAGGATCTTCTTCAATAGGACGAATGTCCCCAATTGCCATCCTTCTTAGAGCAAGCTCCATGGGTATGTCACCTACAACATTAGAATCAACTTGCCCCACTTGGCCGCCGTTATCCTCATCAAACTTCACGTCACTAGATTCTTCAACTTGACCGGTGGTCTTGTTGTAGACTCTATAGCCGTGAGAGTTTGTGGAGTAACCAACAAAGATACCCTCTATTGATCTAGTCTCGAACTTAGATAACCGGTTACCTTTCTTGCGAATGAAGCACTTGCATCCAAAGACGCGAAAATAAGAGAGGTCCGGTTTCTTCCCAAGAAGAATCTCATATGGGGTCTTGTTCAAGAGCTTGCGGAGATATAGCCGGTTTGTTGCATGACACGCGGTGGAGATGGCTTCGGCCCAAAAGTTAAACGGAGAAGCATACTCCGCAATCATGGTCCTAGCCGCATCCATAAGAGTCCGGTTCTTCCTCTCCGCAACACCATTTTGTTGAGGGGTATAAGGAGTGGAATATTGATGAGCAATGCCCTCTTCACTAAGAAATCCCTCCACGGTGTAGTTCTTGAATTCGGACCCATTATCACTTCGGATTGTCTTGATCTTCTCTTGATATTGACGTTGAGCCATGTTGATGAAGTCAATGACTCTTTGTTGGGTCACTCTTCTTCTTGAAGAAATAGACCCATGTGTATCTTGAATAGTCATCAACAATCACCAAGCAATACTTCTTCCCACCAAGACTATCATAGGATAGGACCAAAGAGGTCCAAGTGAATGAGCTCAAGAATCTTGTCGGTGGTGATCTTGGTCTTTGATGGATGTGCTTCTCCATGTTGTTTCCTAGAACACTAGACCTACACACACGATCTTTGGAGAACTTAATATCGGTTAGTCCAAGAATGTGATCACCACTTTGAAGATCATGGAGTGTTCTCATATTGGTGTGGGCTAGTCGGCGATGCCAAAGCCAACCCACATCAACTTTAGCCATTAGACAAGTCGCGGCCGACGTGCTCTCTTTCGAGAAATCAAGCACATACATGCCGTGCTCGACATGTCCAACAAAGACTACTTTAAGAGATCCCTTCACGGTGATGATCACACTCTCGTCATCAAAATAGCACCCATAACCACATTTTGTGAGTTGATAGACGGAGAGTAAGTTGTAACCAAGGGACTCAACAATAAGTACATTCTTGATAGAGACTTCTCTAGCAACAACGACCTTGCCTCGTCCCAATACCTTAAGCTCGCGGTTGTCACCAATTTTGACTCGTGAATATTGAGGTAGAGGAGGTTCAATATCATCCACCAAGTCAATGCGTCCGGTCATGTTGGGATGCGCCACTATCCACCGTCCATCGACCCGCACCGGACGCCACACCCTACAAGAGATCAAGTCTTTGACTTAGGTACCCATTTTTGGATGGGTCCTTTCTTGTTAGTCACAAGGGTCTTTGGAACCCAAATAGCCCAATGATAATCATCACCATATGAAGTACCAACATATTTAGCATAGACATGACCATCTCTAGATTTCAAAAGAACATAAGATGGGTTATATTTGCCGGCAAAGTCATTATGAGTGGAGAGACCCCTTGTGGTCACCACCCACAATGGTGTTGGTCTCCTTCTCTTTAGCCATCTCCCCCTCCTTCACAAAGATGATAGCTTTGGAAGAGGGAGTTGCTTCTTCTTCTTGTTCTTCTTCTTTGACTTGGTAGAGAAACCAAGTCCTTCTTTTCCAACTTGATCCTTTTGGCTACCCAAAAGGTCAATGAGGTTCTTCTCCTTGGACACAAGACAAAATGCCCTTCTCAAGTTGAGATTTCAACTTAGCATTTTCTTCAACAAGGTTAGCATGCTCACAACAAATAATAGATTGATCAATAAGTTCATTTGATGTAGAAGCAATAGCTAATTTTACTTGTTGACCTAGGAATTGATCATGAGACTTTTCAAGTTTGGAAAACGACTCTTTGAGGGTTTTGAGTTCCTCTTCAAGTCTCTTGTTTTCCTCCACAAGTCTAGCATGGTCAATGCCTAGCTCATTCTTCTCATTTTTATAGACTTTGGAAGTAGCAAGAGCATGTTCATGGTCCTTTTTAACTCTAGACATGTCAATAGCATAGATTCCTCTAAGTTAGATAGAGCCTCCTCAAGAGACCCTCTACGAGTTTGCTCTTTTCCAAGAGCGATAGAGAAATCCGCTATCTCATTAGCATAGTCCACTTCCCGAATTGCCATGCCCGAGATGATCTCCTCCTTTTGATCTACAAGAGAGTTAGTTTCCTCAAGTTGCTCCAAAAGAGCATCAACATGAACTTTATCATCTCCCTTAAGATTAGCTAGCCACAAGTCCACCTCATTTGGACTTTGGGGCTCCTTCACAACATTCTCAACACAATCCAATAAGGAAGGAGGTGTAGAGGAGATTGGTTTAGTCGAAGGAGTTACCGAGGTGGCTTTTGCCATGAGACATGTGTAGGGAATGGGCTCATTCTCATTGGGAGATTCAAATAGGGATGACGATGTAGAGGAAGGAGTGGCTACGGCAATGCGCACGGTAGCTCCGACTTCATCTCCATCTTCATCACCGGACATGTATTCTTCCAACACTTTTCTATCTTGAACACACAAGGCATTGGGAACCCTCTTCTTCACATAGTTCTTGTTGATGTTGACCTTGGTGTTGTCTTTCCTCACAAGCTTGCCATTGTGATCCTCTCTATTTTCCCAAGGGCAATCGGCAATATAGTGGTTGAGGTTGCTACAATTATAGCAAGTCTTTGGACACTCCCCTCTTGGTTTGCCGCCAAATTTCTTCTTGTTGGAAGATCTTGATAGACCTTCTCGGGAGCGGCTGCTCCAAAAGGATCTTGTGGCAAGGGCCATGTGATCATAGTAGTCATCCTTGGTGTCTTGCGCATAACTTCTTCACCTTCTTGTTCACACTCATGTTCACAAGTGATGGCCTTGGACTTCAATGCAACATTTTGGAGAGTGTCCCGCAAGGCCTCTTTGCCGAGCATGATGTCACATCCCAAATTTAGAAACAAAGAAAAACTTAGTTTCACAAGAACCAAAATTCAGAACCAACAAAAACTTTTGAAATGTTTCACTGATAAGTGTGTTTTCCTTCCCGTTGCTGTGTTGAACCTTGTGTGACCTGTTGTTTAAGTTGCTGGACTAGTAAATATTAAACCTAAGAACTCAAAGAAGATGAAAATATTATTAACTTTGGTGATCATGTCATGACAAGAAAAATATTCCATGTATCTTGTCCATTCTTATTTTGGCCAACTCCATTTCAATGATACTTGGTTTAGCAACACCCAAAACTAAAACCCATTATTTGAGAAAGTAAAAGTATTCCCAGAACTATGTGTTCCTAAAAATGTGGAGATCTATATGCTATCTCCTATCTATCTTTTAAACTTGATATTTTGCATTTGTATGCGACTCCCATTTTATAAGCTTTGGTTATCATTACATTTTAAAAGAGAACAAAAGTGGGAAATATATTACCCCACATATATTGACTTGCTCAAAACCCTTTTCAAAAATACAAAGGTGGAGTTGAGATAGTTTTAAACATCATCTTGTCATAATTAAGTGTGATCATTTTTATAAGATAGCATTGCTAATTATGTAGATGGTGGTGTGATTAATCCTTGTGATTTGAATTGTGTGGACTTGGTTGTGGTGTTGATCTTGTTGTGTTTGTTTGCTTATTGGACTTGTGATTGTTTGCTTATTGGACTTGTGATTGTATTGATTGTGATTCTTGTTTTATTGTTTGCCTGGGTGAATAAGTACACCCATATACGTGAGTGTTAAGTTGAAAACCCACTGGTCACAAATTTGGAATGTGACTTGAATTTAAAGCAAACTCCTCAAATTATTCAACAAATAGAAATTAAGATCATGAACTAAAAGAAATGATCTTAATAAATTATTTTCCCTACTTAGCTATCTATTTCCTTCAAACAAATATTTTCTCTATGGAAATAAAAACTAGTTGAAGTCAATATATTTGTCAAGGAATTTCCAAGAGTTCAAAAATAATATTTGAACTTGCTTTAAAATTTCTAAAGGATTATAAAAATTATGTTCAAGAAAAAAATGCCTCATTTAAAACCGTATGAAAAAAAGTTGTTCAAAACATTTTATTTTGACTCCCCAATTTTTGTGGAGCTTCTACATGTATATGGGAGGCTACCTGAATTTTCTCAAAGTTTTATAAAATGTTTAGGTACCCCAAATAAATCCCCAAAAACCTACTGGTTTTATAAAGGAAACAAAAGAAAACAGAAAAGGACTTGGTTGTAAATGGAAACAGAAGTTCAGGGGGCTATCTAGAAAATCGTCATCCTCTTCCTGTAGCAGCAGTGGAGCTATGGCGCTAGGTCGCCGTGTCGTCCTCCTGCCGCCGAGCTCGCCCAGGCCCCCTCCTCGCCGTCGCCGTTGTCGCCCGCCCGTAGCTCGCCGCCCGGACCCCCCCTCTCGCTCCCCTCTGCCGCGTCGATGAAGAAGATAAGGAGGCCCCCCCAGCGCTCTGCTCTCCCTCACTGTCCATGCCGCCGTGCACCCCTCCCGTGCATCGCACTGCCCGGGCCCCTCCTCTCCGCTGCCCAGGAGGAGGATAAGATCCCCAAGACGTGCTCCTCTGCTCTGCTCTCCAGCTCTCGCTCCCTCGCTTGCTTCCTCTCCCCCTCTTCTCTTCCCCACGGCACCGAACCCGTCCATGGACGCCGTCACGCATCGCCGGTGATTGAAGCCTCCCCGAGTCAATCCAAGACCACCATCCTCTCCGCCTTGTCCTCTGCTTCATCTGCGTGCAAGGAATCGGACAGGGAAGCAGAGAATCGAGTACATCGTCTTCATCTTCTTCATCCCCGACCGCCGGACTTTGAGCAAGCTCCCCACCATCCCCGACCTACTTCGTCACCGCTGCGAGCACTCACGCGTCGAGGGTGAGCTTGCGATTCTCCTGGACATGCTTGTCGTCTTTAGCTCGCCGTAGATCCTCGTGACCGTCGTAGTCCGTAGCTCACCGCCGCATGGCCTCGTCGCCGGAGCTTTTGCCGGCGACCATTAGGTCCAAAACGCTGCCATTAAGTAGCCCGTACTCGTGCGTATCGAGTGCGAGCGTTGGATGGTCTCCGCACGCCGTAGAACCTCGATCCCGTGCACCTCGTTGCCGGTGGTCACCGCGGCCGCGCGCGTCGTCGCCGTGCACGGACATCACATCAAAACGATGCGCACCCGTATACTATCACCAGCACCGAGCCAGCCCAGTGGCTAGCACACACGCACACGCGCGCGAGGTCGTGAGTTCGATCCCCCGCGGCGCGCTGCCTTTTTCGTTTATTTTCGCACACTGACAGGCGGGCCCCACCGGTCAGCGACCGCGGTGGCCAGCGCAGCCTCACCCAGCCAGTCAGCACCAGCGTGGCGCTCGGGCCCGCATGGCAGTGGCTCTGGCTAGCCACGGACTCGGCACCAAAAGTTTACCACGTTTTTCTGGAAAATGAAATAAGTAGACAAATTAAAATAGAACTTGTAAATTCTATATCTTTTTGAATATTGATCCAAAAATTGCAAATAATATACCAAATTGTTCAGAAAAATAGACTCTACCTGTTGGTATCACTCACACACCCAACTAAAATAATTTAGTTGCTGTTTTGTTAAAATAATGAAAATGGCAGAAAAGAAATACTTTTTGTAAAATCCATAACCTACTTAATATTAGTCCAAATAATGCCAATCCAATTTTGTGAGCTTAGTAATGTGATCACCTAGAGTCCCTAATTTTGGTAGAATTAATTAAGCAATATTAATTGTTGACTTTAAGTTAAAACCCCTCAGCACTAAAACAAGAAAATATGTTTAATAGTTAACCCAATTGAGTTAGGACCAATTTTGTTAGCTCACATTTAGTCATGTTTACTCAGACCTAAAAGGATTAATTTTAGGAACAACAGAAGATATATGGTTGCCAAAACTTGATTATTTAGTTACTATATTCAAACCTTTGTGTAGGGAGTTTGGTCACTCCAATTAACCCAAATCCAATTGCATTGTCTTCTACACAACAGTAGCCTTCTATAGAATTTTAGTTTGTATTTTTAGGACAAACAGAACTCAAGTTGTGCAAGTAAATATGTTCCCCTAATTTCTGCCATATTTGAAACATAAATAAATAATGACAAATACAATTCAATTGAAACCAAATGATGTTGCTTAATGTATGCAGTGGCTATTTATAGCATTTAGGATTGTAATGTTGAGGTGTTTGCTTGAGTAGTATAGTGATTGCTTGTATTTGTCTGTTTATCGATTAGACGAGAACATTGCTGGAGTTATCGAGGAGGGGAAATTTGCTGAACCTGAAGATCAAGACCAAGGTCACTTTGCCGAGCAAGGCAAGCTACTCTCTGAGCTTGCATCTATATACATCTATTTTGGTTCACATGTTTTACTTATAAAGAGCATAAGTGACTTATGTGGTGTTTGCCACTAAAGCTATGATTTTGAAAACCCTTTGTTTTAAAAATACAAGTATATTATTTTGACACCCTATATGGAGATATTAGATGGAAATTATTTTTCAAACTATAGGATGGGAAAAATATTGTTTACTCAAAACTCCTTTGAAAATACTTGTGTGGATATGGAATACCGAGATGTCGGTATAGAAGTGGAGAACTGGAGAATGGAGGTGTTTATGAAAAATGTACATTGTGTCTTTGTACTATGACGACCAGCCAATAATCTGTGCGACCACGTTTACCCCCATATGGGAACGGGGCTTAGTCATATAATTTGCTCTTATTAGTATGGGATACCTCATCGATGGAGATGACTCCGTTATGCGTGAGGGGATGGTTTGTGAGCTCCCCTGACCTGGGTCCTCGCTCAAACTCTATGGAAAGATAAGGAGGAGGATTGAAGACTTCATAAATGTGGTCGCCGGGAAAAACATATGAGTCCTCACACTTGGGGTTACCGACGGGGACCGGACTGAGTGTCGATGGGAATTATCATATGGGTAGGATTCTATACTAGCATGAGCAAAGGAGAGGCTATGGTCGGTGGCTCAACTTCGCATACACCTTGTATGGCGGGACGTGGCTGACACGATGAGTTACCGGATGGATGTGGGTTAAAAGCGTGCTACCTCTGCAGAGGGTAATAAAACTATTCGAATAGCCGAGTCCTCGGATATGGACAGTTGGGAGGCTGTCCTCTGACCATGTGCAAGTTTTGGAAATGTTTAAGATTTAAAAAGGAAAATGGAGATGTTGTATTTGTGCAACTATACCGACGAGTCGGTATGAGGTTGCTGGAAAAGAGGAGGACCCTGAGGGGCTATGATTGAGAAGTACAAAGTTTTGTGTCCTGAAAGTGGGAAATGTTTTATGCAACTATACCAAAGGGTTGGTATAAGGTTGTTGGAAAAATGATTTGACCGGAAATGGTTTTGGCCGGAAAAGGAGGAGTTTTGGAGAAATAAACAAATGGTGATTTTCCGGGAAAATGTTTGTAAAAGAGACTTCTTACCTTCTTCAACAAAGATGGATTTTAGGGAAAAAGTTTTAAAAGAGAATTCTTACAAAGATAGGTTTATGGGAAAAAGTTCTAAAAGCCTTCTTTTGTTTTCAACAAAGATATAGAGATGTCTTCTCAAAATAAAGGGTTTGGTTATAATAAATATGATGCTATTGCATGCTCTTGTCGGGGGTAGTTTTGCGAGTACGCAAATGTACTCACGGCTGTGTCCCTGGATATTCCCATGTCCAGAGTTCAAGAAGAAGTATGCTGAAGACCGAGAGACTGATGACGTCTTTGCGAACTAGGCCGTCTTCCCAGTCAGCTGCCTGTAGCGTTGGCGAATGACTTGGGCTCCACGTTGTTTGGTGATTTCCACTGCAAGTACCTATTGAAGCTTATGGCTTCAATCAAGTAAGTAATTTCCTTCGGTATTTATGGATGTTCTTTGGATACCAGTTTGATTGTGCTCAGCGACAGACTGATCATGGGATCGCTGATGTTGTAGGCACAAGGGTATTTCAGTCGGCTAGTCCGGGGTCCCCACAGACTTGGTATTAGAGCCATCCTGACTGTAATAGAACTTAGTTAGCATGGACGCTAGTTAGGAAAGAAATATTTTGTTAAAAATATATTGTTACCAAAAACATATTTCTATCCAAGGAAGTCCAAAAATAGCTTCCACTCTTTTCACATTCTCAAACATTCCGAGTCTCATCCCTCTATTTTAAGATTTTCTAAGGATTTCCCTACTCCCTCTCACCCGTTCAAAATATTTGACGATGAAAACCCAGTGAGACCAAATTAGCTAGTGCCCAGAAGAAGAAGAAGTTTCCACCTCAAGTACTCGACATTTAACATCAAGGTGATTCATCTGCAAATACTAATATCGTCGATATCAACAAAGCAAGAGACCTTCGAAGACCTCAACTCAACAGAAACAATTCTACTCCATTTGTGACCTTGACAATCTCAAGTATTCCAGCTGAAGACTAAGGCGAAGACTATTTTTGGAAAGAAATATATTACTACCTAAATTATTTGTATCTAGGGAGGCCTAAGTATAACTTCCATTCTTTTCAACTTCTCGAATTATTCTAAACCTTGTCTCTCGTTTAAAGGTTTATCAAAAGTTTCCATCTATTGTCTTACCTCCATTCAAATTTACATACTTGACGATATCCCAAACCAGACCCATAGGATCGATAGGATAAGCTCATTTTACTTGAGCAATCCCCACCTTCCACGGTATTAAAAGTCTGTTGGTGCTAAAAGTGCCTTGATTGATCTTTGCTTGTGTGTTGCATTTACTGTGTGTTTTTTCCTTGTGTGTTTCACAAAACACGCCTTGTCGGGAACCCAAAGTAACCACACTTTTATCTGTTGCTTTAATTTTGATTGTTAGCAAAACCCTTTTTGCCTTGTGGCCATAGATGTACTTTTTGTATCCTTTCAAAAGACCGACTTAGAAAACCCTTCAGAAAATTTTCTCTTAGTGAGAGGAGCAAGGTATGGAATACTCGCTACCCCAAGACTCTGCGACCTTCTGCAAGACTGATAGCGGTCTTCATTCGTCGTTTTGTACAACCACATCAAGCCATCGAGAAAGATGAAGATTCAAGACCCGACGGTAGATGACACTGGTCGTATCCCGTCAGACTAACAAAACAATATGAAAAACTAACATAACTAACATAATTTATCTAACTTTAAATTTCTCATCTAACCAAATTTTGCAAAGGTACTAACTGCTTTTCTAGACCAAGGGAATAAGTGCCATAGGACGAATCAAAACTAGTTGGTACAAAGGAGACTTTAGGATGATATAAGAGTGTTGGACAATAAGATTATTAGTCAAAAGGATCCCTTAAGAATCTAGTTGATGAGATCCAACTTTGGTGGATGAGGTTGGTAATATCAAAAATTTGGGGTTTAGAATAAAAGTGAAAGCTTGGAGTGGATCAATAAATCAATTGGGTTTGGGTAGGTAATATATTTGATTAATACTCTGGGGCTAACCAGTTGTGGTCCCCAACCATTGGTGGTTATCTGGAGCTAGAAGACGTGACCCTTGATTTAAGATTTAGAAATAAAGGTGAAAGTCATTGGATTTTTAGGAAGCACTTGCTGATAAAATGGTGTTTGGATTGGTTAGAAGCAAGTAAATTAAAAAGAATACTCCGGTGTTGGAATGTTTAGGGTGATTCGTAGCGCAAGTGACCTTGGTACTAAATTCTTATAGAATTATAGGAAGTGGTCAAAGATGAGTGGGCAAATTAGTAGATCGTTGTATGCAAGAAATAATTGGTGGAGGATAAGTGAATGTTTATCGGATTCTAGGAATCAATATGACTTGGTCTTGTAGCAAGACATTCTAGGTGATAGAAGTTTTCAGAGCTTGTCACGCTCTGTTTGGATTGTCCTTAGAAAGATCTTTTATCTTTGATTAAGAGATCAAGGGCCAAAAGTGTTGGGGTAGAATCTGAATTTGGTTGAAAGTGGGGCAACTCTTGATGGTATGATACATGATTGTTGGATGCTTTATTTAGCTTTGAAGGTATGGTCGTGGGAAAACAACCACCTGAAGGAGTAAGATAATATGAGATATGCCTATCTGGGGAGAAAAATCAATCAAGAAATAATTGGTGGACCACTACGATTTTTGTGATAGGATATAATGGGAAGATTATGCCTTAAAGGTTTGATGGATACCCGATAGATTGAACTATATTGTGATAAAGAGTTTATGCCCGAGGAAGATGATGGTGGATTAATAACTTTAGCGTGGGCAAAAGACCTTGATTCAATTAACTGTTGATAGTAGTGGCCTTATCAGAATTGTTGGAATGGTATTTTGAATACTTGAGAATTATAGGCCTATGTAAAGTTGGTTGTTTCGGATCTTCGGTATAAAAAGTTGGTGTTCTGAGTATAACACCCAACTCCCTTAAAAACTAACTTAAGCCCCTCAACCAGAAAGTTTTCCCGGAAACCCTAACTATTCGGGGGCACTCTAACCTACTTGTGAAGACCCCTGCGAAACTTCGTGAAGACCCAGAACCAAAGAAGCCATTCCGGACCATCCTTTTCCTGCCGAGCCGAAGGAAGAAAAGCATGAAGAAGATCTACCAGAAGTCACTAAGAAGAATCAAACGACGGAAGCACCTGTTGTTGACGACATCAACCACCAAGCAAGTCCGACGCATTTAGAAGTTTATAACCTCCTTCTTCTAACTAGAAACCGGAAAGAGTCGAGTGCATAGGCTCGACGCATCCTGAAAGCAACGCGTCCTCATTTGTGACCGTCGTAAGGAGAAAATTTCAGGAAGTAATATCTGCACCGACCTCAAGCACCGAGGAATGACACCCAAGACGAAGATTGTCGAGCTACCTCGGAAGAGCAATGCCTTCAAGTCGACTCCAGCTGCAACCTTCAGGTTGGACCTTCAAAACCCCTTTTTAAGGGGGGAAGACCTGCAATAGGTATACAAGAACATGGTAATAATTAGTTCCTTGCGCCTTAGCCTTGTAGTATCTGGAAACAACCAGCAAAGACTATCCATCAGTGTCGATCGTCAAATCAACCCCATCATCAAGGATCTGGACTCAGCACAGAAGATCGTCAACAAAGAAAGCCTCGCAACCTCAATTGTCAAGATCTCACCTGGCGACCTCACTGAAGAAGCAACGACCTCAGAAGTATAGTCAGCCCAAGGACCGTACCCTCGTACTCCCCTATTACCACCGGGCAAATCTCGAGGACGAGATTTATTTTAAGGGGGGAAGAGCTGTCACATCCCAAATTTAGAAACTAAGAAAAACTTAGTTTCACAAGAACCAAAATTCAGAACCAACAAAAACTTTTGAAATGTTTCACTGATAAGTGTGTTTTCCTTCCCGTTGCTGTGTTGAACCTTGTGTGACCTGTTGTTTAAGTTGCTTGACTAGTAAATATTAAGCCTAAGAACTCAACCAAGATGAAAATATTATTAACTTTGGTGATCATGTCATGACAAGAAAAATATTCCATGTATCTTCTCCATTCTTATTTTGGCCAACTCCATTTCAATGATACTTGGTTTAGCAACACCCAAAACTAAAACCCATTATTTGAGAAAGTAAAAGTATTCCCAGAACTATGTGTTCCTAAAAATGTGGAGATCTATATGCTATCTCCTATCTATCTTTTAAACTTGATATTTTGCATTTGTATGCGACTCCCATTTTATAAGCTTTGGTTATCATTACATTTTAAAAGAGAACACAAGTGGGAAATATATTACCCCACATATATTGACTTGCTCAAAACCCTTTTCAAAAATACAAAGGTGGAGTTGAGATAGTTTTAAACATCATCTTGTCATAATTAAGTGTGATCATTTTTATAAGATAGCATTGCTAATTATGTAGATGGTGGTGTGATTAATCCTTGTGGTTTGAATTGTGTGGACTTGGTTGTGGTGTTGATCTTGTTGTGATTGTTTGCTTATTGGACTTGTGATTGTTTGCTTATTGGACTTGTGATTGTATTGATTGTGATTCTTGTTTTATTGTTTGCCTGGGTGAATAAGTACACCCATATACGTGAGTGTTAAGTTGAAAACCCACTGGTCACAAATTTGGAATGTGACTTGAATTTAAAGCAAACTCCTCAAATTATTCAACAAATAGAAATTAAATCATGAACTAAAAGAAATGATCTTAATAAATTATTTTCCGTACTTAGCTATCTATTTCCTCGAACAAATATTTTCTCTATGGAAATAAAAACTAGTTGAAGTCAATATATTTGTCAAGGAATTTCCAAGAGTTCAAAAATAATATTTGAACTTGCTTTAAAATTTCTAAAGGATTATAAAAATTATGTTCAAGAAAAAATGCCTCATTTAAAACCGTATGAACAAAAGTTGTTCAAAACATTTTATTTTGACTCCCCAATTTTTGTGGAGCTTCTACATGTATATGGGAGGCTACCTGAATTTTCTCAAAGTTTTATAAAATGTTTAGGTACCCCAAATAAATCCCCAAAAACCTACTGGTTTTATAAAGGAAACAAAAGAAAACAGAAAATGACTTGGCTGTAAATGGAAACAGAAGTTCAGGGGGCTATCTGGAAAATCATCATCCTCTTCCTGTAGCAGCAGTGGAGCTATGGCGCTAGGTCGCCGTGTCGTCCTCCTGCCGCCGAGCTCGCCCAGGCCCCCCTCCTCGCCGTCGCCGTTGTCGCCCGCCCGTAGCTCGCCGCCCGGACCCCCCTCTCGCTACCCTCTACCGCGTCGATGAAGAAGATAAGGAGGCCCCCCCAGCGCTCTGCTCTCCCTCACTGTCCATGCCGCCGTGCACCCCTCCCGTGCGTCGCACTGCCCGGGCCCCTCCTCTCCGCTGCCCAGGAGGAGGATAAGATCCCCAAGACGCGCTCCTCTGCTCTGCTCTCCAGCTCTCGCTCCCTCGCTTGCTTCCTCTCCCCTCTTCTCTTCCCCACGGCACCGAACCCGTCCATGGACGCCGTCACGCATCGCCGGTGATTGAAGCCTCCCCGAGTCAATCCAAGACCACCATCCTCTTCGCCTTGTCCTCTGCTTCATCTGCGTGCAAGGAATCGGACAGGGAAGCAGAGCATCGAGCACATCGTCTTCATCTTCTTCATCCCCGACCGCCGGACTTTGAGCAAGCTCCCCACCATCCCTGACCTCCTTCGTCACCACTGCGAGCACTCACGCGTCGAGGGTGAGCTTGCGATTCTCCTGGTCATGCTTGTCGTCTTTAGCTCGCCGTAGATCCTCGTGACCGTCGTAGTCCGTAGCTCACCGCCGCATGGCCTCGTCGCCGGAGCTTTTGTCGGCGACCATTAGGTCCAAAACGCTGCCCTTAAATAGCCCGTACTCGTGCGTATCGAGTGCGAGCGTTGGATGGTCTCCGCACGCCGTAGAACCTCGATCCCGTGCACCATGTCGCCGGTGGTCACCGCGGCCGCGCGCGTCGTCGTCGTGCACGGACATCACATAAAAATGATGCACACCCGTATACTATGACCAGCACCGAGCCAGCCCAGTGGCTAGCACACACGCACACGCGCGCGAGGTCGCGAGTTCGATCCCCCGTGGCGCGCAGCCTTTTTCGTTTATTTTCGCACGCTGACAGGCGGGCCCCACTGGTCAGCGACCGCGGTGGCCAGCGTAGCCTCACCCAGCCAGTCAGCGCCAGCGTGGCGCTCGGGCCCGCATGGCAGTGGCTCTGGCTAGCCACGGACTCGGTACCAAAAGTTTACCACGTTTTTCTGGAAAATAAATAAATAGACAAATTAAAATAGAACTTGTAAATTCTATATCTTTTTGAATATTGATCCAAAAATTGCAAATAATATACCAAATTGTTCAGAAAAATAGACTCTACCTGTTGGTATCACTCACACACCCAACTAAAATAATTTAGTTGCTGTTTTGTTAAAATAATGAAAATGGCAGAAAAGAAATACTTTTTGTAAAATCCATAACCTACTTAATATTAGTCCAAATAATGCCAATCCAATTTTGTGAGCTTAGTAATGTGATCACCTAGAGTCCCTGATTTTGGTAGAATTAATTAAGCAATATTAATTGTTGACTTTAAGTTAAACCCCTCAGCACTAAAACAAGAAAATATGTTTAATAGTTAACCCAATTGAGTTAGGACCAATTTTGTTAGCTCACATTTAGTCATGTTTACTCAAACCTAAACGGATTTAATTTTAGGAACAACAGAAGATATATGGTTGAAAATACTTGATTATTTAGTTACTATATTCAAACCTTTGTGTAGGGAGTTTGGTCACTCCAATTAACCCAAATCCAATTGCATTGTCTTCTACACAACAGTAGCCTTCTATAGAATTTTAGTTTGTATTTTTAGGACAAACAAAACTAAAGTTGTGCAAGTAAATATGTTCCCCTAATTTCTGCCATATTTGAAACATAAATAAATAATGACAAATACAATTCAATTGAAACCAAATGATGTTGCTTAATGTATGCAGTGGCTATTTATAGCATTTAGGATTGTAATGTTGAGGTGTTTGCTTGAGTAGTATAGTGATTGCTTGTATTTGTCTGTTTATCGATTAGACGAGAACGTTGCTGGAGTTATCGAGGAGGGGAAATTTGCTGAACCTGAAGATCAAGACCAAGGTCACTTTGCCGAGCAAGGCAAGCTACTCTCTGAGCTTGCATCTATATACATCTATTTTGGTTCACATGTTTTACTTATAAAGAGCATAAGTGACTTATGTGGTGTTTGCCACTAAAGCTATGATTTTGAAAACCCTTTGTTTTAAAAATACAAGTATATTATTTTGACACCCTATATGGAGATATTAGATGGAAATTCTTTTTCAAACTATAGGATGGGAAAAATATTGTTTACTCAAAACTCCTTTGAAAATACTTGTGTGGATATGGAATATCGAGATGTCGGTATGGAAGTGGAGAACTGGAGAACGGAGGTGTTTATGAAAAATGCACATTGTGTCTTTGTACTATGACGACCAGCCAATAATCTGTGCGACCACGTTTACCCCCATATGGAAACGGGGCTTAGTCATATAATTTGCTCTTATTTGTATGGGATACCTCATCGACGGAGATGACCGTTATGGGTGAGGGGATGGTTTGTGAGCTCCCCTGACCTGGGTCCCCGCTCAAACTCTATGGAAAGATAAGGAGGAGGATTGAAGACTTCATAAATGTGGTCGCCGGGAAAAACATATGAGACCTCACACTTGGGGTTGCTGACGGGGACCGGACTGAGTGTCGATGGGAATTATCATATGGGTAGGATCCTATACTAGCATGAGCAAAGGAGAGGCTATGGTCGGTGGCTCAACTTCGCATACACCTTGTATGGCGGGACGTGGCTGACACGATGAGTTACCGGATGGATGTGGGTTAAAAGCGTGCTACCTCTGCAGAGGGTAATAAAACTATTCGAATAGCCGAGTCCTCGGATATGGACAGTTGGGAGGCTGTCCTCTGACCATGTGCAAGTTTTGAAAATGTTTAAGATTTAAAAAGGAAAATGGAGATGTTGTATTTGTGCAACTATACCGACGAGTCGGTATGAGGTTGCTGGAAAAGAGGAGGACCCTGAGGGGCTATGATCGAGAAGTGCAAAGTTTTGTGTCCTGAAAGTGGGAAATGTTTTATGCAACTATACCAAAGGGTTGGTATAAGGTTGTTGGAAAAATGATTTGACCGGAAATGGTTTTGGCCGGAAAAGGAGGAGTTTTGGAGAAATAAACAAATGGTGATTTTCCGGGAAAATGTTTGTAAAAGAGACTTCTTACCTTCTTCAACAAAGATGGATTTTAGGGAAAAAGTTTTAAAAGAGAATTCTTACAAAGATAGGTTTATGGAAAAAAGTTCTAAAAGCCTTCTTTTCTTTTCAACAAAGATATAGAGATGTCTTCTCAAAATAAAGGGTTTGGTTATAATAAAAATGATGCTATTGCATGCTCATGTCGGGGGTAGTTTTGCGAGTACGTAAATGTACTCATGGCTGTGTCCCTGGATATTCCCATGTCCAAAGTTCAAGAAGAAGTATGCTGAAGACCGAGAGATCGATGACGTCTTTGCGAACTAGGCCGTCTTCCCAGTCAGCTGCCTGTAGTGTTGGCGAATGACTTGGGCTCCACGTTGTTTGGTGATTTCCGCTGCAAGTACCTATTGAAGCTTATGGCTTCAATCAAGTAAGTAATTTCCTTCGGTATTTATGGATGTTCTTTTGATACCAGTTTGATTGTGCTCAGCGACAGACTGATCATGGGATCGCTGATGTTGTAGGCACAAGGGTATTTCGGACGGCTAGTCCGGGGTCCCACACATGAGCATGAATAGAACTCTTCACAACCATTCCGACGGAGACAAACTCATTGAGTATGGTGTTGGAGTCAAGTGTTGAGAAATCCGGTGTTGATCGAATGGTTTGAGCCAAGCTTTGATTTGAAGGAGTGATTGCCTTGAGGAATTTGCGCTCGATCCAACTATCTTCAATCTTCTCAAAGCCAAAATCATTCAAGGTGATGGCAAGAGCGGAGAGCCTCCGATAGAGATCTTCGGGTGTCTCATCCTCATTCATCACAAACTCTTCGGCTTCATCTAGAACTGCTTCATACTAGCAAAGTTGAATGCTTGCGCTACCCAAGAACAAGTTGTGGAGATTGTTCCAACATTGCTTGGCCGTCTTGCACATCTGGATATGAGTGGTGTAGGTTGGGCGGCGGCCGTTTGAATCATGCGTATGGCGGTGGCATTGAGTTGGTGATTGGCCTTGTCCGTTGGAGTCATGTTGAGTGGGTCTTGAGGATGAAAGCCTTGCTCTATAATGTCAATCAAGAAGACACAACAACTAGACATGTGTGATACTATATTAAATTGCCAATTAGGAAAGTCTTTTGGGTTAAGCATAGGATGAAAGCCTTGCTCTATAATGTCAATCAAGAAGACAAAACAACTAGACATGTGTGATACCATATTAAATTGCCAATTAGGAAAGTCTTTTGGTCAAGCATAGGTGGTGCGCCCATATTGGCGATGTGTGGCGGGTTGACATATTGGTGGTCTGCGTTATACAATTGTCCTGGTGGAACACTTGCATACACCCCCGGTAACCTTGAGTTTTAGCTAACACCTGGGGCAAGAGGTGTAGTGGCTTGCACATGTGGTGGGGTGGCCTTCGCCGTTCAATCCACATTGACAAGATCCGTAGACGGAGAAGATTCTGGCTTCGTTCCACTATCCGTTGCCGCGGGGGTTGTATCAATCTTAGGTGTCGGTTCCCCTAGGAACTCCTTGAGCATCTCACGCATCGATTCCTTCCTACTTAGGTTGAGGTT
Organism: Poa pratensis; assembly: GCA_947311845.1. Taxonomy (NCBI): domain Eukaryota; kingdom Viridiplantae; phylum Streptophyta; class Magnoliopsida; order Poales; family Poaceae; genus Poa; species Poa pratensis. The sequence goes on along the minus strand of CAMZMU010000027.1, from coordinate 56,884,084 downwards.
AGTGGTGAGCTCGGTGTGAGATTTGCCATCTCATCTTTGATCTCACCAATTACCGCACCAAAGTGTTCATTAGTAACCGATGCGAGAGGATCAATAGGGTCGTCGGACATATTCTCTTAGGCGGTGAAGCCTTAGATAAGAGCCGAGACTCTGATACCAATTGAAAGATCAATATGTCGACTAGAGGGGGGTGATTAGGCGACTACCAAATTTTAATTCTTTTTCGATTAATTAAGGCTTGAGCAAGTATAACAAAGGTTGACTAGATGTGCACTAGATGATAGCAACCTATGTGATACAAACAAGGTAAATAGCGTAGCGGAAGAAACAAGTAAAGGATAGAAATAACCGCAAAGTGGAGACACGGAGATGTTTCCCGTAGTTCCTTCCCAAGGGAAGTACGTCTACATTGGAGGAGTGTGTAGCCACCTAGGCGCTCCAATAGCACGGATGTGCTCACTCTATTCTCCGTGAGCTTTACCCGTGGGGGTTTGGCTCTTCCACTATGAGGTCACCTTGAAGGCGTTGACCAAGCCGGTACACAAAGGTCGGGGAACTCCACAATGAGTTGGAGCCTCCCAACAATGCCTCGGACTCCCTCCGAGACTCACAAAGACACTTAGGGTTACAAGCAACCCAAGATGTAGAATCCACATGTGAAGTGTGGGGGAAAAGGAAATTCCTTCGGTGGAGATGTAGATCTAGACCTCCTCCTTCACTCCTCAAAGAATCAAGACGATTGGGTGGTTGGAGTGGGAGATCTAGTAGATTGAATCTTTCATTAATGGAGGAGAGAGATGGCTTGAAGCTTAGCATTCAATGAGGAAGAAGACCTCCTATTCATAGTCTCCTCCAATAAGTGACCGTTGCACTGGCCGAGATTCCCGCAGCGGTACTACCACTGGAGGCAGCGGTACTAGCGCTCCTTCTTCGTCTTCTGTCCACGAACACTTCGAACTCCTGTCTTCGTAGTGTTACCACCGCTGGAGGCAGCGGTACCACCGCTGCGTGGCGGTACTACCACCCGGTACTGCTACTGCCACCGCTGGACGAAACAGAACGAGGAAAACGGCGGTAGCTGGGGCCTTGGCAGCTTTGGTCTTCGAAAGAAAAGCACGTAGCGGTACTACCACTGTGGACGGCGGTACCACCGCTGGGAGCGGTACTACTGCCCGGTACCGCTAGAGCTGCCGCTTGATGAAACAGAACGCCGAAAACGGCGGTACCTCCAGCAGTAGCGGTCGTAGAGCGTAGCGGTACTACGCCACTCCCGGCAGTACTACGCTGCTTGGAGCAGAAAATGCTTTCATCGTTTCACACACTTTGTTCAACGAACCTTTTCATAATAAAACCTGGGAAGCTCAAATAAATGATTAGATGTATAATTGTGTTATTACTAACATCAAAACATCATAAGGGAAGATGCACTTTCAACTGGCAGCCATCAAGTTCATCTGGGGAATCGTGTGCCGCTTCGGGGTACCCAACCGCATCATCACCGACCTAGGTTCCGAATTCACTAGTGGGCTATTCCAGGCCTACTGCGACCACCTCGGGACCAAGATATGCTTCGCCTCCATCGCCCACCCCCGGAGCAATGGGCAAGCGGGAGCGGGCTAATGCCGAGGTTCTTAAGGGGCTCAAGACCCGAACCTTCCAGCGGTTCGAGAGTTGCGGGCGAGCATGGATTGAGAAGGTCCCCTCTTGTTGTGGTCTCTACAGACCACCCGAGTCGGGCCACGGGAGAAACACCGTTCTTCCTCGTCTACAGGGCAGAGGCGGTGCTACCCACGGAGCTTAAATACGGATCCCCTCGTGTCCTCGCCTTCCAGGAGGAAGGGCACAGGGAGGAAAGTGTTGACGACATCAATATCCTCGAAGAGATCCGGTGCTGGGCGGCAGTACGCGCAGCGCGCTACCAGCAGGGACTTCGTCGCTATCATAGCCGGCGAGTTTGCCCTCGGGAGCTCATGGTAGGAGATCTTGTCCTTCGCCGACGACAAAGCTCGAGGGAATGCACAAGCTCTCCCCGCCGTGGGATGGGCCCTTTCGAGTAGTACACGTTGTCCGGCCGGGCGTGGTCCGGCTGGAAACAGAGGAGGGAAGAAGGGAGCCAAATTCATGGAATAACGCGCATCTCCGGGAATTCCACCTCTAAACAGCCTACTCTTAAGGGCGTAAATTATCGGCAAGGTCGGACTACGCCGTGCCAAACTGCGATCCCAGGGGTGTCTCGATATGCCACGGTGTGTACCGAGACGGGACCGGTCATAATCCGCTGAGTTCGGGGGACACCCCCTCCCCCCCCCCCTTCTAAAAAAAGAAAAAAAAAGAGATACAAGGTGGGTGGAATGGAGAGTGGAAGGGACGGTTCCGCCATGGCGGAGCCCGCAATCCATCAATACCTATCTTACATCCTACGAGCTCCTCTCAGGAGAAGAAATGAAGCAAATCCCGCCTTATGGCCACTCAGGAATTTCATGCTCCTCTAAGTCTGAGTCCCAGGCGGGATTATCACTGTTGTCGCTCTCCGAGCAACAGGCGGCGCAGCAGTATGACTGGTCGAAGAACTTCATGAAGAACGTCCCCGAGCCATCGAACCTGAACTGGGTGACGTACCCGGGCTACACGCCATAAGCCCGCAGGAAGGAGCGCCAGCCCTTAACAAGGAACAAGCTCCCGTCGACGTCGAACTACCTCCAGGCATGAGGGACCACTGGGGCAGCCCTCCATTCGGAACCACCTCACAGGCGACCCGGACTCCGCGACGGACTTGGAGAAGGCCATGGGAAGCTGGAAACGCCTTCTCAGCTTCCCGTGAAGAGGGTGCATGAACTCAAAGGACAACTCCGAAGGTCCATGAGGCAAAGAAGATGCACGAAGCACCATCTCACGCTCCGGCAAACCACCTAGGCCGCTCCGCCCCCTACGGCGACGGTCTCGACCACGGCCGCAGGGGGTAGGATCAACCAGAGGCGCTGCCCCGAAGCTGCCGCCTCTGCGCCCGCTGCGATCCCACCAGTCATTGTCACTCAGGAGAAGGAGGAATAGAGGAGGCGACTAGGAAGATAAGAAGGGAGGAGAGGTGGTGGCGACTCAAACCGCCCCTCTCCCACGGTTCTTATAGACGCGGAACACTGAGAAGACAAGGCGCGCGGGCGGTCCCATTCCACCCCGCATTGAAGACCCCCACCTCCCTTGAAAGAGGTGGGACCAAGACGTGAAGATATGTGACGCTGCCCCCCTGGAAACCGAGGCATCCTCGACCGGGTGCAGGCCAGCTCATGTCGCGGCACTCACATTGCCCTCCCGACGTGGGCGCGCTCCACGGGGATGTACCCGGACAAGTGCCGGGACCGCCCGGGCACGTCCCGGGGGCTACTGTCGGCGTACGGAACAAGAGGGAACCCCATCATACGCCGGTCGCGCGCCCCCGGGCGGGCTCATACCGCTCCCCCGCAAGGAAGGCCCGCGCTCCGGGGAGGCCCCGCGTGAAAACACGGGACCTGCCTCGAGCTCACGGGAGGGACCAGCCCGAAGACCACCCGCCTGGAGACCCGAGGCCTACACGTGGCGGAAGATTCCGCGCTACTCACATAGGGGAGGGTGGCTTCGTGAAGAAGGAAACGCAGCAGGCGACAGAGACAAGACGCTCAGGCCCCATGCCCGCTGAAGAGTCGTCCCATCAGAACAGGCGTCAGACCCTGCCCACGCCTGCGCCCAGGACAGGACTTAACTTCCGTCAGGTCAGACCCGGTGGAGGCCGCGGCATGGAAGGCAGCGGGACACGGACATCGCCATGGCGACGACGGGGGGCCGCCACTTGGAGGAACACCACGGCGCCCGGCTTGCGGAGAGAGGAAGCTTCTGGAGTGGTCGCGTGTGGAGTTCCCTTAACTATATAATAGGAGACCAAGGCCATGGAGAGAGGACTTCCTACCAGACACATAGCTCGGGGGCTAGCTGACTTCCTCGGAGACCTTCCCGGGGAGAAGCTTGGATAGGCCCGGAGCATAGAAGGGAGCATTGTAAGACACACCCTATACGACTTCACCGATGATCAATCAAGCCAGACAAGCAGGACGTAGGGCATTACGCGGCGACGCGGCCTGAACTGGGTAAAATCTCGTGTGTTCGTGCTGGTTCTCCGAGAACTGACGTCCGAGCACCTCACGCCCTCCTACGAACAACCAGGAGGTGTTCGCACCTCCGGTGTCCGAGTTCCGTAACTCGATAGAGCCAACAAGAGAGAAACATAACGGAATAATATATCTACATGCACTTCCGTAACATCCCAAAAATATTAATCAGTATTATTATTCCAAAAATGAGAGCCAACAAAAACTTTTGCTTAATTATATGTGTTGATCTTATATTGTTGCTTGTGTGGTTTATTTCTAGCTAGTTATGTGTTGCTTGCTCTAAAGAAAAACATGAAGAAAAGAGGAGGAATAAAATGAAAATGGAAACAAGAAAATAATGTGACAAGTGTCACATGAAATTCTCCAAGTGAGAAGTTGTTTTCCTTTACAATAAAATTCAGTGGAGTGGTAATGTAAACACTCCCCTTTTTATCCTTACTACTTTTCTCTCTCAACTCATATTTTGAACTAGTTTTAAAATTCAAAAGTAAATCAAATAGGAATAAAACAAAATTCCATAATTAAAACCCTATGAACAAAAATGATTCAAAACATTTTATTTTGAAATGCCAAATTTTGTGGAGCTACTACATGCTATGTGGAAGCCTCACAAATATTTGTGAATTTTTCTAAATTCTTTAAGTGCCTCAAATAAAATCCAGAAACTGCTGCTGGAATTGAAAAGAAGAAAACAAACAGAAAAGGACCTAGTTGTAAAGGGAAAAGAAAGTCCAGGGGGCGTTCTGCGAAAGTGTCGTCGTCTCCTACCCCTAGCTCCCCGTCACCATCGCCGTGTCGCCATGGCCGTCGTCGCCGCTCCCAGGCCCCCCAGGCCCCCCCTTGCCCGTAGCCGTCCACGCTCCGTGCCTCTGCAACCGCCGCAGTCGCCCGAGCACCTCCCTTGACCCGATGCCACCCTGTCCCATGTATCTCCGCCGTGGTTAAACGGACAGCGACCGGACAAATTGGCCCAGCTCGCTGCTCCCCGACATGCACGGCTCGGCCAGTGCCTTCTAGAACGTGCCCGGACCCCGCTCGACCTCACAGCGCCACGCCTCGTGCACCACTGCCTCGAATCCGAGCCGAGAGATCGCTGGTGCGCCATGGACACGGCCGTGCGCCCCGTCCACGATACGCCGGCTCCCGCGCTATAAAACCCACCCCGCACCCTCTGGAAGCGGCACACCATCCCACTCCCTCGCTCCCCTCTCCAATTTCACCGTGAGCCGCCAGGAGGGCGTGCCCTGCCGAAGCTCTGCCGCCGTCGAGGAACGCCGTAGGGAGCTCGCCGGAGTTGCTGTCGTGCCCGTGCGAAGTTCAGAAGCTTGCCGTGGACGCTGTGCTCCGTCCCAGCAAGCAGGACTCGGCCAGAAGCTCTCCCCACGCCGCCGCGTCGATTCGCGTCGTCGCCAAGCCTTCCCGAGCCCTCTAGACGAGAACGTTGTCGGATATATCGAGGAAGGAGAGTTTCCTGAAATTGAAGAACAAGAGCAAGATCACTTTGCCAAGAAGGCAAGCTATTCTCTGAGCTTGCACTACAAACATGTACATCTACTTTCATAACATGTTTTACTCTCAAGGCAAGATTTATAAAACCCATTTCAAAAGTATATGGAAATTATTTTGCCACCTATGTAGAAATATAAGATAGTTATATCAAATTATAGGATGGGAAAAACAAATATGGTTTATTCAAAACTCCTTTACAATTACTTGTGAGTTTATGAAATGCGAGATGTCGGTGTTGGAATGGAGAAGTGGAAAAATGGTGATGTTTATGAAAAATGCAGAGTGTCTAGTACTATGACGACCAATCTTACCCTGTGCGACCACATTTACCATATATGGGAAAAGGCTTAGTCATATAGTTTGCTCTTATTAGTATGGGATACCTCATCAATGGAGATGACTCCGTTATGCATGAGGGGATGGTCCGAGGACTACCCCCTGACCCGGGTCCTCACACAAGTTGGTGGTGAGGATAGAAGGTTCCACCATAAACCGCCGGACAAAACTATGAGTCTTCACACTTAGGGTTTCTGACGGGAAACCGGACTGGGTGTTGATGGAAAGTGTCATATGGGAAGGATCCTATACTAGCATGAGCAAATAAGAGGCTAGGGCTGGCGGCTTACTTCGCATACACCTGGTATGGCGAGACGTGGCAGACACGATGACTTGCGGATGGATGTGGGCTAAAAGCGTGCTACCTCTGCAGAGAGTTAAAACTATTCGAATAGCCGAGTCCTCGGATATGGACAATTGGGAGACTGTCCTAAGACCTTGTGCAAGTTTTTTTTTAAAGACTTTGAGTTTTAAAAGAAAAAAAATGAAGTGGAGAATGTTTCCTACACCTATACCAACGGATCGGTATGAGGTGGTTGGATTAAAGTGGACCATGACGGGCTATGGTCGGAAAAAGGAGAAGTTCTGGAGAAACAGATAAAAAGGATGACTTATTTAAAGATAGTTATAAAACTCTTCTTACCTTTTTCAATAAAGATATAGAGATGTTTAAATAAATAAAGTGGTCCTTTAAGTCAAAACTAGTGCATACTCATGTTGGGGTAGTTTGCGAGTACATTCAAATGTACTCATATTGGTTTCGTCCCTGGCTATTGTCCTAGCCAGACTACGAGGAGGAACACTACGCCGAGCAGGAGTATGGCGACTTCTACGCCAACTAAGGATCTCCACAAGTCAGCTGCCTGTCGGGTTGTCATCGTTAGAATATGATGTCTACTACGCCGTAGCTTCGCTGATATATATTGGTTTAGCCCATGAAGGCACCTATGTAAGACTTGGTCTAAATGACAATTTATGTAAGACTTTTTATTCGGTATTGTATTTATCAAAACAAAATAAGATAAAAATCATAACAGGAGCGGTGCATTTTTAGCTTCTCGGGAGCACATTTGTCGCTTCGGCCACCGTAGCCCTGGATGTAAGTTGCTTGACCTCCAGTACATCTCTTTCTATACCCCTGTCTCGCCTCGGTATTGCCCTGCGTTGGATGGCACGCTTTTGTTGTGAGTCCGACGCCGCGGCGAAGCAGGCGGCCTACCGCCCTCCGACGTCGTACCCATGCAGGCTGACACCAATCTCGGCCGTCATGACTGAACTACTGCAAATATAAAATATGGTGAAACCTTCTTTGCAAATTTCAATCACAAAGAATACGTCTAGATTTTTTTTGAAGGGAGTTCGTGCACACAAGATCAGAAGACCAAAACGCACCCACACGAACAGAGGCAAGAAACACCCCCACACACGCCGAAATCGGCACCACCAAACTGCAAACCTCCGACGAACACCAGCAGCACGCCGCCGGGAAGGACGGAAGCAAGCTCACCTCGCGCCAGAGCCACCGGCCCGAACAACCTTGTTGAGACGATGCAGAATCCAACTGACGCAGGCGCCAGCATCTTGCCGTTGAACGGACATCAGCTCCGAGCCGCCAGCTCGCCCTCGCCGTCTCACGCCGGAGACGAACACGAAGACGCCATCCATCTTCCACAGCACCCACCGAGATCGCCGGCGAAGAAGAGCTTCCCGCCAGCTCGCCCTCGCCATCTAGATTTATTACCACGCAGAAGCAATTCAGCATATTTAGCCATGTATATAGCAGTCGCCTTGAGCGTATTAACATCCTCCAAAGTGTGATGACCAGTGACAGAAAACTACACACAACAAGTATACACGATAGCTCCTTTCCCGAAAGAAAAAAAAATGAGATAACATAGAAATCATTCAAATCAGCATCAGCAGTCCTAAAACACTATAACTAATACTGAACCAATAGCAGAAGGATTTTCGAGTTACAATAGCGAGAAACAATATAGTCTACACTGAAAAAAATAGACCATGCAATTATTCATACCACAAGACAATATTAGTCCTCTAAATTGACACACATAATTTTTTCCACTTCCACCACACTTTCACTATCCTCTGTCACTGGACAATATATTTTCTGGAGATGCATATTTTGCAAGACTATATGAGATACACCGGGACCACGCAGCTGTGCGCCGTTTGTGAGGCATGGTGCTCACGCAGGAGGAGCGCGTGGAGTGGTGGATGTACCTGACTCGATCTAATTGTTCAGGATGCTGGCCAAGCAATCGGCTCCGGGCAGTGTGTCCGGCCAGAGTGCAAGGACTTGCGCTCCCAGGCGGTGAAGCTCGCGGAGGTGCTGCGGCAGTCGGCACTCGCCAAAGCCGATGTACCCGCCGGCGGCGCGTGCGCACCGATATCCAGGGAGGCTGCACGTCCCTACTTCCCGGCGGCGCCAGCACTGCGGCCAAACCACCACAGCTCCCCAAATTGATCTGACACAGCCCTCGCCCCTCGGTAGACCTGGGACCTCATTAAAGAAGAAGAATAGTCGGGGTCCTGGCTGGCGGCAGGGAATTTTCCGGGCAGCAACGCAGCTCCAATCGAGGAGGTAATGCCGAGGTAAGGAGGCAGGGAGGTGCGGAGTGGAGAGTGTCGCCTGCGCTCGCTAAAGGAACGGTGGCGGGCCTGGAGGACGGACCGAGTCGGATGTGGCGGCTGATCTGGAGGCCGGCCGGAGTCTAGGGGGCGGCGGGTCTTGAGGCCGGCCAGCGGCTAGGTCGCCTGATTCGTTCGTGAGATAGAAGTAGCATTCTCGCTCGGGAGAAAAGAGAAGCAGCGAACTATTTTTTTTCTTTTAGGCGGTGGCATCCCTCGTAATTTAGACACGTACCGGTTCGCTTCTGAATGTGTTGAGCAGCTCAACACCAGGGGAACAATCTAGATCGTCGATCGGATATCGAACGACACAAATTTAATGTATCCGGTCAAGTTTGCTCTTTTAATAGTACTATAGAAGAAAAGAGTGAAGTATTTTTTTGAAAACTGCTTATCTCCAATCCTCTTACTTATGCAAAATTTTACTCTCATTAAATATTACATTTTCCTATATCCTAAAATTTTGCACACCTCTCATTAAGCTTAAAATTTGACTCACTTGTTGCCCTACTATATTAAAATTTTGATACACTTGTCACCTAACTAACTTAAAATTTTGTTAAAAATTGTAGATGGCACTCCATTGGACGAGTTCGTTCAGCTGAGAAGGACAGCAAGCTGACGTTTGAGAGGGACTTGTTCGAGTTGACCAAGCTGTTAGGTCGCCCCGCTCCAGAGTTTGAGGGAGCTCAGATTGATGTTCACGGTGTCGGAAGGCTGAGCTGGCTCATCAGTCGTCAGTTCGCAGGAACATCAAGTCTCCCAGTTCCAGGACACTCATCTTCACCACCAAGGAGGCCACCTGGGTTGACGGTCTCTGTACTGCTACACAGAGGATGCTAGCCCGACTTTGTGAGGAGCACAAGGCGGAGTTAGTAGACTCCCGTTTCCGGTTCTACGGGAGGCGCAACTGCGATGGACACCCTACTCCTTCACCTTACCACCCGATGTTTGGGAGCTACATCATGGACATGGAGATCTTACTTCAGTGCACTCAGGATGATCTGTTGCGCACTAGGATTCAGCTCACTTTGACCGCGAGTCGCTCGTTGAGCTTCGCGAGAACGAGATGAAGCTGATGGTGGAGAAGGTTGCTCTTCTCAGGAAGAGGGCCCAGCTGAGGAAGACTATCGTGAAGCTCCGCACGAAGGTGGCAGAGCAGGACGGGCTGATTGAGGATCTAGAGCACCATACTGACGAGATGGAGGAGGAGGGCGAGGATCTCCGCAAGGAGAACAACGCTTTCCTCAGTGACGATGATGACTTCGTGGAGGAGATGGACTGTGAGGAGGAGGATGATGAGGAGGAGTTAGTTGACGAGGAGGAGGAGCCACTCGAGCAGTTCTCGAGGACGAGGAGGAGGATCCCGAGGAGCCAGCCTACCAGTCAGATGCTGACGTGTTAGAGCTGGAGGTTCCACCTCAGTAGGCGAGTGACTTGATCACTACCGCAGGATTAGGTTGACCCCTATCTAGTCGAGTCGAAGTAGTGGTTCTTTTGGAAACCAGATGTTATGTATCTAGATGTAGATGTTGTAAGCTTGATGTTGTAAGCTTGTTGTTGATGTGAACTCTTGATGTGATGTTGTAATATATAAGTATGTTTGTCTTGTTTAAATCTGTGTGAAATATTTTCATATAACCTTAAATTAATCAACCACTTGAGATCGTCTTTTCCCTTAGTCGAACTTTTCTTGCCTTGCCTCTTATACCCGGTGTGCTTCAGGATGCCGCCCCGTCGCAGCAATGCGGAAGGATCAGGATCAGCACCACCACCACCGGACCCAACCCCCCCCAACTTCTCGCACTTATCATGGAGGACGTGAAAATGCCCGGCAAGAGCGCCAAGCTCATCTCGCTGCCCTACAACAACTCGCAGCCGCTTATAACAACAACAACAACAACAACAACAATGGTGGTAATGGCAATGGCGATGGAAACCAGCGATCCACCTTAGGCGATTTCAGAAGACCAACCCACCCACCTACTCCAAGGGACTTCACCCACTAGAAGCCGATGATTGGCTTCGCACCATCGACAATAATCTTGAAGTTGCTGCTGTGGGAGAAAATGAGAAAGTGTTGTATGCAACCCACTATCTCGCTGGACCTGCAAGAGCTTGGTGGGAAACTACCAAGCTCTCCAGCAGCTGGTCATGTCATCAACTGGGCTGAGTTCCAGGAGAAGTTCCGCAAGAAGCATATTCCACGGACTTATTGAGAGGAAGAAGGATGAGTTCCGCAAGCTGAGGCAGGGAAGTAGAGATGTGGTCGGTTATCTGATGAGTTTACCGACTTATCTCGGTATGCTCCTGATGACACCGACAAGAAGAGAAGAAGATGGAGCGTTTCATGAGTGGACTTCATGATGAACTGCAGTGTGCTGGTTATCCATGACTTCCGTGATCTGGAGTCACTTGTGGACAAAGCCATCCAGCTGGAGACCAAGCGCAAGTCTATGTATGAAGGTCGCAAGAGGAGGATGAATGCTCAGGAAGGTTCGAGCAGCCAGAAACCTCGTATCTTTCAGCAGAACACCAGGCCTGCCTATCGTCCACCCCAAGCTCCACGCCCCAATTACCCTAACCGCCCAAACAACTTCAACCGCCCCAATGACAATAACCGTCCCGGAGGAAACTTCAACAACTTCACCCGCAATCCCAATGTGATCTGCTTTGAATGCGGCAACAAGGGTCACTACTCCAAAGAATGTCCCAATCCCAAGAGGAATGTCCAGCGCCCCAATGCGCCGGCACAGAACAATGGTCAAGGCCGCAATGGAAATGGCAAGAATGCCGCACCCGCGGAAATGCTGCTGTTGCCAAGGGTCGTCTGCACCACATCAATGCTGAAGAAGCTCAGGATGCTCCGGATGTTGTGCTGGGTACGTTCCTTGTCAACTCAGTACCTGCAACTGTTCTGTTTGATTCTGGTGCTACCCATTCATTTGTTACCCAAGAATTTGTTGCTAAGGGAGGTTTAGTCGAGAGCCTCTTACCCAAACCCATGGTCATCCAAATCCCAGAATCCACCGTAGAGACCAAGATGTTTTGCTCCGATGTACCCCTTGAGATCAAAGGAGAAAAGTTTCCAGTTAACTTAATTGTTCTGGGAACCCAAGGCATCGATGTTATACTCGGTATGAATTGGTTAGCCAAGTACCATGGTCGAATTGACTGTGCAGAAGAGCTGTATCCATCACCACCGACAAAGAAGTAGAAGTGGAGTATGTGTCTGAAACTAGTCAATCTCACCCAGGCTGCCATGAGAGCATAGCTCGACCTGCCCTAGATGAGATCCGTGTTGTTCACCTGTTCAAGGATGTTTTCCCAGAAGAATTGCCTGGTATGCCGCCAGACCGGGAAATTGAGTTCATAATTGAGCTTATCCCAGGAACCCCCTATATCCCAAAGACCTTATCGGATGAATCCGGAAGAACTGGTTGAGTTGAAGAAGCATTGGCAGATATGCTCAGCAAAGGACTTGTTCGCCCAAGCGCTTCACCTTGGGGATCACCCATTATTTTTGTGGACAAGAGAGACGGTACCACACGCCTGTGTGTGGATTATCGCAAGCTGAATGACGTGACCATTAAAAATAAGTACCCTCTTCCCAAGATCGAGGATCTGTTCGATCAAATGAACGGAGCCCGAGTCTTTTCCAAGATCGATCTTCGGACAGGATACCATCAGTTGAAGATCCGAGAGACAGACATTCCCAAGACCGCCTTCACCACTCGTTACGGTTTGTTTGAATACACCGTGATGTCTTTTGGTCTGACCAATGCCCCAGCCTATTTCATGAATCTCATGAACAAGATTTTCATGGAGTACCTCGACAAGTTCGTGGTAGTTTTCCTTGATGACATCCTTATTTATTCCAAGACCGAAGAAGAGCATGCTGAACACCTGCGTCTAGTTTTGGAGACTCCGAGAGCACCAGCTGTATGCCAAGCTTAGCAAGTGTGAGTTTTGGCTCAGTGAAGTGGCATTTCTCGGACATGTTGTATCTGCCGGAGGAATTTCTGTTGACCCGAGAAGATCAAGCCATTTTGACTGGTTATCCCCAACCAATGTTTTGAAATCCGAAGCTTTCTCGGACTTGCCGGTTATTACCGCAAGTTCGTTGAAGGATTTTCCAGTATAGCCAAACCTATGACCCAACTGTTGAAGAAGGACAAGAAATTTGAATGGACTCAGAAGTGTGAGGATAGTTTCCAAGAACTGAAGAAGAGACTAACCTCAGCCCCAATCCTGATCATGCCAGACGTCACCCAGAGTTTCGACGTGTATTGCGATGCATCACGCCTCGGACTTGGTTGCGTTCTGATGCAAGAAGGCAAAGTTGTGTCGTACTGTCCCGGCAGTTGCGACCGCATGAAGAGAATTACCCAACCCATGACTTGGAGTTAGCTGCTGTTGTTCTTGCTCAAAAGTGGCGTCCCTATCTTGCGGGACATCGCTGCGAGGTCTATACAGATCACAAAAGCTTGAAGTATATTTTCACCCAGAAAGATCTGAACCTGCGACAGAGGAGATGGATGGAATTAATCAAGGATTATGATATTGGAATCCATTATCACCCGGAAAGGCTAATGTAGTTGCCGATGCCCTTAGTCGCAAACCTTGCACCCTGAATGCCCTGATCCAAGCCGAACAGCCAGCCTTGTTCAAAGAGTTCCAAGATTTTGGACTAGAGCTTGTTAGCCATGGTTATCTCGCCAATTTAGAGTTAACCCCAACCCTGATGGATCAAATCAAAGAAGCCCAAAAGGTCATGAAAGCATAGAGGGAATTAGGAAGAAGATTTCCCTCGGCAAAGCACCCGGTTTTACCGAAGATGCTGAAGGAGTGCTGAAATTCAATGACCGTATCTGTGTGCCCAATGTCACGGAACTTAAGGAGTTAATCCTGAAGGAGGCCCATGAGACCCCTTATTCAATCCACCCCGGCGGAACCAAAATGTACCAAGACCTTCGAGAAAGATTTTGGTGGCATGGAATGAAGCGAGAGATTGGTTCTTCGTAGCCAAGTGTGACATCTGCCAGCGAGTTAAGGCTGAACATCAGCGACCCGCTGGATTGCTTCAACCTTTGAAAATTCCCGAGTGGAAGTGGGATGAGATTGGAATGGATTTTATTACCGGACTTCCAAGATCCAACCGAGGCCATGATTCAATCTGGGTCATCGTTGATCGACTGACCAAGGTTGCCCACTTTGTTCCTGTCAAGACCACTCATACCGGAGCTCAGTTAGCAGACCTGTATATTTCCAGAATAGTGAGCCTGCATGGTGTGCCTAAGAAGATTGTATCTGATAGAGGCACGCAATTCACCTCAAGATTCTGGAAATCCCTTCATGAAGCCCTCGGAACCAAGTTAGCATTTAGCACAGCTTATCATCCCCAGACCGATGGCCAAACTGAGCGAGTGAACCAGATATTGGAGGACATGCTTCGCGCATGTGTTCTATCCTATGGTTCCAAGTGGGAAGATTGTCTTCCGTTTGCAGAGTTCTCGTACAACAACAGTTATCAGTCTAGTCTGCAAATGGCCCCTTTTGAAGCCCTTTACGGCAAGAAGTGTCGTACACCCCTGAATTGGTCCGATACCGGAGAGAGCAAATTGTTCGGACCAGATACCCTCCGTGAAGCTGAAGAGCAAGTTCAGCTTATTCGTGAACGCCTCAAAACTGCCCAATCCCGTCAGAAGAGTTACGCTGACACCAAGCGCCGTGATCTCACTTTCAGTGTCGGAGATTATGTTTATCTCCGAGTGACACCCCTCAAGGAATGCAGCGTTTCCATGTCAAAGGAAAATTAGCGCCAAGGTATATTGGACCCTTCAAGGTCATTGCTCGTCGAGGAGAAGTATCCTATCAGCTGGAGTTACCCCAGGAGTTAGGAGATTATCATGATGTCTTCCACATTTCCTTGCTCCGGAAGTGTCTTGAAGTTCCTGACCAGCCTGATGTTTTCAAAAACATCGACCACCTCTCCATCGACCTGAACCAAGACCTGACTTATCGTGAGAGACCCCTCAAAATTCTCGAAGAAGATGTTCGTGTTACCCGAAGACGTGCGATCAAGTTTTACAAAGTCCAGTGGACTAACCACTCTGAAGAAGAAGCAACTTGGGAACGCGAAGATTATCTTCGAAGCGAATTCCCAGACCTTTAGTACCAGCCTAGCAAATCTCGGGACGAGATTTATTTTAAGGGGGGAAGGATTGTAACATCCCAAAAATATTAATCAGTATTATTATTCCAAAAATGAGAGCCAACAAAAACTTTTGCTTAATTATATGTGTTGATCTCATATTGTTCTTGTGTGGTTTATTTCTTGCTAGTTATGTGTTGCTTGCTCTAAAGAAAAACATGAAGAAAAGAGGAGGAATAAAATGAAAATGGAAACAAGAAAATAATGTGACAAGTGTCACATGAAATTCTCCAAGTGAGAAGTTGTTTTCCTTTACAATAAAATTCAGTGGAGTGGTAATGTAAACACTCCCTTTTTATCCTTACTACTTTTCTCTCTCAACTCATATTTTGAACTAGTTTTAAAATTCAAAAGTAAATCAAATAGGAATAAAACAAAATTCCATAATTAAAACCCTATAAAAAAAATGATTCAAAACATTTTATTTTGAAATGCCAAATTTTGTGGAGCTACTACATGCTATGTGGAAGCCTCACAAATATTTGTGAATTTTTCTAAATTGTTTAAGTACCTCAAAAAAATCCAGAATCTGCTGCTGGAATTGAAAAGAAGAAAAAGAAACAGAAAATGACCTAGTTGTAAAGGGAAAAGAAAGTCCAGGGGGCGTTCTGCGAAAGTGTCGTCGTCTCCTACCCCTAGCTCCCCGTCACCGTCGCCGTGTCTCCATGGCCGTTGTCGCCGCTCCCAGGCCCCCCAGGCCCCCCTTGCCCGTAGCCGTCCATGCTCCGTCCCTCTGCAACCGCCGCAGTCGCTCGAGCACCTCCCTTGACCCGATGCCACCCCCTGTCCCCTGTATCTCCGCCGTGGTTAAACGGACGGCGACCGGCCAAATTGGCCCAGCTCATTGCTCCCCGACATGCACGGCTCGGCCAGCGCCTTCTAGAACGTGCCCGGACCCTGCTCGACCTCACAGCGCCACGCCTCGTGCACCACTGCCTCGAATCGAGCCGAGAGATTGCCGGTGCGCCATGGACACGGTCGTGCGCCCCGTCCACGATACGCCGGATCCCGCGCTATAAAACCCACCCACACCCTCTGGAAGCAGCACACCATCCCACTCCCTCGCTCCCCCTCTCCAATTTCACCGTGAGCCGCCAGGAGGGCGTGCCCTGCCGAAGCTCTGCCGCCGTCGAGGAACGCCGTAGGGAGCTCGCCGGAGTTGCTGTCATGCCATGTGAAGTTCAGAAGCTCGCCGTGGACGCTGTGCTCCGTCCCAGCAAGCAGGACTCGGCCAGAAACTCTCCCCACGCCGCCGCCATCGATTAGCGTCGTCGCCAAGCCTTCCCGGGCCCTCTAGACGAGAACGTTGTCGGATATATCGAGGAAGGAGAGTTTCCTGAAATTGAAGAACAAGAGCAAGATCACTTTGCCAAGCAAGGCAAGCTATTCTCTGAGCTTGCACTACAAATATATACATCTACTTTCATAACATGTTTTACTCTCAAGGCAAGATTTATAAAACCCATTTCAAAAGTATATGGAAATTATTTTGCCACCTATGTAGAAATATAAGATAGTTATATCAAATTATAGGATGGGAAAAACAAATATGGTTTATTCAAAAACTCCTTTACAATTACTTGTAAGTTTATGAAATGCCGAGATGTCGGTGTTGGAATGGAGAAGTGGAAAAATGGTGATGTTTATGAAAAATGCACAGTGTCCTAGTACTATGACGACCAATCTTACCCTGTGCGACCACATTTACCATATATGGGAAAAGGCTTAGTCATGTAGTTTGCTCTTATTAGTATGGGATACCTCATCAACGGAGATGACTCTGTTATGCATGAGGGGATGGTTCGAGGACCTACCCCTGACCCGGGTCCTCACACAAGTTGGTGGGGAGGATAGAAGGTTCCACCATAAACCGCCGGACAAAACTATGAGTCCTCACACTTAGGGTTTCTGACGGGAAACCGGACTGGGTGTTGATGGAAAGTGTCATATGGGAAGGATCCTATACTAGCATGAGCAAATGAGAGGCTAGGGCCGGCGACTTACTTCGCATACACCTGGTATGGCAAGACGTGGCAGACACGATGAGTTGCCGGATGGATGTGGGCTAAAAGCGTGCTACCTCTGCAGAGTGTTAAAACTATTCGAATAGCTGAGTCCTCAGATATGGACAATTGGAAGACTGTCCTAAGACCTTGTGCAAGTTTTTTAAAAGACTTTGAGTTTAAAAAAAATGAAGTGGAGAATGTTTCCTACACCTATACCAACGGATCGGTATGAGGTGGTTGGATGAAAGTGGACCATGACGGGCTATGGTCGGAAAAAGGAGAAGTTTTGGAGAAAACAGATAAAAAGGATGACTTCTTTAAAGATAGTTATAAAACTCTTCTTACCTTTTTCAATAAAGATATAGAGATGTTTAAATAAATAAAAGTGGTCCTTTAAGTCAAAACTAGTGCATACTCATGTTGGGGTAGTTTGCGAGTACATTCAAATGTACTCATATTGGTTTCGTCCCTGGCTATTGTCCTAGCCAGACTACGAGGAGGAACACTACGCCGAGCAGGAGTATGGCGACTTCTACGCCAACTAAGGATCTCCACAAGTCAGCTGTCTGTCGGGTTGTTATCGTTAGAATATGATGTCTACTACGCCGTAGCTTCCGCTGATATATATTGGTTTAGCCCATGAAGGCACCTATGTAAGACTTGGTCTAAATGACCATTTATGTAAGACTTTTTATTCGGTATTGTAATGGATGTAAACTTTGGTATCCAATTCGGATTATGTGCAACGACAGACTGATCACGGATCGTTGTGTTAAGCATAATCGGGTATTTCAGACAGCTAGTCCGGGGTCCCCACACTTTCTACTTAAGCCTCAAAGTATTGTTGCTACTAACCAATGCTAAGTTTGCCAAAACCAAAAAGATTTACTTGATGCTCCCAAAGTGATACCAATACTAACAACAAGATCATTCATATGACAGAATTTGCAAACTAAAATAAAGTATGCAGAAAGTAAATGATAAAATTTCTCATTAATATTCCATAACGACAACTCACACCAAGGGATACATAGATAACCAACTAAAGGAGAGATACTTACACAATACAAACCATCTTATAAGATAACTTCCCTACTCATGATATGACTATACTAAAAAGTAAAAGGTAAAAGATAATGGTGTGATACCGCGACACTCCCCCAAGCTTGGAACAAGCCAAGGGGATGCCAATACCAATGATGAATTACTCCTTCGGCGGTGGTGGTGAATCTTTAATAAGCTTATCAACCAGCTCCTTCAGTTCATCAATCTTGTGGGCGAGAATACGAATCAACTCCGTGTTGTGCTCAATACGGTTCATGAATTTGTCATACTGTGAATCCCAGCTCTTGGAGTTGTTTCCCCACACTTCTTTAAATTGAGAGTTCTCTTTTCCTGAAGAAGGTGTCCTTGGAGCTAAGAAGCGACGTGGAACCTTCCTTCCAGTGCTCATCCGCGCGCCTCTCTTGGGGTTGAAGGGATTTGCTACCACTCCAATGCTTGCAATGGTGCACGAGGGTATGAACGCGGATCTTCTTTTGCTTCCTCTTCAGCTTCACTCTTGACCTCCTCCTCCAGCTTAGGATCTTGGAGATCATCTTCCAAAGGCTCCTTCCCCTTGTTGTTGTTGGCGGAGACCATGGCGCTTCTAAAACTGAGAACAATTCCTGACAAAAACAGGTCGAAACAAAAACATGACGAGAAAGCGATATACAGACCTCGGGGATCCGAGGGATTATATAGCGAAAAGTTTCGCAACAAAAGGAAGGTACAGGGAGAAACCTGGTCGGAGACGGGCTCCGAGGCGCCCACACCACGTGGCGGCGCGGCCAAGGGTGGGCCCGCGCCACGGCATGGTGTGGTGCCCTCGGGCACCGTTTCCTGCCCGTTTTCATCTCGTAATTTTCCATATTTAATAAAAATAACAAAAATAAGTATTGGAAAGTTAAACGCGAACTTTTTCTCACCAAAACGGTTACCTATTCGAAAATATACTCTGCAGTGTCCTGAATTTGCGTTTTAATAAAATCTTCCGGAGTCACCACTTGAATAATATCAACATCTTCATTATAAGAATCTCCAGAAATATAATGTTTGAGTCTTTGCCCATTCACCACTTGTGCAGATTATCTTTGAGTTAAGAAATCTATATTGCACCTAAACGGTACACCTCTAAAATAACAAAAGGTCCTTCCCATTTCGAGAGTAATTTCCCTGCAAAAAAATCTGAGACGAGACCTATACAATAGAACTTTCTCACCAACATTGAACTCTCTCTTAAGAATTCTCCTATCATGCCATTTCTTAACATTCTCTTTAAAAAGTCTTGCATTTTCATAGGCTTCATTTCTCCATTCATCTAAAGAACTCAAGTCAAGCAACCTTTTCTTACCAGCAAGTTTTAAGTCTCTATTAAGTTCTCTCACTGCCCAATAAGCTTTTTGTTCTAATTCTAACGGCAAGTGATAGGCTTTTCCATAAACCATTTTATAAGGAGTAATACCCATATGGTTTTTATAAGCAGTTCTATAAGCCCATAAAGCATCATTTAACTTACTAGCCCAATTTTTCCTAGATTTATTAACAGTCTTTTGCAAGATAGATTTAATTTCTGTCGGAGACTAGTCCCAGGAACTAGGGGTGTCTCTCAAGTGCCAGGAAACGAGTAAGGGGCTGAACACGACGTCAAACAAATCCTCAACAACCTCGGCAACGATGCTCGTCGAGCTCGGTGAAGAACATCACGACAGAGAGGTAACACGAGCCGCTAACCAGGTTCAGGCCCACCGTGAGGTGTAAAAGCCCTACGTCCTGCTAAGATGTATTGCACTGCTTGGGGAGGTTCACAGTACAAGTGTGCTTGCCGAGGGCACTGCTATGGCTATGGTGGACTATGGTGGAATGAGCTCCGTCTTCTTCTCAGACTATGGTGGAATGATCTTGCCATTGACTATGGTGCGGTCACGGCGGCGGTGGCTGGACTGGGCGCTGCTCGGCCCATTGTGGAGGCGCTCTCGGGCCTGGATGGGTGCAAGGAGGAAGCTCCCTCGTCCTCGCCGTCGATGCCGCCGTCGTTGCCGCTGCCGTTGCCGCCGTCGTCCTCAGGGTGCTTGACGCGCGGCTCGGCGTTGCGCTCTGAAGCGCGGTTGGCGCGTGGGCGACCACGCGGGTTGTGGTTGGCGGCGGGCTCGGTGTTGGCCCTGCCGGACGTCCGTCGCGCGAGACGCGCAGCTCGCGTGTCAGTCATGGCGTAGAGAGGTTGAAGAAGTTGAAGACGCGCCTCAGCCCCCTACCTAGCGCGCCAGATGTCGGAGACTAGTCCCAGGAACTAGGGTGTCTCTCAAGTGCCAGGAAACGAGTAAGGGCTGAACACGACGTCAAACAAATCCTCAACAACCTCGGCGACGATGCTCATCGAGCTCGGTGAAGAAAATCACGACAGAGAGGTAACACGAGCCGCTACCCAGGTTCAGGCCCACCGTGAGTTGTAAAAGCCCTACGTCCTGCTAAGATGTATTGCACTGCTTGGGGAGGTTCACAGTACAAGTGTGCTTGCCGAGGGCACTGCTATGGCTATGGTGGACTATGGTGGAATGAGCTCCGTCTTCTTCTCAGACTTAGCTCTTTAGTTGTGGAATGTGTTGCTGAATGTGGGGTTCCCTCCTAGGTCGTACACTGGCTCCTTATATACCGGGCTTGGTCCTCTTCCCCGAAAACCTCCGGCGGGAAGGGATACCACAACGCCGCCGAATTGGAGCACAGTGCACAGCGTCGGGGGCGTCCATGGACCCGGTCCATGGCAGGGAGCACGTCGTCTTGGCAGAAAAAGCCACCGTCCAACCAGGACGGTGGGCTGGCGCTGCAGAGCTTTGGGGCGCGCCCCACGGTGACGTCGCAGTTGGAGCGTAGCGACGGCCGGCCGCTTTATCACCAATTTGGCAAGTCTTGGAGTCCGCTTTGCTTGCCGCAGCTCCTTTGACCACTTTATACACGAGAATGGCAACTGCGGCGTCTTCGTCACCACGCGCAGGCGCGCATGTCACTCTGCGGCGGGCACAGAGCCCATGTGCGCTCTGCAGCGGCGCAGGAGCTTGCTTCCACTTGAAGGAAACCCGCGAGGCCTAAACCCTCGCCGAGGTTTTGTAGCCATTGACTTCTCGCGAGGGAAAACCTCCCGAAGGGGGCGCGGGGACGCGCCAGGGCCTGAAGATCTTCTAGGAGAGGCCTTCTCGAGAAGAGATCCCTCTTGAGGCCTCCAAGCCGATCGTCTTGGTCCTTAGCAGAAATGCTCGGTCGAGCAAGTAAGCCCTCGCGAGGGAAATGCCTCGCGAGGCTCGCCAGGCTAAAAGCCTGGTCCTTAGCATAAATTCCTGCGGAGCGTTCGAGGGCTGTGGCAGGCCGGCCCATGATACCCTGGTTTTCACTGGGCCGACAATTTCTCTATTTGATAATTCTACTTGCCCACTTGTTTGGGGATGATAAACTGAAGCAATTCTACGATTAACACCATATTTAGCAAGGGTCATTCTAAAACCACCATGAATAAAATGAGAACCTCCATCAGTCATAAGATATCTAGGCACACCAAACCTAGGGAAAATAACATCCTGAAGCATTTTTAATGAGGTCTCACCATCAGCACTTTTTGTAGGTATAGCTTCTACCCATTTAGTAACATAATCAACATCAACAAGTATATGAGTATAACCTTCTAAAGGAGGAAAATGACCCATAAAGTCGAATCCCCAACAGTCAAATGGTTCAATAACAAGAGAATAATTCATAGTCATTTCATTGCGTCTAGAGATATTACCAACTCAACATTCATCACAAGATAAAATAAACTTTCTTGCATCTTTAAAAAGAGTAGGCCAATAAAAACCTGATTGTAGAACCTTTTGTGCAGTTCTATCTCCAGCGTGATGCCCTCCATAATCACTACCATGACATTTTCTCAATATCTCTCGTTGTTCATGTTCTGGAACACACCTTCGCATAATACCATCCACTCCTTCTTTATATATGTGTCGGTCATCCCAAAAATAATGTCTCAAGTCATAAAAGAATTTCCTTCTTTGTTGAGCTGAAAAGGTTGGAGGCAAGTACTTGCAAACAATAAGTTAGCATAATCAGCATACCAAGGACTATCTCGCGAGCTTACCTTTATTGCAGCTAACTGTTCATTTGGAAAACTATCATTAACAGGAATAGGATCATATGAAATGTTTTCCAATCCAGACAAATTATCAGCAACAGGATTTTCAGCACCCTTCCTATCTACAATATGCAAATCAAACTCTTGTAAAAGCAGCACCCATCTAATAAGCCTAGGCTTAGCGTCTTTCTTTTCCATAAGGTACCTAATAGCAGCATGATTGGTATGAATAGTGACTTTCGAATCAACAATATATGGTCTAAATTTGTCACAAGCAAAAACTACAGCTAAGAATTGTTTTTCAGTAGTGGCATAATTCTTTTGAGCAGAGTCTTACTAGCATAATGAATAACATTGAACTTCTTATCTATTCGTTGTCTAAGAACATCACCTACAGTAAAATCACTAGCATCACACATAATTTCAAAAGGTAAGGTCCAATCAGGTGGTTGAACAACAGGAGTAGTAATTAAAGCTTTCTTTAGAACTAGCTGGGTGGCCCGCGCATTTGCGAGGCTAGATTATATACAATACTCGATTTAATATGATTTTTACCAACTCTTTCTACGTAAATCTATTATTTAGCTCAATGCATTACTACATTAGTTTTAATTTACAATTCAAAATATATGTATAAGACGATGTGTAGCCAAAATTGCATGACTCAAGGAACATGATTGTATTTCCATATTTGCAATATTTCCATTTATTTCATTCAATATTTTCTAAGGACCGTTTTGTAGTGACAGCATAAGATTAACGGTACTGATCGTTTATATATATATAGATAATAGGGTGCGGATCACCACGGTACTGATATCAGCTTGCTGCATATGCCGCGCATATGCCACCATAGATAATAGCATACGAATATTCAGTTTCATCTTCAGATCCTCATCCCTGTGTGCACCTTGCCACCCATAGTTATTTCTAGGAACTTCACATCCTAGTTCTTAAAATTTGTAATGTATATATATTCCTCTGATTCATCAACGGCTGTATTGCGGTCTTATTTTTTGTCAACTCCAATCATGCTTCCACTCATTCTCATGTTAATTTTAATTTATTTGTCAGTTTTTTGTATTTCAGACCGAGTTTGTCACACACTTTATGCATGGAAACCTCCTCCGTAATCAATACCATGGTTACTTTAATCTATGCGACGTTTTTTTCCAGCATAAATGTACCGGAACACAAATGAGCTATAGATGGCGAGAAGCTTTATACAAAGTCAGGTAGTTGCTAGCTGATACGATCATGCATAACACGCTCGTACCTTTTGTTTCAAAAAATTCAAACGTACCTGGTTCCAGCTGCTAAACGTACGCACCATGCATGCTTAGTCGACCCCATTACAGTACGATGATATGCTCCTTGTAATCTTCCTCCAACGCCGGTCAAGTACACAAATAGTACTTGCATATCATTCCAAATCGTTGGTGTGTAGTTGAAGACCTGGAGTGTGGTAATAAATCAAGTTAATCTTGGGAGTAGCCGGTATGTATGCGGCTGGCGAGATGTACAGCCTCCCAAGCGTTGTGCGGCGCCACAACATGCACCGGCGAGGCGATCAATGAGTACGGTGATGTCCCAGGTGCTGCTAATCGCTTCCGGAGATCGCCGCTCTCCATTCCGTCGGCGTGGCTGACACCTTTTGCAGAGCGAATCAAGCTGGTGTAGGCGACGTCGCTGGTCAAGTGCTCCTTCCTCCTGTCCGACGTTACACGGCAGATCGTCGTGCTTCGTCTCATCGTCGTGGAAAATATTAGCGTCAATAGAGGAGATGTTCGAGTGCTCCTTGCCGATGACCTCCTATCTGATATTTGCTTTGCTGCGGCCGCCGGCCCGAGACGGCAGAGTACAGACTCCTCGAAGACTTTGAAGTAGGGTCAGGTCATCTTTGAAGTTAGTCAGCTGCATTGGCGCGAGATCGCCGTCGTCAGTCGTCACATCGAGTGGTATCGAGGTAGCGTTGGCGTGATCTTGCCATTGTCTCCTCGAGCTCATGGATGGCTTTATGTTGGCCAGGAACACTGCGCCTGTGCACACACACTCTCTCTTAACCTTGTACCATGATGTCCCCACTTAGCTCCTCTGCATACATATGTGGCTCTAGCTGATTTCATCCTTGCACGGTCAAATATATACTCTACAAATAAAATTGGGCATATCAAATAATTACATACCTCAGCATCGACATACACGCTATCCTGATTTCCTGGCCGGCTAGTACGAACTACGAAGTGGACTGAGGCAGACTGTAGCCGGCCGCCGGCATGTATTTTTGTCTGTTATCCTTCATGTAGCAACTTCGATCTGATGTGTTCATGTGTGGTTGATTGTCCACTGGTCGTATCGTCAATTAGCATCAATTCATAGTGATTATTCCCAGATCAGGCGCCCGGGCGGTGGTGGTGCACAGGCGCTGGCGAATCATCGAAGACCAAGCGCGCCGGCGGTCATGCACACGCGCAGGCGGAACGACCGTGTCCTCTTCGTTGTTGAATAGAAGGCGGAGAGAGTCCTGGTATGGGTATGGCACAGATTAGCCGATGTTGTTGATCTCCCGGCCTTGCTGTTGCGCTAAGCTTGGCCGGCAATCGCAGGCCTCCGCGGACGACCACGAAGGACGACCTGGCCACGACCCAGGATGCTGCTGTTTGTCCCGTGAACAACGATCTTCAAATCACAAAAACATAGCGTATCAAATTAGTCATAGATGTCTCGGTAAGATTAGAGTACATCGCCTAGCCGGCCGGCTGGTTGCCATGTCTCCAGGCACCATCAGCTCCTCTTCCGGGCTTTTCTGCAGCATCTCAGCGACGCACATGTAGTCATGTATAGGCTCCACGATTATAGACGGCCGGCCCAGGACCAGCAGGGCGATGATGTTTTCTCTGATCGTAACTAAGGCATTGGACTCCTGATTCTGCCGCCTTTCCGTCAAGGTTGTTGATTGGTTCCAATTCGCTGCGCGTCCATGCATGCATGTAGGGTTCTCTCGATCTCATGTGCCATTGGATAGGATCCTTGAAGTTGCTGGCGATGATGCCTGGGTGCATGATGACGGCACAGACGGTGATCCATCAATCTAAAAATCTCCGGCCGATCGAGATGCATCGTGTAACATCTGAAGTGCTGGAGTAGGGTCAGGTCATCTTTGAAGTTAGTCAGCTGCATTGGCGCGAGATCGCCGTCGTCGCATCGAGTCGTATCGAGGTAGCTTCGTTAGCGTGATCTTACCATTGTCTCCTCGAGCTCATGGATGGCTTTATGCTGGGCCAGGAACACTGCCATCTCCAAATCCACCGGACGGCCGTCGTGAAGCTAGACCAATCAAACGCCGACATCTACATATATACTACTCCATCGCGATTTACTAATCCATCGCGCAGAACCTGCAAGCTGAAATCGCCGCGGAGAGTTTCTCCTGCCAAGAATCACCAATCATAAAAATTCATACTATCCTCGTGATAGGTATTTAGTATATATCTTCCGTGGGGTTCCTAATCTTCATCTAGGAGATACATATATGTGTTGCGTGCCCTAGAAGGAGGCTAGGACGTTCCATTGGATATACTCCCGGCTAAGCAGACGTGATCGATTATGGCTCGTACCAATCATGGAATTTTTTAAATAGCGTTCGGTCATTGGCTTTTGTGCAAGTGGTCAGTTTCCTTTATTACTAAATCATAACTCTAAATCGTTTTGTGTAAATCTGAGCCGTTATTTTGTCTCCCTAGACGATTGATAAATCTGAGCCGTTTATTGTCTTGTGTTTTAATTATATAATAGAAGATTTTAAAAGATTCCTTACATCATCGTAAAAAACAAAAGGTACATCTTTTGGGAGAAGATTAGTAAGAGGCTTTGAAATTTTAGAGAAATCTTTAATAAACCTTCTATAGAAACCAGCATGACCAAGAATACTACGAATACCTTTGAGATCCTTGGGACAAGTCATTTTCTCAATTGCTTCAACTTTAGCTCTGTCAACTTCAATACCTCTTTCAGAGATTTTATGTCCAAGAACAATTCCTTCATTAATCATAAAGTAGCATTTCTCCCAATTAAGAACAAGATTAGTTTCCTCACATCTCTGCAATACTTTATCAACATTGTGCAAGCAGTTATCAAAACAAGTTCCATAGACGGAGAAATCGTCCATGAATACTTCCACAATTTCTTCACAAAAACCATGAAAGATAGCAGACATGCACCTTTGAAAAGTAGCAGGAGCATTACACAAACCAAAAGGCATACATCTATAAGCATATGTTCCATAAGGACAAGTAAAAGTGGTTTTCTCTTGATCTTGCTTTTTAACGGCAATTTGAGAAAACTCAGAATAACAATCAAGAAAGCAAAATGAGTTTTCTTAGACAATCTCTTTAACATTTGATGAACAAAAGGTAAAGGATAATGATCTTTCTTAGTAACTTTGTTAACCTTTCTAAAATCAATGCACATTCTATAACCAACTCCTACTCTTTGAGGAATAAGCTCGTCATTTTCATTTGGCACAACAGTAATTCCTCCTTTCTTAGGAACACTACCAAAAATCCGGCGATCCACCACGTTTTTTCTGCGACGTTCTGATAACGTCGAGTGTTTTCGTCACGGTGGGCTAAAAGTTGATAATGCTCTCGACGTTTTGGTTTTCCCAGTAATGGGCTGGTTGCGCGCGACGGTTCGCGTATTTTACATCGTGGATTTTCGTCCCCGGCCCATTTGGCCAGCTTGAGCCCAGTTTCCTTCGACGAAACTGTCTTTATCACGTAGAACGTCGAAGATTTTCGTCTCACTGCCACATTCTGTGCAGATTTTTGTCACGTAGAACATCGCAGATTTTACGTAAAACATCAGTTCAACACGAGCATGCACACATCGCATGCCCATCAGTTAAATTCACACGAATAGAAGCGCGGCCAGGTTGTCCCGATTGACGTCGTATAGGGCATGCAAAAGCACAGATATATATAGAGAGGAGTATAGCAATATTAAACCTATAACACAAATCACAGGCACACACACACATATATATATATATATACGATAAATTCAAAGGCAGTACAGATAGAGAGTAGCAACTAAACATAGGTTTTTAAAATATGGCAAGGTTCGAACTGATATTACACATACCATCCCCTCCAGTTCAATGATTCTGCAAAGGGATCTGAGAAGTCATGTATGAGATTAACATTACTCATTAAGTCTATAACTATATCTTCAAAATGAATTTCAGCTTCTGCAGAAGCTTTGTGCATCAGCTTTAGTTGTTTCTGAATTCTTGTTAACCATCCATCACCTTTGTCTTCATCGACGCCGAGTCTCATTAGCTTGAGCGCCCTTGCGTTCAGAACAAAGAAGTTGGCGAACTTAACCGCAGGTCCGGTTCCTCCGTAGTCGTTCAAAGTAATTTCTGTGAGATGGCGATCAAGGCATTCGATGGGATTGTTCATGTCATACTACAGCGCATTTTTAACTTTTGGGCCTTTTGTTGTCTGCGAAAGAAGAAAACATAAGTATATATAGTGCCTACATCGATCGAAAGAAGATGCAGGTGAGTACGTGAGAAACTGTACTACTAATTATTTATCAATCACAGGAATTTTTCGACTATGTTACTACTGTTCCTAACTGAAAAGATAGCTCACCTCGATGTATAGCTTCTCCGTGCACAGAAAGCATCTACGGAAGCCTACAACTTCTTCCAGATTGGGGCCGGTAGATCTTAGTGCCAAGATCTTCACTGTGCGCAGAGGCAAGGTCGAGCTTTCGTGAATCACTTTCTGCACAACACCGAACATGGATCAAGAAAATAAGTAAAAATACGGCAGTGGCAAGTTGGGAGAATATCAAGAACACCGAACATACATCAAGAGGACTATTTACCTTAAGGGTTATGGATCCAATAACAAGTTCGGAGTAGAAACAACCACCAGAGTAGCCCAGCAATGTCAATTTCGGAGCGTTAGTGACCCGGATTAATGTTCAACATATTGGACAAAATACACTCAACCTCTCAAGTAAAGGGGCGTTCTCAATCACTAGACCGCTAAGCTGGAAAAATGATCTGCAATTTGACCAGCAGACGACCCCAATCGTTCACAGAGTCGTCGAGACGATATGGATGTTACCGTCGAACCCGTGCACCCCTTCGAGCTGTAGTGCCTCGAGCACAGTACAGCCGTCGAGCAGCCGCTCTATGGCCTCCTTACAGGTGGCGACGTCATAGAGGACGAGCCGCTTGAGATGAGGGAGAAGAAGCGCGGGCGCGGCATGTAACAGCCCAAAGCTGAGAACCTAAAAACCGGTGTAAATTTTTCACTTTTGTGTTAATTGCATCATGGCATCCATGCATAAACATGGCTCTTCTGAGTTAATACAACCTTGATATCGAAATGATATGAAGTTGCTAAAACCAAATGCCAAAGTGCTTCAACAAAGTCCCCAAACAAAGAAGACACTCAAAGCTGCAAAACAAAAATACTTGGACATCCATATTGGTCAAGGGAGTTCTAAGATTTCAAAATGTTATTTTTGACTTGCTCTAAATTTTTGCTAAAAGTTTATAATTTGGGGAATTAGAGAATTGCCCGAGTTGAAACCTATGAACAAAGTGGTACCAAACTATTTTATGTTGGAGCCCTAATTTTTGTGTAGCTTCTACTCAATATGGGGAGGCTCCCCAAATTTTCCCAAAATTTTATAAAATGTTTTGGTGCCTTAATAAAATTCAGGAACTGAAAGAGAGGAAAAAACCCAGGCGGCGGTACCACCGCTGGGTTAAGCGGTACTACCGCCCGGGAGCTGCCGCCACCGCTACCGCAGCCGCTACCGCCAGAATCGGTGTCCGACGCGCTTGACCGGTACCAATAAGTACCGCTGCCGGTACCGCCGCCGGTACCGCCGAAGTGGGAAGAGCGAAACCAGACCGCACCAGCGGTACCACCGCTGGGTTAACCGGTAGTACCGCCGCTGCGGGATTTTTCAGCACGGCTTCGGGGCCGCCCCACTCTCCCATGCCCCATCCTTTCACTTGCTCCTCTTCCTCTCTCTCCTTTTTCCCCCACTAGCTCTAAACCAAACCCGCCATGGCCGAGCTCGCTGCCGGAGATTGAGCTAGGCCCGAGCAAATCGAAGGCGTTGTACATTGCCCGGATTCGCGTTCTTCGTCCGGGACGTGCGCCGCACTCCAAGCAAGTCGACGACGACTCCGACCTTCCCTTCCTTCGGCAAGCCTACCCACGAGTTCAGGGTGAGCATGCGAACCTTTCCATGTTTTTCCCTCGCTCCATCTTGCTCTCTAGCTCAAATCCATCGAGGCTCGCCGTTGCACGGCTTCGGCGTGTGCACCGGGTAATCCGAGTCCAACTCTATCGGATAATCCGACGCACCGGATATTACGGTTACTGATTCCACCGGATAATCCGGCTGACATGTTCTGACTTTAATACAAACCTGTTCTCCTAAATCTTTGTAATCTGGTTACAAGTATGTTTAATACCCCCCCCCCGAACCATGCATCTTCACATGTTCATGTCATTAATATGCAAAGTTAACCATAGGGTTCATCTATTGTGATCAACAAGTAAAGTTGAAGCATTACTTAATTCCCCGGTATATTCGAGATGTGCCCCTTTTCGCATCCGAACTCCGTTTAAGTTGACTAGCTTGATTCATCCTTTTCTGGAGGATTTAAAATGTCATGCCATCATGTGTTTGCGCATTGTAACTGTTAAAGCTTGTGTGGTGATTGATTGCTCCTCCGTTGTTATGTCTCGATAGATCAAGCAGCCGGGGTTACTCCACAATACCCCGAAGACCCGTACTACGAGCACCGTGATCAAGGCAAGCGTAATCCCCCCTCTGAGCATATCTTATCCTATATTTCCGCAATTATTTTCTCCACTATAATATTGCATGCGGTTCCAAATGTCAATTTTATTGGATTAGAGTATCCTATAGTTGCATTAAGATTCCGATGTCAATACCTGTTTTCCCTCCTAATATCCATAGGATTGTATTGTTGGCCGAGATACTTACTATGCTATGTTGATGCTTAGTCATGCTTAGTTTAATTGCATAGCTATACGTTGGATGGTTTGTGTTGGAAACAGGTGATGAAATAAATGGTTGATGGTGGAGGAAATGTGGAGATGGATAATAAAATGCTAAAAGGTGGGGATGAGAGTCCACTGTGGTTGTGGTGCTTTGTCTCGATCTCGCCGCCTAGGTGCGAGTTCTGTACCTCTTGAACCAAGACTGAGCATGCAACCATGCGTGAGGCCTATGCATTCGCAGTGCAGGAATCCTCATAGACTAAATAACTCGAGCGGGGCTAGCCAGGGTCCTCTAGTTCGGGCTTCCATTTGCGCGTGCGTGATGATGGTGGGATGAACTGAGATGAGGATTGTGGTGTTAGGAAAATAAGTGGCCATGGGGCGGGGTGTTGTGATCCTGGCAGTCCTGTCGCCACTGATGATCCTGGAAAGTCCTTAACGAGGGAGAAGTCGACACCGCTCCCACCCAGCCGGCTTTCCAAGGAAGAGAGCTAATTGTACAGGTAATGGGCCGGACGGTACGCGTGGCAAAGGAGCTGGAGCCCCTTGGGACTCCGGGGACTTCCACTTTGTACACCCCTGCAGGGATAAATCTTTTCGAAAAGCCGTGTCCGCGGTTATGGACGACTTGGGAATGGACGATGATCATAGAATAACTTTAACGGAATGATTAAAAATTTAAGTACTAAAGGTACTACTAATAACCAAGGTTGTCTTCCTCGAGGGTGATTCGGGGAGGTGCCTAGTAGATAGGTGATGAGAATGGTGATGGTTATGATGGTGATGGTTACCAGAAAAGATGTTACATCTTACCCATTTTCAAAATAATCTGATTATTCGATGCTATGGAGTTATGTCTTTTTAAAATAAAATCAGCTTTATGCAAAACAGCCATAAAACCTTGAAAGCCAATCATCGAGCATATATTAGCTCTTAATCTTGCGAGTTCATTGAACTCAACATCGTTTGCTTATTTTCAGGAGAGGACTTCACCGCCCTCGAAGGTGGGTTCTTTGTGGACGTCGACTAGTAGTCCAGGGTTCCCAGGTGGCAGCTTGGGACATCCCGGAACAGTTGGCGCTGGATGTTTATTTGCAGGCCTCTTAGGCCATAATTTGGTTCTTGTTGTTTAGAACAACACACTTCGCTTCCGCATGTTGTAATGTTGGGTCTGTGACCTCTGGTTGTCATTTGCTATCTTTCTCTATTATAAGAGTTGAACTATATTGATTTGTGTCGTAGAGTCTGTGATGTGCCAGTTGTTTCACAAGTCTTGATCTCTCTATTATGCTTTGATAGTGTGCCTGCTGGTATCAGATAACCGGAGACACAGTATCACTGTATACTAGTCAGGTCGGGGCGCCACAAGTTTGGTATCAGAGCAGTACTGCCTGTAGGAAACCCTTCTACTGGTCGATGTTGAGTCTAGTGTTTGTGAAAATATTTTTAACCTAAAAATGAGTTGTGAAAACCATCTTAGGATTCTTTTTACTCCTTATCTGGTTACCCTCTAATCTCGGAGCAATCTTACCTCAATTTGATTTAAAGGTTTTACTCCTCGTCTGTTACTTCAAAATTAGGAGAAACGGGGTTGGGGCCTACCTTTAGTGTTATGTGTCCGGTTGCTCCCTCTGCGTTACGATCCCAAATCCACTCAGATGTTCAAGTTGCAATCCCAAATCAACTCAGATGTTTGAATCCTGTTACCCAACGAAGGAGCAAGTGATTATCCTCGATTTTGCCGGATTTTAACCCAAGGTCTTGAACCGAAGGTCCCGGATTGTGCTATGATTCTGGCATGATGAATTGTGTGGGTTGTTACCCATGTGATTGTTATGCTACTTATGATTCTCGGCGCATGAAGCTGACCTTTAACCCAAGTCCTTTTTGTGGTATGTGTGGTAAATGGTTGAACCTTAATTTCCCACACCTCGGATGGCTATGTAACTTTAACTCTGCCATAGCTGGAGATTCTTTCTTGGAATCATTGGGGTTACGACCAGAATTCCCCTAGCGAGTCTCCCAACTATGTTCTTGACTCTGATGCATCTCTTCTTTTGGGCATGGTTATCACAATTGAGTAATAACCGGTGCATCTTCAACATCTTTGGATTTCTCCTGAGCATGTTTCGTACTCTGATCTGCATTCCAACCTTTGTCTGTCAGTTGACAGTAAAGTTTTATCGTGCGTTGGTATGTTACGATGCAAGTCACTCTCTCGATCCGTCAAGACTTTCCACTTCGTCTCGATAGAAGAAACAAACTCCCGTACCTTGTCCATCTCTCGGACCAGGTCAAAGTATTGTAATCTTCAGAATGAGGGCCTTGTTTAGCTTTTGTTCTGCTCCACCTTAGTTGTCACACTCTTGGATATCAGGGTATCTTGATAAGTGTCATGATCCTCTTGATGAAGTGATGCTCCTACACTTCGTTGCTCTCCGTTCTCTGAGTAGCTTGTTACTCGTGAATGATAAGACGTGAGCAGCATTACAGACATAGGATATTCTTAGCAGTTCTTACTGCGCTGAAATCCAAGGATATTCATTGTCCTCCTTAGCATGATTGGTTAGCCGATCAATAAGTTGAGTTGGACTGTGTTCCCAAGTTCATTTCCTCTGTTGCTCTTCCTCGGTCAAAGAGCTAGGTTCGTGCCAAAGCTCCCAAGACCACCTCGTTGTGCCTTGAAAGGCATGATTCTCTCTTGAACTCAAGATCCACCGGTATGTCGTAATATCCTATATGTGGATCGTGATATTCCGGAGGTCTTTCCAGAAGTATCGCCAGGTTGTCCCCTGACCGTGATGTTGAGCTTATGAGCAAGCTGGTTCTCTGAACAACTTCTTCTCCAAGAAAATCGTGCTGGATGTCCGGAATTATTCGGTTGAGCTTCAACAACTTGGAGAGTTGAAAGACAAGAGCTCCATCCCGACATAGTTCCTTTTCAAAAGGATGTCTAGTCTGTCCGTGTTGAAGCTAGGTGGTATCTCCTTTGTGGATATGCTATCCTAAAATCTTTTGATTTGAATTGGGTTATCGTCAAATCAAACTCAGGCTAGCCTACTGAATGTGTTAGTCTGACCAATACTTATGCCTAGTTCTAGTGAAATATGAGTCTACCGTCTTGGAGTATCTGGATAAGTTTGTGGTTGAGCCCATCAACTACCTTCTTATCTTCTCCATGTTTGAGGAGATTCATATTGGATATTGGGCGTTAGCATTGGAAAATTGTTGGAACTAACTTTGTGTCTTCACAAGGTATGTGTCCTGGAGTTAGAAGTGACTTTTCCTGGTTCACGTGCAAGTGCTAAAAGATGTCGCCGTGGATCTGAGTGGATTGTCTGGTTCCTCGAAATCATCTCAACTCGATCATGCATGTGTAGGATATTCTCGAAATGGTATGTTGTTACCTCCATTCCCTGAGAATTTCATCTATGCATCCAAGCCACGGATTAAATTGTTCCAGAAAGAGAGGAAGTCTGAGAACTTCAATGTCTTCTTTGATGTTTCCCAACAAGGACTCAATTGTGTGTCCCGTTGCAAGTAATTCATGTAGGTGTAGATTGTCTTCTGACAGTTGCTAATACGTGAGTTCCGCAATCTCGTTCCTCCTTTGGAGTTAAACATTCTAGTCTAGCTCTTGGGGTTCTAGGAAATGTAATCCGTTGGTATGCCTTGCAAGGACTTTCTATTGATACATCCGGAGTCTGAAGTATCTCTACACCTAACCAGATCTGAATCGCAATCAGAAACGACGGTTGGTGATCCTCGAGAAGCTTGACCTCGATGTCTAACACATCAAGAAGTTTTCCCGATACTAACGTTCCCGGAGTTTCTAGTGTTCTCTCGGTCCATCTTTCCGACCCTTTTCCTATGGTTCGAAATGTTCATCCGCAAGATATCTGGTATGAGTTACCTCTTCATCTGTGCAAAGCCTGTTTCGACATTCGTCTCCAAAAATTCAAGGCCTTGTGCAAAGTTCATATTCTGAATCTTTATGAGAAACAGTTGTCTACCAACTGGACAACTCTTATCAATCTCCTGTCACCGCATGTGTCTCCTAACTGTCAATCCAAGGGATGCTTGAAGTCTCATCCTAATATTCTACTAGGAGGTACTCGGTCGTTGTATCTTCACAAAGATCCATCCTTCCGGAGAGGTTTCCTCCTTCCCTATGGTGTACTTCGATGGTGACCTCGAGGTGAAGCCGATGAATATCTTCATGATGCCCTGGATCAACCTCTTCAAGAAGGAAGCCACCTGACGCGAGAAGATCGTGGAGTGCCGTTGTAACCCTTTTCCCTCTTTCCTACTCTAAGAATCTCGGGACGAGATTCCTGTAAGGGGGTAGAATTGTAACAGCCCAAAGCTGAGAACCTAAAAACCGGTGTAAATTTTCACTTTTGTGTTAATTGCATCATGGCATCCATGCATAAACATGGCTCTTCTGAGTTAATATAAGCTTGATATCGAAATAATATGAAGTTGCTAAACCCAAATGCCAAAGTGCTTCAACAAAGTCCCCAAACAAAAAAGACACTCAAAGCTGCAAAACAAAAATACTTGGACATCCATATTGGTCAAGGGAGTTCTAAGAGTTCAAAATGTTATTTTTGACTTGCTCTAAATTTTTGCTAAAAGTTTATAATTTGGGGAATTAGAGAATTGCCCGAGTTGAAACCTATGAACAAAGTGGTACCAAACTATTTTATGTTGGAGCCCTAATTTTTGTGTAGCTTCTACTCAATATAGGGAGGCTCCCCAAATTTTCCCAAAATTTTATAAAATGTTTTGGTGCCTTAATAAAATTCAGGAACTGAAAGAGAGGAAAAAACCCAGGCGGCGCTACCACCGCTGGGCTAAGCGGTACTACCGCCCGGGAGCTGCCGCCACCGCTACAGCAGCCGCTACCGCCAGAATCGGCGTCCGACGCGCTTGACCGGTACCAACAAGTACCGCTGCCGGTACCGCCGCCGGTACCGCCGAAGTGGGAAGAGCGAAACCAGACCGCACCAGTGGTACCACCGCTGGTTAACCGGTAGTACCGCCGCTGCGGGATTTTTCAGCACGGCTTCGTGGCCGCCCCAATCTCCCATGCCCCATCCTTTCACTTGCTCCTCTTCCTCTCTCTCCTTTTTCCCCCACTAGCTCTAAACCAAACCCGCCATGGTCGAGCTCGCCGCCGGAGATTGAGCTAGGCCCGAGCAAATCGAAGACCATAGGAAGTTGCACCTCGACGTCCTCTACCATCTCACCGAAGGAATCAAGCCAAGGCGTTGTACATTACCCGGATTCGCGTTCTTCGTCCGGGACGTGCGCCGCACTCCAAGCAAGTCGACGACGACTCCGACCTTCCCTTCCTTCGGCAAGCCTACCCACGAGTTCAGGGTGAGCATGCGAACCTTTCCATGTTTTTCCCTCACTCCATCTTGCTCTCTAGCTCAAATCCATCGAGGCTCGCCGTTGCACGGCTTCGGCGTGTGCACCGGGTAATCCGAGTCCAACTCTATCGGATAATCCGACGCACCGGATATTCCGGTTACTGATTCCACCGGATAATCCGGCTGACATGTTCTGACTTTAATACAAACCTGTTCTCCTAAATCTTTGTAATCCGGTTACAAGTATGTTTAATACCCCCCCCCCCAAACCATGCATCTTCACATGTTCATGTCATTAATATGCAAAGTTAACCATAGGGTTCATCTATTGTGATCAACAAGTAAAGTTGAAGCATTACTTAATTCCCCGGTATATTCGAGATGTGCCCCTTTTCGCATCCGAACTCCGTTTAAGTTGACTAGCTTGATTCATCCTTTTCTGGAGGATTTAAAATGGCATGCCATCATGTGTTTGCGCATTGTAACTGTTAAAGCTTGTGTGGTGATTGATTGTTCCGCCGTTGTTATGTCTCGATATATCAAGCAGCCGGGGTTACTCCACAATACCCCGAAGACCCGTACTACGAGCACCATGATCAAGGCAAGCGTAATCCCCCCTCTGAGCATATCTTATCCTATATTTCCGCAATTATTTTCTCCACTATAATATTGCATGCGGTTCCAAATGTCAATTTTATTGGATTAGAGTATCCTATAGTTGCATTAAGATTCCGATGTCAATACCTGTTTTCCCTCCTAATATCCATAGGATTGTATTGTTGGCCGAGATACTTACTATGCTATGTTGATGCTTAGCCATGCTTAGTTTAATTGCATAGCTATACGTTGGATGGTTTGTGTTGGAAACAGGTGATGAAATAAATGGTTGATGGTGGAGGAAATGTGGAGATGGATAATAAAATGCTAAAAGGTGGGGATGAGAGGCCACTGTGGTTGTGGTGCTTTGTCTCGATCTCGCCGCCTAGGTGCGAGTTATGTACCTCTTGAACCAAGACTGAGCGTGCAACCATGCGTGAGGCCTATGCATTCGCAGTGCAGGAACCCTCATAGACTAAATAACTCGAGCGGGGCTAGCCAGGGTCCTCTAGTTCGGGCTTCCATTTGCGCGTGCGTGATGATGGTGGGATGAACTGAGATGAGGATTGTGGTGTTAGGAAAATAAGTTGCCGTGGGCGGGGTGTTGTGATCCTGGCAGTCCTGCCGCCACTGATGATCCTGGAAAGTCCTTAACGAGGGAGAAGTCGACACCGCTCCCACCCAGCTGGCTTTCCAAGGAAGAGAGCTAATTGTACAGGTAATGGGCCAGACGGTACGCGTGGCGAAGGAGCTGGAGCCCCTTGGGACTCCGGGGACTTCCACTTTGTACACCCCTGCAGGGATAAATCTTTTTGAAAAGCCGTGTCCGCGGTTATGGATGACTTGGGAATGGATGATGATCATAGAATAACTTTATCGGAATGATTAAAAATTTGAATACTAAAGGTACTACTAATAACCAAGGTTGTCTTCCTCGAGGGTGATTCGGGGAGGTGCCTAGTAGATAGGTGATGAGAATGGTGATGGTTATGATGGTGATGGTTACCAGAAAAGATGTTACTTCTTACCCCTTTTCAAAATAATCTGATTAGTCGATGCTATGGAGTTATGTCTTTTTAAAATAAAATCAGCTTTATGCAAAACAGCCATAAAACCTTGAAAGCCAATCATCGAGCATATATTAGCTCTTAATCTTGCGAGTTCATTGTACTCAACGTCGTTTGCTTATTTTCAGGAGAGGACTTCACCGCCCTCTAAGGTGGGTTCTTTGTGGATGTCGACGAGTAGTCTGGGGTTCCCAGGTGGCAGCTTGGGACATCTCGGAATAGCTGGCGCTGGATGTTTATTTGCAGGCCTCTTAGGCCATAATTTGGTTGTTGTTGTTTAGAACAACACACTTCGCTTCCGCATGTTGTAATGTTGGGTCTGTGACCTCTGGTTGTCATTTGCTATCTTTCTCTATTATAAGAGTTGAACTATATTGATTTGTGTCGTAGAGTCTGTGATGTGCCAATTATTCCACAAGTCTTGATCTCTCTATTATGCTTTGATAGTGTGCCTGCTGGTATCGGATAACCGGAGACACAGTATCACTGTATAGCAGTCGGGTCGGGGCGCCACATGGCATCAAACAGGGGAATAATGCATTGAGCAAACCTGTCGCGTATCAGGGTGGGCAATAGTTGGTTCATAGATTGCGGCAGAGAGAACATCTGTAGCCCACCTTCGACCATGAGCTCCTCGAGGCCATGTAGGGCGGGGGATTGGAACCATTGGTCGACCTTGCCAGCGGCCATGTAGTTGGAACGGAAACCTCGGATGGCAAGGCGTTTGACTGGTCCAGGGTGCGCGGCGAGGATGTTGGAGACTGCGGTGAGTCGTTCATGATCCATGTGATAGAAACCATCGTCGACGGTGAGGTCGAGGGGGACGGACCGCCAGAGGAAGCGCCACCGCTTGGAGAGGACGGTGGTCCGCATGCCAGATTTGGTGGGGAGGAAGCCTATGATGATGCGCAGCATCTCATCGGGAAGGAGGTTGAAGAAGTCGAGGCATGCCTCGACACGAATCCGCGTGTTCACCGCCTCGTCCTCCATCTCAGCCGGTGGCGAGACAGGGAACCAGCTCGGCAATGGGGTTTTTTGTGGGGACCCCGGACTAGCTGTCCGAAATACCCGATTATGCTTAACACAAAGATCCCGTGATCAGTCTGCCGTTGCACATAATCCGAATTGGATACCAAAGTTTACATCCATTACAATACCGAATTAAAAGTCTTACATAGGTGCCTTCATGGGCCAAACCAAAATATTAGCGGAAGCTACGGCGTAGTAGACATCAAATCCTAACGAAGACGACCCGATAGGCAGCTGACTTATGGAGATCCTTAGTTCGCATAGAAGTCGCCATACTCCTGCTTGGCATAGTGCTCCTCCTCGTAGTCTGGCTAGGACAATAGCCAGGGACGAAACCAATATGAGTACATTTGAATGTACTCGCAAACTACCCCAACATGAGTATGCACTAGTTTTATTTTACTTTCCTACTTTTATTTATTTAAAACATCTCTATATCTTTATTGAAAAAGGTAAGAAGAGTTTTATAACTATCTTTAAAAAGAAGTCACCATCTCATTTGTTTCTCCGAAACTCCTCCTTTTTCTGACCATAGCTCACCATGGTCCATTTATTTCAACAACTCATACCACTCCATTTGGTATAGCTGTGTAACACCATCTCCATTTCAGTTTCTTTTTAAACTTAAAAGCTTTTCCAAAAACTTGCACATGGTCTAGGACAGCCTCCCAACTATCCATATCCGAGGACTCGGCTATTCGAATAGTT
Organism: Poa pratensis; assembly: GCA_947311845.1. NCBI lineage: Eukaryota > Viridiplantae > Streptophyta > Magnoliopsida > Poales > Poaceae > Poa > Poa pratensis. Next base: position 56,845,228 of record CAMZMU010000027.1, on the reverse strand, counting down.
TTACACTCTAGAGAGTTAGCACGCTTTCCCCACATCCATCCGGCAGCTCATCGTGTCCGCCACGTCTCGCCATACAGGGTGTATGCGAAGTAAGCTACCGACCATAGCCTGTCCTTTGCTCATGCTAGTATAGGACCCTACCGCTACGAAATTATCATCCTTTCCATCGACACCCAGTCCAGATTCCCCGTCGGGAAACCTAAGTGTGAGGACTCGTAGTTCTGCCCGGCGAGCGAACCCTTCAATCCCCCATCCTCAGATGCCAGGACCCAGGTCAGGGGGTAGGTCGCCATGACCATCCCCTCATGCAACGAGGTCATCCTCGTTGTTGTGGTCGCACAGGGTATCGGTTGGTTGTCATAGTACTAGGACACACTGTGCATTTTTTTCATAAACATCACCATTTCCACTTCTCCATTCCAACACCGACATCTCGGCATTCCATAATCACACAAGTATTTCCAAAGGAGTTTTGAATAAACCATGTTTATTTTTCCCAACCTATAATTTTTATAAACTATCTTATATTTCTACATAGGTTGGCAAAACAATATCCATATACTTTTTGAAAAGGTTTTGTAAATCTTTGCTTTAAAGTAAAACATGTTATCAAAGTAGATTCATATATTTGGGGTGCAAGCTCAGAGAGTAGCTTGCCTTGCTCGGCAAAGTGACCTTGGTCTTGATCTTCAGATTCAATAAACTCTCCTTCCTCGATAAATCCGACAGCATTCTCGTCTAATTAATAAACAAACAATTGCAAACAATCATTAATCTATTCAAGCAACATCACAACATTACAATCCTAAATGCTCTAAATAGCCACTGCATACAACAAACAACACCAATTGGTTCCAATTTTAATGTATTTACCATTATTTATTTATGTTTCAAATATGGCAGAAATGAGTGGAACATGTTTAATTTCACAACTTGAGTTCTGTTTGTCCTAAAAATACAAACTAAAATTCTACAGAAAGCTACTGATGTGTAGAAGACAACACAATTTGATTTGGATTAATTGGAGTTACCAAACTCCCTACACAATTGTTTTAATCCAGTGAGTGATTAATCAAGTTTTGGCTACCAAATAAGTTCTGTTGATCCTAAAATTAAATCCTTTTATTGGTGACTAAACATGGCAAAATGTGATCTAACAAAATTGGTCCTAAACCATTTGGGTTAACCATGTAACATATTTAAATGTTTTAGTGCAGAAGGGTGTTCAAACTTCAACTTTATACTAAACAATTACGACTGCACAAATAATTCTACCAAAATTAGGACTAATTGAGTATCAGAAACAAACAAGTTTAGATTTTAAACCTTCTGTGGTATTTTAAATATCACTGTTTATTTATTAATCTAAATCAATTGAATCCAATTGGGTTGGTTAAACATTTTCATAAGCTTTCCAGAACAATTGGGTTTGATTTATTTGGATGTCTAGATCTCAAGTTATTGAATTTTGAAGTTAGGTCCAGTACTGATTTAACAGAGAAGTTTAAATTCGAAAAGTTTACTATTCCGGATAATGTTCAAAACTATGACAGGTGGGGCCTACGTGTCAGCGACACAGTGTGCCCGTGGAAATGATTAAAATGCTGACGGGTGGGGTCAGCCCGTCAGCGGCTAGCTTCAGCGAAGCGTTACGCTGTCGTTGGATTTAGATCCAACGGCCCGTGTTCAGAGACAATGGCGACGACCATTTCTGGGCGGCGCCGATGCTCTGGCGACGGCGAGGTGGACGGAATCCTCACCTAGAGGGCACGGTAGACGGCGGCGATGACGTGAATCGACGGCGGAGGCTCGGGGAAGGTTGTGGCGCGAGTTGTGCTAGCTGCGACGGCGTGTAGCGGCGATGGCGAGGTGGCTGCACTTCCACGGGCACGGCAGCAACTCCGGCGACGCTCCGGGGACGCGTCTGTGCACGAAAAAGAGGGCAAAAGGGCTCAGGTGAGTGCGGTGTCCATAAGGAAGAGAGTACGGGCCAGAAATGAGAGAAAGAGAGAGTGTGGCGTCACGGCCATGCTCGACCTCGACGGCGGCAGTGGCTGTGGCAGTGCCCGCCCTCCTGGCTGTGCACGGTGAAATTGGAGCGAGGGAGAGGGAGTGGGGGTGGTGTGGAGTTTCCAGAGGGGTCGGGACGGGGTTTTATAGCGCGGGAGCGGTCCATGGTGGTCGTGGTGCACGGCGGCGTCCATGGCGCACGGGAGAGGCTCGATTCCACGGCGGGGTGCGAGGTACGTGTCGTCGTGAGGTATTCCAAGGTCTGGGCGTGGTCTAGGAGCAGCTACGGTGAGCGGTGCGTGTCGGGAAGATGAGAGGGGGGCCTAATTTGGCCGGCGCCGTCCGGCTCATCTCGGCGGAGCAGAGGCTGCAGAGGCACGGCGCGAGCTGGTGGGGGGCCTGGGGGCCCTGGGAACGGCAAGGAGCGCGGCGCCCAGCGTCGACATGGCGACGGCGACATTGAGCTAGGGAGAGAGGTAGGGGATGGCATTTTTGCCAAAACCCCCTGTCTCCTTTTTCCTCTGTTTTCTTTTATTTCTTTTTAGTCCAGTAGCATTTTAGGATTTTATTTAGGACACTTAAACATTTTAGAAAAAATTGCAAATAATTGTGGGGCCTCCCCATAACATGTAGAAGCTCCACAAAATTTGGCATTTTAAAATAAAATGTTTTGAATCATTTTTGTTCATAGGGTTTTAATTATGGAATTTTGTTTTATTTCAATTTGATTTTACTTTAGAATTTTAAAACTATTTCAAAATATTATTTGAGAGAGAAAAGTAGTAAGAATAAAATGGGAGTGTTTACATTACCACTCCACTGAATTTTATTGTGAAGGAAAACAATTTCTCATTGTCACATTATTTCTTGCTTTGCTTTTTATTTTATTTCTCTACTTTTCTTCATGTTTTTATTTAGAGCAAGCAACACACAAATAGCAAAAAAAAAAATAACACAAGCAACAAGAATTAGTTACCACAAGCAACAATTTACAAACAACACATAATAATCAAAAAAGTTTTTGTTGGCTCTCATTTTTGGAATAATAATACTTATAATATTTTTGGGATGTTACAATCCTTCCCCCTTAAATAAATCTCGTCCCGAGATTTGCTAGGCTTAGGTACTAAAGAGGTTTGGAAATTCGCTCCTAAGATAATCTTCGCGTTCCCAAGTTGCTTCTTCTTCAGAGTGGTTAGTCCACTGGACTTTGTAGAACTTGATCGCGCGTCTTCGGGTAACACGAACATCTTCTTCGAGAATCTTGAGGGGTCTCTCACGATAAGTCAGGTCTTGGTTCAGGTCGATGGAGAGGTGGTCGATGTTTTTGAAAACATCAGGCTGGTCAGGAACTTCGAGACACTTCCGGAGCAAGGAAATGTGGAAGACATCATGATAATCTCCTAACTCCGGGGCAATTCCAGCTGATAGGATACTTCTCCTCGACGAGCGATGATCTTGAAGGGTCCAATATACCTTGGCGCTAATTTTCCTTTGACATGGAAACGCTGCATTCCTTTAAGGGGTGTCACTCGGAGATAAACATAATCTCCGACACTGAAAGTGAGATCACGGCGCTTGGTGTCAGCGTAACTCTTCTGACGGGATTGGGCAGTTTTGAGGCGTTCACGAATAAGCTGAACTTGCTCTTCAGCTTCACGGAGGGTATCTGGTCCAAACAATTTGCCTTCTCCGGTATCGGACCAATTCAGGGGTGTACGACACTTCTTGCCGTAAAGGGCTTCAAAAGGGGCCATTTGCAGACTAGACTGATAACTGTTGTTGTACGAGAATTCTGCAAACGGAAGACAATCTTCCCACTTGGAACCATAGGATAGAACACATGCGCGAAGCATGTCCTCCAATATCTGGTTCACTCGTTCAGTTTGGCCATCGGTCTGGGGATGATAAGCTGTGCTAAATGCTAACTTGGTTCCGAGGGCTTCATGAAGGGATTTCCAGAATCTTGAGGTGAATTGCGTGCCTCTATCAGATACAATCTTCTTAGGCACACCATGCAGGCTTACTATTCTGGAAATATACAAGTCTGCTAACTGGGCTCCGTATGTGTGGTCTTGACAGGATAAAATGGGCAACCTTGGTCAGTCGATCAACGATGACCCAGATTGAATCATGGCCTCGGTTGGACTTGGAAGTCCGGTAATAAAATCCATTCCAATCTCATCCCACTTCCACTCGGGAATTTTCAAAGGTTGAAGCAATCCAGCGGGTCGCTGATGTTCAGCCTTGACTCGCTGACAGATATCACACTTGGCTACGAAAGAACCAATCTCTCGCTTCATTCCATGCCACCAAAATCTTTCTCGAAGGTCTTGGTACATTTTGGTTCCGCCGGGGTGGATTGAATAAGGGGTCTCATGGGCCTCCTTTAGGATTAACTCCTTAAGTTCCGTGACATTGGGCACACAGATACGTCATTGAATTTCAGCACTCCTTCAGCATCTTCGGTAAAACCGGGTGCTTTGCCGAGGGAAATCTTCTTCTTAATTCCTCAATGCTTTCATGACCTTTTTGGGCTTCTTTGATTTGATCCATCAGGGTTGGGGTTAACTCTAAATTGGCGAGATAACCATGGCTAACAAGTTTAGTCCAAAATCTTTGAACAAGGCTGGCTGTTCGGCTTGGATCAAGGCATTCAGGGTGCAGGTTTGCGACTAAGGGCATCGGCAACTACATTAGCCTTTCCGGGTGATAATGGATTCCAATATCATAATCCTTGATTAATTCCATCCATCTCCTCTGTCGCAGGTTCAACTCCTTCTGGGTGAAAATATACTTCAAGCTCTTATGATCGTATAGATCTCACAGCGATGTCCCGCAAGATAGGGACGCCACTTTTAAGAGCAAGAACAACAGCAGCTAACTCCAGTCATGGGTTGGGTAATTCTCTTCATGCGGTCGCAACTGCCGGGACAGATACGACACAACTTTGCCTTCTTGCATCAGAACGCAACCAAGTCCGAGGCGTGATGCATCGCAATACACGTCGAAACTCTTGGTGACGTCTGGCATAATCAATTGGGGCTGAGGTTAGTCTCTTCTTCAGTTCTTGGAAACTATCTTCACACTTCTGAGTCCATTCAAATTTCTTGTCCTTCTTCAACAGTTGGGTCATGGGTTTGGCTATACTGGAAAATCCTTCAACGAACTTGCGGTAATAACCCGAGTCCGAGAAAGCTTCGGATTTCAGTCACACTGGTTGGGGCTAACCAGTCAACAATGGCTTGGATCTTCTCGGGTCAACAGAAATTCCTCCGGCAGATACAACATGTCCGAGAAATGCCACTTCACTGAGCCAAAACTCACACTTGCTAAGCTTGGCATACAGCTGGTGCTCTCGGAGGTCTCCAAAACTAGACGCAGGTGTTCAGCATGCTCTTCTTCGGTCTTGGAATAAATAAGGATGTCATCAAGGAAAACTACCACGAACTTGTCGAGGTACTCCATGAAAATCTTGTTCATGAGATTCATGAAATAGGCTGGGGCATTGGTCAGACCAAAGGACATCACGGTGTATTCAAACAAACCGTAACGGGTGGTGAAGGCGGTCTTGGGAATGTCTGTCTCTCGGATCTTCAACTGATGGTAACCTGTCCGAAGATCGATCTTGAAAAGACTCGGGCTCCGTTCATTTGATCGAACAGATCCTCGATCTTGGGAAGAGGGTACTTGTTTTTAATGGTCACGTCATTCAGCTTGCGATAATCCACACACAGGCGTGTGGTACCGTCTCTCTTGTCCACAAAAATAATGGGTGATCCCCATGGTGAAGCGCTTGGGGGACAAGACCTTTGCTTAGCATATCAGCCAACTGCTTCTTCAACTCAACCAGTTCTTCCGGATTCATCCGATAAGGCTTTTGGGATATGGGGTGTTCCTGGGATAAGCTCAATTATGAACTCAATATCCCGGTCTGGCGGCATACCAGGCAATTCTTCAGGGAAAACATCCGAATAGGTGAACAACACGGATCTCATCTAGGGCGGGTCGAGCTATGCTCTCATGGCATCCGGGTCTGGTCTGGCTGGTCTCAGATGCATACTCCACTTCAACTCCATCATCAGAAGTGAGAGAAACAGCTCTTCGGGCACAGTCAATACGACCGTGATACTTGGCTAACCAATCCATTCCAAGAATAACATCTATGCCTTGGTTTCCTAAGATAATTAGGTCGGCTGCAAACTTTACTCCTCCAATTCTATGGGGGTTTCGGAACACATCTGGTTGGTTTTGGCTAAATCCTGGGGTTTGTACCAACATGGTTTGGGTAAAAGCTCCCGACTAAACCTCCCTTAGAAACAAACTCTTCGGTAATAAACGAATGGGTGGCACCAGAATCAAACAGAACAGTTGCAGGTACTGAGTTGACAAGGAACGTACCCAGCACAACATCTGGCGCTTCTTCAGCTTCTTCAGCATTGATGTGGTGCAGACGGCCCTTGACAACAGCAGCATTTCCGCGGGGTGCGGCATTCTTGCCATTACCATTTCCATTGCGGCCTTGACCATTGTTCGGTGCATTGGGGCGCTGACATTCCTCTTAGGATTGGGGCATTCTCTGGAGTAGTGACCTTTGTTGCCACATTCAAAGCAGACAACATTGGCATTGGGGTTGAAGTTGTTGAAGTTTCCTCTGGGACGGTTATTGTCATTGGGGCGGTTGAAGTTGTTTGGGCGGTTAGGGAAATTGGGGCGTGGAGCTTGGGGGGACGATAGGCAGGCCTGGGGTTTTGCTGAAAGATACGAGGTTCTGGCTGCTCGAACCTTCCTGAGCATTCATCCTCCTCTTGCGACCTTCATACATAGACTTGCGCTTGGTCTCCAGCTGGATGGCTTTGTCCACAAGTGACTCCAGATCACGGAAGTCATGGATAACCAGAGCACACTGCAGTTCATCATGAAGTCCACTCATGAAACGCTCCATCTTCTTCTCTTCTTTGTCGGTGTCATCAGGAGCATACCGAGATAAGTCGGTAAACTCATCAAGATAACCGACCACATCCTACTTCCCTGCCTCAGCTTACGGAACTCATCCTTCTTCCTCTCAATGAGTCCATAGGGAATGTGCTTCTTGCGGAACTTCTCCTGGAACTCAGCCCAGTTGATAACATGACCAGCTGCTGGAGAGCCTTGGTAGTTTCCCACCAAGCTCGTGCAGGTCCAGCGAGATAGTGGGTTGCATACAGCACTTTCTCATTTTCTCCTACAGCAGCAACTTCCAGATTGTTGTCGATGGTGCGAAGCCAATCATCGGCTTCTAGTGGGTGAAGTCCCTTGGAGTAGGTAGGGGGTTGGTCTTCTGGAAATGCCCAAGGTGGATCGCTGGTTTCCATCGCCATTGCCATTACCATTGCCATTGTTGTTATTGTTGTTGTTGTTTTGGTTGAGTTGGGCGGCAGCGATCTGCTGCAGGGCAGCGAGATGAGCTTGGCGCTCTTCCCGGCATTTTGGCGTTCCTCCATGATAAGCGCGAGAAGTTGGGCGGGTTGGGTCCGGTGGTGGTGGTGCTGATCCTGATCCTTCCGCATTGCTGCGACGGGGCGGCATCCTGAAGCACACCGGGTATAAGAGGCAAGGCAAAAGTTTCGACTAAGGGAAAAGATGATTTCGTGAAGTGGTTGATTAACTAAGGGTGATATAGAAAATATTTACACAGATCAAACAAGACAAACATACTTATATATTACCAACATCACATCAAGGAGTTCACAACAACATCAAGCTTACAACACCTGGTTTTCAAAAGAACCACTACTTCGACTCGACTAGCGATAGGGGGCAACCTAATCCTGCGGTAGTGATCAAGTCACTCGCCTACTGAGGTGGAACCTCCAGCTCTAACACGTCAGCATCTGACTGGTAGGGTGGCTCCTCGGGATCCTCCTCCTCGTCCTCGAGAACTGCGTCGAGTGGCTCCTCCTCCTCGTCAACTAACTCCTCCTCGTCGTCCTCCTGCTCATAGTCCATCTCCTCCAGGAAGTCGTCATCGTCACTGAGGAAAGCGTTGTTCTCCTTACGGAGATCCTCGCCCTCCTCCTCCGTCTCATCAGTATGACGCTCCAGATCCTCTATGATCTCGTCCCGCTCCGCCACCTTCTTGCGGAGCTTGGCGATAATCCTCCTCAGCTGGGTCCTCTTCTTGAGAAGAGCGACCTTCTCCTCCTTCAGCTGCGCTTCACTCTCGCGACTCTCCGCGAGCGAGATGCGCTCGAAGCGAGAATGGAGTCTAGCGCACATCAGATCCTCCTGGGTACGAAAGAGCATAATCTCCATGTCCAGGATGTACTCTCTGAACGTCGGGTGTTGCGGTGATCCGATAGGGTGTCCATCATCGTTGCGCCTCCCGTAGAACCGGAAACGGGAGTTCAGTAACTCCGCCTTGTGCTCCTCACAAAGTCGGGCTAGCATCCTCTGCATAGAACGACACAGTCCGTCATCCCAGTGGACGTCCATAGTGGTGAAGATCATCGTCTTGGATCCGGGAGACTTGATGTTCCCCCGAACAGACGACTCGACCAACCAACACAGGTTCCCGTTGCCGAGAGTGTCCACCTGGGCCCCCTAAACTCTGGAGCGGGGCGACCTAACAGCTTGCTCAACTCGAACAAGTCCTTCTCGAACATCAACTTGCTGTCCCTCTCAAGCTGAACGAACTCGGTCCAGTGGATCGCCATCTACAATTTTTAGCAAAATTTTAAGTTAGTGAGATGATAAGTGTATCGAAATTTCAAATGTAGTATGGCAATATGTGAGCAAAATTTTAATCTTAATGGAATGACAAGTGTACAAAATTTTTAAGGATACAAGAAAAAATGTAATATTTAATGAGAGTCGAATTTTGTATAAGTAAGAGGATTGGAGATAAGAAATTTTTGAAAATACTTCACACTTTTTATTTTTAGAAATTAACTTTTGTAACTTCCATCTAGCGACCATGCTAATCTAAGGTCTCTTAAAGTCAGGATGGCTCTGATACCAAGTATGTGGGGACCCCGGACTAGTTGTCCGAAATACCCGATTATACTTAACACAACGATCCCGTGATCAGTCTGCCGTTGCACATAATCCGAATTGGATACCAAAGTTTACATCCATTACAATACCGAATTAAAAGTCTTACATAGGTTCCTTCATGGGCCAAACCAAAATATCAGCGGAAGCTACGGCGTAGTAGACATCAAATCCTAACGAAGACGACCCGACAGGCAGCTGACTTATGGAGATCCTTAGTTCGCGTAGAAGTCACCATACTCCTGCTCGGCGTAGTGGTCCTCCTCGTAGTCTGGCTAGGACAATAGTCAGGGACGAAACCAATATGAGTACATTTGAATGTACTCGCAAACTACCCCAACATGAGTATGCACTAGTTTTATTTTACTTTCATACTTTTATTTATTTAAAACATCTCTATATCTTTATTGAAAAATGTAAGAAGAGTTTGATAACTATCTTTAAAAAGAAGTCACCATCTCATTTGTTTCTCCGAAACTCCTCCTTTTTCTGACCATAGCTCACCATGGTCCATTTATTTCAACAACTCATACCACTCCATTTGGTATAGCTGTGTAACACCATCTCCATTTCAGTTTCTTTTTAAACTTAAAAGCTTTTCCAAAAACTTGCACATGGTCTAGGACAGCCTCCCAACTGTCCATATCCGAGGACTCGGCTATTCGAATAGTTTTACACTCTGCAGAGTTAGCACGCTTTCCCCACATCCATCCGGCAGCTCATCGTGTCCGCCACGTCTCGCCATACAGGGTGTATGCGAAGTAAGCCGCCGATCATAGCCTGTCCTTTGCTCATGCTAGTATAGGACCCTACCACTACGAAATTATCATCCTTTCCATCGACACCCAGTCCAGATTCCCCATCGGGAAACCTAAGTGTGAGTACTCGTAGTTCTGTCCGGCGAGCGAACCCTTCAATCCCCCATCCTCAGATGCCAGGACCCAGGTCAGGGGGTAGGTCGCCATGACCATCCCCTCATGGAACAAGGTCACCCTCGTTGTTGAGCCATCCCATACTAATATGAGCAAATTATATGACTACGCCATTTTCCCATATGTGGGTAAATGTGGTCGCACAGGGTATCGGTTGGTTGTCATAGTAATAGGACACACTGTGCATTTTTTTTTTCATAAACATCACCATTTCCACTTCTCCATTCCAACACCGACATCTCGGCATTCCATAATCACACAAGTATTTCCAAAAGAGTTTTGAATAAACCATGTTTATTTTTCCCAACCTATAATTTTTATAAACTATCTTATATTTCTATATAGGGTGGCAAAATAATATCCATATACTTTTTGAAAAGGTTTTGTAAATCTTTGCTTTAAAAGTAAAACATGTTATCAAAGTAGATGCATATATTTGGGGTGCAAGCTCAGAGAGTAGCTTGCCTTGCTCGGCAAAGTGACGTTGGTCTTGATCTTCAGATTCAACAAACTCTCCTTCCTCGATAAATCCGACAACGTTCTCGTCTAATTAATAAACAAACAATTGCAAACAATCACTAATCTATTCAAACAACATCACAACATTACAATCCTAAATGCTCTAAATAGCCACTGTATACAACAAACAACACCAATTGGTTCCAATTTTAATTGTATTTACCATTATTTATTTATGTTTCAAATATGGCAGAAATGAGTGGAACATGTTTAATTTCACAACTTGAGTTCTGTTTGTCCTAAAAATACAAACTAAAATTTTACAGAAAGCTACTGATGTGTAGAAGACAACACAATTTGATTTGGATTAATTGGAGTTACCAAACTCTCTACACAATTGTTTTAATCCAGTGAGTGATTAATCAAGTTTTGGCTACCAAATAAGTTCTGTTGATCCTAAAATTAAATCCTTTTAGGGGTGACTAAACATGGCTAAATGTGATCTAACAAAATTGGTCCTAAACCATTTGGGTTAACCATGTAACATATTTAAATGTTTTAGTGCAGAAGGGTGTTCAAACTTCAACTTTATACTAAACAATTACTACTGCATAAATAATCTATTATATTATTAAAACAACAAACAATCTACGGTCTAGATTAGCTAGGCCTAATCAACTTAAGAAGAACGGCCAAGATTAAAATTCCTTACGTCCGGGCGGTGCCGATTTTTTTACCCTCATATACGCTGTCCTTCTTCCTCACGTCTAGGAACAACGGAGACGTATACAAGCTGGAGTCTTATTAATTAATGTTGTCCGGCCGGTACGAGGATACGGAACCATAGCCTGATGGTAGGATTTAGCAATATGCATCTGCGATCAGCACACGGCACACATCGACACCGGCAAAGCTATATACGCACGCCGTATCCTCCATGGAGAACTCGACCACACGCGACGATGCCATGACGAACTATTCGGAAGCTCAAGCTAAGGATCGTCAACTCTGCACTGACTCTATGGTGCGCTGTCATCAAAGGCTCGAACAATCGGCGAACTGAATAGGGCAGCCACGGCGACAACCTGATGTTTTGATCGAACAAACGATCATCAAACTACATGATACACGGAAGCGACGGAGCCCGTCCTGGTGACGTTTAATTGGATAGTTTAATCAATAGATCATTGAAGGTACGATGAAACGTTTCGCAGTTTGGATAGTTGAATCAATGGATCCACACGAAGGCCCGACCCTCGATCAATCCCTACCAAGCTGCCGCTGCCGCGGAATTCTGATCCCTGAGCATGTCCACAACTAATCAAGCTGGCATGCCGCCGCCGCCGCCGTATTCGCCATGGTGCACTCATCCACTTGACTCTTCTCACCAAAGCATGCACATCAGCTTCATCAGGCTTGCGTATGGACCAATCGATCAATCAGGCCAGCTTATGCGTTACTTATACACGCAAGATTCCCGCGTTGCTACTACTCCAAGAAAGCATTCTCAAAAGTTTTATCCTATGGATGTCGTTATACATGCATCAAGTTTGTACCAGAGATCAATTGGCCTATCAGCTAGATCGATCAATCTTTCAGTCAGGCAAACTTAAGGTTTGCTACCACGTCCATGTTTTGCTTGGGCCAAAAGCAACCGTAAGCTCTTGCAAGTGCACCTTGCCGGAAAGTACCGGGCAAGTCGAGCATGTTCCAAACAAAGGATGCATGAGCAAGGAGGGCACGTCGAGATATCAGATCATTCTGTTGATCTGTTCCATGTGTACTTTACATCTTGATTTATTGTTTTGGTTAGCATCTAGCAATTTAATAATTTAACTGTTCGACGTGCATTTCTCACTCTGGAGCTGACTCAGCGCGCTGAGCATTTGCAATCGGAGGAGGCGTGAGGAAGGGTGGCACATCGGGGTTTCGGGATACTATGGTATAGTTTGCTTCTTTACAAGTTTTAGGGTACTTGGTAATTTTAACAACCGTCCATCTGCTCTAATCGAACGGTGATAAAATAAGAGCTACTTGAAACTACTAAATTAAAAGAGACTGAAACTACCCGAAACTACCAAATATTTTTTATTTTTAAAGAAAAGTAAAATGGTATTGAGGTAACTTCTGTGAATGACCCCATTGTCATTATCCCCATCACAGATCGGGGCCTCTATGCCCCGCTCTTCTCACTCTCTCACCCGAGGTAGAGCATTTGGAGGTAGCCGGCGACGCGGCGCGGTGGTTGATACACACACACGCACACAAATCGATCCGACACGCACACAAATTGATCCTAGGCAGAGGAGGTGGAGGTAGTCCGCGACGCGGCGGCGAAGGTTCCGGGTCGGCCCGACCGAGGTCCCGTCGGCGGCGTGGGCGGTCTTGACCGACGCGGCGGTCAAGGTGAAATGGCTGCCAGCAGGCAACAGCCGGCCGCGGGCGCCGTCGCCAGACTCTCCACCTCCCCGGCAGCAGCTGGTCGCGGGCGCGCCATCGGGCGACGCGGCGCCCCTAGTCACGTTCTTCCTCGAGCCAAAGATGGAGGCCGTCCCGGTCGTCCCCAGCCCCTGCATCCGCTGGGACCCCTTGTCGCGGGCTGCATCGACGTACGACGCGCCACCTGCTCTCCATCTTCCTGGAGGCCAAGATGGAGGCCGTCCTGGTAGTCCCCACCGCCTGCCTCCCTCGGATCCCCTTTGGTGTGCCTGTCTGTCTATGAACTTTTTCTTTTAGTATACTGCCCTTGCATTTGTAATTTGGCAGACTCTGTGACTGTGCATTGAACACTGAACGGTGCACAAGCTAGGAAGTTCCTGTACCTACCTGAAATTCCTTGCAAGTCACGGCTCCATGGTTTCGCAAAACTTTATCGATTAGCCCATTGTGTCTGATAATGGAATCTCTCTAAAAGGCTAGAGGGTAGCTTGCTCTAATCAGTAAAGCCTGTTCTGGAGTGTCTAGAAACTGTATCTTTATCTGATTAGTTAGGAACTTCCAGATATGAGGAGTTTATTTAAGCAGTGAATGTTAAATTATCTTGTGGGATTGTAGTTCTAATTGGTGTATTTGTAGATTATCCCCCCACCCAACAGAAATATCTTATATTGCGGCGTTGAGTTAACGTGATTTTCTTTATAACATTTTTCTGTTCCATGATATGGTACAAATCATAGGGTACTTAATTAACATTAATTGTGAAGATAAACATATAAATCTTTCAGAAAATATAGAAAAGTATCATGTTTCATCGATGCTTCCTTGTATATTAGCTCTTACAGTTGTTATTTGGTCATCTTCCCATGTTCCATTCTGATCATAATTTTTTTTAGTCCAGCCCTGCCAAGGCTTGAGATTGCCCAAGTTGTGCACCTCAGATACTCGACGGATGGTCTCCCGGAGCCACTGCTTGCAGAGATCATCAAGAGGGTCACCAGTGCAACTGATCGTAGTTCTCTTTCCCTCGTGTCGAAGCAGCTCTACACTATCGAGGCGGAGCATAGGGATGCTATCCGCGTTGGCTGTGGACTTTACCCTACAACAGAAGTCTGAAAGGAATGGACAGATGCACCTGATATTTCCTTGTGACAAGTTCCACTGGCTTCAGATACTGTAGACTTATTTGGGTAATGCGTGTTTTTTTCCAGGAATTTGAGAGAACTCTTCCCATGTAGTGACGGTCGTTTCATTTTGTATTATCTTTGCATTGTTGAGATCTCCAAACGTGCCATGCTTCGTGGGTGTTTTGATTTCGGAAGTATACCATGTTCTTTTGGCTGCTAATCATGTTCCTGCGTTCCAATTCAAGTGCTGTGGAACATATTAAAGCTAGAGAGGGACTGTGTGGTTTTACAGTGGTTTCTGTGTTAGATAAGAATTTCTGAACAATGTGGCCGCACAAATTGAACAAAATAAATGGGCAAAACTATTGTGTTATTTATTAGAACTGGTGATCAACACAACACATGTGGACATATGAAACATTACAGAGTGGAGCTGCATATATGGAACATAGGCCTTTTTTGCACTGAATATACGAGGTGAAATATCATTGTTACATGAAAGAAAGTGAGATGGTATCGCATCTCAGCGTCTTGTGTATTCCAGTGTAGTGTAAGAAGCATGCCACTAGACAAAAATGCTGGCCACTAGTTCCACTACGGGCTGGGGGAATCAGGCGGATGTATGCAACTGCCACCCTCCTTGCCGCTAACCGTGTGTTCATGTCAGGGCGTCAGTCGGGCATTACATAGAAGAACCAGTGAGCTGCCAGTTAGACGTAAATGGTTAACATCACCCCGCGAGAGATCAAACTTGATGCCAGGGGATGCTTGCACTTCAGGTTCGCATTTGCAGGAGTTCATTCTCAAGGCAGAGCTCTTTTGATACTTTGGTAGAGCAGATCTGACAGACGATCAGCCCATCGCCTGTAACCTGCAACCAGTACAAAAGCAAAGTTAGATAATGATGTCTCAGATCACACATAATGATGTCTCAGATCACACATGCTGAACGAGGGCCATGCTTTCTTCCTCTTCATTTCTAAGATCGACATATTATCGTGTTTTCCTGATACAATGATTTGCTTTTGGTTGAACTGTTCCTGGTCGTTGTCAGGGATATCCTGTAGGACAATACAGAAAGCCACCATCAAGGAAAACACATCCAGAATTGAAATAATGAAAAGAAGGCAAACACATGCCGATGCTGAGAAACAATCTCATGCAAGAGATTGATGTCATAGTTACCTGATGCAAACTTCTAACAATGAGGTCAGACAAACTCTGGTCTTGGGTCAAAATCAGAGCAGCTAAAGAGGAACTCTTCTGATGTCAGCTCCATCACCATCGTGCATAAGCTGGAGGCCGTCATCGTGACTGATGAAGCATCTGTAATTCCTATAAGCAATCACAAATATTCATTGTAATTGATCAGCTCACATTCAAGAAATAGAGTTACTGGTCAGCTCACAATCAACAAAAAGAGAGTTACTGATCAGCTCACATAAAAAAAAAGTTACTGATCTGCTCAAGAAAAATAATCAATAGAATAATGATCGTCAATATTGAATAGCATGATTTTAGGTCTGGATTAGTTCAACTCTCCTTGGCTACTGACAGTCTATATATAGTATCGCTTTAGGAGTATGCCAAATTGCCAGGCAACCGACAACAGGCAGAGCTTCAAGCAGCTATAAGATTCTTGCCATGGCCATGGTTCAGAAACTGGTGCTGGGTATTGCTGAAAATTGGTCAATATATGACTGATCATGTTTGAAAGATAGGATCATAAGACTGGTTCATGACCTAAATGACACACATTGAGCCCCCTTTTTAACCTCCAGAGGTATCGAATTCTGGTAGAATTTTTTTTCACTGCCTACTAAAGTAAAATAAATGCGAGAATCAAACATTGAGAAATACCAACCACTGAGGTATCGCACAGGCATCACACACAGAGCACACACTGGCAGCACTACATGTATCAAGTTATCGAAAGGGTCGTCTAATACTGAAGCACTACAACAGCGTCTCAAAGACCAATGCGAGCAGAAAATCTAGTAGCACTTTCATTCTATCAAGAAATCATCGTTACATTCCCTGTGAAAATGTAAGTTCCGCACCACAATATGATATATGGTGTGTACTTGTGTGCCTCTAAGGCTGTAAACATCAGGCAAGAAATTCTTTTGATGAACACCACAGATGTTCCTGCAATGGTTAGTACGTTAGTCTCTAAGCCTGTAAACATCAGGTAACGAATGAATTGGCAATCAATGCCATGAACTGCACTCTGAACTACTAAAGTACTTACAGTGGCAGGACGTCGGGCAACAGACGAGAGGGCGGAGGGAAGGTAGCGGAGGGTGTCGATGCGGCGGCCTGTGACCTTGGCGTCGGTGCTCGAGTCGCAGTCCGTGCGCTGCGTGAAGGGGGCCTCGTCGTCCGGCGTGCGCGATCCTCCGGCCGACGGTGTGGCGGATCAGTCGCCCGAGATGGGGACGGTGACCTCCGTTCCCGCAGGCGAGGAGAGAGAGGTGGCCGGAAGATCCAATACCGCAGGGAGTTGCAGGCGGCTCCGATTCAATTGGTGAGGACAGTGACGGCGCCGCAGTCAGCTGGTCTACGAATCGGTAGTCGCACGCGGTGGGGATGGAGGCGGAAGGCCGGGACTGGGACTGGTACAAGATGGATTGCCGCGAGGGTGGTGGTCCGACCTCGACTACCGCGAGCTCGAGATCGTCAGGAAGCTCGCGGGTCGCTTGAAGGAGGAGGGCGGCGGTGCCGCACTGAGCGGATCGACGGGAGGAGCAGGACGAGATATTGTTCCTACACAAATGACAAATGACCAAAATACCCTCGAGTGATTATAGTTAATTTTTTGTTTAATGGTTGGGAACTTGGACGGCTGGAATAATTTAGCTGGGCTAGTTAGGAATCAGACGGCTGAAATAATATTTGATGGGAGCTACCGGAAACTACCAGCGGTAGTTTTACAAGCACCGTAAAAGAGCTCTTGCTTCTTACTTTATTGCTTTGGGGCATCTAGCCATTTAATTAATTTACCAATTATATCTTATTTTTTGCCATAATAAGGCCATATGCATAATCTAGGAAATAGAGTGCATGCTTACTGAATATGTACTTTAAATCCAACTTCAGTTGAGCTGCACGGATGTTAGTGGGGGTATACTTGGCTTAATTGGTCACAACTAATTTTTAAAGGTTATCTGAAACATCTATTTTAATTTGTAGCGATGGCTGCCTATAATGGATTAGGTCGTGGAGTAAACAAACTTAATCTGAACTTTTGGAATCCTATATTGATTCATATGCATTTTCCAACAAATTGGTTCACCTCGGATGTCAAACTCAAAAAGTAGAAAAGCTACCTACAAATTATGATATTTGTCCATGTGAGAAAGTAGTAAAGTATTTTATAGTAGTGTATACACTTGCCTCATTTCTAATAGATGCCAAAAAAATATTATATAGCGTATACACATTATTAAAATAAGTATTTGTGATGACTTCACATATATTACATATTTCTACTTTTCACATTATTTTAAACAAAATTATATTATATAAACATCCTATCATATATAAGTTAGGAGGAACTTTTTTTAAGAGTGCATAGTAGGAAGTTTTCAAAATGGCTAGCACCTGATCTCCTACTCACCATCTGGGCAAGCCCTCTGTTTTAATAAGAAGTGAGCCCAGCTCACTTGGTTAGGAAAGTGGATGTACAACCCAGCCACCCAGGTTCAAGTCCTCACAGACGCAAATTTGGGTTCTTATATTATTTCAAAACAAAAACCGATAGGGGCTGCCCTTACTACATTCCTTTCAAAAAAAGAAAAATGAGTTGTAATTAATTAGAATGATTTATGTTAATCAGTTGACGAATATGAGAAACACACTAGGCTGAAATGATTCATTGCCCAAGAGCAGAGTATAAATAAAAGGTCCTTTAAAAAAAACCCTTTGTTCAACCATAATATTAGATCGAATAAATATAGCCCCAAGGCTAAATAAGTGACAGAGCAAAAATAAATAAATAACATGTGTAGTTAATCTAGCCGCGAAATGCCCATGCCGCCATCATCCATGTTAGCCTCCAACACTAGGTTGTAGCTTGCACGAGCTAATGAATTGGTAGTCCTACTCTTGCAAGGTTGAATTTAATGACCAAGCTGGGTAAGATCTTTGGATCCATAAATAAAGATCCCTCTTTTTCTTAATAACTTTGGTTACTTTGACTTATCATTCAAATAAACTTTCTTGCTGCAGTAATGGGGGCTGAAGTTGAGACTTGCGCCAGATGGTAGAGTGAAGCTCAGGTGAAACAATGTAATTTATTGCACAAAAAGTAAAATTTATTTATAACTGGCCGTTAATTTTTGTAAGCTAAATTTGAACGCTTCTTAGTGTACAGTAATACTGTTGTTACTGTATATAAAACATGTACATGTGTTTTGTCACCTATCTTGAAACAAAAAATCGTTGGAAGCTCAACAAAGTGAGTATCATAATCATTCAAAACATTTATCCATTATATATATTTTTAAAGATAATATCAACGAGAAGAATGATACATTAGATATGAGAGTCCAATTATATAGATCATCACTAGCCGCGCAATTGCGCCGGCCATCCAGCTAGTTCTACCAAAATTAGGGAAGCTAACACATGGCAGTACTAAGCTAACAAAATTGGTTTGGAATTATTTGGACTAATTTAGTATCAGAAACAAACAAGTTTAGATTTTAAACCTTCTGTGGTATTTTAAATATCACTGTTTATTTATTAATCTAAATGAATTGAATCTAATTGGGTTGGTTAAACATTTTCATAAGCTTTCCAGAACAATTGGGTTTGATTTATTTGGATGTCTAGATCTCAAGTTATTGAATTTTGAAGTTAGGTCCAGTACTGATTTAACAGAGAAGTTTAAATTCGAAAAGTTTACTATTCCGGATAATGTTCAAAACTATGACAGGTGGGGCCTACGTGTCAGCGACACAGTGTGCGCGTGGAAATGATTAAAATGCTGACGGGTGGGGTCAGCCCGTCAGCGGCTAGCTTCAGCGAAGCGTTACGCTGTCGTTGGATTTAGATCCAACGGCCCGTGTTCAGAGACAACGGCGACGACCATTTCTCGGCGGCGCCGATGCTCCGGCGACGGCGAGGTGGACGGAATCCTCACCTAGAGGGTACGGCAGATGGCGGCGATGACGTGAATCGACGGCGGAGGCTCGGGGAAGGTTGTGGCACGAGTTGTGCTTGCTGGGACGGCGTGTAGCGGTGACGGCGAGGTGGCTGCACTTCCACGGGCGCGGCAGCAACTCCGGCAACGCTCCGGGGACGCGTCTGTGCACGAAAAAGAGGGCAAAAGGGCTCGGGTGAGTGCGGTGTTCATAAGGAAGAGAGTACGGGCCAGAAATGAGAGAAAGAGAGAGTGTGGCGTCGCGGCCATGCTCGACCTCGACGGCGGCAGTGGCTGCGGCAGTGCCCGCCCTCCTGGCGGTGCACGGTGAAATTGGAGCGAGGGAGAGGGAGTGGGGGTGGTGTAGAGTTTCCAGAGGGGTCGGGATGGGGTTTTATAGCGCGGGAGCGGTCCATGGTGGTCGCGGTGCACGGCGGCGTCCATGGCGCACGGGAGAGGCTCGATTCCGCGGCGGGGTGCGAGGTACGTGTCGTCGTGAGGTATTCCGAGGTCTGGGTGTGGTCTAGGAGCAGCTACGGTGAGCGGTGCGTGTCGGGAAGCTGAGAGGGGGCCTAATTTTGCCGGCGCCGTCCGGCTCATCTCGGCGGAGCAGAGGGGGACAGTGCGGCGTCGGGGCGAGCGAGAGCGCTCAAGTGCTCTACTCTGCGGAGCAGAGGCTGCAGAGGCACGACGCGAGCTGGGGGGGGGGGGGGCCTGGGGGGCCTGGGAATGGCGAGGAGCGCGACGCCCAGCGTCGACACGGCGACGGCGACAGTGAGCTAGGGGAGAGAGGTAGGGGATGGCATTTTTGCCAAAACCCCCTGTCTCCTTTTTCCTCTGTTTTCTTTTATTTCTTTTTAGTCCAGTAGCACTTTAGAATTTTAAAACTATTTCAAAATATTATTTGAGAGAGAAAAGTAGTAAGAATAAAATGGGAGTGTTTACATTACCACTCCACTGAATTTTATTGTGAAGGAAAACAATTTCTCACTGTCACATTATTTCTTGCTTTGCTTTTTATTTTATTTCTCTTCTTTTCTTCATGTTTTTATTTAGAGCAAGCAACACACAAATAGCAAAAAAAAAAAAAACACAAGCAACAAGAATTAGTTACCACAAGCAACAATTTACAAACAACACAAAATAATCAACAAAAGTTTTTGTTGTCTCTCATTTTTGGAATAATAATACTTTTAATATTTTTGGGATGTTACATTTTTCGGCCGTGCTGCAGTCGGTTTTTTTGGGCGTGCATCAATGGCATTTTGTGGGCGTTGGATCGGATGATGATGAAGGGATCTAGGCTCGCCTCATCCTCCATTGCAGCCGGCGGAGAGAGAGAAAAAACAAGGAGCTTCCTCGGCGGTGGGGTTTTCTGGGTGTGGGACAGGTGTTTGGAGAGGGATTGGCGAGTGAGGCGGTGGCACTGGCTAGGCGTGAAGGGTGGAGCTAGCACTAATTCAGTAATTTGTAAAAAGAATATACCACGTCCGAATACTCGACAACGGAAGTCGAAACCATCGTGAACGTACCGGCACTATATATATCAAACATTACAAACTAAATTAATAGCATAATAAAGGAGCATCATGACAAACATAATTATTAGACACCTAAATTAAATAATACTACTCTCATAAACATTTCGTCAAAATCGCGAGGGCAACGAGCATGGGGTGGCGTTGGGTGGGGAGAGCTCGTCATACCTCCGGGAGGCCCGCGACGTGGCGCGTTCAGGGAGGCCGACGACGGGAAGGGGGCACGCGCTCGGGGAGGGCTGTGGTGCGCCGGTGTGCGCTAACGGAGGCTGGTGGCGGGGAGTGGGCCGCGAGCTCGGGGAGGACGCTGGGGTGAATGCGGCGGCGTGGATGCGGCGCGCGCTCATGGAGGCCGGCGGCGAGGTTGGTGGGGAGGGGACGCTCGGGAGGAAGGCGGGCGGTCAAACGATGTTTGGATTAATGTTCATCTGACCTACCTACCCAACGGGCGGATCCAAAGCTTGCCTTAGGGGTGCACTACAACACACCCCGTGAAGATTTTTTCTTTGTAAAATATTATTTTCCACCACATATATATGCACCGCCGAAAATACTTTTTAGGTACTATGACACCCTCTAGGCACCCCTGGTTCCAAATGTCGTAGCTCCGCCACTGGTCCAACCCCTATCGAGACTGGTCACGGTTGACTACTTGGTGAATTTCCTATGGTTTCGATGAAAATGACGGTACGGTGTGCCGGATATATGCATAAGAGTGTGTTGGTACATTGGAAACGACGACATCAAAATCTTAACATATGACACTTCTCATGTGCGAAGGTTCTGCACTTACACAAGAGATCTCCTTACACAACTAAACGCCCATTTCAGGTGCACTGGATGGAGTCACACATGTGATAACATTGGCTCAAATTAAATGTTCATATGACCTACCCTAACAACGAAGGATAAAACTACATTGTCTATATACCTCCTCCCGAGGTCGGACAAAGGGGGAGACGACGATATGTTGACCACATGTGTGTGTGTGTACGTATAAGAGTGGGTGTTGGTAGGTGGTGTTATCCAAGATCCAATTCATATATGGTCTAACCCACTTCACGAACAAAACTTACCCATGCATGAAGTTTTTGTCCCTCGTAGGGCAAAGCCTCCACTTCGGGTGTACCGGATGGAGTCATGTGATAACATAGGCTCAAAGCAGTTTTTAAACGTTCATAAGTGTGTTGGTACATTGAAAAACCCAATATAAAAGTCCTAGGTGTGGCCCGCTTCACATACGACACTTATCCCGTACGAAGATTCTGCACTTAATACCACTGTTCAAGATATCTTCCGATATGCCGATTAATCGTCCGATTTATCTCTTATCGATGTCTAACCGATAAGATAAATTGGCCGATAAGTCAGTCGATATGCCGATAAAATGTCCGATATGCCGATAAATCGGCCGATTTACCCATTATCTTGAGTCGACCGATAAGTTACTGATAAGCGATATCCCCAACATTGCTTAATACACAACTTAACTCCCACACTTCCATCTATATATGTAGTGTCATTTCGATCTCTTTTACAAGCAAGTTTTGGTCTGATAATGTCCAAATGGAGTAGAAAAAAACTCATGCAACACATATTCCATCCATACAGTGTTAGGGTTTTGGTGAAGGTTTATATTGAATTAATCTTCATATTATTACATTTTTCGTGAAAGTACCCGTACTTAAAACTTGGCAAGAGGAAGAGATTCGATGTTTCAGATTTCCCGCCTAATCATCGACCAAATTTATACCCAAAGTTATTGACTCCTCCGGACACTTCATTCTTGCCTTATCCCCTCCTAGCTCCATGTCATCCGCATCCGGGAGCGGTGGAGGTTCTCCTTCCGCGAGCGACGACGGGGAGAAGCCCCGCCTCCGCCACTCGGATGTGGGCCGCAGGCGCGGCCGCCGCCGCTTAACGAACTGGAACGGCTTGCGCACCCCCAGGCCCAATTCCCCTGCCCCACCGCCGCGACGCCACGGTGGAGATGCTGGGTCCTCGCGCGTCGCCACGCCTGCCCCACTGCCACCGCTGCCGGCATCCTCTGCCGAGTCCAGCGATGATGAGTCTTACTCAAGCATGGATTCGGTCTCCACCAACGACGGTGACGAGCTCATCAAGATCGTCGACCCCGACGAGTTGGAAGCGCGCGTTCTGGCGAAGTCCGTGCGCTCGCAGCGCCGCGCGGAGAAGCGTCGTCGTGTGGATGCCGAGTATGAGGAGGTGATGAACGAGGTGCGTCTGGAGCAGGGTCTCCGGCAGGACACCGAGCACACCGCTCGCGCGCGGGAGTGGGAGGAGGTGCGGCGCCGCCAGCGCCTCCCGGGCCTTCGTCTTCTCCGATAGCGAGTAGTGGCGCCGCCGCGGCAGATGACCCGGCGGCCGTGTTTTTTTGTTGTTGTTGTTGAAATTAGTGTTGGATGCGGCGGCGACGATGAGGCGCGCTCGGGGAGGGCACGTGCTCAATCGATGTTGTGTCAAATTGAAGCTAGCTTTTGCCCATTTTCAAAAGATTGAAGCTTGAATCTTAATTACTATATATATATTTATGTTGTGTCAAATGCCCTAATTTTTTTAAAAGATTTCTGCTATGATAAACCTGGGCTCAAATTAAGTCGTTGGTTTTAAATGTTCATCTGACCTAATTACCCTAACACAACCAAGGAGAAAAGCATGTGTGCATTCGGGTGTTTTGACTAATCGCCAGAATCCCACCAAATCCTAAGTGTATTCCTAATATATGCATAAAAGAGTGTGTTGGTAATTGGAAAACCAACATCAGAATCCTAGGTATGCATGGCCAGCTTCAGAAGCCACAGTTATCTTGTACGAAGGTGGAGCAATTGTAAATTCACACAAGTAAACTCCCACTTTGATAAACCTGGGCTCAAATTAGTTAAGTCGTTGGATTCAAATGTTCATCTGACCTAATTACCCTAACACAACCAAGGAGAAAATCATGTGTGCATTTGGTTGTTTGGACTAAACGCTAGAATCCCACCAAATCCTAAGTGTATTCCTAATATATGCATAAAAAAATGTGTTGGTAATTGGAAAACCAACATCAGAATCCTAGGTATGCATGGTCAGCTTCAGAAACCATAGTTATCTCGTAAGAAGGTGGAGCAATTGTAAATTCACACAAGTAAACTCCCACTTTGATAAACCTGGGCTCAAATTAATTAAGTCGTTGGTTTTAAATGTTCATCTGACCTAATTACCCTAACACAACCAAGGAGAAAATCATGTGTGCATTCGGGTGTTTCGACTAAACGCCAGAATCCCACCAAATCCTAAGTGTATTCCTAATATATGCATAAAAGAGTGTGTTGGTAATTGGAAAACCAACATCAGAATCCTAGGTATGCATGGCCAGCTTCAGAAACCATAGTTATCTCGTACGAAGGTGGAGCAATTGTAAATTCACACAAGTAAATTCCCACTTTGATAAACCTGGGCTCAAATGAATTAAGTCGTTGGTTTTAAATGTTCATCTGACCTAATTACCCTAACACAACTAAGGAGAAAAGCATGTGTGCATTCGGGTGTTTCGACTAAACGCCAGAATCCCACCAAATCCTAAGTGTATTCCTAATATATGCATAAAAGAGTGTGTTGGTAATTGGAAAACCAACATCAGAATCCTAGGTATGCATGGCTAGCTTCAGAAGCCACAGTTATCTCGTACGAATGTGGAGCAATTGTAAATTCACACAAGTAAACTCCCACTTTGATAAACCTGGGCTCAAATTAGTTAAGTCGTTGGTTTTAAATGTTCATCTGACCTAATTACCCTAACACAACCAAGGAGAAAATCATGTGTGCATTCGGGTGTTTCGACTAAACGCCAGAATCCCACCAAATCCTAAGTGTATTCCTAATATATGCATAAAAGAGTGTGTTGGTAATTGGAAAACCAACATCAGAATCCTAGGTATGCATGGCCAGCTTCAGAAACCACAGTTATCTCGTACGAAGGTGGAGCAATTGTAAATTCACACAAGTAAACTCCCACTTTGATAAACCTGGGCTCAAATTTTTAAGTCGTTGGTTTTAAATGTTCATCTGACCTAATTACCCTAACACAACCAAGGAGAAAATCATGTGTGCATTCGGGTGTTTCGACTAAACGCCAGAATCCCACCAAATCCTAAGTGTATTCCTAATATATGCATAAAAGAGTGTGTTGGTAATTGGAAAACCAACATCAGAATCCTAGGTATGCATGGCCAGCTTCAGAAACCACAGTTATCTCGTACGAAGGTGGAGCAATTGTAAATTCACACAAGTAAACTCCCACTTTGATAAACCTGGGCTCAAATTAATTAAGTCGTTGGTTTTAAATGTTCATCTGACCTAATTACCCTAACACAACCAAGGAGAAAATCATGTGTGCATTCGGGTGTTTCGACTAAATGCCAGAATCCCACCAAATCCTAAGTGTATTCCTAATATATGCATAAAAGAGTGTGTTGGTAATTGGAAACCAACATCAGAATCCTAGGTATGCATGGCCAGCTTCAGAAACCACAGTTATCTCGTACGAAGGTGGAGCAATTATAAATTCACACAAGTAAACTCCCACTTTGATAAACCTGGGCTCAAATTAATTAAGTCGTTGGTTTTAAATGTTCATCTGACCTAATTACCCTAACACAACCAAGGAGAAAAGCATGTGTGCATTCGGGTGTTTCGACTAAACGCTTGAATCCCACCAAATCCTAAGTGTATTCCTAATATATGCATAAAAGAGTGTGTTGGTAATTGGAAAACCAACATCAGAATCCTAGGTATGCATGGCCAGCTTCAGAAACCACAGTTATCTCGTACGAAGGTGGAGCAATTGTAAATTCACACAAGTAAACTCCCACTTTGATAAACCTGGGCACAAATTAATTAAGTCGTTGGTTTTAAATGTTCATCTGACCTAATTACCCTAACACAACCAAGGAGAAAATCATGTGTGCATTCGGGTGTTTCGACTAAACGCCAGAATCCCACCAAATCCTAAGTGTATTCCTAATATATGCATAAAAGAGTGTGTTGGTAATTGGAAAACCAACATCAGAATCCTAGGTATGCATGGCCAGCTTCAGAAACCACAGTTATCTCGTACGAAGGTGGAGCAATTGTAAATTCACACAAGTAAACTCCCACTTTGATAAACCTGGGCTCAAATTAATTAAGTCGTTGGTTTTAAATGTTCATCTGACCTTATTACCCTAACACAACCAAGGAGAAAAGCATGTGTGCATTCGGGTGTTTCGACTAAACGCCAGAATCCCACCAAATCCTAAGTGTATTCCTAATATATGCATAAAAGAGTGTGTTGGTAATTGGAAAACCAACATCAGAATCCTAGGTATGCATGGCCAGCTTCAGAAACCACAGTTATCTCGTACGAAGGTGGAGCAATTGTAAATTCACACAAGTAAACTCCCACTTTGATAAACCTGGGCTCAAATTAATTAAGTCGTTGGTTTTAAATGTTCATCTGACCTAATTACCCTAACACAACCAAGGAGAAAATCATGTGTGCATTCGGGTGTTTCGACTAAACGCCAGAATCCCACCAAATCCTAAGTGTATTCCTAATATATGCATAAAAGAGTGTGTTGGTAATTGGAAAACCAACATCAGAATCATAGGTATGCATGGCCAGCTTCAGAAACCACACTTAGGTTTTCGACAAAAATGGCGCTACGGTGCGTTGGACTCCCACCTATAATCCTACCCTAACACATGGCTCATCATGCATCCGACGGTCAGCAATGTTTGCCGCACAACCACCAAATTTCGCGCCGCCCACCAAATTATCCACCAAATTTGCCTCCTTCAGCGCGCGCGCACAAAATTTCGAACTTGTCGCTGCCTATACCCCCTTCGCCAAATTTCCCCATCTCCCGTATCGACATATCCCTTTCTTCCTATCCTCGTCCAAAATCTCCACGCCTCCCCCCAAACCCTAGCACGCGCCGTCACGGTCTTCCACCTCGCCGTCCCGGTCGTCCACCTCGCCGTGTACCTCGCCTTACCAGCTCGCCGCCAAGATCTGCCACCTCGTTGTCCAACTCGCCGCCAAGATCTGCGCCGCCAAGACCTGCCACCTCGCGTCCAGGTCGCCGCCAAGATCTGCCACCTCGTCGTCCAGCTCGCCGTCAAGATCTGCCCACCAAGATCTGCGACCTCACCGTCTAGGTAGCCGCCAAGATCACCTCCTCGCCGTCCAGGTCGCCGTCAAGATCTGCCACCTCGCTTCCAGGATCTGCCACCTCGCTGTCAAGATCTGCCACATCGTCGTCCAGCTCCTCACTAACCTCGCGACAACTTCGTTGTCAATGTCTCCCACTTTGAGGCCACGAGTAAAGGTTCCCGCCCTGGAAAGCAGTAAGAAAAATGCCCTAAATCCGAATGCAATTTTGATACAATTATTTCCGTCTGTTTGATGCTTGTATTAGTCTCTCATAGCTTCTGTCGGAGCTGCCGCTAAATGGAATCTATTCCAAACTTTGATATTAGATTACTCTTATATGCCTGTTGCATCATCAGTACTACAGAACAATCAAAACCAGTCCTATATTTATAACAGCAAATACACCCCATGGAAGAATCCCTAAAGTGAGTAGCCTAATTTGTAGCTGTAATAGGTTCGTAGCTAATTTTGAGCTAGATCTTTATTCATGTTAGAACCACAATGAGTTCATATGGTTAATTTTTGCTTATTTTCCAGCTTGTATTAGTCTTAGGAGCAGTTTTCATTATTAGGTCCACAAATTAGATTACTCGTATCTCTTGTTTAATTCATCAGAACTACAGAACAATCGATACCAGTCCTATATTTAATAACATGAAATACACTTTATAGAAGTAACCTGGAAGTGAGTAGCTTATTTTGTAGCTGTAATAGGTTCTTACCAAGTGTTATGTTTGTACCTAACTCTGAGATCATTATTCATGGTAGATCCACCAACAAAACCTGCTGCAGTTCCCAATCGCAAGCGCGCAGTGCAGAAATAGTTGACATCACAACACCTGAGACTCCGGTCTTAAAGAAGAATATCAAATCGACTCCGCCAGCAGTCCCTGCATCCGCATCGCCACAAGTAACGAGGGCTGCAGCCCAACGGAAGCTATCAGCCCAAGCAAAGAAGGTAGATGCTGAACTCAAGCGACCAGTGGTCCAAGCCGAGGAGGCAACTCCCCATCACCAGCAGGAAGCTGTCCAAGCCGAGGCGGCAACTCCTGAACGCCAGCGGGAAGCTGCCCAAGGCGAGCAGGTAGCTCCCCAACGCCAGCAGGAAGCTGCCCAAGGCGAGCAGGCAGTCCCTGCATCCGCATCGCCACGAGTAACGAGGGCTGCAGCCCAACGGAAGCTATCAGCCCAAGCAAAGAAGGTAGATGCTGAACTCAAGCGACCAGTGGTCCAAGCCGAGGAGGCAACTCCCCATCGCCAGCAGGAAGCTGTCCAAGCCGAGGAGGCAACTCCTGAACGCCAGCAGGAAGCTGCCCAAGGCGAGCAGGTAGCTCCCCAACGCCAGCAGGAAGCTGCCCAAGGCGAGCAGGCAGTCCCTGCATCCGCATCGCCATGAGTAACGAGGGCTGCAGCCCAACGGAAGCTATCAGCCCAAGCAAAGAAGGTAATGCTGAACTCAAGCGACCAGTGGTCCAAGCCGAGGAGGCAACTCCCCATCGCCAGCAGGAAGCTGTCCAAGCCAAGGAGGCAACTCCTGAACGCCAGCAGGAAGCTGCCCAAGGCGAGCAGGTAGCTCCCCAATGCCAGCAGGAAGCTGCCCAAGGCGAGCAGGCAGTTTGCCGTGGCCACCTGGACAGGAAGGACAGGAGGATCAGAATTGTTATTCCTCCCGGAAAGACAAGGCCAGTGCAGCCAAGGATTGCTTCCATGTTTGCTACTGCGTGTTCTTTAGCTGTGAAGGAAACTGTCCCTATCTTATCCCACTGGAAAGAGTACAAGGGCAGACGTGACATATTTCAGGGGTACTTCGAACATGTCTGTGTAAGTTTTGGAACCCAACTTTCGAGTTCATTCCATTTGTTCATAAAACTAAATAATGCTCTTTCTTTTGTTTCAGGGAAGATTTGTTTTGAACCTTGAAGACCCCTGGATCCGTGGATCTCTTCTAATGAATCTAAAGAGCTGTGTAAGACGAAGACGCCATTTCCTGAAGAGAACATATTTTGACAATTGTAATGACAAGGCTAGGCTTGCACGAACACCTCCTTATGTAGTGAATCCTTTTACTCAAGCAGTTTGGTTCAAGTTAGTCGATAAATGGACCACAACCCAGAATCAGGTCCTGTCTTTGTTCACTCAACCTTGCCACTGTTTCAATTTTATCATCTGGACTGTCGCTAATCTGTTCATACCCTTTGTTTGTGTAGGTGACTTGTCAGAAAGCCAGGCAGAGCAGAATGGCTGTCCGGTTCCCTGGTGCCACAGGTTCTCGTAGCTACGAGGTTATTTGCAACGATACTCACTTCAACTCCAGGAAACATGGATTCACTTCGCCTGTGAAAACATCAATTGTAAGTCCCTCAAAATTATGTACATCTATGGAATCAACAAATTATCTGAATAGATTCTTCTAGGTAGCTTCATAGGTATACCTTTGTGAATTCTGATAGTTCATGTACATGCATATATGCTTCTTCATATATCATTGTGATCTCCTATCTGATAGTTCATGTACATGCATGCTTAATTCTGATAGTTCCATGTACAAGCATGCTTAATTCTGATAGTTCATGTACAAGCATGCTTGCTTCATTGTCATCTGCTTCTTCACATATCATTGTGATCTACTATCTGCATCTATGTTTGTACAGGCAGATCCCTTGTCATTACAGCATGGTTTCCAATCTAAGTTATGTACAAGCAGATCCCTTGTCATATCAATGTACCATGTACTCTACTTCAGCTGCTATTTCATCTTCTGCTTTCACATGCTTTATAGGCTGAAATGGAAAGGGAGATGCAACCATCTGCTGCAGCCGATGGCACTGTCAAGGTGCCTCTTTCTGCTGTTGAAGTTGTTGCTGCTGTGCTAGGTCGGGGCAATCGAAATTCTAGTTTCCTGAAAAACATAGGTGTGATTCCAAGCCATACGAACGCGCCAATGATTCAGCTTCAGCTTCTGTTTGATGCTGAGAAAAAAAGGAGGCTAGAACTGGAGTCTCTGCTTGATGAGCGCAATAAGGCCAAGGAACATGCTGACGCAGAAGCAATCATGTGTGTACAACATCTGAAGTCTATAATCAAGGAACAAGAAGAAACCAGGAAAATTCAAGCATCGTGCAATGACATTATGAAGCAGATGATAGCTGAACTCTCTCCTAAGTGAAAACATCTGCAAACTCGTGCCATTTTGGTAAGTCTTCGTGAGGCTTTTTGATGCCCTTCCTGAGTCTCAAACTGTATGTTGCTGGTGGCCTTTGAAAGGCAGAACACTCTATGTTGCCACTGCTGGGCAACCACTTGTTGCCTCGTGAAATGTAGAACATGGCCTTTGTGGCTTTTGGTGAGCAAGGCTGTGAGCCCTTGTTCAGAATGTATGTATTTGTCGCATGTGTGTTTGCTTTGATGTGAAAACTATTTAAAATTCGTCTCGATCGCCAAATGGCCATTCAAACAACAATCGAACGGAAACGTCGGGGATACGGTGACGTCCTAAATTTCGCGCGACGAAATTTCTTTGTCGTGGTTAGAAAACACGTGGACCCATATGATTGGGCCACGTGGAAAATCAAATTCAATTACCCCGCGACGGATATGCAAACGTCGTGTTCATCCCTGACGTCATCACCTACGTCAACATCGATACCGCGACGAAAAAAAAGGTCACGAAATTCCTCCACGTGGCACCTTTGTGGGTAGAACACGTGTCGGCTTTCTACCTCGCGGACATGACATCATTGTATAACGCGACGTTTCATTTTTGTCGAGTATGCCATGACGTCAGCAAACGGCGGTAACGGCCGTCTGCCACGCGTCACAGACCGCGACATGAAAAAAAACGTCGTGGCTTGCTGGGCCTAGTAATGGGCCGGCCCAGTTGGTAGCATCAGTTGATGAAACGTCGAGGATCCCTTACGACGTTCGGAGGTGCACGGAACCGTCGTAGAATTTTCTATGACTAGCGGTCCCTGACTATTTCATAACGTCATGTGAATCGTCGAGGATTGCACATCTCGATGTTTTGGAGCATGATCACCACGTTATAGGATCGTCCCGGATGGCCATTATTTTGTAGTGGAACACAGTGCACAAGACTTACCCATCTACTATCAGCAATAGGATAAATAATACCAGCTTCAAGAAGTTTCAATAGCTCATTTCTTACCGCTGCCTTCATCTTGGGTATTAAACGGCGTTGATGTTCAACAACTGGCTTTGCATCAGGTTCCATATTAATAGCATGTTGACAAATAGCAGGGGAGATCTCTTTTAAATCATCAAGAGTATAACCAATAGCTCCGCGGTGTTTCCTCAACACTTCCAATAACCTTTCCTCTTCTTTACCTGAAAGTTTAGAACTAATAATAACATGATAATGTTTTCTTATCATCAATATGAGCATATTTAAGATTATCAGGTAAAGGTTTTTAATCGAAAATAATATCCTCCATGGGTGGTGGCGTGGTACCCAAATCCTCCATTATGTTTAAGCATTGGTTGACGAAGAAATATTTCGTCAATCTCATTCCTTTCTTCCATAAAGACCTCAGTTTCGTGGTCCTCCATGTGTTCCTGCAAGGCATTGTTAGGAGCAAGGGCAATAGAGGCAAGTTGTGCAATCTTAAAATCTTCATTAGCAATTCGGTTTCATAAGGAGCTTTGGCAAATTTAGAGAAATTAAACTCATAATATTCACCAGCAAATTTATTAAAGATTTTCTCTTTCTTACAATCTATAACAACACCACAAGTATTCAGAAAATCAGCAGGATATTTTGTCTTACCACATAAAACTTCCCCATCCCTAACAATACCAATTGGAGAGATAGTTTCTCTATTAGCAAGCTGAATAACCACATCAATTTCTTCAAGTTCACAAAGAACCTATTTCATGCATGATTTCCCTATAAAGCTCATAAGGAATAGCACTTGAACTTGCATGTAGTGATCCCATCTTTTAAATAAAGACAAGACATCTGTGTTATTGTGCTAGTCCTTGGATCAATTGCTAGCACCACAGTACAATAATGAAATATCATGCAATTGCGTCAAAACTTTATTACTTCGCATAATCCAGTCTTTACAAATAGATTTTACAACTTGCATAGCTCAAGGCTAGCATGATACAAAGATCAACATCAGAAAACTTAGTACTTCAATGAGCCTCATCTTCAATCATGCGCCACAGGCAATGACATGTTGGTTGTAGGCTCTAGATCCTAAAACGAATCCTCACTCGTCAACAAAAGATCCTGCAAATTTGAATATGCAGCCACAAGGGTCAGTACAACGATGTACTGGCAAATGACACTATGGTGGATATATATGGCAAAGACTATCTTCTACATGCATATTTGGCTGAGTGGAGTTTTGGCTATTTGCATAAAGCAAGTTTTCTCCTATGTTTTCATAAAAACATTTTTGATCATTAAGTTGGTACCACTGATAGAAACCAGTGAACCAGAAATAAATATTAAGGAATGCCACTGATCGAAACCAGGGAAATCTCCTGCTATTGTTCTTAAACAAGTTTTAGATTATTGAAAAATGGTGATGAGAATTTTGTCCATCCTTGTCTAGCTGCTCATAGTTGTCCATAACTGGGGACACGGCTAAGATCTTAGTTTCTAACTCTGCAGAGGTTGTGCACTTTCACCTTAAGACCCAATCAGCCCAAACATCCTATACACTTTAGAATGTGTTAAGGAAAGGAGAAGATTGAGACAAGATCTTTCAGAAGAAGAATTCAACCCTACTGGCAAGACCCGTTCCACCTATAATTTTGCTACATCTGCTTGTCAAGCCGACAGGTTGAACTCCCACAACTTAGTTGTTCAAGACAGAGCCCATATGTCAAAAGGCTGCACGGGAAGCATCCAAACTTGAAAGGACTTCATCATCTCTTTGTTCCTGGTGGCAAACCACAAGTGCACTCTCAGGTGAAAACCACCGTGCTCATGGCCCTAAGTATAGATGAAACTACCTTAGGCGATGACAACCACAAACACAGCCCCGAGAAGCCACTCAACATAATCCATTCAACCAATCCACCCAGGTGGTTCATTGAGTTTAGTATTTAGAATTTTCCTCAATATTTCAAGGGTAAAAACAGTTTAATAGCATGCTAAGCATCTACTAAAATTATAAGGATGCGGTACAAGGTAAAGAAGGGGTGGCTACACACTACTGGATTAGCATTGCATAATAACTTAATAAAAAATTTCCTATCATGCATACTACTCAAAAATCGTCTAATGCATATAGAAAAATAGGTGGTTTATGAATGTCACTTGCCTTTGAAGTTGGTGAAGAATCACACTCTTCACAAGATGGAACGTTGCTCTCCGTACAATCTATACATTGAAAACACAACAACAATAATATAAACAAGCATGCTAACAATCATACAAACAAAAAGAAGAAAACATTCAAAGAACAACCATAGCAAACGAGTTTTAAACAAGTTAGTTAGAAAATGATCAATGTTCAACTCCAAAAGAGTATGGAAAAAGGGTTTATGGTTAGCTACTAGGAATGGGTTGGTCAAGGTTTAAGTTTGAAAATAAATCAAACTCCAGTGGATCCCTATTTGTTGTGTTTCACCTTGGTCTTCTTCTCTTGTTTCTGAAACTTCTTATTTTGTGCCTTGAACTTCTCCTCTTGAGTGTTGGTCACATCTTCTTGAGTCTTGATCTTCTTTTCAGTTTCCTTGACTAAATAGTAGGGATCTCCATTTTGTTTAAGGCCAGTCTAGGTTCCAAAAGTTTACTAAAGACTATCACCTTTATTTCAAAGTGCAAAATAAAACTAAGTGCTTAGTAAAAGAGGATTGCCATTTGTG
This sequence comes from Poa pratensis, assembly GCA_947311845.1. Classification (NCBI taxonomy): domain Eukaryota; kingdom Viridiplantae; phylum Streptophyta; class Magnoliopsida; order Poales; family Poaceae; genus Poa; species Poa pratensis. Next base: position 56,811,512 of record CAMZMU010000027.1, on the reverse strand, counting down.
GTTAAGGGATGGTCAAGGCTAAAAGTTGGACATCAAAAATTAGCAAGATTGGTTAGTCTCATCTATTTCTGTCTAATGTTTTTCTTCAAGTTTCTTCCATCTTCTTGAGTTGCTTCTGGTTGTGGTGAAGTCTAAGTCCTTTTCTCCAAGTGCTTCAATGGCCTTCCATGTTGTGATCAACAGATTATTAACAAGTCGTTGTAGATTGGATATTCACTATAGTGAGAGAGACAGGCACCCGACTAGGCCAATTTTGCATGTGGAACAAGTCTCATGTACGGACATGTAAGGTTAGTCTTCGGGCCGCTTCATCCCACTATGCCGCTAGGATCCGAAATACTTAAACTTGATACTAATCATCTTGAATAGGTTGTATGGTTGCTCCAAGTCTTCACATGTTTGGTCTTCAAAGAATCTTCAACTCCCTTGTAGTTTCATTGATTTCAATGATTTCAATTATACACTTTAGGGACTTAGTCATAAACACTAAGGACTTGGTCTATGTCCAAAGTGAAAGAAAGGATAGGAAGAGCGGAAAGGAGAGAGAGAGAAAGATGTAGTTGGTCTTCCAAAGGATCATCTCCAGGCTTCCTTGTAGCTTCCTCCTTGGTGTGATGACTTCATTGAATTTTTGTAGACTTGATGGTTTTGCAGACTTGAGGGTTTTGGTATCACCAAGGCTGGTCTTGAATTAACTTGGCCACACCACTGAGTCAAAGGGAAAAAGAAAAGAAAGGGAGAAGAACTTAGAAAAGTGGGGTTGGTCTTCTTGAAGTTCCTCTTGTTTTCTTCTAAGTGCTCCACTTCTTGGAGATGGCTAAGTCACTTCTTGGAGATGGCTAAGTCATTCCTTGGTCCTCCTTGTAGTAGCATCGTGTTGAAAATCCCAAGTTGACAAATGGGCACCTTCATTGCACTTCATGGTTTTTCACAAGTCCTAACTTGGTGGTTTTTCAACTGGGAGAGTCAACTAGGAAAAACATACATGGACTTGGTTTCATGGTGTCCAATGGCTTAGGCCTTGGTCTCTCTGGTCTAAAGTTAGTACTTAGAACAATTTTGCTAAAGAAAACATATTGAAAATATTGTTAGAAATTAAACTAGTCAAAAATAGTCAAAAGACATCTAAAATTCTAAAACAATTTTTAAACTTAACAAAAATTATTTTGGACATGGGGAACTGTTAGAACACGACCCAATCTCCAAAAATATTTTGTTTGCCAAAATTGGATTTATAGAATTTAAACTATGTCAAAAATCATCAAACAAGCATATTTGAATTTGAACCAATTTGATATTGTCAAATTTAAATTTGGACAGTGCTAAAAGATTCTACAAGTCCGAGCTTTTCAAAAAGTCCAAGTTTGCTAAATTTGGAGTTGTGGTTAAAAAGATATGAATTTTACAAGTTTTGGCTATTTTCTGAAATTTCTAATCTGATTTAAAAAAGGAATCGCTGACTGTGCATGCCACATAGGTGCTGACTGGGCATTGATGTGGCCGCTGACCGGGATGCTGACTGGGCGCTGACCGTGCAGCAGACGATGTGGCGCGCTCCGATTGGTGGATTTCGATTCGTTAAAAATAAATAAAACGTAGCCGTTGGATTAGATCCAAGGGCTGAGATTGGATCCGGAGATGCTCACCAGCGGGGAGGAGTGGATCACGCCGGAGATGGCGACGCGGTGGCTCTGCGCTAAGATTTCGACGGTGATGGATCCCCGGTGGTCTTCCGGGCTCTTGGAGCTAACGACGAGACGCGGCCAAGCGCTGTGAAGACGATGGTGGAGGTGACCGCGTCTGTTGCTTCCCGGTTAAGCGTCACGGTGGAGACGGAGAGCTCGGGCCGCCGGCGAGTCGTAGTCGTGGATGGCGCGGTGGTTTCGCTGCAAATAAAACCAGAAGAAGGATATCAGGAGGTGCGCCCGGTGAAGGGGAAGAGAGGGGGCCAAGAAAGAGCGGAGGGTCCTCACCGAGTTGGCCGGAATCGGAGAAAGACGGCGGCGGCGGTTCGGAGCTCCGGCCAGCGATTTCGACGGCCTGGAGGCGTCTTAGGGCTAGGGTTTGGGGGAAACGAGAGAGGAGGTCGTGTGCATTAAGTAGGCGCAGACGGAGCGTTAATTGGTGCACTAAATCTCCGGGAATCAAGACGGGAATAAAACGGAAGAAAACGGCCAAGGAGAGATTTTCGTGCGTGATTTCCGCCTGGAGGTTGAAGACGATGACGTCAGCGATGACGTCATCATTTTTTTTTCTTCTTATATTTCTTATTTCTTTCTTATCTTTTGTTTTAATTGTCCAAATCAACACAAACCAGTTTCTAAATTTTTGTAAAATCAATATCTATCATTTGAAATATTCAAATACATTTTTCAAGCATTTCAAAATTTGAAAAATTCAAAATAGGTTTAAAACAAATTTGACACTTAATATCAAATTTAAAATAGGGTTTTTAATACATAATTTCTGGCATAATAAAATCCAGAAAATACCACAAATATAAATATTGAAATTAAACATTTAAAACACCTTTTTCAAATAGTTTATAATATTCATTTTATGTTTTAAAATTTATATATCATTTAAAACTCCACAAAATACTTTTGAGCTTTTATATTAATTATTAAAAGTTGTAAAATATCAAAGTTGAGTACATTAAATTTTGGATTTCAAGATCCATTTACAAAACCATATATTTAAATTAAAATACTTTTATCAAATAGGGTTGGCTTTTGAAAGATTTAAATTACTTTGCAAAACTTGTTTTAGGGTTTGATAAATAGCCAAAAGTTAAATATTTAAAACTGGAATAAAATATTTTATGAGGTAAAGGTTTCTCTGAAATACCTTTGATAAAGCTTTTAAACTATACTCAAATTTTGAAATTGAAGATTACTAGGATACTTAAAACTATTAAAGTTTTTGAAGATGCCAAATGTCTTTTATTATTTTGTTTTCAATATAATTTTAATGTTTTCTTTTTAACAAAAACAAAAGTTTCAAATTTTAGTGATTTTTAAACATTCCAAAATATTGGGATGTTACATTGCACCAATATCACATAAACCATAATAGCAATGATCACCTCTCCTAACAGAAAGCACAGGAACACTAGTTTTCCTAGATCTACTAGGATGTGAAACAATATTAGAAACATCTTCACAGAAGATAATGTGACCATCTTCTACACTTTCGGTGACAAGGTCCTTTATTATTGCTACAGCAGGTTCAACAGTTATTTGTTCATCAGGTTCTATAGCTTTCTTTGTACTTTTGTTAACCACACTAGTTATAATAGAATGTTCCTTCATTTTAGCAGGAAAAGGAATTTTTTCAATATAATGTTCAGGAAGAATGTGATCGACAGTATTAACTTCAATACTTCTAGTCATAGGAGAAATAGCTTTATCTTTATAAGGTTCATGATATTTATTTAAATTCTCCTTAGGCATATCGAAATAGGAGGCAAAAACTTTATAGTAGTTTGCAACAACTTGAGAGTCAAGACCATAAATAGTACTAATATTACAGAAATCATCAGTGGTCATGAAAGTTTTAATGCATTCGTAATCATACTTTATACCTGACTCTCTACCTTTGTCGTTCTCCCATCTCCGGTCAAGAAGGTCCCATTTAAACTCATCTTTTTTACGTGTGAATGATCCAGAACAAGCAGTAACCAACAAAGTTTATCCTGAAAAGAAAGCCTTGCATAGAAGTTATCAACAACAACATTATTAGGAAGCTCATAAATGGGGCATTTGAGCATTAGTGACTTCAATCTTCCCCACGCTTGGGCAATACTCTCTCCATCATGAGGACATAAATTATATGTAAGATTCCGATCTTGGTGAATCTCATTTGGATGATAGAATCTATCTATTATATAATTAAAACATAGGATAACCAATGGTTAAGATTTGTCACGCTAAATTTAGATGTTCTCAACGGTTCAGATCTGGGCAATAAAAAGATGTATACGTAATAAAAAGAACGAAAGGTGAGACGTGCACGATCGGGACAAGAGCTAAACGTACGATGGCAATTGATTAGCCTTAGCCGGCCGGACGTACATATAAGAAGAAGGAAAGAAGGACGTACATAATCGGGATGCTTACGAAAATTGGATCGGTATCTACCAGATATAAAGATGCACATAGTCAATTCTAGGTCATCAACGCATCGATTTCCATTGCGACGGTATCTGCCGGAAGCGGGAGCAAAGCAATACGAGAGAGACGCCGTCGTGGATCGCTGCGGCTCCTTGGGCATACAATAGACCGGCGAGTTCTACAGATTATGCACATAAGCTTATGCAGGGCGACCAACGATGGCGACCAATGATGAAGTTGTTGGAAGAAGCTGCTTGGCCGGGCGGCCGGCGCATGGCCAGACTCCAGACTCGGGAGGATGTGGTATTCCCTTGCAGCTCTAGGGGGTCGGCGGCCTTGCACGCCTCCGGCATGGTCCCGTGCCGCCGCAAGCATATGCCAGCCGAATCAACGAGCTCTTACACTGCGGGTTGCGTCGGCCGCTGGTCCCGATACGAGGTCGTCGTTGTCAGACGTGCACCGTGTGAAACCCGCACGTAGTACATGCAAGCCTGGAACACAGAGCACACGATTGCGAGGGAGAACTGCACCCATGGAAGTATTCGCTACGCCTAGCCGGACAAGACGACCTCGATCGGGCCCATATGTGACTACGCCGGAAGGCCATCTGGTGCCTGGGATCGATGCCGCTTTAGAGACTACAAGCGGCAGACATAGCTAGAGTTTTCTGCCCACACACATCAACTCGAGTTCAGAGTACAATTCCATCGCTCAATCCATCAGGTATCAAGGTCCTATTCTCTCCTTGAACTTATATGCTGTGCATGCGTTCTGGTACAGAAGACAGAGTAACTTATGCCCGGTTAGAAGTTAGCTCATACTGGAGATTGCAGATGCATTGCTGAAAAGAGAATCCATTAGGAAGTCAGCTCATGTGATAATTAAGCATGAGAGCAAGAAATTGACTCACCGACGGCACCAAGTACTTGCACGAACTCAGGAAATAGTGTACTGTTCGCATCATGATGCAAGGGTGGAGTCTAGCTACGTGGTGACATCATGGTGCAACGATCAGATAGAGCACATCAATAAATAAAAGACCTCCCTTCTGCATATATGTGTCGAAGGTAGCAATTGTTCACAATGAATTGCACTCTAAGTCGGGGCAATAAATCTAAGAGTGAACCTGCAGGTTCTGACGAGATGGTGGACTGGAGCCTTAGGTGAAATAGAATGATTAACTGCTTTACATTGCATATGTTAGAATCCATCGGCTTCAGTAGAAATAAGCAAAGACCATATTCTGCTACCCATTTCTTGCCGGGATGAATATGCATCCTTATGCAAATGAATATATAAATAGATGCAAATACCTATTATTTATTTGTATCGGCCGGTTTTCTACATTGATGTGTTCTTATGTGCAAAATTTGTTTAAACATTCTGTTCTGCAAGTTTGGGAAGAGAAAATTGTGCAATTTCTTTGTTATTAAAATCACTTCCATAATGATGCAATTAGACTTATTAATAGTTATGTATTTTGGACAGGAAATTCAATTAAATATGGCGGTAGTACAAACTAGCAAGATTTTTAAAAAGAGAGAATATAATTTTTCCTGCCACTTCCACCTATACTGGACACATGCTTACGACTTAAGATCATGAAGACATTCTTCTTTGTTTATATATTATCATTGATTTTTCCTGGTGCAGATCCTATTGATTAATATTTGTTGAGTACACGACAAGAATATTCTCAGTAAATTATTTTTGGTGGATGTCAGGTATCTTTTACTTATTGCGTCTTTCTTTCCTGTTTTCCGAAAAGTAGGTCTGTTCGTAGATATTTCCTTTTCTATTACAATAAAGAGTTCAATTTATAAGATAGATGGCATGATGTTTTGTAAGTTTTCATAGCATATTTTTCTTTCTTAGTGGACCTATCACTTATTTTTAGGTGCATCAATGCTAATATGGCGAAGTAGCCAATTAAGATTGATATAGCATGCAACCAGTATTTTTTATTTATGCGAGATTGTTGTGTACATGATGCAAAGATGGATTGAGGTAAGCTGGTAAGATCTCTGGATTCCTTCACTTGACTGTTAAGTTACTATCTGATTTGTCTTGACAATTTCTTACTCAAAAGTGTCATGGAAAGTCAGGCACCAAGGCCATCACAAGATGTGTCAAGCGGCAAAAAATCACCTTTACGTAACATAAAGCAGGTTGAAACTAAATCTAAAGACTTACAAGATGATAAAGTGAATCCTACGTGAAATTGATCCCTGAAACATGGATTATATTGCACTGATGTTGATATTCGCTCTATGTACTACAATTTCTAAGTTTCAGTTGAAATTGATAAATGCTCATATTATGTTGCCGCATTTATCATAAAATTATAAATAACCTACTGTATTTTTTGCGGGTTTGAATATGGATCTTTATGCAAAAAAATTAAATAGGTACGATACAGAGGAAATACTACGAACCGTAAGTGGAAAGTTCTTTTTTAATATATTGATCCGTACAACATGCTTTCTTTAAATCTTAAACAATTTATTCTATCTATGAAAGTCGATATCCTTTATCTTGGTTCATATATTTTCTATCATAAAAGTAAACTAAAACTACATGATTCTATTTCACACCTCTGGTCAAGAAGGATCATTATCATTAGGGAATGTGGATAATGAATCTTTGTTAATGTTACATCGTAGATTACTACATGAGGGCCAATACACAATTGATTTCCTGGAGTTTTAGGAAAAAATATAAGTTGAATGTTACATCTCTATACTGCATAATTTAACTTGGAAGATTTAAAAACTTATTAAGTTACTCGGGTGATCATGTGCAAAACTATCACCACTAATTCTAAACATGAGAGTAGTAGAAACAGTTTTACAAACTCGCGTGATAAATGATTGGAATCTGTATTTACTACTTATTTCTCTTAAATGGTCTCAATAGATGGTACCAAACAAAAAAAATCATTACATGTCAAATGCAAAAAAATCACACTGCTAGCCGCGCAATTGCGCGGGCCACCCAGCTAGTTATATTATTAAAGTAACAAACAATTAACGGCACCGATTTGATTTTGCAAACTCCATGGCAACCTAAGGCTCAGATTTAATGATTTGATTATGTAGATGTGCGATTAGGAAAGAGGAAACGTGATTGAAGCAAACGCCTTCTCATGCGGAAAATATACATCCGATCTCTTCCCCTAGGTCACCACCGCATTGTAATCTACATCTGCCTCTAGGTCACCACTACATCGTTATGAAAAATCGTGCTACCGGTCATCGATCGCGCATAAGAGATGAAATTCAGTACCTCGGCGGCCTCACACAGCGACCTCGAACGGGAAGAAATCGACCATACCGGTGATCGGTGATGTGATTGCGGCATTGCACTATTCACGTCTTCAATCACCTTTTGCAGGATAAAACTGGACGGTCGTCAGATCGACGGCACGACAATTCTAATGGAGGTGGCAGCGGGACGTTTTGGTGTCGCATGTGCGCTAATGAACGACCCAAAATCATGGTGTTCAGCGAGCGGGCCGTTATCTACGACGAACTCTATCAGCCTGAGCTTAGAGAGGAAAGCGAGCTTTCTAGGCGACGTTGATGGAGTACAAGGCTCTCCGGAATTTCTCACCTTGGTCTATAGACAGCCGATCCCAGTTCTTAAATTGCAGAAATTGGTTAACCTGCATGGCCCTGACGGACGTGATCCCAATCTGCTTGCTTGCCGCCGCCCGGCTGCCATGAAGTTGGTGCAGTCGGTGAAACTGGAGCCCGACGACTACAAGTACAGGATTACACGGTAAAAACCTCAACCCCATGCTCTCAACTCCACGGTCCACATGCCTACACGATCGATTAATATGTGTGGTTGTTGGAGTTGATATCTGTTTGTATATCAGACAGGCCATGATTTGGAGCCGAGATCTTGAGACACATCTGGATGAGTCGAAGCCGCGGACGAACCTGCCATCGTCCTGTGTGCAAGTTAACACTGCACAATGAGCCACGACGCATTCTAGCCATGGGTTTCGATTGATTTGCTTTGGTCTGAACTGACGGTGTACAGATGCATACACGACATGGAAAGCTGACGCGCTGGACGTCGCGGGCAGGAGAAGGCGAGACATCCACAATGTTAGGGGTTGCATATGGTACACAAGCTATCTGAAGGTATTTCTTTTTTGTGTCGATCGATGATATTTTAGTTGTTGTCCATGTTCCTCAGCGCACTGCAGGCTGCAGTTATGAAAAATTAGGTTGGATAGAAGTAGCTAATGATCAAGGAACGTGTGGGATGGGATCGGATGCTAATACGAATATGATATATCTGGGGGAAAATAAAATAGTAATGCAATGGCATAGTACGCACGCATATACAGAAATTAAAAATACATCACCCAAATATTTTCACAATATGCTGCCGAAAAGAAAGTTACACTATCCTAGGAGTATTAAATGTTTAGAAGCTTACTTTACCGAGAAATTAGTGAATTTATACGTGGTAGCAATTGTTTTTTAATCAACGGCTAGCCAAGAGATATAATTCGAACAATATAAGCATGTTTAGAAGCATCATCAGACATGACTGTATACAAAACAAGGATATATAGCTGCGATAATGTTCAACAAAGCCCGAGAAAAAGGGGATTTAAGGTTTAGGTGCAGCAAATCAAATTCATATTTAATTCTTGCAAATATTTTCTTTTAGATCTATTATATAATTAAAACACAGGACAAACAACGGCCAGGATTAAAGCTATATACATCATTAAGAAAGAGCGGCTCAGATTAGAAACGCGGAGAGATTCGCTAAAAGAAACGCTGCGGAGGTATATGAAACCACGTAGGAAACCAATACTACAGGAAGTCCTTTCCCTACACGATTCTCTTTCCTCGGCAGTTGTGGCGCAGGTTTCCTTCCAGTTGCATTGTCCCATGCATGCATAAAAAGCCAGCCGCCTCTCCCATGAAAATAAATCAGCCGCCGCGGGGATGGCACTTTCAGGCTCTCAGCAAAAACAAATCGACAACATTGATCTCATGCAGACGGTCTTGACATAATACAATGAGCCGAGTCTACAATGAGTTTGCATGGGACACCAAGCCGGCGAGAAGCGACGTCGTCGGATAGCCACGGATTCCAAATTCAATCGCGCACACAAAAAGTGTCCAACCAAGATTGATTAGAAGAAGGATGGTCTGATCTGCTGCAGCCGCTCTGCACGACTCGCCGCTGCGACGCCTTCGGTTCTGTTCCTCATGGCGTCTTCTCCGTCCTGTGGAGATTGCTTACGGTTGCGCCATTCTTACAAAAGCTCTCCCGGCAGGCTCTCCCAGCAGGCTCGATCACCAATCAAGTAGAGCATATGGACGTATCTATGCTGTCTATTTTTTCCCTGTGTTAGACTGATCTGAAAGCTGGGAGGCTTGCAGCTGTGACCACCAACGATTGGCACGGATATAGATTTATATTTGTTGGATTTCAGAAAATCTGTTTGTTCTTATAATTTTTTCGCCTTGCTCTTATGGGCATCTCGCAGTTGAGTGTGCGAGACGATGACCAGTTTTCTGCTGGACCACTTGCATGTTTTCTAGCGAAGCATCCACGTTTTTATTAGATAAGCTAATACACATATGTTCTTTCTGTTTCAGGTATGTGATCATTCAAGTTCAGATATTTGACATGGATTTATTTGATGATAACCCAATGGAGTCCTCCCAGTCCACCATTGTTAATGTATCTAGAGCAGGAACTATTAAGTAGACAATCAGGTTTGTACACTTATATTTTCAGATTTACCTTCTAGATGTATGAACCTTTTATTTATGATATATTTATTTTAGTAATACTATATACAAAAAAATTGACAACCTCTGTTCTATGCGTTTTGGTAGCCTAATTTGAGCAGCCAAAACAGCTTATAATTTGGAACAGAGGTATTATATATTTTCATTTTATAGGTCATCAATAAACATAGGATTATTCATGTTTATAGCAAGTTTGCAGTGACATAATGCATGATAATCTGCTACGCTCAAAGGCCGTTGATGCGGTTACGCATACAATCTCTGCTGAGTTCCACACGACGACAGTGATTTAAATGGTTTCATCAAGAAAATTTGCTTGTGACCGTCCAATGACTGAGTCGATTCCAATTAAGTTATTTTTATGCAGGATCTCGGCTATTGTCGACATTAATGAAAGTTTAATCGTCGTGTTTTTTTTCCCGCAACTTAGTGCTTCAGATTTGCCACGCCATGAAAATCGTTCAGCTTTGGAATTTGCTGAGATATAATGAAACCGCGCAAAAAGAGAAGATGGCGCGGGAAGCAAGCAACTCGATATTTGCGAGCAGAGCTGGCGAAGCAAAACGTAGCAGATAGACTGTGTTCATGAGATTTAGCTTCCGTAATGTTTACAAAAACAACCAGGTATCCACCGATCCACGTATTCAAGTACGCAAATTATTTCTGATCAACTGGACTACTCGGGTTTGGGCTGGGTGCGAACAACCGGAAACAGCAGCGAGCAGTAACGGCAGACGAAATCAGGAGACGGATCATCTCGCGAGATCCTAGACGGCTAATGACGTAGTTTACACCAGAGAATTAGGCGCCGCGTAGCCAGTCATGACTCAGCGATAAGAGGCTGTCGTCGAAGCCATACTCCTGGCCGACGTAGAGAAAGCTGCGCAGGCTCTTCGACACGATGTAAAATTTCAGCCGGCCGGCCGGCTAGCTAGGGATGTAGTCCACCCATGAAAATATTTTATACCTTGCCATCCATGACTGATTTGTAGGCACAACATTGATCGAAGTATAAGCAGATTAATCGGCATGCCATGTTAATACAGCAACACAACATAAGAAGCCCAGCGGCCAATCGGGCAACTAAAATAGTTGTATCGATTTGATTAGCAGTTTTGTCAAAGATAAATAGCGTGTATCACATATTAGCTATATTTTCTTTATGGAGGATTATGCATGATCACCCACTAGCTAGGCCACGGGCACATCTGATGGCAGGTATGATATCTGATATGGAATACCCAATACCCACCAACAGAGTAAAACCAAATGCTAGATCAATGGACAAAGGTATGCACTTCTGACGACTATAAGAATTGGAATACTGAAATCTATATGTTTGAAGTTTATGGAAAAATATTTATCCAGTATATATTTATTTCAGATTTTACCTACACAATAGTACATACATGAATAATTTCTAACAAGAATTCAACCAAACATGTCTAGCTTTGACAACTAATATAAACATATACTAGCATACATTGTTCAACTATCCAAGGTAAGATTTGTTATCCAAGTTCATTCCCATTTTACAAATGGGAAAGCTTAGTCATTCGCTTTTTTTGCCAGTCAGGTCAACTGATCCCTTCAGATTTGTTTGGATCCGTTTCTTTTCGGATAAACTGCTATTTGAAAGTAACACAACATATATGTGAAGACTACAAACTATCACTACATAACAAAGCTAGCCGCGCAAATGCGCGGGTCACCCAGCTAGTTTTCCTAAAAGTACATGCCTAGATTTGAAATAGAAAATTTATGGAACTGTAAATTTGCGTGACTAGCCATGCACCGCAATTCATTTGGTTATCGCACAAAAGCTACACTTAACATATATAATTCTGTTTTCACAAGGCCAATATTTTTTAAGATGTAAATATTTGCTCATATATCCATGTTATTATCAACCAAGTCCCATAATTTTGTAAATAACAATTGGTGCGAAAGACCGATTTTGATATAAGATACCATGCAAATGCAAAGATCATCTCGCGTGTAGGGAAAAAAATATAGGGATCACAAGTGAGAAAAGGAGGCTACCAAGAGCGTTTATGCAATTTTCCTTTATCCTGGGTTATAACCCATGTCGACGGGCCTGATCTATGATAAACAAGTTATATGGGCCCAAAAATCTACAATCTTTAATTTTAGCACTAACCTAACTGAAAACTCGAATAATTTTATGGATTTTGTGTCATTTCACTCATGTAGGAACTGTGTTGAAGGTAATATTTTCATGTTACAGTCATTCCGGGTGCAGCCATCTGGTAGATAGCTGAAGCTAAAGGCTTAGATGAGATGTGTTAGACTGAAACCTAGGTGAAACAAAGTAATAATCTGGTCTCGGCAACATGGATTTTCACGTTGGTTTTGATCTTTGCCACAAGTGCTATGATCCATATATACCAATTGAAATTGGTACACGATCACATTACAGTGTTGTGTTTTCTCGAAGATTTCAGAGAGAACACGCGGTTTTCTTTTTTTTTCCCTCAGGGGTCAATATGTAGCCTTAAGGAAGAAGATATGCAAATAGAGGATTTTTTTATTATATTTCTACGGTTTTATATACTGTCATGTTCCTGGGGTAAATAGTTTGTGGGAGCGTTTTCTTCCGCAAATTTGGGAGCTGTAGTTGAACGGATCTTAGATTATCTTCTACATGTTCTGTTTATATGCCATCAGTTTTCTCAACAATCATATTTTTTTCTTTGTATGATGAACATGATTAATATCCCCTTGCCCAGATTGCTGAATGATTATACAATTAATGACAACTGTGTTTGCAGCCTAAACTCAGCTTTTGTTTATATATTTTATATCTTCATTTTTTGTAGGTGTTGGATCCTATCAATTAATGGGTTGTGGAAGACATGACAGTAGAACTTTGTGTCAAATCCCATGGGAGTATGTCAGCTACGTTTTACTTCTTGCCCTTTTTTACGTTTGCTAAATACAATAGGTCAGTTGTTTGTAGATCTTTAGTAGGTCAGTTATTGGTACATCATTAGTTAGAATGATAAAATACATACTATCAATACTGAGCTCACTTGCAAACACAGTAAACGATAAGAGGAGTCTAAAGATTTAAAATGTCGGTGCTAGCCGCGCAATTGCACGGGTTGCCCAGCTAGTTTAGAATAAAAGAGAGGTACAATTTCCTCCCAACCAAGAGAACGGCCATTTTTCAGCAGTTTATATCATTTTGCAACTCTACCATTCAGCGATATAGAGAACAATTTCTTCTTAACTTCTTCCATTAAAATACCTGCACACTTGAACAACTAGCATAATTCATGTAAAAACAACAAATGATCACCAGGATGGACAGTTCCATCCCCTTCATAGCGGTTATTCGTAACATGTTCAACAATTTTCATAGGTATTTTAAATGGAATTACTTGCACAGATGGCGTCTCATCTACTACCCTAGCAGTGGTAGTAGTTTTTCCAAATAGGAATTCAAGCGGAGATCTCTCCATGATAAAATAAAGCAGCAGACAGAAATAAAAACAACACGTACAACAAAAGTTTCCCTTACCAATAGCACTTCACTCCCTGGCAACGGCACCAGAAATTAGTCTTGATGACCCACAAGTATAGGGGGTGTATCGTAGTACTTTCGATAAATAAGAGTGTCGAACCCAACGAGGAGCAGAAGGTGTTGACAAGCAATTTTGATTAAGGATTCACTGTAAATACTAGCAGACAAGTTCTTAGCGGTTTTGGATATAGTAGATAAATAAAGTACAAGTAAATAAAAGACAGTAATAATAATTGCAGCAAGTGGCCCAATCCTTTCTAGAGCAAAGGACAAGCCGGTCGGTTTACTTATGATGACCGAACGTTCTTGAGGACACACGGGAATTTAGTCAAGTGCTTTCGCTTCATATAGCTGATTAATCTTTATCGTTTTGATAGGTGTTGTGTGTGTTAACCTATGCTAATGCACCGCCCTTCCTAGGACTAATACATACTTGTGATTATACCCCTTGAAAGCATCCGCAAATATAAGAAAGTAATTAAGATAAATCTTACCACGGCCTTAAACTCTGAGATCCTGTTATCCCTTATGCATCGATATACTAACGGGGGTTCAGGTTTCTATCACTCCAGCAACCCCACAATTAATATTCGAATACACAATGCATTCCCCTAGGCCCATAAAGGTGAAGTATCATGTAGTCGACGTTCACATGACACCACTAGAAGAATAGCACCACAAATTAAATATCTAACCATTAAATATTACTCAACATAATTCCACTACTAACATCATGACTTCTCCCATGTCCTCAAGAACTTAACGAACTACTCACAAGACATCATATGGATCATGATCGGAGATGATATAATGATAAATAACAATTTGGACATAAACCTAAATTCAACGGTTTCACTCAATAGCATCAACCACAAGGAGGAATTAACACCGTGAAAGTTTCCCCTATGAACTACACAAAGTATAACCCTAGATGTTACAGCGGAATGAGGTGGAGCGGTGGAGATGATGGTGTCGGCGGTGGAGATGATGGTGATGATGATCCCAATGAAGTCCAGCTCGATGACGGTGACGATGGCGATGATTTCCCCCCCTCCGGGAAGGAATTTCCCCGGCATATTTCTCCCTGCTGGAGAGCTTTTTCTCTCTCTAGTGCTTTTTGACTCGTGGAGGCGGCGGAATATTTCCTCGATTGCCCCCGAGTCTTAGGGTTTCCTGGGGATGAAGTACGCGAAGGGGCACCAGCTGAGGTGGGCCTGGGCCACCGCACCACGTGGCGGCGCGCCACATAGGTGGGCCGCGCCACGGCATGGTGTGGGCCGATGGTGGCCCACCTTTGCCTCTCCTTTTGGCTCCCTCCGGCATCTGACAAAATAGGGGCTTCTGGATATTTTCTGTTAATTGTTGATCTTCTGAAATATGGTATCTTGATGGTCATTTTTCCAGCAGAACCCTGACTCCGACAGTTAATTCTCCAACAGTCATTAAACATGCAAAATAGGTAAAATAACATAAGTATCATCTCTAAATATGAAATATATCAATGAATAGCAGTAAATTATGATATAAAATAGTGATGCAAAATGGACGTATCAGCAGGCAGCGATGACGGACGCGTCGTTTCCTTGTTGGAGGCGCCGCCTTGGAGGTTCTTAGCCCTCACGGTGTGTTGGGCTCGCGGCACTTGGGGAGGGCGGTTCTGTTGTCAGGGAGCGGATGACTGGGGCAGTGGTCCCGGACAGTGGCGGTACGTCGAGGCGGCGGTCTCGGTCTCCCACGCTAGAGTCGTTGTCTAGCGGGGGTACGGACAGAGGGTTTGTCAACCTGACTGGATCACCTTTGGGCAATGCAAAAGGTCGATATGGTTACTATGCTGGGGAGGCGGCCCCAGAACAGGAAGGTTTTGGTGGCAATCTTCATGAAAACTGCGCGCGCAGAGGGTTCGCCGACCATGGCTTGATCACGTTCGGGCAATGGGAAGATTGATCTGGTTGCTACGCCGGAGCGGCGGCTCCAGGGCGGGTGGTGTGTGTTGTGTCGTTTGGTCGTATTGTGTCGTGTGGCCGGCGAGTAATGACGTGAAACACACGTTCGTTGGGAGACCCCAAGAGGAAGGTACGAAGCAGTGCAGCAGCAAGTTTTCCCACAGTATGAAACCAAGGTTATCGAATCCCCAAGAGGAGTAGGAGCACTTCATAAGGTTGTCAACGGCGCAAGAAAAATAGCTGTTGTAGAAGATCTGGGCTGTTGACATGGAACCTCCACACAACACAATCAAACTAATTTGTCCCAACGAAACAGGAAGGTTGTCAATCTCCCCAGCTTGCTGAAAACAAAGGGTTAAACATATGGTGTGGAAAATAGTGTTTAATTGTAGTACTCACTCCGTTTTTATTTAGTTCACTTTCTAGGTTTAGCCAAAGTCAAATTTTGTCAAGTTTGTCCAAAAATATAAGAAAAAATATGAATATCCAAATGCATATAGTATGAAAGTATACTTTATGACAATTCTAATAATGTAAATTTTACATTGTATATATTAATATTTTTTCTAAAATATTTGGTCAAACTCAACAAAGTTTGACTTTGACTAAATCCAGAACGCGAACTAAATAAAAACGGAGAGAGTAAAAGAGAACAATGATTGTAGTTGGTGGTGTTATCAGTGTAAAAGAATGGACCAGGGTCCACAGTTCATTAGTGGTGTCTCTCCATAAAGATAGATAACATGGGTAAACAAATTACAGAGGGGCAATTGATAAAATATTGAGCGCATGACAATGCATATATATGACAAGATGACTACTATGACATTTACTTGGGCATTACGACAAAATACATAGACCGCTATCCAACTGCATTTATGACTAATAATCCACTGCCAGGTTAACATCCATGTTCCCCGTTGGTGTTAAGTTGCAAGCAACGGTTAATTGCCGTAAGTAAAGTGTATAATGTAAACAACACATATCACCGTAGACATAGTATTGTTGTGTTATCCCTAGTGGCAATAACACATCCACAACCTTAGACGTTGCTGTCACTCGCCCAGATTACTGGAGGCATGAACCCACTATCTAGCATAAATACTCCCTCTTGCAGTTACAAGCATCTACTTGGCCAAAGCATCTACTAGTAACGGAGAGCATGCAAGATCATAAATAACATATAAAGATAGATAGATAATTAACTTGATAATAGTATTCAATATTCATCGGATCACAGGAAACACAACATATACTATTACAAGAAGATGATCTCACTAGTAGGAAAACGCCTACCGCTGGCGGACGGAATTGGCCCACCGCTGGCGGGCGGGCGCACGCCAGCGATCATTACGCCAGTGGTAATTTATACCGCTGGTGGGCGGGCACAATTTCTGCCTGCCAGCGTTAGATTAGACAGCGCTGGCGTGCAGCCACGGCCGCCAGCGGTACATTTTTTGAATTTCTTTTTTCTGGAAAATCGTATTCCAGCAGTATATCCAGTACAATAAATTCAAGTACAAATGCCAAACAAACAACAGAAATATAGACGACCACATACAAATGATCAAAGTGTCGTACATAGATATCTTAGTTCATCACACATGCATTACAAACCTAAAACGACATATTACTTAACTTAACTTCGATAAGGTAAACAACATGCATTAGTCCTCACTTAACCTAACTTGAAATTTAACCTAAAAGTACGGGGGACCCTAGCATGAACTTATGTCGGATGAGTCGTCCGACTTATCGAGATCATCCCAGAAGCTCGAGCCGAAGCTCGAATCCGAATCGTCGCCGGTCTTCTTGCACGGCGGCGCTGCACTAGAGGGTCCGACAACGTCGGAGCTCGCCTGCCTCTTCTTGTTCCTCGAGGCATAGAAGTCCAGCTCCGCCTGCACCAGATCGGGGCGCTTCTGGCACAGTGTGTCCATCCGCCACTCGTCGATCTGGGAAGCGCAGCGAGCTATCCCCTAGCGGCGGTTACGCCGCGCCTCGTCTACGTCGACGATCTCCATCAGCGGCGCGAGGAACTCAGCCTCCTCCCGGGACAGAACGTCAGGGAAGCTGAGCTCAACACGCGGCCGTCCAAACCTCCAGGTTGCCGCATCGAATGCGCGCGCGGCGAGCTCCGCCGTGCCAAAAGTCCCCATGTACCAACGGTGGCCGTCCACGGTGATCTCCGCGGACCAGCGGCCAGATGGGCGGTGACGGATGATCAATGCAGAATATAGGGAGGTTTGTGTTATCGTCTCCACAGGGATCAACAAGATTATGATGTTGCTAAGGGTTGGCAGAAGCTAAACCAAATCTTCAGGTTTTCGGGTTTCAAACAAGAAAGTAAAGGTTTTCAAAGAAAAGGGTTTAAGAACTAGATTTCAGAATTTAACTTCCAGGTTCTTGGTTGTCAATCAAGTCCACTGTAAGGATCCAAGCATGGTTTAGACAGGGAACAAGATTGATCTCAACAGCTTGCAGAGACTATTCATGCAAGCAAGGGTTTTTAGCAGGTTTTAGATAGGAGAAAAATACATAACACAAAGATCACTGCTTTCTGGGTTGTCAGGCTAAATCACGAGTGAGTTAACAAGCAAAGGGAGGCTAGGGACATAATTACAACACTCAGTGTGCAGGGACTAGCCTTACACACACAGATCAAGGCACACAGCAAACAGATCAAGTAAATCTTCGGATAAAACAGAGAACTGTGTCACTCAATTCACTTCAGCAACCAAATATCACAAGCTCTACTTGCAGATGGATGATCTACTAGTTTCACACAGGATTACACAAGAAAGTGGAGAGAAATCTTGGGCTATAGCTCACAGAAGAACAGTCGAAGCAGAGGAAGCTGAGGGGTGGAAGTAGAGTTGCAGATCATGAGCTTCTGGTCACCAAGGCCTTGTACTTGTTCTCCTAATCTCCTTGTTCATCATGTTCTTCCTCTGGTTCTTGGAGTTCTTGGTGTTCTTGGTCTCGAGTTGGTGGTGAAAAGTTGTAATGGAGGCTGAGAGAAAAGGTGGAGTGGATGGTGAGTTGGCGAGCTGGTGCGTGTGTGTGTGTGTGGCGAGAGAGAGGCTCTGTGGTGGTGGTGGCTTTATACACCTTTTTTCCATTGTGGTGGAGGTGTGGTATGAGTTGATGGAGAGGGAAGCTTCCTCTTACTTGCAACAGCCCCTAGTGCACATGACATGTTCCACCTTTTTCACCTTTTTGCCTTTTGTGGTTTCCTTGATCTCCAAGTTGATCTTCTTTTCCTTTTTCTGGTTCTAACTCATTTGAATTCCCTCTTATCTTCTTGTCTTGGGTGTTGCTTCGAATGGTGATGAAGAACTCGAGTTAACTGATAGAACTCTGTCAGTTACTGTTTACTATCTGGCATGGAGATGTTCTTCACTGTCTGGCTTGGATTGCTCTTGTTGATCATGGCCATCTTGTCTGCTGCATTGATATAAGTTGAATGCTGCTTCTTGCCTCACCTCTACATTGGATCTTCTGAAGATTATGTGCCTTTGCACACTGAACTGCAAAATGAGTGAAAAGCAATATCAAATGCAGATATTTGCAGTTCTGGATATAGAAGTAGTGCGGTTTTTGAGATTTTAGGTCTGTGAATTATGCATAAAAATGATGGTGATCAACGGACGCCAATGAACTCGCTCATGGAGCGGCGGCGTGGCGGCATTCGCTTCATACAAGGCAAATAAAAATGTTAAACAACAAATTTCAGTATTGAAATTGTAATAAGATGTAAAAACACAAACAAAAAGATTAATGCCTCATCGGCAACCTAATAAGAATACAAAACATAACAACATTTCGGCCAAAGTCATGCCAAAATTCACGAGAAATTTTGGCATGACTTTGGCTAAAGTTATGACATATGAGTACCCAAATTTGCCGGAATGGAAGTTAATCAACATTCCGACAATCTCAAGGGTCTCTACAGGTACCTGCAAACATTTCATCCCCACCACAAGGCCGCATTCGCAGCCGCAAAGCCGCATTTGGAATAAAATATTAACTAAACAAAAAACTTTAATTCCTAAAACTTGAAACCCTAATTCCTAAAACTTGAACCCTTTTTTCTCAAATTTAAATGCCCTACTTAGTTTCAATTTGAATTTGTGCTATTTTCTAAAAAATTGGGTTGATCAAACCCACAAACACCTTGTTGGTGTGGGTACTACCTAGCTAGGAGGAGATCGGTGTGGCTTACCTTGGCCGGGCGGCGGCGCTCGGGGCCGACGACGGCGGCGTAGAAGCTCGGGGAGACGGGGGCGCAGAAGGCGGGCGTGGGAGCTCCGGTGGCATACGGACGTCGGCTTTCGCGGCGTGGCGTGGGCGTGGGCGGGCTCGGGGCGGCGGCGTGGTCGTATGCTTCCGCGACGTGGGAGCCTGGGCCACCTCTTCCCAAATTTCTGCGCCTACTGATACGTGCATTTTATATCATCATTTATGAAACTTTTAGTATCATATTAGAATGTTATTTGCATTGTTATATCATTGTTTTTAGATGTTTTAGATGATTTAGGAGACTTTCATACAAAGTCCCTATTTTTTGTATTTAATTTCTAGGAGGCAGAAAACCTCCTTTTTCTTGTTTTTCATCGGGAGGAAGGCAATAGGAAGAAGACCGAAGAGAGGAGAGCCACGAGGCCCAAGTTAGGTGGGCCCACGTGGCCCATGTACCTGGCCGCGTGGGACTGATGCATGTAAAATGCATACATGAACTTTGCACTATATCACTCATATTCCAATCATATTTGCATCATATAATGGTTATATCACTGTTATATAATGATTTTTGGGAATAAAATATTTATTTCCTATTTTTATGGAATTAACTCTGCGCAGGCAGAAAACCCTATTTTTCCTTTTAAGTTTCAGGGACCCAAACGACGTCCAAATAACTTGGAAAAATACATGCGTCATTATTTTGGAAGGAGGAAGACTTGGGAGCGAACGAAGCAAGCAAACGGAGGCCGGAAGCCCAAAAGAGGGGGCCCACGCGGCCTCTGTACCTGGCCGCGTGGGGCCCACCCTTTTGGCCCTCGAGGCTCCGCTGTCGTCGAAATTTTCTCCACCGCCTTCGTCTTGACCAAAAACGCCTATAAAAGAAGTCCCACGGCATTCTCGAAAACAAGCGCCGCCACACGACAGAAACACGAAATCAGAGATCTGGAGCTGCATATTGGAGGGGAAAACTCCGGCGGGGCGCTGCCGGCGTGGTCTCCATCTTCTCCATCGACATCTCCACCGTCTCCATGATGAAGAGGGAGTAGTCCACCTCTGGACTATGGGTTTTTGGAAGTAACTTATGTATCTCTCCTCTCTTTGAGCTTCACTAATTAGTACCGTATGAGCTGCTGAACATGATTACGGTCATCGTTGTAATTCCTATGTGGTGGATCTTTTTGTTAGTTAATATATGTTTGAGATTGCAATGTTTGTTTCAGTTATGAGTATAGATGCATATTATGAACCCGGTTCTTATCTACTTGTTATGATCAAGCATGTTTATGAGAGCGTGTGTGGGGTGATGTGTGCATTAGTTGGAGTAACGAGGGGTGGTGAGTGCGGTAAGTTGACCACTGTAATATCGCGATCCACTTAGGTGTTTTACCTTACATTGTTACCTCACTAGGGATAAACAAAAATACCATGCTACAAGGGTTGTGGGAGATTTGCCACTTCTCCGTGACTAGATCTAGCATGTTCTTATTTTAACTTTATGTCATGATACTTAAGGCTATACTCTGAGTTATCTTAATTACTAAGTTGTATGATTTAGTTCGCATCTTGGTGGAGTATAAGTGAGATTAATAACCAAAAGATCTCTATGTTAGGACGTGATGCCCATATAATTAGTAACCTGAGATCAAACCCTGTGTTGCAACCTCATATGTCAACTCTATGTGTTCATTGTCTGCCACTTTATTAAAGAGAGAGTGCATTTGTGAAACCATGAACCCCGGTCCATTTTTAATCATAAGAAACACCTTTCCAACAACTTTTACCACTTTTCCATTTTCTACATTTATTAAATCTGAAAATACAAAAACACTTTTACATCTTGCATTCATCATAAAAACCCAAAAATAGCATTCATCATTGTTATCATCATCCTTGCTCATTTATTCACCACCATCACATATTTATTTCTTGTTTGCATTGCATAATTATCTTGATATCATTCTTACACCTTGTGCTTGACAACCACAGGTGAGGTTGGGGACCAAAACATTTAACTTTGTTTTGTAGGTGACCAAAAAGAAGGATAAGGAGATAAACTTTTCACGTCTCGTGGGGAAAACACGTCTTCCACTTACTACACACTCTGCACTTGGAGTCTCAACCTAACCCATTTACTTTTGACGCAGGTAACTACGCACGGAGATCAAGACTGTTTTCTAGCGCCGTAGATCAACCTCTTCAAGGGCCATCAAGACTGTTTTCTGGTGCCGTTGCCGGGGAATCATAGCTGCGAAGGTTTATCCAAGGAGATCACAACAAAGTCGTCATCACCAACTTGTGATAACACCTAAGCTTGGGGAGGTTGCACCTACGTGAGCATCATCTTATCCATCTTTACCTTCAAAGCAAAATTATTTGTTTTATCATTGTCTTGCATTTGTAATTCGGTTTGCATTTTTGAGACTCATTTTACTTTCAGTTTTGCATAAAAAATTAAAAAATACATAAAAACTTGCTAAAATGGGAGAAAGAACTAAATTGTGTGACTACACAAACACTCCTAATAATCAATTCATCTCTAAAGCTATTGCCACACCTGAGATTACAGCTGATAGCTATGAAGTAAGTCCTAGTTTGTTGAACTCGATAACTAGGAAGCAATTTGGCGGTAGAGGATGGGAAGATGGTCTTGAGCATCTTAATAATTTTACTGGCATTTGTATTGTGCAAGGCTTTAAGGAACCTGATATTGTGATGCCAAAATTATTCCCCTTCTCGCTAAAAGGAGAGGCAAAAGAGTGGATATATTCATTACCCTTGCTGAAGTTAAAACTTGGAGAGAACTAGAAAAGGCTTTCCTTAGGAACTATTATCCCCTTTTTAAAAATTGGCAACATAAAAACAAACTGGGCGATTCTATGCATGTTGAAAAAAAGGCTAGAAGTGGGGAAATACCCCCTGTTGAGAAACAAGTTTGGGTTAAAAAGGAAAAGAAAGTTGAGCAAGTCAAAATGCTTAGTGAAGTCAAGGATCCTTTGCTTGACTTAGAAAATTGTAACTTGCATGAATTAATCTCTATCTTACAAAAATTTGCAAATGATCCTTCCATCAACACTAATCAAGCTGGCTTTGGTTCCTATATTGCTAATCATGTCTTGAAAGAGAAAATTGCTAGGTACAACCAAGAGGCCATGATATCACCTAAGCTTGGGGATATGTGGATTCCCAAGGTCCTAGTAACTATTGGTAAAGAGACACATCATGCCATACTTGATCTAGGATCTAGTGTCTCTGTCTTGTCTAAAGAACTATATGAAGTACTTGAATTGAAAAATCTTGAAAAATGCTCTATTGAACTTGCACTTGCTGATGATTCCATTAAACATGCTTTAGGGAAAGTAAGTGATGTTATGGTAGAGTTACATATGACTTTTGTGCCTGTGGATTTTCTAATCATGGACATGGGGAATAAAACCTCTAGTCCTATTATTCTTGGAAGACCTTTTCTTCGTACTACAGGTGCCATCATTGATTTGAAAGAGGGGAACGTGAATTTTCAGTTTCCACACAAGAAGTGCATGGAACACTTCCCAAGGAAGAAGGGGACACCAAAGTTCAAGCTCCCTCATGAGCTTCATCTTCAATAAACAACAAGTAAGAAGCCTAGCTATATGGCTATAAAGAAAGCGCTTTCCGGGAGGCAACCCGGTTATTTTTATGTGTGATTTTCTTTGTGTCCTCTTGCTGTATCAAGAGAGTTTGTTTTTAGTTTAGTTTCTGGAATTTTGAATAAAGTGCCAAGTTTTACTCATTTTGGTTTGAAAAAGTTTCTTATAACGTTCGGAGATTTTATTCCAGCACGAATCTGTGCACGGTTTGATTTTTAGTTCTTATTGTGTAACTCCACATTATCTCATATTTGAACTGTAGTTGCAACTTTTTATCCTCTGTATGCATGAATTTTTGCGGAATTTTTTGGCAAAGTTTGGTAGGGTATAAAAATACGTTTTGCTGCTGCTGTTTTTTCTGGACATATTTTGTCTCATTTTGTTTTATGCATGTTTTGAACTTTTATCTTGAATCTTTTTGACTCAAATGAGTTTATAAGTAGGCATACAACATTATATACTTTCTGGGCATTCCTATGATGTTTTGTTTAAGAATTATATGCAGCAAGAAACCTATTTGTTTAGCACTACTAATGCACCCCACAGAAAAGAAAATGGGAGAAACGGTGTTTTGAAGTTTTTTCACTGGGATTGGAGGAGATGCACCAAGAGGGACAACCACTCAAGCTTGGGGATGCCAAGCCACCTCACTCCAACCATCTTGATAACAAGTAAGTAAGCGTAGCTATATGGCTATAAAGAAAGCGCTTTGCGGGAGGCAACCCGGTTATTTTTATGTGTGATTTTCTTTGTGTCCCTTGCTGTATCAAGAGAGTTTGTTTTTAGTTAGTTTCTGGAATTTTGAATAAAGTGCCAAGTTTTACCCATATTGGTTTGAAAAAGTTGCTTATAGCGTTCGGAGATTTTATTCCTGCACGAATCTGTGCACGGTATGATTTTTAATTCTTATTCTGTAACTCCGAATGAGCTCATATTTGAACTGTAGTTGCAACTTTTCATCCTCTGTATGCATGAATTTTTCGAATTTTTTGACAAAGTTTGGTAGGGTAGAAAAATACGTTTTCTGCTGCTGTTTTTCTGGACAGATTCTGTCCCATTTTGTTTTATGCATGTTTTGAACTTTTATCTTGAATCTTTTTGATTCAAATGAGTTTATGAGTAGGCATACAACATTATATACTTTCTGGACATTCATATGATTTTGAGGATTATATGCAGCAAGAAACCTATTTGTTTATCACTACTAATGCACCCCACAGAAAAGAAAATGGGAGAAACGGTGTTTTGAAGTTTTTTCACAGGGATTGGAGGAGATGCACCAAGAGCTATCCAAGGATGGTGAAGACCATAAGCTTGGGGATGTGAAGACAACCCCACTGGACCTACACACTCTCGGTTTGCACACGTCTAACTTCTGTTTTTCGATCGAAACACTTTATCGCATAAACTTGGAGCGTCTTTTTGTTTGTTTTTGGTTTGATTGTTATTTTGTGAGACCACCACACTATCATTTATATGAGAAAGAGCTACTGGAAATATGGGTTGAAATATGTTGGATGCTTTTATGTATTGGGAAAAGGGATGTTTGAGTTGATTTTTAATGATACATATAGTTGCATGATTCATGAGCTTGTTTATGAGTAATAATTTGCAAATGTTTATCAAGAGCTATCACTTATTCATGTTTTGATGCTGAAAGTTATTTTACTTGTTTAACATGGATTAGTTAGTTCTATGGACACTCATGCATGCATCTAGATGGTCAACTTTCTCCCTCTTGCTAGCCCAAAAATTCCAACAAGTAAAAACTTGTTTCCAACACCTTCAACCAAAGTTATTCCAGTGAGTCCACCATATCTACCTATGGCTTTATGCTATTCCGAGTATGTTTATCATGATATTTGTGTTATCTATACCTCTGAATGAAAATGTTTATGTTATTGATTGTATGGGAAAAGTTGGTTATATAGCTCTCACGAACTTGATGCACAACTTTATTTTTATTGCATAAATAAAACATGACCCATTGTGATTAAGATTATGATGCTAGTGGCTTGATAAATGTCCGAGGTTGGGAGTTAGCCCATATGTGCTGTCACATGCAAAGCTTTCAACATGCTCCTTCATCTCATTTAGTTGATATCATGTACTTTTGTTTATGGATGCCTATCATGGTGAAATGAGGTGGAAATGAAGTAGTTTAAATGAGTTTGTATAAATGGTTAGAGAGACGCCTGGGCCGCTAATCTAAGCCATGCATCATTCATGGTGGAAATTTACTTACATGCTATGGTGAACCGTCTGTGATGCACCTTATAATAAAAAGCTATTCCAATGGTAAATAAAAAGGGTGTTGAGGTTGTTCATCTTGTTTGTTTGTCTTGTCATTTTGATATGGGCTTGTTCCATATCCTGGGACAAGAGGTACCCCAGTTGACGCTCTTGATGATACTATTATTACTTACAATGATATATAACTTGAACTTGCTTTGTTTCCAAGTTGAGTAACTCATGGTGTAGGTACTTGTATTCAAGGGGCATGAGACACTAACCTTTACTTTATCAAGCACACTACTCATATTTGCTTTCACATTAAACTTAATCATTCAAGATGCTATGATAGGGGTAATGAGAGCTTGACACCAAGAATTCCACATTGCAATCATTAACTTAAGTAGAAGAGTTTGGAAGTTAGATGAAACTTATGCATGCTTTACCTCTACTCACATATACATCTTTCCAAAGTGTCCACCTTTTATATTCAGATTTTCATCTACACTCTATGACCAATGTAGGATGTTCTTACTTATCATTATGCATACATGTGGTCCATATTACTATCTTCTATGTTACACTTTGTGAACTATCATTGAACATCCTTGCTTGAATACTTGATATCACTTCATAAACTATTTGCATATTGCTACTCCTTTGAAGAATGAATCATTTGACTCTATGTAGCAGTAGCAATCATCTTTGATATCCATTGTTAGTGCTATATTGCAAAGCCATGTTAGTTTTATCACCTTCATACTCGAGGACGAGTATTGGTTAAGCTTGGGGATGTTGATGCATGTAAAATGCATACATGAACTTTGCACTATATCACTCATATTCCAATCATATTTGCATCATATAAGGGTTATATCACTGTTATATAATGATTTTGGGAATAAAATATTTATTTCCTATTTTTATGGAATTAACCCTGCGCAGGCAGAAAACCCTATTTTTTCCTTTTAAGTTTCAGGGACCCAAACGACGTCCAAATAACTGGAAAATACAGGCGTCATTATTTTGGAAGGAGGAAGACTAGGAGCGAAGGAAGCAAGCAAACGGAGGCCGGAAGCCAAAAGAGGGGGCCCACGCGGCCCTGTACCTGGCCGCGTGGGGCCCACCTTTTGGCCCTCGAGGCTCCGCTGCCGTCGATCTTTTCTCCACCGCCTTCGTCTTGACCTAAAAACGCCTATAAAAGAAGTCCCACGGCGTTCTCGAAAACAAGCGCCGCCACACACAGAAACACAAAACAAGATCTGGAGCTGCAGATTGGAGGGGGAAAACTCCGGCGGGGCGCTGCCGGCGTGGTCTCCATCTTCTCCATCGACATCTCCACCGTCTCCATGATGAAGAGGGAGTAGTCCACCTCTGGACTATGGGTTTGTGGAAGTAACTTATGTATCTCTCCTCTCTTTGAGCTTCACTAATTAGTACCGTATGAGCTGCTGAACATGATTACGGTCATCGTTGTAATTCCTATGTGGTGGATCTTTTTGTGAGTTAATATATGTTTGAGATTGCAATGTTTGTTTCAGTTATGAGTATAGATGCATATTATGTACCCCGTTCTTATCTACTTGTTATGATCAAGCATGTTTATGAGAGCGTGTGTGGGTGATGTGTGCATTAGTTGGAGTAACGGGGGTGGTGAGTGCGGTAAGTTGACACTGTAATATCGCGATCCACTTGGGTGTTTTACCTTACTTTGTTACCTCACTAGGGATAAACAAAAATACCATGCTACAAGGGTTGTGGGTGATTCACTTCTCCGTGACTAGATCTAGCATGTTCTTATTTTAACTTCATGTCATGATACTTAAGCTATACTCTGAGTTATCTTAATTACTAAGGTGTTATGATTTAGTTCGCATCTTGGTGGAGTATAAGTGAGATTAATAACCAAAAGATCTCTATGTTAGGACGTGATGCCCATATAATTAGTAACTTGATATCAAACTGTGTTGCAATCTCATATGTCAACTCTATTGTCCATTGTCTGCCACTTTATTAAAGAGAGAGTGCATTTGTGAAACCATGAACCCCGGTCCATTTTTAATCATAAGAAACACCTTTCCAACAATTTTACCACTTTTCCATTTTCTGCATTATTAAATCCGAAAATACAAAAACACTTTTACATCTTGCATTCATCATAAAAACCCAAAAATATCATTTATCATTGTTATCATCATCCTTGCACATTTATTCACCACCATTGCATATTTATTTCTTGTTTGCATTGCATATATTATCTTGATATCATTCTTACACCTTGTGCTTGACAACCACAGGTGAGGTTGAGGACCAAAACATTTAACTTGTTTTGTAGGTGACCAAAAAGAAGGTAAGGAGATAAATTTTCACTACTGATTCCCGAGAGTTCGATATTAAACCCTCGAGTCACCCTCGTGGGGAAAAAGTCTTCCACTTACTACACACTCTGCACTTGGAGTCTCAACCTAACCCATTTACTTTTGACGCAGGTAACTACGCACCGGAGATCAAGACTGTTTTCTGGCGTCGTAGATCAACCTCTTCAAGGGCCATCAGGGACCCACTAAACGGAGCCTCGGGCACCTCCTCGCTTGGGGTTTTTTAGCGACGCCTTCGTCTCACCCGAAAAGGGATGCCCTAATTTTCACGAAACCATCCGAGGCCGCGGCGGCGGCGAAACTCCTGATTCCCTCCGAGGGGGATCAGATACTGCTGCTCCGGAGCTCCGAAGAAGGGGGAAATCATCGTCATCGTCATCACCTCTCCTCCTTGGCGTGGGAGGAGGCCTCTACATCATCTCCCCCATCAAGACCCAGCACCATCTCCATCATGATCACCGTTCTGGCTGGACGCTCCAGACCGAGCTTTCTGGCTCGGCCCGAGTTTTATGGGCTCGGTGCGAGCTTGGCTCGGCCCGCATGAGAAAAAGACAGAGCCGAGCCTCTTTTCCCAGCTCGCGAAGGCCTCGGGCCGAGCCTGGCTCGGCTCGGTCCAGCTCGTTGGCTCGCTCCGGATGCAGCCCATTTAGCAGCGGATCTCCATTTCCAGCGCATTCGTGTATAGTTTGTACAAATCAGCCCGTGTAGAGGCAATCAGCCAGCGACTAAGGAGAATGACCTACGGTTTTCCTCGCGCAGCCGCCGCCAAACGTAAGCTCTTGGCCATGTCCTGCACCGCGCGTCAACGTGCACAAGCACAGCTCTACTCCGCCGCCGCCAATGTTCACAAGCATAACTTGACCCCGCCGCCGCGTTTCTTCGCCACCTAGCACCAGCCCCAAGATGTAGGCCACGACAACAGGCACTACGAGAAGCCTCCCGCATCGTGCTGGTCGCTCCTCCGCTGTGCTACTCGCTCCCACCCTGTTCTTCCACGACGTTCAACTCCCGCTGTGTGGTCTCACCAGCGCCGGCGTCGCCGAGGTCGAGGCTCCACTGTGGGACCCAGCTGGCAGTGGCCTGTTGTGTTTGGCTCACGAGTCGGCTCATTTGGACCGACCTTTCGCCTGGCTCGGGCCGAGCCTCCATGTGAGGCTTGCCAGCTTTTTGCAGGCTCGGCCCGAGCCGGACCAAGTTGGCTTGTGTCTAGCCTTAATCACCGTGATCCACTCTGTTCCCCTCGTAGTTTGAAAGTTGCTATACCCTAGATACTTGTTTTGTGCTACTATTCATTTTGTGATTGAGTACTTGTCATTATTTGGTGGTGAAGTTATATTTTCAGATTGTGTTGTACCACTTATGCCACTGAATATCATCATGTTTGCACGTTGTGAGTAGTTCCCATATGTTCCTGAGGGCATAGGATGAATTGGCAATGATTTATATATAACATTGATTACCCCCAAGAGCAGGGGATCACTATAGCACCTCTCAATGTGGAAGTAAGGTATCGATCCGCAGGAGTAAGAAGGAAAAGTTATCTATTCCCTACAACTAAAGTGTCACAAGTTTTAGTTGATTATGCCCTAAACAAGTTTAAAGAACAAGGTGGTTGATTTGATGGATGGAAGTTTAATGTAACAAAACAAGAATGTAAAAGTGTCCCAATCCTCTTCAATGCAAGAGGACAAGACAAAGGTTTTCTCTTATAGGAATAATGGACATGGGTTCACTTAATCCTCTCTCTCTCATCTACGGTGATTATCATGTTATAGATAAAGTACACAATTGGCATGTTTTAATGGTAGCTTTTTATGACGGGTATATGTCCTAAAACACATAGCTGAAAGAAGTACTCATTTGTGTTGCTAGGTCACCCTCGTAAGGCTAGCGTGGTTGCTGTCACTCCCGCATCATACTCTTCCTTTTTACCCCAGATAAAGGATGTTGGGTTGTTCACATGTCACTCAATACATATGCTGTGTCACATCGGCCATCCCGTACCTACATACATCATACTTCTTAAAGAACAATATTCTATCAAAGTATGACAAGTCATAAAAGTTCCAACACAACAGTAAATGCATAACAAATCATCTCATACCACAATATCCACCATAAGAATTACATAGATGACCGTAATCATGTTCAGCAACTCATGCGGTACTAATTAGTGAAGCTCAAAGAGAGGAGAGATACATAAGTTACCACCACAAACCCATAGTCCAGAGGTGGACTACTCCCCCTTCATCATGGAGACGGTGGAGAAGTCGTTGGAGAAGGTGGAGACCACCCCGGCAGCGCCCGCCGGAGTTTTCCCCCTCCAATCTGCAGCTCCAG
Source organism: Poa pratensis (assembly GCA_947311845.1). NCBI lineage: Eukaryota > Viridiplantae > Streptophyta > Magnoliopsida > Poales > Poaceae > Poa > Poa pratensis. The sequence continues at coordinate 56,781,300 of CAMZMU010000027.1, read as the reverse complement.
ATCTCTCTTTCGGTGTTTCTGTGTTTCGGCGGCGCTTGTTTTCGAGAACGCCGTGGGACTTCTTTTATAGGCGTTTTTAGGTCAAGACGAAGGCGGTGGAGAAAAGATCGATGGCTGCGGAGCCCGAGGCCCAAGTTGGTGGGCCCCACGTGGCCAGGTACAGTGGCCGCGTGGGCCACCCTCTTTTGGCCCTCCGGCCTCCGTTTGCTTGCTTCCTTCGCTCCCAAGTCTTCCTCCTTCCAAAATAATGACGCTGTATTTTTCCAATTTTTTGACGTCGTTTGGGTCCCTGAAACTTAAAAGGAAAAAATAGGGTTTTCTGCCTGCGCAGGGTTAATTCCATAAAAATAGGAAACAATTATTTTATTTCCTAAAATCATTAAATAACAGTGGTATAACCCTTATATGATGCAAATATGATTGGAATATAAGTGATATAGTGCAAAGTTCATGTATGCATTTTACATGCATCAACATCCCCAAGCTTAACCAATACTCGTCCTCGAGTATGAAGGTGATAAAACTAACATGGGCTTTGCAATATAGCACTAACAATGAATATCAAAGATGATTGCTACTGCTACATAGAGTCAAATGATTCATTCTTCAAAGGAGTAGCAATATGCAAGATAGTTTATGAAGTGATATCAAGTATTCAATGCAAGGATGTTCAATGATAGTTCACAAAGTGTAACATATAAGATAGTAATATGGACCACATGTATGCATAATGATAAGTAAAACATCCTACATTGGTCATAGAGTGTAGATGAAAATCTGAATATAAAAGGTGGACACTTTGGAAAGATGTATATGTGAGTAGAGGTAAAGCATGCATAAGTTTCATCTAACTTCCAAACTCTTCTACTTAAGTTAATGATTGCAATGTGGAATTCTTGGTGTCAAGCTCTCATTACCCCTATCATAGCATCTTGAATGATTAAAGTTTAATGTGAAAGCAAATATGAGTAGTGTGCTTGATAAAGTAAAGGTTAGGTGTCTCATGCCCCTTGAATACAAGTACCTACACCATGAGTTACTCAACTTGGAAACAAAGCAAGTTCAAGTTATATATCATTGTAAGTAATAATAGTATCATCAAGAGCGTCAACTGGGGTACCTCTTGTCCCAGGATATGGAACAAGCCCATATCAAAATGACAAGACAAACAAACAAGATGAACAACCTCAACACCCTTTTTATTTACCATTGGAATAGCTTTTTATTATAAGGTGCATCACAGACGGTTCACCATAGCATGTAAGTAAATTTCCACCATGAATGATGCATGGCTTAGATTAGCGGCCCAGGCGTCTCTCTAACCATTTATACAAACTCATTTAAACTACTTCATTTCCACCTCATTTCACCATGATAGGCATCCATAAACAAAAGTACATGATATCAACTAAATGAGATGAAGAGCATGTTGAAAGCTTTGCATGTGACAACACATATGGGCTAACTCCCAACCTCGGACATTTATCAAGCCACTAGCATCATAATCTTAATCACAATGGGTCATGTTTTATTTATGCAATAAAAATAAAGTTGTGCATCAAGTTCGTGAGAGCTATATAACCAACTTTTCCCATGACAATCAATAACATAAACATTTTCATTCAGAGGTATAGATAACACAAATATCATGATAAACATACTCGGAATAGCATAAAGCCATAGGTAGATATGGTGGACTCACTGGAATAACTTTGGTTGAAGGTGTTGGAAACAAGTTTTTACTTGTTGGAATTTTGGGCTAGCAAGAGGGAGAAAGTTGACCATCTAGATGCATGCATGAGTGTCCATAGAACTAACTAATCCATGTTAAACAAAGTAAAATAACTTTCAGCATCAAAACATGAATAAGTGATAGCTCTTGATAATCATTTGCAAATTATTACTCATAAACAAGCTCATGAATCATGCAACTATATGTATCATTAAAAATCAACTCAAACATCCCTTTTCCCAATACATAAAAGCATCCAACATATTTCAACCCATATTTCCAGTAGCTCTTTCTCATATAAATGATAGTGTGGTGGTCTCACAAAATAACAATCAAACCAAAAACAAACAAAAAGACGCTCCAAGTTTATGCGATAAAGTGTTTCGATCGAAAAACAGAAGTTAGACGTGTGCAAACCGAGAGTGTGTAGGTCCAGTGGGGTTTTTTACATCCCCAAGCTTATGGTCTTCACCATCCTTGGATAACTCTTGGTGCATCTCCTCCAATCCTGTGAAAAAACTTCAAAACACCGTTTCTCCCATTTTCTTTTCTGTGGGGTGCATTAGTAGTGATAAACAAATAGGTTTCTTGCTGCATATAATCTCAAACAATCATCATAGAATGTCAGAAAGTATATAATGTTATATGCCTACTATAAACTCATTTGAATCAAAAAGATTCAAGATAAAAGTTCAAAACATGCATAAAACAAAATGGGACAGAATCTGTCCAAAAAACAGCAGCAGCAAAACGTATTTTTCTACCCTACCAAACTTTGTCGAAAAATTCGAAAAATTCATGCATACAGAGGATGAAAATTTGCAACTACAGTTCAAATATGAGCTCATTCGGAGTTACAGAATAAGAATTAAAAATCATACCGTGCACAGATTCGTGCAGGAATAAAATCTCCGAACGCTATAAGCAACTTTTCAAACCAAATGGGTAAAACTTGGCACTTTATTCAAAATTCCAGAAACTAACTAAAAACAAACTCTCTTGATACATCAAGGGACACAAAGAAAATCACACATAAAAATAACCGGGTTGCCTCCCGCAAAGCGCTTTCTTTATAGCCATATAGCTAGGCTTACTTACTTGTTATCAAGATGCTTGGAGTGAGGTGGCTTGGCATCCCCAAGCTTGAGTGGTTGTCCCTCTTGATCTTTGAGAAGTGTTTCATGCATAATACCAGGATCCCATGGTGCTCTCAAGCCAACGAAAATAATAATCAAGTTGAAACCTAGTAGAGAGAAAAACAAAAACAAAAGTAATAACAACGAAGTCTAACTTTCTTTCTATGCATTGGCATTTGTATATGAATGAATCATAATAAATAGAAGTTTTCCAATGCATATTAACAATAGTTACTTGCAGCTCATAATTATTAGTATCATAAAGAGGGCTCTTATCACCTCCTTCATAATAGTTGCAAGTAGTAGAAGCAAATTCAACCATATAACCACAAGAATCATTCAACTTAGATAATTTAGGCAAATAAAGAGGATCATGAAATTTATTTTGGAATTCATTAGCATGCTTCCCTCTTTCAAAATAGTTATTAAGATCAATATCAAGTTTAATATCATGGTTGCAACAAAGATTTGGAACTAAAGATAATTGCAAACCACATAAATATTTCTCAACATAAGCAAATTTCTCCTCTATGGTGTTATTAGGAGAACTAGCTGGGCAACCTGTGCAATTGCGTGGCTAGCACCGACATTTTAAATCTTCAGACTCCTCTTATCGTTTACTGTGTTTGCAAGTCAGCTCAGTATTGATAGTATGTATTTTATCATTCTAACTAATGATGTACCAATAACTGACCTACTAAAGATCTACAAACAACTGACCTATTGTATTTAGCAAACGTAAAAAAGGGCAAGAAGTAAAACGTAGCTGACATACTCCCATGGGATTTGACACAAAGTTCTACTGTCATGTCTTCCACAACCCATTAATTGATAGGATCCAACACCTACAAAAAATGAAGATATAAAATATATAAACAAAAGCTGAGTTTAGGCTGCAAACACAGTTGTCATTAATTGTATAATTATTCAGCAATATGGGCAAGGGGATATTAATCATGTTCATCATACAAAGAAAAAATATGATTGTTGAGAAAACTGATGGCATATAAACAGAACATGTAGAAGATAATCTAAGATCCGTTCAACTACAGCTCCCAAATTTGCGGAAGAAAACGCTCCCACAAACTATTTACCCCAGGAACATGACAATATATAAAACCACAGAAATATAATAAAAAAATCCTCTATTTGCATATCTTCTTCCTTAAGGCTACATATTGACCCCTGAGGGGAAAAAAAGAAAACCGCGTGTTCTCTCTGAAATCTTCGAGAAAACACAACACTGTAATGTGATCGTGTACCAATTTCAATTGGTATATATGGATCATAGCACTTGTGGCAAAGATCAAAACCAACGTGAAAATCCATGTTGCCGAGACCAGATTATTACTTTGTTTCACCTAGGTTTCAGTCTAACACATCTCATCTAAGCCTTTAGCTTCAGCTATCTACCAGATGGCTGCACCCGGAATGACTGTAACATGAAAATATTACCTTCAACACAGTTCCTACATGAGTGAAATGACACAAAAATCCATAAAATTATTCGAGTTTTCAGTTAGGTTAGTGCTAAAATTAAAGATTGTAGATTTTTGGGCCCATATAACATGTTTATCATAGATCAGGCCCGTCGACATGGGTTATAACCCAGGATAAAGGAAAATTGCATAAACGCTCTTGGTAGCCTCCTTTTCTCACTTGTGATCCCTATATTCTTTTCCCTACACGCGAGATGATCTTTGCATTTGCATGGTATCTTATATCAAAATCGGTCTTTCGCACCAATTGTTATTTACAAAATTATGGGACTTGGTTGATAATAACATGGATATATGAGCAAATATTTACATCTTAAAAAATATTGGCCTTGTGAAAACAGAATTATATATGTTAAGTGTAGCTTTTGTGCGATAACCAAATGAATTGCGGTGCATGGCTAGTCACGCAAATTTACAGTTCCATAAATTTTCTATTTCAAATCTAGGCATGTACTTTTAGGAAAATCTAAAAGAAAATATTTGCAAGAATTAGATATGAATTTGATTTGCTGCACCTAAACCTTAAATCCCCTTTTTCTCGGGCTTTGTTGAACATTATCGCAGCTATATATCCTTGTTTTGTATACAGTCATGTCTGATGATGCTTCTAAACATGCTTATATTGTTCGAATTATATCTCTTGGCTAGCCGTTGATTAAAAAACAATTGCTACCACGTATAAATTCACTAATTTCTCGGTAAAGTAAGCTTCTAAACATTTAATACTCCTAGGATAGTGTAACTTTCTTTTCGGCAGCATATTGTGAAAATATTTGGGTGATGTATTTTTAATTTCTGTATATGCGTGCGTACTATGCCATTGCATTACTATTTTATTTTTTCCCCAGATATATCATATCGTATTAGCATCCGATCCCATCCCACACGTTCCTTGATCATTAGCTACTTCTATCCAACCTAATTTTTCATAACTGCAGCCTGCAGTGCGCTGAGGAACATGGACAACAACTAAAATATCATCGATCGACACAAAAAAGAAATACCTTCAGAGAGCTTGTGTACCATATGCAACCCCTAACATTGTGGATGTCTCGCCTTCTCCTGCCCGCGACGTCCAGCGCGTCAGCTTTCCATGTCGTGTATGCATCTGTACACCGTCAGTTCAGACCAAAGCAAATCAATCGAAACCCATGGCTAGAATGCGTCGTGGCTCATTGTGCAGTGTTAACTTGCACACAGGACGATGGCAGGTTCGTCCGCTGCTTCGACTCATCCAGATGTGTCTCAAGATCTCGGCTCCAAATCATGGCCTGTCTGATATACAAACAGATATCAACTCCAACAACCACACATATTAATCGATCGTGTAGGCATGTGGACTGTGGAGTTGAGAGCATGGGGTTGAGGTTTTGACCGTGTAATCCTGTACTTGTAGTCGTCGGGCTCCAGTTTCACCGACTGCACCAACTTCATGGCAGCCGGGCGGCGGCAAGCAAGCAGATTGGGATCACGTCGTCAGGGCCATGCAGGTTAACCAATTTCTGCAATTTAAGAACTGGGATCGGCTGTCTATAGACCAAGGTGAGAAATTCCGGAGAGCCTTGTACTCCATCAACGTCGCCTAGAAAGCTCGCTTTCCTCTCTAAGCTCAGGCTGATAGAGTTCGTCGTAGATAACGGCCCGCTCGCTGAACACCATGATTTTGGGTCGTTCATTAGCGCACATGCGACACCAAAACGAACCGCTGCCACCTCCATTAGAATTGTCGTGCCGTCGATCTGACGACCGTCCAGTTTTATCCTGCAAAAGGTGATTGAAGACGTGAATAGTGCAATGCCGCAATCACATCACCGATCACCGGTATGGTCGATTTCTTCCCGTCCGAGGTCGCTGTGTGAGGCCGCCGAGGTACTGAATTTCATCTCTTATGCGCGATCGATGACCGGTAGCACGATTTTTCATAAAATGCGGCGAGCCTGCTAATCATGACGATGCAGTGGTGACCTAGGGGCAGATCGGCGAGCCTGCTAATCATGACGATGTAGTGGTGACCTAGAGGCAGATGTAGATTACAATGCGGTGGTGACCTAGGGGAAGAGATCGGATGTATATTTTCCGTATGAGAAGGTGTTTGCTTCAATCACGTTTCCTCTTTCCTAATCGCACATCTACATAATCAAATCATTAAATCTGAGCCTTAGGTTGCCATCGAGTTTGCAAAATCAAATCGGTGCCGTTAATTGTTTGTTACTTTAATAATATAATAGATTGAGGAACAAAGTAGGACTCTCATTAGTAAGAGTATTTTCACTAACACCAAGTATATCATTTTTATCCTCACATAAGGTAGTAACAAGTTCTAAACATGGATGATTATCAATAAGCATAGGACTATTATCTAAAGCATTATCATCAATAAGTTCATTAGTTTCATCATAATAGCATGGGTTATCATAAGCTTATTTAGGAGTAAAATATTTAAGAAAAACCTTCATAAAAATACTCCATTCACTTTTCACTTCTTCATCCAAAGACCTGTACCAATCACGAGCATTACTAGATGAAGACAAATATAATAGTTTCATTTTTACCTGATCCTCAGAGATATCAGGAAGCCTAAATAAACCACATATTTCTTCAATTGTCTCTATGTGTTCACGTGCAGACTTAGTTCCATCCCCCGTAAATGGATTTTTCATAACTCTTTAACATGACCAAGGAGAATTTTATATCCCACTTTAGATACCTCGGACACAGTAGTTTCAACCATTTTAGGAGTAGTGGCATAAACACTTTCATATAAAGCAAGGTGCAGGGATGCACGTTTCATAAAAGCCATAGTAAGACTAATGCGAAACTTACAACCAAACAAGTTTAAAGGAACGTCCCCAAGCTTAGATGTTTGCAAGATATAAATCAAGTTAAAGAAACCTCCCCAAGCTTAGTTTAGTGCACACAAGAATAGAAACTTAAGCGCTACGCTCCCCTGCAACGGCGCCAGAAAAGTACTTGATTACCCCCAAGAGCAGGGGATCACTATAGCACCTCTCAATGTGGAAGTAAGGTATCGATCCGCAGGAGTAAGAAGGAAAAGCTATCTATTCCCTACAAATAAAGTGTCACAAGTTTTCGTTGATTATGCACTAAACAAGTTTAAAGAACAAGGTGGTTGATTTGATGGATGGAATTTTAATGTAACAAAACAAGAATATAAAAGTGTCTCAATCCTCTTCAATGCAAGAGGACAAGACAAATGTTTTCTCTTATAGGAACAATGGACATGGGTTCATGAGTTCACTTAATCCTCTCTCTCTCATCTACGGTGATTATCATGTTATAGATAAAGTACACACAATTGTCATGTTTTAATGGTAGCTTTTTATGACGACTATATGTCGTAAAACACATAGTTAAAAGAAGTACTCATTTGTGTTGCTAGGTCACCCTCGTAAGGCTAGCGTGGTTGCTGTCACTCCCACATCATACTCTTCCTTTTTACCCCTAGATAAAGGATGTTGGGCTGTGGATCAGTATATTTTTGCTTGTTGCCTTTGCCCTGAGTTGGCGGGTTGTTGTTAATTTTAGCATAGAAGAGACATTACCAGCTTATCCTATACCAAATAAAACTGTTTCAGCAAAGATCGGAGGCTTTAACCGCTATTGTAGGAGACTGTGGCTTATGCAGTTAGCTTCATCTTTTTGCAAATACAAATATAAGGATTTTATATAGGAATTAACTTGACAGTGGATTAGAAAAATATCATGTAAATATGCTTTGTCTGTTCTGGCTTAACTCTTTTCCCCTGCTGATATGTACATAAGACTGACAATGATTTTCTTCAAAAAATATATACATCCGATTGTGATTAATTAAAACTTTTGTTAAGATAAACTGCAATTAAATTATAAAGTACCAACAATATATCAACATGTAATCCCATCTTTGTCCACATAAATTGCACATACGGGTTTAATTTAGTCAGTATAGTTATAAATTACTATGTTATAAAACCAATATACACGTGCGTTGCATGCATGTGCAACTGTACTAGTATAATTAACACTTCAATGGCCTTCCTGTATAAATAAAAAGTCTTAATTATTTTGTAAATTCCATAATGTTGGGAAGTGAAAACATTTTGTTGGTAAAGGTATCTTTATTACTAAAAGAGATTTAAGCATTACATATTCAGCGGAAAGTGGAAACATGACATTAAGAATCCCAGATAGGGCCAAACGCCGGGATGCCGGCCTTCTTGCAGCCGGTCACGACGTCCCTACTTCCCTCCGGGTTGCTTGTCACCACCACCGCCTCCGCGTTCCACCGTCGCGCTGCGTCAACGGTTAGCTCCGAGACGTTCGGCCGCCCCATGGTCGCCGTGTCGTGCACGATCACACGCCCTGCAAGGATCTTGCTGTTCGCCACCATCTCACTCATCCCACCGAAGTTGGCCTCGACACCCTTCGCCACCCACACCAAAGATACCTCTGCGGAGCTCGGCTGCATCAGGAAGGACATAAACACGCATATGCCTGAACCCGTCGCGACCATGGTCACTCTCTGGTACATGCTGATGAGGTACGGCAAGCCGGCGAAGTGGACTCTACGCACCCACAGGTGGCTGGGCGGGTCGGAGACGAGGCCTCGGGTAAAATCGCCGACCGCGCCAGCAAGCATGGAGTGCGTGTCCCCGTCGTCTGAGATGATACCGAAGGCGTGCCACTCGGAGAGCGGGGAGCGGCTGATGCGACCAAGTAGGCCGGCCTTGACGCCACCCTGGAAGGTTATGATGGAAGCGTGGGTGGACGGCGCAGTGACCGTGACCGGCACGCGCCGCACGGCGAACCACGGGAGGAAGGTTAAGAAGGTGATGACGGCCGTGAGCCATAGCTCCTGGCGTTTAGCGAGGGTGGAGGCCGTGAGACCAGAGTAAGATCTGGTCGTCGGGTCTATAGCCTGCGGAGAGCACAACGAAGACCCAGAGCAGCGCGTGCGCGGTCCATCCGGCGAACCGGTGCGTGCGCTCGAACACGTTGTGGTGGAGGTGGCGCACGAGCGGGAACGCCGCGAGGCAACAGAGTGCGAGGAGCGCGAGTATGGAGGACGCCACACCCACGATCTCACGGGGCGTCAGTGTGGCTATCCTTGATCGCCCGCACGAGCGCGTACACCAGCCACGCCAGCGACGACATGCCGCAGCCGCTGTGAATCCCGCCGACGGACTGGAGGATCGATGTGACGCCAGTCTTGACGGCTACAGGCACCCATGGCCGGCCGAGTATAGCAACCGCGAGCCAGAAGACAGCCCGTAGCACCGCCTCGGAGCGGCAGAGCGTGAGCGCCAGGATGTTCCACATTGCGAAGAGGGCGGCGTGACGATTGGCGTAAGGGAAGTGGCCGGTGGACGCGGCAGAGAGCCCCGCCGCGTTCAGAGCCACGCAGAGCACGAAGAGGCGCTTGTACACGGTGAACAACCCCTGGTCCAGCAGTATGACGCCGAGCCGCGAGTGCCCTTTGGCCGCCGCCCTGACAGGCTTAGCCGACGACGTGAGAGACCTCCGGCTCCGGCTCCGCACGTCAGAAACGACGGCTGGTGCCGTTGCAAGAGCCATCTCCTCGTCGTCCTCGATCTCGGCGGCCGAGATGGACTCATTGTCATCGTCCGCTTCGTCGTCGTCGTCGCTGTCATCAAGGTCACAGAAGTGGCTGCTTGCTCCACGGCTTAACGACGAAAGCAAGGTCGTGGAGAAGTGCTCGCGGTTGGCAGGAGGAGGGAACCATACCCATCGGCCGCCGTTCGAGACGGTCGGCGGCTGATCCGCAGCACCGCCGGCGTCTAGAGCGAAGGGGCTGACCTGCGAGGGCTTGATCTCAAAAGCAACGCCGCGGCAGCTCGAGAACTTAACCGGGATTTGCTTGTCCATGGCAGTAGCCTGTGCTCTACCAGTCGATCTTGTACTATTGGCGCTGGTGTAGAACAGTTTGCATGGGGGTTTGGGTGTGCAGTGTGGAAGATACGCAGTTACGCCTACGTATTTATAGGCGGGCAGATAGCTTCATGCATCCATCTTTCAATCATTTTCTGGAGTTGAAAATTTCAGGTCCAGTTAATTGACGGACATGCCTAGCCTAAATGTGGAATGTGAGAAAAAAAATCCAAACCCAAGCGAGTACCGAGTTTGTCAAAGCTCTCAGCGTCTGACCTTTTCAACTTGGGCGAAATCGCTGGGTAATGTGAACCGACGACAGAAGGCTTGCCGATATATTCCGTGTTTTTTTTTTGTTATTCTGATATCAAGTGGACAAACGATATTTAGATTTTGGCTCGCGTTTTAATATTTTGAGATGCATGTTACAAATCTATCAAATATACAATACGGTTAGTATACAGTTTGAATATGAAGTTAATGCATAATGCAAATGCAATACTCACTTTTTTTTAGAAAAGGGTCACCCCAGTCTCTGCATCAAAATGATGCATACGGCCGAATGCAATACTCACTTTATACTAAAATGTAGTGCATGTTGATTTTGTCCTGAATCAAGACCAAGTTTATGATGAAAGTATCATATCTACGATCCTTAATAATGGATCTGCTAATTCTGGGACGATTGAGGATTGCTTATGTCTTTGTTGGGCTGTACTGTTGGATCTTTCTTCAAGTTTCATGCAGACTCTTGATTAGAACGCATGACATGTTGTTCTCCTCTCTCACTGCACCACCAACTCGATAATAGTTCCTTTTATGTATGTACCAGTATGATTGCTTAATGTACTAGGTTGCGACATTTTTTTCTGCAACAAAAAATATATTGTTTACTTATAAAGGGAAAATTTGAAGGATCCTATATTGATAGTGTTTCCTTATAGACTTTTCTTCTTTTGTCAACTTTTTCATTATTTTATTTGTATATTTTATCTATTTAATTAAATTTTATTTCCATACCTATAAATTTTAGAAATGTATAACTACCTCATCAAAAATAGTGCAAGCACGATTGCATTTTTAAAATCATTTTATAGGTTGCATTCTTCGCCATGCCATAATTGCACCCTTTAGAAATGTGCAACTATCTCATCGATATAGCTGCAACCAAGGATTATATATGATTTGTTTAGTGTTTCGCCATTTATATAGGTTGTGATTTATATGATGCTTCCATTTATTTTTAGGTTTGCTTATACAGATTACCCTTTTCGCTACTCTATGGTTTCCTTTTTAGGAATATTCAACTATATCATTGATGACAACTACTCGATTGGTTCATGGAGAAAAATGTGATCAGACCTTTATATGTGTTTTCTCCATTTTTTCCAGTTATTTATTAAGGTTCACATTTTCGCCACACCATAGTTGCGCCTTTTTTGTAACCAGAGTTTTGGGTGAGTGTTTGTGCAGTCTCTTCTGCTTATGCTACCTGGAGGTGTCACACGCCACACCTTTTGTTTTTTTTAGAAACACAGTACAACGCAGACGCTCATATACACACGTATACACTCACCCCTATGAACACACACGCACACCCTACCCCTATGAGCACATCCGAAAGACTGAGCCGGCGGTTGGGTCTTGAGATTGACGAAGTCCCACTGAAAGAATATACCGTCTAAATGAGAAACACCAACGTCAAACCTAGGGTTTGAACTCTAGTGGGCTGGGGGTACAACCCCCCTCCTAACCATCTTGCTAGAGGCAAGTTCTCCGTCACACGCCACACCTTGTTAGTGTGGGTCCTTTAAGTTCTAAAGGCAAATGTATGGCTTAGACGTTTTGTCAATGGATTATAATTCGTCAGCTAAACGTATGGATGCATCAATGCATGATCTCCATGCAGTATGTATGGATTCTGAACAATAAGATGCTGGTTGAACCCACCTGCTGTCACCAAAGGGGAGAAAAAAACGCACGCCGCAAAGATCGGTCGTGGGAATCATACATTGATATTTTCCAAGTCGCTTCGACCTGGTACCTCGACCAGGACCAGCTGCATCCACCGCGTGTGCTAGCTCAACTTGTGTAACTGGATGCGCTCCTTGCCGTTGCCCTTCTGCACGCGTTAGTACGACCAGGTCCATGCACTGCATGTGTGCTCAACTTGTGCAATTGGATCCATCCGTTGGTACGACTATTGAGAGGCCTCTTGGTCTTCCCTGATTTTACCTTTTTTCCTGGTCATTACAGTTGTATGTCTATATTACATCCTTGTGACTTAGGAGAATCTCCTGGTTTTTTACTATTCCAACACATGATGGCTCCTCTAGACCAACTTCCATAACCAACGTAGTACGCGGCATTGACAATGTAGCAGTCGTCGTTTTATCACCCATTGCTTCGATGCATGGTCCACTTGAACACATCATCCTCACCCATCGTCAGCAAAATGATCTCGCCACTACAGACAATGAGAAAATTAGATAGCTCATTTTTGTGATGTCCTTTTCCGAACGGAGGGAGTATAAAATAGGGACTCGTAAGATGTTATGATATACATCGAGATGCAAATTATCCGTAGTTTAGTAACTCCACTGAATTAAACCCTATGATTCTGTCGTGTATCGAAATACGGACACCAAGATGGCGAACACCCCCTGTTTGTTCGGTAGAAGGGCGCGAGGTACTTTGAAGTCAGTTCTTGAGCACGAACACACGAGATTTTACTCAGGTTCAGGCCGCGTCGCCGCGTAATGCCCTACGTCCTGCTTGTCGAGCTTGATTGATGATGGTGGATGATGAAGTACAAAGTGCTGCCCGCAGCCCTCTCGTCTATACTTGGGAACTTTACGAGTTCCACCTCGGGAAGGTCTCCGAGGTGTATTCTTCAAGCCCCGAGCTATGTACCTAAGCTGAGAAGATCTGCTGGCTATCGAGTGTCCTCCCTCCCTTCCGACCATGTGCCTCCTTTTATACTTCAAGGGGTCACCACAGGTGGTCGGGTGGAGAGTTGGCCATCTGGTTGGGGCGCGCGTCGGGCCATCGCCCAAGTGGCAACCGCCGCTTATCTTCGTGTCACCGCCAATGTCGCGCTGGCCTCCATGCCGTCTGCTCCACCAAGCCGGATGTGACGGCCCGTCGAAGGCCATCCAGGGGGTGGTCGTCACGGTGCACTCAGTCCCTGCCTGCGATGGGATAGCACAGCGGGTCCCATCGCGTTCAGGTCTGCGTCCCGCAGCATGCATGACAAGTCATGTCGTGGTCGTCAGATGTGCTTCCTTTCCCACGAAGCTACTCTCTCCGGGCAGCAGCGAAGGAATCTCTTGTCACGTGGCCTTGCCCCTGGTCTCCTCTTCTCTCCGGGTGAGGCGTGCCCTTGCTTGGCTCCCGGGCGCCAGGGTGGTCCCGATCCCCCGGGACCCCGGCTCTCTAGTGGTTGCGGATGCTTTGCCTCCTGCCTTCCGAGGGCGGGGTTTCCCTGCGCCGAGTTCCCGGGGGGGGCCCTCTCCCGGGACACCGACAATAGCCCCCGGGCGCCCTGTGGCCAGGGGGCGGTCCCCAGCCCCAAGGCGCCCCAACTCTGAGGCGCAGGAGAGCCGCCCCTTCACATCTTGAGTAGAGGACGCGTGGCAGCGCCTGCTGGAATTCTGCCCACGAAGGGCCTCTGTCGCGCGGTGTCACTTCCGCCTCCTCCCCCACCAATGAGGAGGTCCGTGGGTAATGATGTGTTCCTGGGAACGGTTCCATTTCTGGAGGGAGAGGGGGGCGCGCCATCGCGTCCCCTTCCCCATGAATGGATCCTTCTCCCTCCCTTCATTGTATCCTGATCCTTTACTTTCTCTTGCCATGCCCCTTTCCGAGCGTTCTTCCTCCTCAACCAGCGCCAGCTTCCCAGCTCCGAAAACCGTCCGTTCCTGCTCCTGGGAGGCTCGGGGCCTGGCTCCTCCTTTTTTCTCGCCCACAGTGCCGACCCTCTCCCCTTTGCATGGCAGATGTATCCTCCGCGCAGCTTCAGGGGAAGGCGGTCTCCCGTGGTGCGGCTCTGACTGACGCGCGACGAGTTGGATCTCCTTGCCGCAGCAGGCTTCCTTCCTCTTTCCAGCTGGTCCTCTTGGCGGGCGACGATGGCGGGGGGAAGCGATTCCCCAGCCGTCCCCCACCGATTCTGTGTTGTTCGCCTCCCCCTTGGAGCGCGGGCTCTCCCCGCATGTGCATCCATTCCTCCGATCCATTCTTCGTATGTACGGAATACAGCTCCATCACCTCTCTGCGGACTGTATCACTCATATCTCCTGCTTCATCACCTGTTGCGAGGCCTTTCTCGGTGTTCCTGCACACCTTGGCTTCTGGTGCTCCCTTTTCACACTTCAAGGTCGGATTGTCGGGGAAGGGAATCCTGAACAGGAGTGCGGTGTGGTAAGGGTGGTTCTGCGCCATTCCATCTACCCTGTCCTTGCCCTCTTAGGAGCTAGTGGCGACTGGCACCGCTCATTCTTTTACTTCCCTAAGCTTCCCCCATCGTCGGGCGGTCCCAGCCTCCCCCCTTCTCCCGGGGCCTCCCGACTCCCGGAAAGGGTGGTCCCTCAACCTGCATGGCAGCCCTGACGAGGTGCATGTCCTTTCTGAGCGCCTGAAGGAGGTCGTAGAAAGGGGGCTATGACCCGGACGATTCAGCGGCTCCAACTTCGGGTTCACTTGCTCGGAGAGTGGTCTCCATAGGGGGACTACACTAGTACAGAACGACACATCGGATACCCCTCTATGGCAACGGCAGGAGTTAGGCGACGTTAAATCGCGACATCCCCCGCGTGCCCGCACTAGGCCGTAAAGCAGGCCCACAACATCGGCAACGGTGAATAGTGGAATATATGTTGGCAACGGAGGTTAGTTTACCTCCGTTACTGATGTGTGCTCCTCGCACACGGACAGTTTCGTAATCTCCGTTGCCATTAGAAGCAGCCCGACAGCCGGCCTATAAGAACCTACTATGCCCTTCACTCTCACTCTCACTCACTTCCAACCCTAGCCGCCGCACAGTCTCCTCTCTCTCCACTCTCTCGCATGGCTTCCACCGTCGGCGCTGGTAGATCTGGCCATCGCGGCCGTGGCCGCCCCACCCTCCGGGCCTTCAGGCAGCAGCAGCGTCAGCTGGTGTTGCGGGACGAGCTTGCGGAACAGGCTGCCGCCGATCCGTCCCCCGCGGGCCGGTCCCGCAGCCTTGGCGCTCGTCCGCACGGCGAAGGCTCCGGCCGCACCGGCTGATTTGGCCACCATTACCGCGAGATCCGCCAGGCGATGTACCCCGGCCGCCATCCGTCTTCCTCCTCCTCCTCGTCCTCCAACGAGGAGGAAGAGGAAGAGGAAGAGGAGGAGGATCGTGATCTAGAGATCGCTTGCCAGCACTCCCGCGCCGATTTCGAGCGCGAGGACGCCAAGCGTCGTCAGGGCGAGGCCGATGTGGAGGCGGCGGTCCTCCTCTCCGAGGCGTCGACCCAGGTCGAACGCGCCGAGGAGGCGGTCTACCAGTCTGACCTCCGGGCCGCCATAGCCCTCTCTTTGGTCCACGGCGAGGGCAAGGCGCCGCCAGGGGAGGCCGGCGCTAGCTCCGTCGCAGGCGGCGACGCTAAGCGAGCCCGCCTCGCCTAATGTAAGACCCCAGTTTAGTAGGATAGCTGTTTTTTAGTTGTAAGTAGCTAATTGTTTATCCATAGATTTGCTCTGTTTTTAGTAGGCATTGTTTACATATAGATTTTATCTGTTTTCTAGTTGTAAGTAGCTAATTGTTTATCCATAGATTTGCTCTGTTTTTAGTAGGCATTGTTTACACATAGATTTTATCTGTTTTCTAGTTGTAAGTAGCTAATTGTTTATCTATAGATTTGCTCTGTTTTTAGTAGACATTGTTTACACATAGATTTTAGCTGTTTTCTAGTTGTAAGTAGCTAATTGTTTATCCAAAGATTTGCTCTGTTTTTAGTAGGCATTGTTTACACATAGATTTTAGCTGTTTTCTAGTTATAAGTAGCTAATTGTTTATCCATAGATTTGCTCTGTTTTTAGTAGGCATTGTTTACACATAGATTTTAGCTGTTTTCTAGTTGTAAGTAGCTAATTGTTTATCCATAGATTTGCTCTGTTTTTAGTAGGCATTGTTTACACATAGATTTTAGCTGTTTTCTAGTTGTAAGTAGCTAATTGTTTATCCATGGATATGCTCTGTTTTTAGTAGGCATTGTTTACACATAGATTTTAGCTGTTTTCTAGTTATAAGTAGCTAATTGTTTATCCATGATATACTTTGTTTTTACTAGGCATTTGCTCTGATTTTAGCTTTGTTTCTGATATGCTGATGATTAAAATTAGGTGACACCGTGTGATCCGGGGGTGGCGCTAGTGATCCTTGTGATATGCACAAATACACATCGATCTTGTGCATCCTACTTGGCTCGCTTGCTCCATCCCTGGAATTTGTGTGTCCAATCTACCTATATATGAGGCATTGTTTAGCCTATGTTCTAGTTGTAATTAGTTCTATATTTTCTGTAATGCCCATGAAGAAGCATATGTCTTGTGTATAGAGATGAAGGAGCTTATATTTGATTTTTTCATCTCCTTTAGGGCGAGGAGGAAACCTGGAGACTATGCGGCGGCCATGAAGACATAGGAGCGGGGCTCCGTCCACACGGTCCACTGAAGCCGGCGGCTCCAGGAGCAAGACTTTTGTGCAGTGCTAAATAGGTAGAAGAAGACCACGCAATGAACCTGAGCGAAGAGGAAGGTGAAGAACCGGCGGCCGTCAAGCAGGAACCACAGGGCTCCGTCGACGGTGCAGCAGGCGTCACCGGCTTTTTTTTGTTTCCTTTAGCTCTCATTACAAACGGTCAAAAACTAATCTCCGTATCTGATGTAAAGACTAAAGGCAACGGTTATATATTATGCCCGTTGCTAAACTTATTGCAAACGATAAAAATCTCCGTTGCCATTGTGAGGCTTCACATCAGTGACAGAGGCTGGGACACGGACCCTTTCTCCGTTGCCGAAGGGGTTTTTGGCCCGTTTCCGATGTGTCGTTCTGTACTAGTGCTATACCCGGATTTTGGCGGGAGAGCTACGGGCACACGAGATGGAGGACTGGGTCCGATCCATTTCAGTGCTCCCTGTTAGCCGTCCGTACCGGCCGGGCCTCCAGGCACAATCCTCCTCCGCCGGTGAGTTCCGCTCCCCCGTTGTGCTTCCCGCCTTGACCTTATGTCTGACCTTTTTCTCCCTCCTGGTTCAGCTGCTTCCTCAGAGCTCCTTGTGGCTGGGGGATACGGTCTTCCGGACGGGCCTGGTTTATCAGAGCCCACCTCACATGTACCCTTCCCTGGAACTTCCGTCGAGCGTCGCCGTGGTTGGCGCGCTGAGAAGGGAGGTGTCGGGCTTTCCTGACCCCGCTCAGCTGGTGAACCTGCTAGACAAAGCGCTGGAGGTATTACCTTTGCCTCGTGTCTCCTGGTTGTCTTCTCGGGCGGACCCCGCTCGCACCTGACATTCTTTTTGCTTGTAGGCCGAAGTGGAGACCTCCCGGGAAGCCACTGTTCTTCTGAAGAAGGAGGTGGCTGCCTTGCGGTCCGCCCTAGCCGCCACGAAGGAGAAGACCTCACCGTGGTTGGGACCTACAATCTTCCGGGGAGATCCCTAGCCTTCAGCCCCTGCGTGGTTGGTCCCTCGTGTAATCTCCTCGGGCCCACCTGTGAGCGCCGGTGACTGTGAATCCTTTGGTAGACCATGGCCGCCCAGGCGGCATTTTTCAACTTCTCGTATTATCCATGGGGGAGTGCCCCGGGGAGCAACTCCCCAAGTTTTTCGCCCCCCCCCCCCCGCTACACGATGGCTCGGCGAACCCTGACCTAGCCGCGTTGTGCAGCGGGGGACCCTTGTTCCCGAGGGGCATGTTTAACCGGGGAGCAGGGTCTGCCCGGGCCGGTAGCTCACCGCTAGGGCCCCATTTCCGGTTGCAAGTTTGTATGACACGGCGTACTCCGGCCTTGCCGACTTGCGCGCCACTAGGGCTTTTACCCCGAGTTCAAGTTGTGGTGGCACGGCGAACTCCAACCTTGTCGAACTTTCCCTCGCTCTTACCACTAGGGGTCCATTTACGGACTAGAGCGTCATTGGGCATGGCGAACAATGGTCTTGCCGACACACTCATCCCTAGGGTCGTATTCCCTGATACAGGTTTTTTGGGGCCCGGCGAACCTTGACCTGGCCGAAGATCCTACCCCTATGCAAGGTAGGACTTCTGGGCGAGGCGTACTCCGGGGTGCGCGGGATCGTATGTCCGGGGCACCCTTTCTTCCCCTTCCCTCCTTTCCGGGGAAAAGAGATTACGTGAGAAGTTTTGACCCGACAAACCCTGGCCTGGTCGACCGACGGGGTACTCCAGAGGCACGCGTGATCTCATGGTCTGAATGCCTCGTTTTCCACCCCCGTTGGATTAGGAAGGGGGGGCTGGGCTGGAGGCGCCTCCGGCTTCGCCACCCCTCCTTCCAAGGTGCCTTTATCTTGCTGAACCATGACTCTGCCGCCTCCTTCGTGGGGAGGCTGGAAAAGAGGCGCGAGTTGCACCTTCTCCCTGCGCTCCCCCCGCTCTACGAGGCCTTGCATGGCCCCCTTGGGGGAAATCTCCGTGGGCGGCCAGGGGACTCCCTGCCGCATTCCCTTTTATACCCGAGATTTCAATAGCGTGAGCTATTCCCCGGATGCCTGGCAGGGCGAGAGCGTTGGCGAGGAAGTCTTGCCCGGCGTCGTCTTTCGTGAGGAGCTTGAGTCTTGTGGGGGGGCGACCCCACGTGCGGTCAGAGAGAAATCCTGGCCATGCCAATGATTAGCTCCTCGGGGCTCCCCTTGCCCGTGGTTCCCGCGATGGATGCGGACTCCCATCTCAGTAGTGCGGATGGAGCAACCCCGTTGTCTCGAGGGGGCAGAAGGAGGAGTGGTCGCGGCAACCCCGTGAGTCATAGTTGGTTGGTGAAGGCGCGCGCCGCCCCGACGGAGCTGGTGGCTTCAAGCTCTTCTTGGCGCGTTACCTCAGGGCTATGATTCACTTCCTCCATAGGTGCGGCTCCAAGGACGGGACAGCCCTCGGGTCTGTGTGGGGCTTCTAGATCAAAATTCTTCAATCCCTGTCGCGTTCTTGGCTCCGCGGCTTCACCGGGTGACGCAAAGGCCACTCGCTGTCTGCCAGCCGGCACCCCGCCTTTGTCTTCTCGTGTGGTGGTTCGCTGATCCGCGCCGCCCAGGTTCGCCCCTCCAGAGGGCCGTCCCGGGCAGTCTCGGGCGCAGTGCCCCAGTTCCCCGCAGGCAAAGCAGCCCCCGGTGGCGGGACCAATCCCGCGTTACGCAGAGACCTGCAATCCCACGCATCGTGGGAGCGGACCTCGTATATAGTATAACAAAGAACTGAATTTCTACCAGCTTCGTCAAGATCTCTGAATTTCTACCGATACTGAAATGCTATAATAATTGTTGAACTTCCACATGAACATTTCGGTCAAGCTAAATTGTCAATTGGTTTGAAAGTGGAGACCGCAAATAACTACCGAATTGACTGTCGACCAATTGTGGAGTGGTGTGCGTCTCTCTCTCTCCCTAACTCAAAATATGTATCTCTGCTCGCCCCCGAGTGGTGTCGATCTCTGTAAAAGTGTGGTGCCCATGGCACGTTTTAATTAATGAAATTCAGTTGGGCTCTTCGCCCTTTGTTGCGCCGTTAAAAAAAACCTTCAAATGAGTATATCAAGGACCATGTTGCTAAAATCTTCCTCTCCTTGTTTTGACAAAAAGGACCATGACACTAAAAGAAACAACAAATAGTACAAATCATGTCAACAAATACGATAATGACAACGAGATCCTTGAGAGGCCCTTCGACTTCAACCTCCAGACCGTGTGGATGGCGTGCCGCTGCTACCGGCTTACTCTACTGCCCAACATGAAGGTATCAGATGTAAGACGTGACGGTGAGAACGGTACATGCCAATGGCGAGTATGGCCATGGCAAAGACGCCGCGAGAATGCCCAACGTAATTGTGTTCTCATTTTCATATTTTGTATGCATTTGAGCATGTCAACTCGATATGTTGGTGCTCAGCTCGGCGGCCAGCCGCTTGACACACGTGACTCGAGGGGCAAATGTTCCACCGCGCGTGGCTCATTGTCGTACAAGGCGGCTAGGCTATCCACCTCGTGCCGCTCCTCATCCTGGATGGAGAGCTCAACCATGAACACATCGTCGTCACCTGACTTCGTCTGCTTGCTAGCTCTCCCCTGCCAAACAGTACGGCTTGTCCTCCTTTAGCCTATCGCAGGAGCTTCCCGCCGGAGGCTCAGCCGAGCCTTGGGCATGGCAGTCAACGGCGGGGAGGAGCTGGCCAGTGACGGGTCCGAGGATGCCAGCGAAAACATGTTTCTCTCTCAGCCAGAACCGCGGATGGTGAAGCCCGCGGCGTCGTTTACCTCGGTTGTTCTCGTTCCCTTTGTACTCTAGAGAGAAAGCCTAGATTCGGGCTTGCCAGATTGGATGATGCCAACGTTCCTACATTGCTCCCCCTTGGAGGCATCTTATTGGAGTCATCCGTGCCCTGGAAGGACATGTGCATGCATCCGTTGGTTGGACGTAGGTCTTCCTATTCTTTTTCGGAAGCTCTCCCTAGATGCTTTGAGATTCGATTGCTACGGTTGACATGCGTGAAGTGGTCCACCGATGTGGTATGTTACGACTTGGTCACGTAAGATTTTTCTCTGATGTGTAGGGGTCTGCAGGCAGTAATTATTGTGGGCGGGGATGAGCGTGATCTTTTTCTTTCATGGTAATACGATTCTCATTGATAAATAAAAGACGAGATACAATGTACGTGTACACTGATCTTACAGATCTGGAAAGATAGGATAAATCTATGTGACAAACCAACGCCTATCCATTTTCTTCGGCACCACCGTAGCAGCCACCAAGGAAAAAAATACACAGATCACCTCTTCACCACCCCAAGGACGCGCCATGCTAGAGAACTCCTAACCCTATGTACCATGCAAAAAATGGGGTCCCCCTCCCTCCTGCCGCCGGAGCGGCAAACGGAAAGAGAAGGGCCCAGCACAATCGCCGGAGATTGGAGCAGGAAAAAGCTTTTCCGCCGCCGCCGCCTGGGAGACGCGGAAGACCTACTCAGGATCGATGAGCGTGATCCCATGAGGGTAAAATATGAACAAAACGACAAAGTACTCAGAACGCACCCTAATTCCGAAAATCCTGAAAAACGTAGGATGCAAGGTAAACAAATAGAGTTAGTATGGACCACAATAGAATCGTGCAGTCATCAAACGCAGCCACTGCCTCTCACCTAAAAAACGCTCCCTCCACCATCCTGGTTGGCGATCATGTGGCGTCGTGATTCATGGTGTCGAGGAGCCGCTTCGTGTATACCATCAGGATTATACTCTGGTTCTGTGCCGTATTATTCTATTTGTCGGTATATTGATCTTGTCGGCAACATTTCCGTCTTGTGTGCACTGTGTGCAAATTGTTCCCACCCATGGGTCAGGCTGAGCCATTGTCTCCCCAGGAAAGTCTAACCTGACCATCAGCACAGATCAAAACCACGTCCCCCGCTGATCAACTTCTCCCCAAGATCATGTTATACACGAAGAGTGGCTTGTGCGCGGCTATTTCTATGACAAATATAACTCTAGAGATCTATGTTATGACTAAGTAGCCATCATGTTTTGTTCTCTCCTCTGTAGCGACGGCGACAAATAAGTGGTGGCAGATTCAGATGCAGAAGATTTTCCTTATCTATTTGTATTCCAAAATTTTCTGAGAGTGTCTTTCTGTAAATGTGAAGCTACTGTTAATATAATCTAGATTTTAGCCTAAAAATGCATTTTGATCTTGTTTGATAGGATATCTGCGGTATATAATATCCTAAAATAGAAATATCCTTCCGGATATGATAATGAAACCCACCGTAGTAATACCAGACATGAACATGAAAACTCCATTCGACTTGAAAATGGACGCGCAATGGATATTTAGCCGGACATTGCATCATAACAGAAACAACATATATATGAATGAATCATATGAAATATGTGAAAACGACTATATTAACATGAGAACAACTAGAGTTATTGACACTTATTGGTGTCTTCTTATAGTGCATGCTTTCATCTATACTACTATTAAAAGAGCAAACATGTGTTGTGCTGTGTTGATACATTAAATCTAAACCGTTCAATTTGATTAATGGTCTAGATTGCGTCAAATCCCGAAACGTTTTTCTGCTGCAATCAGATCCCGAAACGTTGATCTATCGCTACTATGACGAGACATAATCATCGGGGAGATGGGGAGGCCTCCGGCATCACGAGTACACCACCATGCCGAGCTGGCTGAACTGGGGCACCGGTACCTATGACCTGCTCACCGCCCTGCTCGTCATCCGTGTGCAGCGGGGTGTCGATGAAGACGTAGATGCTTGGCTGACTTCCGGTCACTCCGGATCGGCCGGACAACAACGACCACGGATCGTCGGCGCAGGAAGACTCTGGCGACTCCGCGAGCAACATCACGTCGGCGATGGCTGCCACCAAGGTGGCGGTGGCCGGTCGGAGCGGCGGTGGGGTGTGACGTCCTCTGTCGCGCCGTACGAAGACTTCCGTCGGTCCATGAGGGACAGAGGGAGATGGCGGACGCGCACTGGGCACTGCGCGAGGCGGCAGCGCCGGCTGTGGACTGGGTTTACGGGGACGAGATGCAGATGCGATCTCGAAGCACCGGGTCTCCATAGCGTCGGCCTCGGCGAGCGTCCCCAGTGTGCCGGTCACAATGCACTCGGCGGGTTTGTTTGGCCAGATGGTACGCATAATCATAGCTGCGCCAAACATCGTCTTCAACAACTGTCCAAATCAAGCTCAAAATTGGCAGAAGGTGCGGCTCGGCACGGCTTGAACATCCCGAATTGGAGCTTAAGGGGGCTTGAATTGGGCGGTTGTGCTGCGTCGCCGAGCTGCCTGCCAAGTCAGTGGCGATGGCGGTGGCGACACCACCGACGGAAGAAGCAGCGGGATAAGTGCTTCCTGATGTCGCTGTCGACGAGGCCTGAAAAAGAGGCGGAAGGGAGGGGATACCCGGCGTCCACCGCATCTCGAGGTTGTCCGGCGTCCGGAAGGAGGCGGTGGATAGCAAGCGCAGACTGGTTGACGAAGACGTGATCCTGTAGGTGCAGCGCCCGCTGAACTTTAGTTCTTTCAGAATCCACACGGTGGCGCCTGCATGCGTGTGTGCACTGTGCACTCAAGGTTAAGCTCGAAAAGGACACTCATTGCGCCATCTCTGGTGATCGATTCATCCATTGTTATTGGTCACGCAGCAGGAATCAAGTCAATCAATTGATTGAGGATGACAAGCTAGGCGTTGCTGCTACTAACCAAACGTTTATGCTTGATCTCAGCTTGGCTACAGCTTTCCAAGAGCACTGGTGACGTGAGGGCCGTCCTGGTTGCTCTGCATCTTCTAAACTTAATCTACTCATCAACTATATGAGTGGGGTTGCTGATAATCCGAAGACATGAATTGCAATGAAATTTTACTTGTGGATCAGTATATTTTTGCTTGTTGCCTTTGCCCTGAGTTGGCGGGTTGTTGTTAATTTTAGCATAGAAGAGACATTACCAGCTTATCCTATACCAAATAAAACTGTTTCAGCAAAGATCGGAGGCTTTAACCGCTATGGTAGGAGACTGTGGCTTATGCAGTTAGCTTCATCTTTTTGCAAATACAAATATAAGGATTTTATATAGGAATTAACTTGACAGTGGATTAGAAAAATATCATGTAAATATGCTTTGTCTGTTCTGGCTTAACTCTTTTCCCCTGCTGATATGTACATAAGACTGACAATGATTTTCTTCAAAAAAATATATACATCCGATTGTGATTAATTAAAACTTTTGTTAAGATAAACTGCAATTAAATTATAAAATACCAACAATATATCAACATGTAATCCCATCTTTGCCCACATAAATTGCACATACGGGTTTAATTTAGTCAGTATAGTTATAAATTACTATGTTATAAAACCAATATACACGTGCGTTGCACGTGAAACTGTACTAGTATAATTAACACTTCAATGGCCTTCCTGTATAAATAAAAAGTCTTAATTATTTTGTAAATTCCATAATGTTGGGAAGTGAAAACATTTTTGTAGAGTTTCTGAAATGGTGGCTGGGCTTATCCTCTCAGAACCCCCAACACACATATATAGCACCACATTAGGGTTTCGGTTACATGGGCCACTATGGGCCTTACATGGGCTTGACATGATCCAACACTCCCCCTCAAGATGATCATGGATAATCTACCATGGTCATCTTGCTACAGATCATGACACAAACTACAGCTACTACTAATGAACACAAACATAACACCTAAGATACATGAGAGCTCCAACATCCCTTGCTCTCTCTCGGTCTTCTTTTCATCTCGAGCATCATCTCGTGTCTTAGAAACATTATGGTATGATCCTACTGCCTCAACCATCACTCCTCAGCTTCTCTCCTCCATTGCTCCTCAACCATCAACTCTGTGTCCTCAGCCTCTCTCCTCCACACGCCATGCCGCTGACCTTCCTCCTTCCTTCCCACAAACCCCCGGCCTACTCCGGCCTCAACCATCTCCACCTTAGGCAACGCATGCCTCTCCCCGGGTCACTCCGGCGTCTACCATCTCCACCTCAAGCAACGCATGCCTCTCCCACGGACACCTCTACAACCATCACCACAGAACCAACAGCCTCATCATCTCCATCAGTAGCAGTAGTCATCACACCTTCATCAACAGCACCAGACATCATCCTTCTAAGCACTGCAGCAACATCATAAGCACATTCTGCCCCTTGCTACAGCTCCTCTCTTCTCTCTCTCAGTTCACCCCATCCTTCTTCCCCTAAAAGAAAATGCTACATAGCTGCAGCTCACGGTTCAGTACAATCCTTCCGCACAAGCACACACCAGCAGAAGACGGTCCTCTTTTATTTTTCTCCTCTCGCCCAAGCTTGGTTACGGGCACCCACATCTCCTCCTACACGACCAAGAACCAAGCAGCGCAAGCACACACAGCCTTCTGCCAAACTCATCGGCCTCCTCGAACTGTGCCGCTGCTCAGCGGCTCCAACACACTGCCTCCACCTTCGCCAACCACGGCCACAATCACCGTGTGACATCAGTCCCCTAGCCTGGGACCGAGCCGCCACACTCGGGCTCACAACCACTTCTTCCTCCTCCTCGGTCTTGAGCAGCTCCTCCACGGTGCCCAGCATCTGCACCTCTACCTTCCCTTTCTCCCCCTAAAAGAAAACCACCTTCTCCTCTCCAGCAGCAACAACACCCAGCCACATTCACCTTGTGGTTCACCCATCTTTCTGACCAGCTACACATAGCAGCAAGGTCTCTTCTTCTCCCCCTGCCTAGCATAACACCACCAACTGCAGTTCAGCCCGAGCTTCTTCTCCCAGCGAGCAGCATGCAGCAGCAGGAACGACTTCCTCTCTCTGTGTCAAACAGCAGCAGGGGAGCTCGAGCTCTTTCTTTATTTCTCTCCCCCTCTGCTCCTTGGTCCCTACAACGAACCAAGACAAGGAGCAGCAACTGAAACTGACTTCCTTCTCATCCCATGTGCATCTCCATGAATTTCTGCAATTCTCATTGTCTCCATCATCAGCAGTAGGGCCTCATCAGTCCTTCGTTCAGCTTCTGACAGAGCAGATGTCTTCACACAGCAGCCCTTCAGGCCTTCAGCACGCACAACTCAAGCAGCAGCTCGAGTCCTTCTCCCCCTGTCTCCTTCTCTCTTGTCACTTGACTCCCTCTGCTCTCAGCACCTCAGCACGATGCCTTCTGCACCTGTGGCTTGCCCCTCTCCTACCTCCAGCCGTCAGCTACACTTCCGGCAACCTTGCCTCACCACGTGCTCACTCTTCCTCCTCTGAATTGCTGCTGCTCTGCCTCCAGCTTCCTCTCGCGCACAGAGCAGCACATCCTCCTCTAGCTGCCTTCCTCTGTCCCGAGCACATACAACAGAGTCATGGATGCCTCAGGCTCACGCCGGCGAGCACGGGCTCACCAAACCGTTGCCTGCCTCCAGGACGTCATCCTCCTCCACCTCCACGATCTTCTCCAGCCTGAACGCCTCGGCTCCAAGCTCCCCAGATCTGAGCTCGAGCCTCTGCTCCTCCTCTCCACGCTCACTGCACTAGGACGGAGCAGCCAGCCCACGCATCGGCCTCGGCCTGCACGGCCCAGATCGGAGCCGCCCCGTCGTGTGCCAGCAGCAGCTCCAGCTTGATGTGCATCTGCTGCAGCGCCACGACCACCTGCAACAGCCGCCCGACCCAACACGGCCCAAGATCGGGCCTGCACCACAGCACCGCCGCCAGCAGCCTCGCCCCTGAATCTCCTCCATCGCCACCACTAAATCCACCACCAGAGTACCTTCTTTCTCATCCCTTTCACCTCTGAATCTACCCTATCCTACTCTATCTTCCTCCCCTGCGCAGAGCAGCAGCCACACACACAACTCACCTCGCTGTGTGAGATGGCTACAGCCCACGCAGAGCAACGGATGCGGCCTCCCGCCGCCTGGATGTCTACAACTCTCCTGGTTGTTGTGGCCGACGAGGAACTAGTCCACTGGTTGTGGTGGTGGTGGCGGACAGCGGGTGGCGGCTGCTACTATGGAAACCTAAGCTCTGATACCATGTAGTGTGGAGGTTATGCCGAACGGGTATACCTGCCACGGTGGATAAAACCTGGCCCACCAAGGAGGCCCATCAGATAAAGCCGGAGGGCTTAATGGAGAAGGCCTCATGGGCTTAGGCGCAAGGATAAGCTCTGGGCTGGCTTAGTGAAGTCCAAGACGAAGGCCTGGCTGCGTTCGCCTTAGGGAGCAAGTTAGGGTTTGTTACCGTGTTAGTCTAGGACTCGTGATCTAGGTCGGTTAAGGCTTTCCTTGTAGGGGAAGGCTTGGCGCCTTTATAAGCCAGCCTTCCAGCAGCCTTAGGGCACGCATACAATCTCATTGTAACCTGTACACATATTCTCCTTGAGTGAATTATAGCAGCACGTAGGATCTCGCCACCGTCGTGAGATCCGAAGCTGGGTAAGATCGTGTGTGCAATCCCGTCACTGGAACCCTCTACGTTCTTCCCCACCTCCTCTACGGTACGTATGAATCCATATAGTAGTTCCGCGTTACCAATACCTCGACAGTTGGCGCCCACCGTGGGGCCCAAGGCGTCGGGAGTTTTGTTTCAGGCGGGAGCATTGGGCGAGATCGGCAAGACTATGGCGTTGGTCGCGCCCGCATCATCAACAACTTTGGGTGCATCGAAGACGACGGGTCCTACGTCCCAGCAAACGACGCACTGGTGTCAAGCTTCGTCGTCCCCTTCGGCACCATCAACATCTTCATGGGTTTTACGGCTGAGGCGTATGGATTCCCCAGGGGATCCGCCGCCTTTTGGCCCACCCACCACCCCATCGATTATGCAATCGAGCAACAACACAGATCGGATCAGGCCTTTGTCTATCGCGATCTGAGTGACTCTGATACCCAAAGCGATTCTGACTCCAGCTCTTATGAGCTTATGGAGCCCGCCTCTCGCTTTGTCGGTGTCATTGACGCATCTGGCCCTAAGCCGGCCGAATCTGACCCTGAGTCAATATTACCTGCCTTACAGACAGGAGCAGACTCAGAAGCCGGATCTGATGGCACCGCTCCAATGGCGGAAGATTCAGATCTCGATGAGCATAAGGAGGAAGACTTTGCAGCACAGGTTGCCGCGCGAGGCTATGGCTCATCCGATCCAAACGAAGTCTTAATGACTTTCCCGGCACAGATAGCTATGGAGGATGGTGCGGCCGCGGCTAAGCCAGACGAGGCTGAAGTTTCCTCTAGCATCAAACACATTGGTGACAAGGCGGAAAAGCCAGAGGATGTGCTGGACCCTAAAAGGCCTCCCCCGGCTACGCCTATTGAAGAAGACCTGGAGCGGTCAAAGGAGGAACACATGCGCGCATTGGAGCTCTCAAAACACCTTTGGGACCAAATCCAACCGCGGTTGAACTTGAGGAAAGACGGAAAGCGCTCCTGGCTGAGACTGAAGTCAACATCAAGTATAAGTTGTCCCTCCTGAACAAGGAAAAAGAGTTAATCCTAGTTGGAAAGGCTCTAGAAGAGGAAGAGTACCAGCGTGAGCGCGATGTTGAGAAATTCCGCAAAATACGAAGTATACGTGACCCTCTTCTGCATCGGGATCTGCAGGGAAACTTCGAGAAGACTTCTGCCCAAAAGCCTCTTAAAGCCTTGGCAGAAATACTCTTTCAGAGTTAACCCTGATGGAGTCATATTCTTCTCCACCCCGGCCAAAAACCTAGAGGCGGCCAGGGAAATCATGGGAGACGAAGCAGTCCCAATTGAAGAGCGCCACCATTATTCTAAAATGCTCATCGAAAAGGCGGTAGAGCAGCAGGCTAAGGCGGACTCAAACTCAAAACTGGCGGACGACACGCGTCTTTGCAAGACAGCCGTTGCCGGCGGTGGGATCCAGAGGAACCAGCTGGTTCCAGTAGCCATGGCAATAAGGGTAAGGAACCCAGGAAGGACAAAGTTCCTGACAAGCACAGGGATGAGTCAAAGACTGGGTCCAATCGCCATAGTGACAAAGGCAAGGACGACCACCGGCAAAAGGATAACACACGCCATAAGAAGAATGATCCGCCTCGCCGTGAAAGAGATCAAGACAAGGGAAGGACGCACGGCGTGGGAGTGACCGGCTTAACATGCCACCTCCGCCCGCAGCACGGGCAAGAGACGAAGGAAAAGGGGCAACAGAGATCCGCCTCAAAGGCGATCTCGCTCCCGCTCCCCTCATCGCCAAAGCCGTCAGGAGGAGCCAAGGCGTAGCCAATCCAACAAAGGGCCAGCCAGGGAAAACACTCATATCTCAGACGCCCGCATCCGTCTCGATGAGATTAAAGCGGCCAAAGAGGAGTCTTACCTGGGCCCTGTGTGCTTTGGACCGGCGATTCGCAAGGTGCAACTCCCATCCTCGCTAGGCAATGTCAAGAAAATTGTGGACAAGTACAATGGCATTGACAAACCGGACATATGGCTGCCTGATTACATCCACGCCGTTGGTATTAATGACGGTGATTACAATGCAGCTGTACGTTTTCTTCCACTCATGTTGGAGGGAACGCCCGGTTGTGGATCGACACTTTGCCAGAAAAGAGTATCCACAATTGGCAAGACATGCAGAAAACATTCATGCAACACTTCTCATGCACATACAAACGTCCAAAGGCTTACTCAGATCTACTAAAGTGCGCTCAAGTGGAGGGGGAGTCAAGCAGAGCTTTCATAGCTCGATGGACAGAGACAAAGAATGCATGCGAAGACGTTTCTGAGATCCAGGCCATACATGCTTTTATGAACAGCCTGAAGAAAGGCAACATGATGAGATATATGTTGGCCAGCCAAAACATCAAACACCTCGGCGAGCTCTTAGACAGCGCGAACAATTACGCTGCAGCAGAAGACGACGCTCGAGCTGACGACGGCGATCTGCGCATGGACATAGCTGTTAACCCGGAAAAGCGAAACAACAATCAAAGCCGGAAAAAGAAGGAAGCCAACGATGCGCCAGGACCATCAAAGGAGGTAGCCTTTGCCAATAAGAAGGGTGGCCAGAGCGGGGCTAGCAGATGGCAGAAGAAGAGCGATGACAGTCAAGGGTCAAGACCCATTAAAATCACCTATGACGACATCAAAGATGAACCTTGTGCCCATCATAGCAAGCTTGGCAAATGCACCCATACCAACAGGCAGTGCCGCCTTAACGATGATATCAAGAAGGATCCGACGCTGGCTTCAAGGCAAAACAGTTCAAGCGCAAGAACCGTAAAGACAAGAAAGAGCAGAAGGACAACGAGGAAAGTGCTTCGGAGCCGGAAGATCAGGAGCCAAAGCACAAGAGGAGCAACAAGTTTCCAAGGGTCGAAACAAGCCTTGTCACTTCCTTGCCACTCCTTCGGCCAAAAAGGAAAAGGCAGCCTGGAGGGAACTCAATGCCACTATGCCAGCGGTTCCCCAGTATCTCAACTGGTCCGAGCACCCCATTACATGGGACCGCAACGATCATCCTGATCATATTCCACAGAACCCAGGGAATTACGCGCTCGTTGTAAACCCAATTGTGCAGCAATGCAGGCTTTCTAAGGTGCTTATGGATGGAGGGAGTAGCATCAACATCCTCTATCTTGAAACCTTAAAGCGCATGCGCCTTTCTGAGACACAGCTAAAACATAGCACAGTCAAGTTTCACGGCATAGTGCCAGGCAGGCAGGCCAGTTCTATGGGAACAATCGTCTTAGACGTCACCTTCGGTGACGAAACAAACTATAGGACTGAGGAAGTTGCCTTTGAGGTGGTGGAATTCAAAAGTGCGTATCACGCAATCTTTGGCCGCCCAGCCTTTGCCAAATTCATGGCACGCCCGTGTTACATCTACAGCAAGCTCAAAATACCTGGACCAAACGGCGTCATCACGGTCAATGGCGACTTCAAGAAGGCGAAGGAATGCGAAGCAGGAAACGCCGTCTTAGCAGAAGCAGTCATCAGCAAGGAAGAGCTGGAGCAGTACAAGAAAGAAGTTAACACCAATGAAATGCCGGATGGTAAAAGCCTCCTTGCGCCTCGGATGTCACTTCAAGGCCAGCTCAAACTCGAAGAAGATCGTGCTGGACAACGCTGATGCAAGCAAGACGACGAACATAGGCGCGGACCTCAGTGACGCATAGGAAGGCGCGCTCGTCAAGTTCCTCCGTGAGCAACGGGATATTTTTGCATGGTCACCATCAGACATGCCAGGAGTACCCCGGGAACTTGCCGAGCACAGCCTTAATGTCGCCAAAGGTGCCAAGCCAGTAAAACAAGGTCTTCGTCGCTTCGGTCCAGAGAAGAAGAAAGCAATAGGAAAAGAGGTAGCTCGGCTTAGTGCCGCTAATTTCATTAGAGAGGTTATCCACACAGATTGGCTAGCAAATCCTGTATTAGTACCTAAGAAGGACGTGAAAGACTTGCGCATGTGCATAGATTTCACCGGCTTAAACAAAGCCTGTCCTAAAGACCCCTTCGCATTGCCGCGAATTGATCAGGTCGTAGATGCTGTATCAGGTTCTGAATTACTATGCTTTTTGGACGCTTACTCTGGCTACCACCAAATTAAGATGAAGGAGTCTGACAAATTAAGACTTCCTTCATCACACCTTTCGGAACGTTTTGCTACATAACTATGCCTTTCGGGCTTAAAAACGCTGGCTCAACGTACCAACGGTGCATACAACGTTGCCTACACGATCAAATAGGCCGCAATGTTCACGCTTATGTCGATGACATTGCCGTTATGTCGCGAAAACGCGGCGATCTCATCGTTGACCTTCAAGAAACCTTTGATAACTTAAGAAAATATAACATGAAGCTAAATCCGGGAAAATGCTTTTTTGGCGTCCCAGCAGGAAAACTTTTAGGCTTCATTGTTTCAGAAAGAGGTCTTGAGGTTAACCCAGAAAAGATTCGAGCTATCATGGACATCAAAAAGCCTACTTGTCTTAAAGATGTCCAAAGGCTCACAGGATCTGCAGCAGCTGTAAGCCGATTTATTAGTAGGCTGGGGATAAAGCTTTACCCCTATACAGGTTGTTGAAGAAAACTAAGACGTTCGTCTGGACTGAAGAGGCAGATGCAGCCTTAGCACAGTTAAAAGACGCCTTAGTTTCAGCACCAATATTAGCGTCTCCTCTACCACAAGAGCCGATGCTACTTTACATGGCGGCTACCAACCTAGTTATTAGTGCAGTGGTTGTTGTTGAGCGAAAGGAAGAGGGAAGGAGCTACCGGAACAAAGGCCGGTATATTATATCAGCGAAGTCTTCTCCGAATCCAAACAACGATACCCTCACTATCAGAAGCTGGCTTATGGAGTTTTCTTCGCAGCCAGAAAATTACGCCATTATTTCCAAGAGCACCCAATCACGGTAGTCAGTAAGGCGCCATTGGGTGACATTATAAACAACACCGATGCCACTGGACGTGTGGCTAAGTGGGGAATTGAATTGGCAGCCTTCGACATCCAGTACAAGCCACGTACAGCCATCAAATCCCAGTCTTAGCTGATTTCATCGCAGACTGGACAGAAGCAATGGATGAACTTCCCCTCCCTGACGAGAATATTGGGTTATGCACTTTGACGGCTCCAAAATGTTGCAGGGATCGGGAGCTGGCGTGGTACTGAAGAACCCTAAAGGAGACAAGATGTGCTATGTCTTGCAGATACACTTCAATGCCACTAATAATGTTGCAGAATACGAGGCTCTGTTGCATGGATTGCACGTCGCAAAGGATTTGGGCATTAGCCGTCTTTTGTGCTATGGCGATTCAGACCTCGTTGTTCAACAGTTAGAAGGGGCATGGGACGCGAAGAGCCCTACAATGGCTGAATACCGACGCACGGTAGACGAGTTTGGTCGGTGTTTTATCGGCTTAGAAGTCAAGCATATCAAAAGGGAGGAAAATGAAGCAGCGGACGCCTTAGCCAGAATGGGCTCGAAAAGATCGAAGGTGCCCTCCGATATATTTTTGGAGCACCTGTACGTGCCGTCTATTAAAGGCGGAGATGAGGATGACCCCATGGCTTCGCAGTCTGTTTCCGTCATGCTGGTGAAGCCAGATGGACACAGCCCTACATAAATTTCCTCCTTAACAAGGAAGAGCCAGAGGATGAAGTATTAAGGCGGCAAGTTGTGCGCAGAGCTAAGGCATACACAATAATAAATGGAGAGCTATACAAGCGGAGTACCACAGGTGTATATCAACGATGCGTTTCGCCGGAAGAAGGACAGGAGATACTAGAAGAGATCCATGGTGGATGTTGCGGTCATCATGCCTCTGCCCGAGCAATTGTCGCCAAAGCTTTTAGACATGGATTCTACTGGCTCACAGCAAAGCAAGACGCAGAAGAACTCGTCAAGAAATGCGTTGGATGCCAAAAGTATGCAAGACAGCCAAAGATGCCAGCCCAGGAACTGTGCACCATTCCAATCACGTGGCCATTTGCGGTCTGGGGACTGGACATGGTAGGTCCATTCAGGACTGCGCGAGGCGGCGTCAAACATCTCTTAGTTGCGGTGGATAAATACACCAAGTGGGTTGAAGCTAAGCCCATAAAAAAGCTTGATGGGGCAACAGCCAAGAAGTTCGTCATTGAGGTTATAACGAGATTTGGCGTCCCCCACAGTATCATTACGGACAATGGGACAAACTTCGCCGTAGGAGAGCTGGCAAAGTACTGTGGTGAAGTTGGTATTCGTGGACTTAGCATCTGTGGCTCATCCACAATCGAATGGCCAAGTTGAGCGAACCAACAGTATAATCTACAGGGAATAAAGCCAAGATTAGAGTGCCTTTGCATAGAGCAGCTGGAGCATGGGTAGAAGAATTACCTGCTGTCTTATGGAGCATACGCACAACTCCAAGCAGTGCAACAGGCTACACCCCTTTCTTTCTCATATATGGCGCTGAAGCGGTACTCCCAACGATGTCCTGCACGACACCTCGTGTAACAGCCTACGTCGAAGCAGACGCAGAAGAAGCCAGACAGGATGGCTTAGACCTTCTCGAAGAAGAGCGTGAGATAGCGCTTCAGCGCTCCGCCATTTATCAGCAGAACATGCGGCGTTACCACAGTCGCAAGGTAAGACGGAGATCGTTTCGAGAAGGCGATTTGGTGCTTCGCCTTGTTCAGCAAAAGGAGCACAAACTATCTCCCATATGGGAAGGACCCTTCGTTATCAGCAAAGCGCTTAAGAACGGGGCATATTATCTTGTGGACCTCCGTGATATCGAGAAGAAGAAGAAAAGAGGCCGCAAAAGGAAAAGGAACGAAGAAGCAGTGCTCAAGGAGACGAAACGTCCTTGGAACATTGAGCAGCTACGTCCTTTTTACACTTAGCAATTCTATTGTAATCACACCATATATGATTATGAAATAAAAGTCTTTGGTTCCCTCAATTATTTTTATGCATGAGTTCTCGCCGTCTTTTATTTCCATTTGATCATATATTTCGATAAAAATATCAATGTTAACCCGAATTGGCTCCGTGCTTGTGGTTACTCACATGATGCTTTTGCCTTAAGGCCTTACAAAAATTAAAATTGCATCCGTCTAAGGTATTTATCTGATCGCGTATATGCTGGCTTGTCTTAGTAGATGCTTTACGCACCAAAAGCCGGCGCCGTTTCTGTGTTTAAACAGTTTGGTTACTAACCCTGTTGCCAGCGAAGTGTTCCGTGCTTAGGTTCTGCCAGCATACGAAAAGGCTAAAGCATATAAGCCAGAAAACTTGAAGACGGATAAGGAGCATAGTTTGCAAGCCTTTTAAAAATAAGTGCATGCGTTGCAAAACAAACATGTTCAACAGATAAAAAGGCTCCTGCCATTACAAAACATAACTTAACAAGTCTTTTGTGCCATCTTTCATGACACGCTTAATGCAAAGTTTTTCCTGCATCTTATGCAGGGGACTGAGGAGGCGAAGACGCAGGGGACTTGGATGGATCCAGCGTAGCTTCAGACTCGCCTTCTTCTTCTTCTTCATTTCCGTCTTCTGACTCATCGCCATTGCCAGTGGTGGGTGCTTCGGCTTCGTCATCAGACACGTCGTCAGGACGGGGAGGCACAGGCTTCTTGGAGAAGAAGATAGCAAGTCTACCATCTCCGCAACGGCTGAGGCAAAGCCAGAGACAGAGGCATAGACCTTTTCTTTGATGAGCTCGTTGCCGTCTCTGTCCCTGGCTGGGAAACACTTGATAACGCGCCACATGTTGACTTCGGGGTAGTGGCCGCGAACAAGTCCTAGAGCAAGTTTTGCTCCGCCTCTAGCTGCTGAGCGAAGACGCTCCACCACCTCTGGGACGCAGTTCTGAAGAAGTGGCAGCAAGTTGCTGGTGTTTGTCACTTGGGGCAGCTGTTTTGGGAAGATGTTGGCGACAACGTCTCTTCCCGCAGCATACAGCCCTGACACAATTTCGCCACACTCCAAGATAAGCTCCAGGCGCGTCTCAGAGGTAAGCCTTTCCCCAAACCCAGCTGGAACTGTGGAAAGGAGGAATGAAAAAAGTTAAGGCGTACTGAAGTGTTGGAACAAAGGCAAAAAGTGACAGAAAGAAAGTAAAAGAAGAGAGGCTTACTTAGCAGTTTCTCGTCAATGGCGGTGCTCTCATCAGCTTGGCGTTCAAGACGACCTTGTAAGCTCTGGATTAGGAGCCCATCCTTTTCAGCCTGTCGCTGCAGTTTCAGAAGTTCTGCCTTCAGTTTGTTTGCCTTCAGCGGCGCTGTCTTGGACGGCTTTAAGATTGGCCTCGGCCGTCTTTCGGTTCTCCTCCAGTTGCTTAAACAAGGCGGCATTTTCCCGCCTCACAACTTCTATATCGCCAGTCTCGCTGACGATCTGTTTTGCCTTCGCCACAACAGCTGTGAAAGACACATTGCATGTGTTGAGCATCTTATGCCTTCAAATGAATTAAACACAATGCATGTGAAAGAACATTTACCTTCGTTCGCCTTATTTTTGGCGACGGCTTGCTTGAGCACTTGCCTTTGGTTACTCAGGAGTACCACAGATCGCACGTAAGCTGCTCGCTGCTCTGCTAAGGCAAGGGCAGTAGTAAGTAACAAAGGTAAAGACAATAAAGTATAGCTACAAGGGCTTGGGGACTGAGTCTTTATCAACATTAAAGAAAGGCCATTACGTCGGCTTAGTCAAAGCACAACGTAATGCCCGGGGACTAGTATGTACATAAAGACGGAATATTTACCTGCATCATGGCCTTCAAGGCTTTGTAGCTCTTCTTCATTGTGACGTACAGCTCGTCACAATTATCTTCCAGGTTCAAGATGGTCAATGTTGGCCAACTGGCCTTAGCTTCGGAGGCGGCTCGTTGCGCTCCTTCTCATCGGCAAGCATGGCGGCGATGTTGGGTAAGATGTACCCCTCGTCGTCAAAAGCTCTTGCTTCACCATGTTGCGGATAGCTTCACGAGTGATGGGCTCGTTCGGCTCTTCTGACTGAATACCGCCGCCTTCCCGCAGCGGCAGCCCTGGCCAACTTTTCAGTTTCCGTCTTATCAGGAAAGACGGCTGAGTCCAAATCTATATGATGATCTCAGATGGGCCTGGGATGTCTCTTGTTGAACGGAGGGAGTGGGGGAGCGATGGCCGGAGAAGGCTCAGTTTCCTTTGCCTGGAAGAAATTACTTTCTTCCTCTTGAGAGGTGCAGTTGGTTTGATCCTGCAAATCACATACAAAATAAGATAACATTCATAGACATTGTTCGCCTTACTAAAGAAATTGAGGTTCGGCTTACTTCTGTACTGGAGCATTGAAGGCCGCATCTTCATCGTCCTCAATGTCGAGCACTTCGGCGTTAACAGGGATGGCTTTCTCACGCTTCCGCCTTTCTGCTGCTGAAGTTGCTGCAGTAGCTCCTGAAGCCTTTCGTTTCCGAGTCTTTGGGGCTCGGGTGCCGCTTCAGGCACGTAAAACAAAGGAGCCAGCAGATTATCCGGCAAAAGGGCGAGCTGAAATCAAAAGTGGTGTTAGTAAGGCAAACATTGTGGAAGTGTAAAAACAGTAATGGTAAATGCCTTACCTTGGAGCTGGGTTGGCGGCTGTGTACATAGGACGCTGCTCTGTGAGCTGGATCCTTTCCTTGGCAATCCTCTTAAAGCGATACACAGGGCGTCTTGCGTAAGGTCGCTCTCACTAACACGGAGGGGATCTTTCTTCTGGTCCGTGTAGTGGCACATGAGGCCTTTGCGATCTTTCAAAGGCTGGATTCGCCTTGACAACCAACATAGGATGGTGTCTGCGCCCGTGAGTTTGGGCACAGCAGTCTTTGTTAAGTACTCAATCCGCCTTTGCATGCGACGGAGGTTGTCAGGAAGGACCTTCAGCGGTTTTTCGCCCCAAGAGAGGCGGGCTCCGCAGGCAAAGGAGAAAAGCGAGGAAGTCCTATGTCTTTGCCTACTGGCGCCATGTCTTTGCAGTAGAAGAAGGAGCTATTCCAGCCTTTAATGGAATCTATTTTTGGCGCCTTAGGATACCAGTCTCTGCCTCTACGAAGGTTGATGCTAACTGTTCCTAAGGAAAGCAGTTCTTCCTTCTCTGTTTGGCGCTTGCAAGTAAAGCAGTACTTGAAGAATTCTAAGCTGGGCTCTATGCCTAGGTATCCTTCGAATAAAGCCATAAAGCCAGCTATGTACAAGATACTATTGGGGCCTACGCTATGAGGCTGAAGGCCATAGTAGTCTAAGACTGATTGGAAAAAAGGATGCGGAGGCAAAGACAAACCGCGAAGGAGATGTGAGACGAGGAGCACTCGTTCATCGCCGGCGGGATCTGGAGCAGGGTGGCCGTACGCTGACCGCCAGTGGCAGTTCTCCTTTGGTGGGAGGATGCCCTCTTTTGCAGCTGCGTGAGGTCCGCGTCGGTAATGGTGGAAGCCGCCCAGTTGCGGGATGATGCTTCCTCTCCCTCCTCCTCTGCCTCCGCCGCATCGCCCTCGTCGGAGGGCTGGGCATTCTTCTCTGCTTCAAGGGGGTGGCCGCAGAACTTGCCGCTGCCGCGCGAGATACAGATGCATCCGCGGCGCTCGATCCCCTCGTGGCCAGATCTTGTCCTTCCGTCGCCGCCGACGCCGCCGCGTTGCCGCTCCCGCGGTCGCATCGGAGCTCTCCATGGGTGGGTGCGCAGGTGGTGGTGGTGAGCTCGCCGGAGTTCAGATGGGATGGGCGCGAGGAGGACGATGAACAGGGAAATGAACCAGATGGAGAAAATCAGTTCCCCTTTTATGGGGGCCGTGCGCCGCGATTAGTGCGGAGATAACGTCCGCGCGATTTTCGCCACGCGTCCCGCAACGGTCAGATAATGGGCATCTTCTCCCGCACGCCTCGGAGATCGTGTGCGGAAAATAGCAGTAATGGCGTCACAACGTCTCTTTGCTTGTCCAGACTGTCGTGGACTGGCTTTGACTGCGGTGACGTCATGACAAGACTCGACGCTGAGAATCTTTCTGCCAGATTGTTCAAAGTGCAGGAGAGTTCGGCTTAATCCTTAAGGCAGACTGAATGTCTCATTTTGGAATGCTCCAAGCTCTTCTGTCCGCCTTGCGCAAAGGCGAAAGCCCGTGTTTCACAAAGACGGCAAACGAAGAACTTAAACCTTTCCGGGGACTACTGTGGAGGTTATGCCGAACGGGTATACCTGCCACGGTGGATAAAACCTGGCCCACCAAGGAGGCCATCAGATAAAGCCGGAGGGCTTAATGGAGAAGGCCTCATGGGCTTAGGCGCAAGGATAAGCTCTGGGATGGCTTAGTGAAGTCCAAGACGAAGGCTGGCTGCGTTCGCCTTAGTGAGCAAGTTAGGGTTTGTTACCGTGTTAGTCTAGTACTCGTGATCTAGCTCGGTTAAGTCTTTCCTTGTAGGGGAAGGCTTGGCGCCTTTATAAGCCAGCCTTAGCCTTAGGGCACGCATACAATCTCATTGTAACCTGTACACATATTCTCCTTGAGTGAATTATAGCAGCACGTAGGATCTCGCCACCGTCGTGAGATCCGAAGCTGGGTAAGATCGTGTGTGCAATCCCGTCACTGGAACCCTCTACGTTCTTCCCCACCTCCTCTACGGTACGTATGGATCCATATAATAGTTCCGCGTTACCAATACCTCGACATGTAGAGTTTCTGAAATGGTGGCTGGGGTTATCCTCTCAGAACCCCCAACACACATATATATAGCACCACATTAGGGTTTCGGTTACATGGGCCACTATGGGCCTTACATGGGCTTGACATGATCCAACAATTTTGTTGATAAAGGTATCTTTATTACTAAAAGAGATTTAAGCATTACACATTCAGCGGAAAGTGGAAACATGACATTAAGAATCCCAGATAGGGCCAAACGCCGGGATGCCGGCCTTCTTGCAGCCTGTCACGACGTCCCTACTTCCCTCCGGGTTGCTTGTCACCACCACCGCCTCCGCGTTCCCCCGTCGCGCTGCGTCAACGGTTAGCTCCGAGACGTTCGGCCGCCCCATGGTCGCCGTGTCGTGCACGCGCGCACGGCGAACCACGGGAGGAAGGTTAAGAAGGTGATGACGGCCGTGAGCCATAGCTCCTGGCGTTTAGCGAGGGTGGAGGCCGTGAGACCAGAGTAAGATCTGGTCGTCGGGTCATAGCCTGCGGAGAGCACAACGAAGACCCAGAGCAGCGCGAGCGCGGTCCATCCGGCGAACCGGTGCGTGCGCTCGAACACGTTGTGGTGGAGGTGGCGCACGAGCGGGAACGCCGCGAGGCAACAGAGTGCGAGGAGCGCGAGTATGGCGGACGCCACGCCCACGATCTCACGGGGCGTCACGTGGCTATCCTTGATCGCCCGCACGAGCGCGTACACCAGCCACGCCAGCAACGACATGTCGCAGCCGCTGTGAATCCCGCCGACGGACTGGAGGATCGATGTGACGCCAGTCTTGACGGCTACAGGCACCCATGGCCGGCCGAGTATAGCAACCGCGAGCCAGAAGACAGCCCGTAGCACCGCCTCGGAGCGGCAGAGCGTGAGCGCCAGGATGTTCCACATTGCGAAGAGGGCGGCGTGACGCTTGGCGTAAGGGAAGTGGCCGGTGGACGCGGCAGACAGCCCCGCCGCGTTCAGAGCCACGCAGAGCACGAAGAGGCGCTTGTACACGGTGAACAACCCCTGGTCCAGCAGTATGACGCCGAGCCGCTAGTGCCCTTTGGCCGCCGCCCTGACAGGCTTAGCCGACGACGTGAGAGACCTCCGGCTCCGGCTCCGCACGTCAGAAACGACGGCTGGTGCCGTTGCAAGAGCCATCTCCTCGTCGTCCTCGATCTCGGCGGCCGAGATGGACTCATTTCATCGTCCGCTTCGTCGTCGTCGTCGCTGTCATCAAGGTCACAGAAGTGGCTGCTTGCTCCACGGCTTAGCGACGAAAGCAAGGTCGTGGAGAAGTGCTCGCGGTTGGCAGGAGGAGGGAACCATACCCATCGGCCGCCGTTCGAGACGGTCGGCGGCTGATCCGCAGCACCGCCGGCGTCTAGAGCGAAGGGGCTGACCTGCGAGGGCTTGATCTCAAAAGAAACGCCGCGGCAGCTCGAAACTTAACCGGGATTTACTTGTCCATGGCAGTAGCCTGTGCTCTACCAGTCGATCTTGTACTATTGGCGCTGGTGTAGAACAGTTTGCATGGGGGTTTGGGTGTGCAGTGTGGAAGATACGCAGTTACGCCTACGTATTTATAGGCGGGCAGATAGCTTCATGCATCCATCTTTCAATCATTTTCTGGAGTTGAAAATTTCAGGTCCAGTTAATTGACGGACATGCCTAGCCTAAATGTGGAATGTGAGAAAAAAATCAAACCCAAGCGAGTACCGAGTTTGTCAAAGCTCTCAGCGTCTGACCTTTTCAACTTGGGCGAAATCGCTGGGTAATGTGAACCGACGACAGAAGGCTTGCCGATATATTCCGTGTTTTTTTTTTGTTATTCTGATATCAAGTGGACAAACGATATTTAGATTTTGGCTCGCGTTTTAATATTTTGAGATGCATGTTACAAATCTATCAAATATACAATACGGTTAGTATACAGTTTGAATATGAAGTTAATGCATAATGCAAATGCAATACTCACTTTTTTTTAGAAAAGGGTCACCCCAGTCTCTGCATCAAAATGATGCATACGGCCGAATGCAATACTCACTTTATACTAAAATGTAGTGCATGTAGATTTTGTCCTGAATCAAGACCAAGTTTATGATGAAAGTATCATATCTACGATCCTTAATAATGGATCTGCTAATTCTGAGACGATTGAGGATTGCTTATGTCTTTGTTGGGCTGTACTGTTGGATCTTTCTTCAAGATTCATGCAGACTCTTGATTAGAACGCATGACATGTTGTTCTCCTCTCTCACTGCACCACCAACTCGATAATAGTTCCTTTATGTATGTACCAGTATGATTGCTTAATGTACTAGGTTGCGACATTTTTTTCTGCAACAAAAAATATATTGTTTACTTATAAAGGGAAAATTTGAAGGATCCTATATTGATAGTGTTTCTTTATAGACTTTTCTTCTTTTGTCAACTTTTTCATTATTTTATTTGTATATTTTATCTATTTAATTAAATTTTATTTCCATACCTATAAATTTTAGAAATGTATAACTACCTCATCAAAAATAGTGCAAGCACGATTGCATTTTTTAAATCATTTTATAGGTTGCATTCTTCGCCATGCCATAATTGCACCCTTTAGAAATGTGCAACTATCTCATCGATGTAGCTGCAACCAAGGATTATATATGATTTGTTTCGTGTTTCGCCATTTATATAGGTTGTGATTTATATGATGCTTCCATTTATTTTTAGGTTTGCTTATACAGATTACCCTTTTCGCTACTCTATGGTTTCCTTTTTAGGAATATTCAACTATATCATTGATGACAACTACTCGATTGGTTCATGGAGAAAAATGTGATCAGACCTTTATATGTGTTTTCTCCATTCTTTCCAGTTATTTATTAAGGTTCCCATTTTCGCCACACCATAGTTGCGCCTTTTTTGTAACCAGAGTTTTGGGTGAGTGTTTGTGCAGTCTCTTCTGCTTATGCTACCTGGAGGTGTCACACGCCACACCTTTTGTTTTTTTTTGAAACACAGTACAACGCAGACGCTCACATACACACGTATACACTCACCCCTATGAACACACGCACACCCTACCTCCATGAGCACATCCGAAAGACTGAGCCGGCGGTTGGGTCTTGAGATTGACGAAGTCACCACGTGCGCCTCGCTGTCGACGGGAACGTCGCCTCCCACTGAAAGAATATACCGTCTAAATGAGAAACACCAACGTCAAACCTGGGGTTTGAACTCTAGTGGGTTGGGGGTACAACCACCCTCCTAACCATCTTGCTAGAGGCAAGTTCTCCGTCACACGCCACACCTTGTTAGTGTGGGTCCTTTAAGTTCTAAAGGCAAATGTATGGCTTAGACGTTTTGTCAATGGATTATAATTCGTCAGCTAAACGTATGGATGCATCAATGCATGATCGCCATGCAGTATGTATGGATTCTGAACAATAAGATGCTGGTTGAACCCACCTGCTGTCACCAAAGGGGAGAAAAAAACGCACGCCGCAAAGATCGGTCGTGGGAATCATACATTGATATTTTCCAAGTCGCTTCGACCTGGTACCTCGACCAGGACCAGCTGCATCCACCGCGTGTGCTAGCTCAACTTGTGTAACTGGATGCGCTCCTTGCCGTTGCCCTTCTGCACGCGTTAGTACGACCAGGTCCATCCACTGCATGTGTGCTCAACTTGTGCAATTGGATCCATCCGTTGGTACGACTATTGAGAGGCCTCTTGGTCTCCCCTGATTTTACTTTTTTCCTGGTCATTACAGTTGTATATCTATATTACATCCTTGTGACTTAGGAGAATCTCCTGGTTTTTTACTATTCCAACACATGATGGCTCCTCTAGACCAACTTCCATAACCAACGTAGTCCGCGGCATTGACAATGTAGCAGTTGTCGTTTTATCACCCATTGCTTCGATGCATGGTCCACTTGAACGCATCATCCTCACCCATCGTCAGCAAAATGATCTCGCCACTACAGACAATGAGAAAATTAGATAGCTCATTTTTGTGATGTCCTTTTCCGAACGGAGGGAGTATAAAATAGGAACTCGTAAGATGTTATGATATACATCGAGATGCAAATTATCCGTAGTTTAGTAACTCCACTGAATTAAACCCTATGATTCTGTCGTGTATCGAAATACGGACACCAGGATGGCGAACACCCCCTGTTTGTTCGGTAGAAGGGCGCGAGGTACTTTGAAGTCAGTTCCTGAGCACGAACACACGAGATTTTGCTCAGGTTCAGGCCGCGTCGCCGCGTAATGCCCTACGTCCTGCTTGTCGAGCTTGATTGATGATGGTGGATGATGAAGTACAAAGTGCTGCCCGCAGCCCTCTCGTCTATACTTGGGAACTTTACGAGTTCCACCTCGGGAAGGTCTCCGAGGTGTATTCTTCAAGCCCCCGAGCTATGTACCTAAGCTGAGAAGATCTGCTGGCTATCGTGTGTCCTCCCTCCCTTCCGACCATGTACCTCCTTTTATACTTAAGGGGTCACCACAGGTGGTCGGGTGGAGAGTTGGCCATCTGGTTGGGGCGCGCGTCGCGCCATCGCCCAAGTGGCAACCGCCGCTTATCTTCATGTCACCGCCAATGTCGCGCTGGCCTCCATGCCGTCTGCTCCACCAAGCCGGATGTGACGGCCCGTCGAAGGCCATCCAGGGGGTGGTCGTCACGGTGCACTCAGTCCCTGCCTGCGATGGGACAGCACAGCGGGTCCCATCGCGTTCAGGTCTGCGTCCCGCAGCATGCATGACAAGTCCTGTCGTGGTCGTCAGATGTGCTTCCTTTCCCACGAAGCTACCCTCTCCGGGCAGCAGCGCAGGAATCTCTTGTCACGTGGCCTTGCCCCTGGTCTCCTCTTCTCTCCGGGTGAGGCGTGCCCTTGCTTCGCTCCCGGGCGCCAGGGTGGTCCCGATCCCCGGGACCCCGGCTCTCTAGTGGTTGCGGACGCCTTGCCTCCTGCCTTCCGAGGGCGGGGTTTCCCTGCGACGAGTTCCCGGGGGGGCCCTCTCCCGGGACACCGACAATAGCCCCCGGCGCCCTGTGGCCAGGGGGCGGTCCCCGGCCCCAAGGCGCCCCAACTCTGAGGCGCAGGAGAGCCGCCCCTTCACATCTTGAGTAGAGGACGCGTGGCAGCGCCTGTTGGTATTCTGCCCACGAAGGGCCTCTGTCGCGCGGTGTCACTTCCGCCTCCTCCCCACCAATGAGGAGGTCCGTGGGTAATGATGTGTTCCTAGGAACGGTTCCATTTTCTGGAGGGAGAGGGGGGCGCATCATCGCATCCCCTTCCCCATGAATAGATCCTTCTCCCTCCCTTCATTGTATCCTGATCCTTTCACTTTCTCTCGCCATGCCCCTTTCCGAGCGTTCTTCCTCCTCAACCAGCGCCAGCTTCCCAGCTTCGAAAACCGTTCGTTCCTGCTCCTGGGAGGCTCGGGGCCTGGTTCCTCCTTTTTCTCGCCCACAGGGCCGACCCTCTCCCCTTTGCATGGCAGCTGTATCCTCCGCGCAGCTTCAGGGAAGGCGGTCTCCCGTGGTGCGGCTCTGACCTGACGCGCGATGAGTTGGATCTCCTTGCCGCAGCAGGCTTCCTTCCTCGCTCCAGCTGGTCCTCTTGGCGGGCGACGAAGGCGGGGAAGCGATTCCCCAGCCGTCCCCCACCGATTCCGTGTTGTTCGCCTCCCCCTTGGAGCGCGGGCTCTCCCCGCCTGTGCATCCATTCCTCCGATACATT
The DNA here is from genome assembly GCA_947311845.1 of Poa pratensis. Taxonomy (NCBI): domain Eukaryota; kingdom Viridiplantae; phylum Streptophyta; class Magnoliopsida; order Poales; family Poaceae; genus Poa; species Poa pratensis. Next base: position 56,736,404 of record CAMZMU010000027.1, on the reverse strand, counting down.
CTTCGTATGTACGGAATACAGCTCCATCACCTCTCTCCGGACTGTATCACTCATATCTCCTGCTTCATCACCTGTTGCGAGGCCTTTCTCGGTGTTCCTGCACACCTTGGCTTCTGGTGCTCCCTTTTCACACTTCAAGGTCGGATTGTTGGGGAAGGGAATCCTGAAAAGGAGTGCGGTGTGGTAAGGGTGGTTCTGCGCCATTCCATCTACCCTGACCTTGCCCTCTTAGGAGCTAGTGGCGACTGGCACCGCTCATTCTTTTACTTCCCTAAGCTTCCCCCATCGTCGGGCGGTCCCAGCCTCCCCCCTTCTCCCGGGGCCTCCCGACTCCCGGAAAGGGAGGTCCCTCAACCTGCATGGCAGCCCTGACGAGGTGCATGTCCTTTCTGAGCGCCTGAAGGAGGTCGTAGAAAGGGGGCTATGACCCAGACGATTCAGCCGCTCCAACTTCGGGTTCACTTGCTCGGGAGTGGTCTCCATAGGGGGACTACACTAGTACAGAACGACACATCGGATACCCCTCTATGGCAACGGCAGGAGTTAGGCGACGGTAAATCGCGACATCCCCCGCGTGCCCGCACTAGGCCGTAAAGCAGGCCCACAACATTGGCAACGGGTGAATAGTGGAATATATGTTGGCAACGGAGGTTAGTTTACCTCCGTTACCGATGTGTGCTCCTCGCACACGGACAGTTTCATAATCTCCGTTGCCAATAGAAGCAGCCCGACAGCCGGCCTATAAGAACCTACTATGCCCTTCACTCTCACTCTCACTCACTTCCAATCCTAGCCGCCGCACAGTCTCCTCTCTCTCCACTCTCTCGCATGGCTTCCATCGTCGGCGCTGGTAGATCCGGCCATCGCGGCCGTGACCGCGGCCGCGGCCGTGGCCGCCCCACCCTCCGGGCCTTCAGGCAGCAGCAGCGTCAGCTTGTGTTGCGGGACGAGCTTGCGGAACAGGCCGCCGCCGATCCGTCCCCCGCGGGCCGGTCCCGCAGCCTTGGCGCTCGTCCGCACGGCGAAGGCTCCGGCCGCACCCGCTCATTTGGCCACCATTACCGCGAGATCCGCCAGGCGATGTACCCTGGCCGCCATCCGTCTTCCTCCTCCTCCTCGTCGTCGTCCTCTGACGAGGAGGAAGAGGAAGAGGAGGAGGATCGTGATATAGAGATAGCTTGCCAGCTCTCCCGCGCCGATTTCGAGCGCGAGGACGCCAAGCGTCGTCAGGGCGAGGCCGATCTGGAGGCGGCGGTCCTCCTCTCTGACGCGTCGACCCAGGTCGAACGCGCCGAGGAGGCGGTCTACCAGTCTGACCTCCGGGCTGCCATAGCCCTCTCTTTGGTCCACGGCGAGGGCAAGGCGCCGCCAGGGGAGGCCGGCGCTAGCTCCGTCGCCGGCGGCGACGCTAAGCGAGCCCGCCTCGCCTAATGTAAGACCCCAGTTCAGTAGGATAGTTGTTTTCTAGTTGTAAGTAGCTAATTGTTTATCCATAGATTTGCTCTGTTTTAGTAGGCATTATTTACACATAGATTTTATCTGTTTTCTAGTTGTAAGTAGCAAATTGTTTATCCATATATTTGCTCTGTTTTTAGTAGGCATTGTTTACACATAGATTTTAGCTGTTTTCTAGTTGTAAGTAGCTAATTGTTTATCCATAGATTTGCTCTGTTTTTAGTAGGCATTGTTTACACATAGATTTTATCTGTTTTCTAGTTGTAAGTAGCTAATTGTTTATCCATAGATTTGCTCTATTTTTAGTAGGCATTGTTTACACATAGATTTTAGCTATTTTCTAGTTGTAAGTAGCTAATTGTTTATACATAGATTTGCTCTGTTTTTAGTAGGCATTGTTTACACATAGATTTTAGCTATTTTCTTGTTGTAAGTAGCTAATTGTTTATCCATAGATTTGCTCTGTTTTTAGTATGCATTGTTTACACATAGATTTTAGCTATTTTCTAATTGTAAGTAGCTAATTGTTTATCCATAGATTTGTTCTGTTTTTAGTAGGCATTGTTTACACATAGATTTTAGCTGTTTTCTAGTTGTAAGTAGCTAATTGTTTATCCATGGATATGCTCTGTTTTTAGTAAGCATTGTTTACACATAGATTTTAGCTGTTTTCTAGTTGTAAGTAGCTAATTGTTTATCCATGGATATACTCTGTTTTTACTAGGCATTTGCTCTGATTTTAGCTTTGTTTCTGATATGCCGATGATTAAAATTAGGTTACACCGTGTGATCCGGGAGTGGCGCTAGTGATCCTTGTGATATGCACAAATACACATCGATCTCGTGCATCCTACTTGGCTCGCTTGCTCCATCCCTGGAATTTGTGTGTCTAATCTTCCTATATATGAGGCATTATTTAGCCTATGTTCTAGTTGTAATTAGTTCTATATTTTCTGTAATGCCGATGAAGAAGCATATGTCTTGTGTATAGAGATGAAGGAGCTTATATTTTGATTTTTTTTCATCTCCTTTAGGGCGAGGAGGAAACCTGGAGACTATGCGGCGGCCATGAAGACGTAGGAGTGGGGCTCCGTCCACACGGTCCACTGAAGCCGCGCCTCCAGGAGCAAGACTTTTGTTTAGTACTAAATAGGTAGAAGAAGACCACGCAATGAACCTGGGCGAAGAGGAAGGTGAAGAACCGGCGGCCGTCAAGCAGGAACCATAGGGCTCCGTCGACGGTGCAGCAGGCGTCACCGGCTTTTTTGTTGTTTCCTTTAGCCCTCATTACAAACGGTCAAAAACTAATCTCCGTATCTGATGTAAAGACTAAAGGCAACGGTTATATATTATGCCCGTTGCTAAACTTATTGCAAACGATAAAAATCTCCGTTGCCATTGTGAGGCTTCACATCAGTGACAGAGGCGGGGACACGGACCCTTTCTTCGTTGCCGAAGGGGTTTTTGGCCTGTTTTCGATGTGTCGTTCTGTACTAGTGCTATACCCGATTTCGGCGGGAGAGCTACGGGCACACGAGATGGAGGACTGGGTCCGATCCATTTCAGCGCTCCCCATTAGCCGTCCGTACCGGCCGGGCCTCCGGGCACAATCCTCCTCTGCCGGTGAGTTCCGCTCCCCCCGTTGTGCTTCCCGCCTTGACCTTATGTCTGACCTTTTTCTCCCTCCTGGTTCAGTTGCTTCCTCGGAGCTCCTTCTGGCTGGGCGATACGGTCTTCCGGACGGGCCTGGTTTATCAGAGCCCACCTCACATGTACCCTTCCCTGGAACTTCCGTCGAGCGTCGCCGTGGTTGGCGCGCTGAGAAGGGAGGTGTCGGGCTTTCCCGACCCCGCTCAGCTGGTGAACCTGCTGGACAAAGCGCTGGAGGTATTACCTTTGCCTCGTGTCTCCTGGTTGTCTTCTCGGGGCGGACCCCGCTCGCACCTGACATTATTTTTGCTTGTAGGCCGAAGTGGAGACCTCCCGGGAAGCCACTGTTCTTTTGAAGGCGGAGGTGGCTGCTTTGCGGTCCGCCCTAGCCGCCACGAAGGAGAAGACCTCACCGTGGTTGGGACCTACAATCTTCCGGGGAGATCCCTAGCCTTCAACCCCCTGCGGGTTGGTCCCTCGTGTAATCTCCTCGGGCCCGCCTGTGAGCGCCGGTGACTGTGAATCCTTTGGTAGACCATGGCCGCCCAAGCGGCAATTTTCAACTTCTCGTATTATCCATGGGGGAGTGCCCCGGGGAGCAACTCCCCAAGTTTTTGCCCCCCCCCCGCTACATGATGGCTCGGCGAACCCTGACCTAGCCGCGTTGTGCAGCGGGGGGACCCTTGTTCCCGAGGGGCATGCATAACCGGGGGAGCAGGGTCTGCCCGTGCCGGTAGCTCACCGCTAGGGCCCCATTTCCGGTTGCAAGTTTGTATGACACGGCGTACTCCGGCCTTGCCGACTTGCGCGCCACTAGGGCTTCTACCCCGAGTTCAAGCTGTGGTGGCACGGCGAACTCCGACCTTGTCGAACTTTCCCTCGCTCTTACCACTAGGGGTCCATTTATGGACTAGAGCGTCATTGGGCATGGCGAACAATGGTCTTGCCGACACAGTCATCCCTAGGGTCGTCTTTCCGGATACAGGTTTTTTGGGGTCCGGCGAACCTTGACCTGGCCGAAGATCCTACCCCTATGCAAGGTAGGGCTTCTGGGCGAGGGTACTCCGGGTGTGCGGGGTCGTATGTCCGGGGCACCCTTTCTTCCCCTTCCCTCCTTTCCGGGGAAAAGAGATTACGCGAGAAGTTTTGACCCGGCAAACCCTGGCCTGGTCGACCGACGGGGTACTCCAGAGGCACGCGTGATCTCATGGTCTGAATGCCTCGTTTTCCACCCCCGTTGGATTAGTAAGGGGGGGCTGGGCTGGAGGCGCCTCCGGCTTCGCCACCCCTCCTTCCAAGGTGCCTTTATCTTGCTGAACCATGATTCTGCCGCCTCCTTCGTGGGGAGGCTGGAAAAGAGGCGCGAGTTGCACCTTCTCCCTGCGCTCCCCCCGCTCTACGAGGCCTTGCATGGGCCCCTTGGGGAAATCTCCGTGGGCGGCCAGGGGACTCCCTGCCGCATTCCCTTTTATACCCGAGATTTAAATAGCGTGAGCTATTCCCCGGATGCCTGGCAGGGCGAGAGCGTTGGCGGGGAAGTCTTGCCCGGCGTCGTCTTTCGTGAGGAGCTTGAGTCTTGTGGGGGGCGACCCCACGTGCGGTCGGAGAGAAATCCTGGCCATGCCAATGATTAGCTCCTCGGGGCTCCCCTTGCCCGTGGTTCCCGCGATGGATGCGGACTCCCATCTCAGTAGTGCGGATGGAGCAACCCCGTTGTCTCGAGGGGGCAGAAGGAGGAGTGGTCGCGGCAACCCCGTGAGTCGTAGTTGGTTGGTGAAGGCGCGCGCCGCCCCGACGGAGCTGGTGGCTTCAAGCTCTTCTTGGTGCGTTACCTCAGGGCTATGATTCACTTCCTCCGTAGGTGCGGCTCCAAGGACGGGACAGCCCCCGGGTCTGTGTGGGGCTTCTAGATCAAAATTCTTCAATCCCTGTCGCGTTCTTGGCTCCGCGGCGTCACCGGGTGACGCAAAGGCCACTCGCTGTCTGCCAGCCGGCACCCCGCCTTTGTCTTCTCGTGTGGTGGTTCGCTGATCCGTGCCGCCCGGGTTCGCCCCTCCAGAGGGCCGTCCCGGGCAGTCTCGGGCGCAGTGCCCCGTTCCCCGCAGGCGAAGCAGCCCCCGGTGGCGGGACCGATCCCGCGTTACGCACAGACCTGCAATCCCGCGCATCGTGGGAGCGGACCTCGTATATAGTATAACAAAGAACTGAATTTCTACCAGCTTCGTCAAGATCTCTGAATTTCTACCGATACTGAAATGCTATAATAATTGTTGAACTTCCACATGAACATTTCGGTCAAGCTAAATTGTCAATTGGTTTGAAAGTGGAGACCGCAAATAACTACCGAATTGACTGTCGACCAATTGTGGAGTGGTGTGCGTCTCTCTCCCTAACCCAAAATATGTATCTCTGCTCGCCCCCGAGTGGTGTCGATCTCTGTAAAAGTGTGGTGCCCATGGCACGTTTTAATTAATGAAATTCAGTTGGGCCCTTCGCCCTTTGTTGCGCCGTTAAAAAAAACCTTCAAATGAGTAAATCAAGGACCATGTTGCTAAAATCTTCCTCTCCTTGTTTTGACAAAAAGGACCCTGACACTAAAAGAAACAACGAATAGTACAAATCATGTCAACAAATACGATAATGACAACGAGATCCTTGAGAGGCACTTCGACTTCAACCTCCAGACCGTGTGGATGGCGTGCCGCTGCTACCGGCTTACTCTACTGCCCAACATGAAGGTATCAGATGTAAGACGTGACGGTGAGAACGGTACATGCCAATGGCGAGTATGGCCATGGCAAAGACGACGCGAGAATGCCCAACGTAATTGTGTTCTCATTTTCCTATTTTGTATGCATTTGAGCATGTCAACTCGATATGTTGGTGCTCGGCTCGGCGGCCAGCCGCTTGACACACGTGACTCGAGTGGCAAATGTTCCACCACGCGTGGCTCATTGTCGTACAAGGCGGCTAGGCCATCCACCTCGTGCCGCTCCTCATCCTGGATGGAGAGCTCAACCATGAACACGTCGTCGTCACCTGACTTCGTCTGCTTGCTAGCTCTCCCCTGCCAAACAGTACGGCTTGTCCTCCTTTAGCCTATCGCAGGAGCTTCCCGCCGGAGGCTTAGCCGAGCCCTGGGGCATGGCGGTCAACGGTGGGGAGGAGCTGGCCGGTGACGGGTCCGAGGATGCCAGCGAAAACATGTTTCTCTCTCAGCCAGAACCACGGATGGTGAAGCCCGCGGGCGTCGTTTACCTCGGTTGTTCTCATTCCCTTTGTACTCTAGAGAGAAAACCTAGATTCGGGCATCCCAGATTGGATGATGCCAACGTTCCTACATTGCTCCCCCTTGGAGGCATCTTATTGGAGTCATCCGTGCCCTGGAAGGACATGTGCATGCATCCGTTGGTTGGACGTAGGTCTTCCTATTCTTTTTCGGAAGCTCTCCCTAGATGCTTTGAGATTCGATTGCTACGGTTGACATGCGTGAAGTGGTCCACCGATGTGGTATGGTACGACTTGGTCACGTAAGATTTTTCTCTGATGTGTAGGGGTCTGCAGGCAGTAATTATTGTGGGCGGGGATGAGCGTGATCTTTTTCTTTCATGGTAATACGATTCTCATTGATAAATAAAAAACGAGATACAATGTACGTGTACACCGATCTTACAGATCTGGAAAGATAGGATAAATCTATGTGACAAACCAACGCCTATCCATCTTCTTCAGCACCACCGTAGCAGCCACCAAGGAAAAAATAGACAGATCACCTCTTCACCACCCCAAGGACGCGCCATGCTAGAGAACTCCTAACCCTATGTACCATGCAAAAAAACGGGGTCCCCCTCCCTCCTGCCGCCGGAGCGGCAAACGGAAGGAGAGGGGCCCAACACAATCGCCGGAGATTGGAGCAGGAAAAAGCTTTTCCGCCGCCGCCGCCTGGGAGACACGGAAGACCTACTCAGGATCGATGAGCGTGATCCCATGAGGGTAAAATATGAACAAAACGACAAAGTACTCAGAACGCACCCTAATTCCGAAAATCCTGAAAAACGTAGGATGCAAGGTAAACAAATAGAGTTAGTATGGACCACAATAGAATCGTGCAGTCATCAAACGCAGCCACTGCCTCTCACCTAAAAAATGCTCCCTCCACCATCCTGGTTGGCGATCATGTGGCGTCGTGATTCATGGTGTCGCGGAGCCGCTTCGTGTATACCATCAGGATTATACTCTGGTTCTGTGCCGTATTATTCTATTTGTCGGTATATTGATCTTGTCGGCAACATTTCCGTCTTGTATGCACTGTGTGCAAATTGTTCCCACCCATGGGTCAGGCTAAGCCATTGTCTCCCCCGGAAAGTCTAACCTGACCATCAGCACAGATCAAAACCACGTCCCCCGCTGATCAACTTCTCCCCCGGCCAGATCATGTTATACACGAAGAGTGGCTTGTGCGCGGCTATTTCTATGACAAATATAACTCTAGCTATGTTATGACTAAGTAGCCATCATGTTTTGTTCTCTCCTCTGTAGCGACGGCGACAAATAAGTGGTGGCAGATTCAGATGCAGAAGATTTCCCTTATCTATTTGTATTCCTAAATTTTCTGAGAGTGTCTTTCTGTAAATGTGAAGCTAATTTTATAAGGTCTGAAAGTTTATTTTGTAACTCTGTTGTTAATATAATCTACTCCAGATGTTAGCCTAAAAATGCATTTTGATCTTGTTTGATAGGATATCTGCAATATATAATATCCTTCCGGATATGATAATGAAACCCACGGTAGTAATACCGGACATGAACATGAAAACTCCATTAGACTTGAAAATGTACGCGCAATGGATATTTAGCCGGATATTGCATCATAACAGAAAAAACATATATATGAATAAATCATATAAAATATGTGAAAACGACTATATTAACATGAGAACAACTAGAGTTATTGACACTTATTGATGTCTTCCCATAGTGCATGCTTTCATATAATTAACACTTCACTGGCCTTCCCGTATAAACAAAAAATCTTAATTATTTTGTAAATTCCATAATGTTGGGAAGTAGAAACATTTTTTCGATAAAGGTCGCTTTATTACTAAAAGAGATTTAAGCATTACACATTCAGCGGAAAGTGGAAACATGAAATTAAGAATCCCAGATAGGGCCAAAGGCCGGGATGCCGGCCTTCTTGCAGCCGGTCACGACGTCCCTACTTCCCTCCGGGTTGCTTGTCACCACCACCGCCTCCGCGTTCCACCGTCGCGCTGCGTCCACGGTTAGCTCCGAGACGTTCGGCCGCCCCATGGTCGCCGTGTCGTGCACAATCACACGCCCTGCAAGGATCTTGCTGTTCGCCACCATCTCACTCATCCCGCCGAAGTTGGCCTCGACACCCTTGGCCACCCACACCAAAGATACCTCCGCGGAGCTCGGCTGCATCAGGAAGGACATAAACACGCATATGCCTGAACCCGTCGCGACCATGGTCACTCTCTGGTACATGCTGATGAGGTAGGGCAAGCCGGCGAAGTGGACTCTGCGCACCCACAGATGGCTGGGCGGGTCTGCGACGAGGCCTCGGGTGAAGTCGCCGACCGCGCCAGCGAGCATGGAGTGCGTGTCCCCGTCGTCGGAGATGATGCCAAAGGCGTGCCACTCGGAGAGCGGGGAGCGGCTGATGCGGCCAAGCAGGCCGGCCTTGACGCCACCCTGGAAGGTTATGATGGACGCGTGGGTGGAAGGCGCGGTGACCGTGACCGGCACGCGCCGCACGGCGAACCACGGGAGGAAGGTTAAGAAGGTGATGACGACCGTGAGCCATAGCTCCTGGCGCTTGGCGAGGGTGGAGGCCGTGAGACCAGAGTAAGATCTTGTCGTCGGGTCATAGCCAGCGGAGAGCACAACGAAGACCCAGAGCAGCGCGAGCGCGGTCCATCCGGCGAACCGGTGCGTGCGCTCGAACACGTTGTGGTGGAGGTGGCGCACGAGCGGGAACGCCGCGAGGCAACAGAGTGCGAGGAGCGCGAGTATGGCGGACGCCACGCCCACGATCTCACGGGGTGTCACGTGGCTATCCTTGAGCGCCCGCACGAGAGCGTACACCAGCCACGCTAGCGACGACATGCCGCAGCCGCTGTGAATCCCGCCGACGGACTGGAGGATCGATGTGACGCCCGTCTTGACGGCTACAGGCACCCATGGCCGGCCGAGTAGAGCAACCGCGAGCCAGAAGACAGCCCGTAGCACCGCCTCGGAGCGGCACAGCGTCAGCGCCAGGATGTTCCACATGGCGAAGAGGGCAGCGTGACGCTTGGCGTAAGGGAAGTGGCCGGTGGCCGCGGCAGAGAGCCCCGCCGCGTTCAGCGCGACGCAGAGCACGAAGAGGCGCTTGTACACGGTGAACAACCCCTGGTCCAGCAGTATGACGCCGAGCCGCGAGTGCCCTTTGGCCGCCGCCCTGACAGGCTTAGCCGACGACGTGAGAGACCTCCTGCTCCGGCTCCGCACATCAGAAACGACGGCTGGTGCCGTTGCAAGAGCCATCTCCTCGTCGTTCTCTATCTCGGCGGCCGTGATGGACTCATTGTCATCGTCCGCTTCGTCGTCGTCGTCGCTGTCATCAACGTCACAGAAGTGGCTGCTTGCTCCACGGCTTAGCGACGAAAGCAAGGTCGCGGAGAAGTGCTCGCGGTTGGCAGGAGGAGGGAACCATACCCATCGGCCGCCGTTCGAGACGGTCGGCGGCTGATCCGCAGCACCGCCGGCGTCTAGAGCGAAGGGGCTGACCTGCGAGGGCTTGATCTCGAAAGCAACACCGCGGCAGCTCGAGAACTTAACCGGGATTTGCTTGTCCGATGGCCCTTGCTTGTCCATGGCAGTACAGCCTGTGCTCTACTCCAGCAGATCAGCAGCACAGCCGGCGTCTAGTGCGAAGGGGCGGATCAGCAGTACTACTCTTGTACTATTGCCTATTGGCGGTGTAGAACAGTTTGCATGGGGGTTTGGGTGTGCAGTGTGGAAGATACGCAGTTACGCCTACGTATTTATAGGCGGGCAGCTAGCTTCATGCATCGATCGTTCAATCATTTTCTGGAGTTGAAAATTTCAAAAAGGAAATATATGGCTTAGACGTTGTCAATGGATTATAATTCGTCAGCTAAACGTATGGATGCATCAATGCATGATCGCCATGCAGTATGTATGGATTCTGAACAATAAGATGCTAGTTGAACCCACCTGTCGCCAAAGGGGAGAAAAAAACGCACGCCGCAAAGATCGGTCCTGGGAATCATACATTTGATATTTTCCAAGTCGCTTCGACCTGGTACCTCGACCAGGACCAGCTGCATCCACCGCGTGGGCTAGCTCAACTTGTGTAACTGGATGCACTCCTTGCCGTTGCCCTTCTGCACGCGTTAGTACGACCAGCTCCATCCACTGCATGTGCTCAACTTGTGCAATTGGATCCATCCGTTAGTACGACTATTGAGAGGCCTCTTGGTCTCCCCTGATTTTACCCTTTTCCTGGTCATTACAGTATTACATCCTTGTGACGTAGGAGAATCTCCTGGTTTTTTACTATTCCAAGACATGATGGCTCCTCTAGACGAACTTCCCTAACCAACGTAGTCCGCGGCATTGACAATGTAGCAGTCGTCGTTTTATCTCCCATTGCTTCGATGCATGGTCCACTTTAACGGAGCATCCTCACCCGTCAGCAACCTCGCACCTAATGATCTCGCCGCTACAGACAATAAGAAAATTGTATAAAATAGGGACATGTAAGATGTTATGGTATACATCAAGATGCAAATTATCCGTAGTTTAGTAACTCCACTGAATTAAAGCCTATGATTCGGACATTCTAAGTAAACACTCATCGCCTGATATAGAAGCAAACGAGACGGATGAAACAGCCCGGGGGGCAGAAGTCGTCGTAGTTGGTGAAGATGTTAACGAGGGTGAAAACGGCCATCTCGCGGCCGCAATGGTAGCCGTGGCCGTAGTGGATGCATGCGTTGAGCGGGTTGACGGAGCGCCTGGTCATCGCCAAGTACACAATCATTTCCAATGGTTCATGCGTGATTCAGGTCAACCAATAAGGAGAATCGTCAAGACCACTTGCCCGTTTGTGATCCCACATGTCATAAATGAGTCAAACAAATGACAAGTTGGCTAGAACTAACAGCAACCGGCTTAAGTTCCACTCGACAAGGGAACTACAATACCACCAAAACGACACTTATAGATGTCAACCTCCGGATATTCATTTGAAGGAAGCCGGGAATAGAAATATGTACCTGCAAACTAAATCATGCTATGTTCTAAATATGTATATTAGAACATACATACCGCGAAGAATAATAAAACTATCGCCATATTTTTCCCTTTGCTAGTTCTTCTTCCAAGCGCAAGGCGAGGGGTTGTGGTTTTTTTACTTGCATTTGTGATGTTATGTTCCTTGCTGAACTTCATTGTGCCTTGCATATCTTCACTTGTGCCATATAATCTTGCTAATGTTACGTGATGATAACTAAGCTATTTAGGTGTCAACCTTATGGGCACAATATTGATTAATTTGTGTATACAAATTGTGCATAAAATGGTTGATGATAGTTGTGGATAGACATGGATACTTTCTGTGTCCAAATATGATACAATACAATTTAAAAATTAAAAAACATACCATTTAAAAAAAGATATGACAGTCGAGAGGGGTTCTATTGTGTCTATGGAAATAAAAGCATCGTCTCTATTGTTAGGACTTAGACACGAGAGAACCATGTGTACTAACATGATAGACGTCTCAAAGGATTTAATTTTGCATTTCAAAGTAGAAACGGGCACAAATTGACTTAGAGACGACTTTTGACATGTCAAACGGATTTATTCGTATTTGAATCCACTACCTAGAGTCGGATTTAATTCGAATTCGAATTCAAACGGATTTAGTCCAAATTCAAATCCACTAAGATAAGACACCCTCTATTGAGCTAAGATTCCTTATGGTTCTTTCTCGGTTAGGTGGGCAAAAGAAGAGCCTCAAAGGAACATGATGTTTACACCTCCGTCGAGTCGACGGCTACTTTCTTCACCGAGGGTGGAATCCACCTTGTCGGAGTTATCTGCCGGGTGCGCTGCCATGTCTAAAGATATCTAATAGTGTGATCCTTTGAGGTGTTCGTGAGTCCATCCAGTTCTGGCAGCGAGTGAGAAATTCCTCTACCTAGCATGAGTTAATTGCACTGGCGGTCACACATCTCGTAGCGTATGTGCACTTAAGTCACACATCTGGAATACGTGAATAACGGGTCACACAACTGAACAAGTATGTACACTTTGGTTACAAACGGGCCACGTCATTCTGTTTTTGGCTAGATTTTTTCAAAAAACCCCTGGAATAATATTAGTGGAGCCAAATTGCAAAATTGTACTCCTGACGGGTGTGGCCCAGCCATCAGGCTTGTCTTCTACCTCAAGCTACAGCCACAGCATGTCTCTGCTGGGGTCTTCCTGGCGCATCGGTGTGGACGGGGTCCTCCTGACGCCGGTGGGATGCGCGGCAGGGGGCGGCGACGGCGGTGCGCAGCAGGGGACGACCGGGGGGGGGGGGGGGTACGCAGTAGGGGTGGTGGCACAGGGCAGGGAGCGGCGGGGCAGTGCGAGGCGCGGCGGCGCATGGCCCGCGGCGGAGGCGCGGCACACGACAGGGGGCGGCGGTGCACGGCGGTTGGGCGCACGGCAGGGAGCGGCGGTGGCGGTGCGGGGTAGTGGTGGTGCACAGCAGGGAGCATCCACGGCGTCCTCCACCGTTGACTTTTTTTTGCTTTGTTAGAGGCATGGTCTTTTCTAATATTACAAAATGGTCCTTCTAATATTACTGTAGGGTTTCTTTGAAAACTTTCTATCCATAACGGGATGACGTGTCATGTTTGTGACTAAAGTGTCTTGTTAGTTGTGTGACCCGTTATTCACATTTTTCAGATGTATGACTTAACTGCACATACGCGACGAGATGTGTGACCGTTAGTGCAATTAACTCACCTAGCATATGTTGACAGGGTCGAAGGCGTTTGTCAAAGTCATTTGTACCTTTGTTTTCCTGTACTGTTATGCATCCTGCAAATTTTTGTCTGGTTTTCTGTACTGTGTTATGCGGTTATGCCTCCTGCAAATTTTGGTTACTGTTACTTTGCTGAAAACGGCAAATTTTGATGGGCACATTCTTGATTCTAACATGGTCAGCATACGGAGAAGTTCAATAAAGCGAGACTTCAACAAAATTTCAAACTTAAGGCCTCGCTTGGATGCTAGTAATTTAGGCAAAACGATCAGAAATTTCCGGGGAACTGTTGAGATCCTGCTAAAAATACGGAGGGCGCTTGAGGAAATATTATGGCTCCGTATATATACCGACATTCGCTCTCTATAAGGACACAAACCTAACCCGGAGCTCCCACGACCCCGCGACCCCGAACCCTAGGGCGCCGTCGCCGCCAGCCTCGCCTCCGGCGTCCTCCTAGCCGCCGCGCGCGGCCTCCCTCCCTCTCCTTCCCTCCCCCCGACCCGCCGCGTCCGCGCCGCCCCCGCGGCGGCCGGCGCGGCTCCAGAAGCTCCTCCTCCCGCCCACCTTTCCTCTTCCTCCCATGTCGCCGCCGTCGGCACGCCGGCCGAGCGTTGCTCGGGCTGGGGCCGGCGGCGGCGGATGTCTTCTTCCCGCGCCGTAGGAGGCTTCGCGGGGCAGTTCTTCTCCGGCGGCGGTGTTCCTTGGAGGCGGCGGCAGTCCGGCTCCGGCCGGGGGTTGCGTGACGGCGACGGCGACCGTAGGCTCGCGGGCGGAGCGTAGCTGCGGTTATGGCGCACTGCTGGCGGTGCAGGCCTACCCTGCGGCCCAGATCTAGGCCCACCGGCCCAGATGGGTTTGGGCGGGCCGGCTGCTGCTGATGTGCGTTCTGCAGATGGAGAGTGCGGAAGTGAGAGCAGGGGCAGCGGCGACGCAGGCCGGCCTGTTGCAGCGTGGCGGCGAGCTTCACGGGCGCTCTTCGGGCCCGGCCGGACCCTATTAGGACTGGTGTGCCCCCGGAGGCTTTACGGGCCCACTGGGCCCGGCCGGACCTGACGGGGACTGGTGTGCTCGGTTGCCTCGTCCGGTCGACTACCGCCCTCGGCGGTGGAGGTTGTTCCCTCCCGCGCGGCCGCGGTACTGCTGTCCCCGGTTCCTACTTCCCCTCACTTCCGTCTTGCAGATCCCGTGACGGTTTCTTCGGTGCGACGACGATGGTGGCTTCGGAATCGTGTTGGCGCATGTTGGTGGGCGGCTAGTCTGTTGGTGTCGGAGCTCGTCTTCGAGGGGCTTTTGTGGTACGGATCGCTCGGGGATGTGGAAGGGGTCCTTCGGGAGAAATCCTTGTCGGCTCGTCCGACACCGACGCGGTGCCGCCTTTGGGTGGCATCCTTCCTTCCTGAAGGGCGTCGTGGCTGACCTTCATCTGCGTCCCTCTGTGCCGGGGGAAACCCTAAGACCAGTGCGTTGGTCTGGGCAGCAGCGTGGCTTCCCTTCTTGAAGGTGCTGCTTGGTATCCGTCGATTTGGGCCTAGGAGCGTGGTGGTACTTTTTCGGAGAGGGCGCAGCGTTTGCGGGTCACCGTCGCTTAGTCAATCCGCCTATGTCGTTTTTTTTCTTTCTTCTTTTCCTCTTTCTTTGGGTGCGTGTTGGCTGTCGCCCCAGCCGTGGCTCTTGTTGGTTGTATCGGTTGTTTGCTATATTAATATAGCGGGGCTTCGGCCTATTTCGGTATACCGACATTCCAAGCGCGGCCTAATTCAATGTAAGAAACCCGGCCAGTGCCAGTTAGAAGAATAGTCTGTAGCTAAATATTGATCTGAATATTATGTAGCTCCGGTATGGGCGTATGGCATGTTCGATCTAGTTTGTTCCGATGTTACTTTATCGACGAACAACCTATTATATCAAAGCAACGCTAAACCTATCGGACACTACTTATATCGTTACAGCTAAACCTATCTTTCTTCACGAGATATATTGTGTCAGCGTATCGCTGTCGCTAATTAAGCAGTAGGATCACTATCACTATCGTCAATTATCGCAGTAGGATCACGATCATTAGACTGTGTCAGCGTGGTGGATACTCGCTCCTTGTCAGGTTCCGGGGCGGTGCGGCTCAGGGTCTTGTGCCCCGATCCGGCTAAGCTCCCGGGCCTCCTGCCACCGATCTACTTCGGTAGCATGGGGATGATCCTCCGTGTTGAGCTTGATGAGGACAACCCGCCGTCGCCATCCCCGAGCATCCCAGCCGATCCCCGAGGTGACCCGTCGGAGGAAGAAGGCGCTTCCTCGGAGGACGAAATCTCGGATGCCGCTAAGGCGGATGGGGAGGTGCAGCAGCCGCCAACGGCGCTCGCTCCGGCGTCCTCGGCGGCCGCACCACCGCCACCTGGGTCCTCCTCGCTCGCGGCTGCTACATCTGGGACTGTGGGGCAGATCCCGCTGCAGTCCATGCACGCTCCTAGTGCTCCGGCCAAGTTAGCACGCGTGGACTGGCCCCGTCACTTGCGGCCAGACCCAGCTGCCCCGCCCGGTTTCCCCATTGCCCAGCATGGATCAAACTTTGGGATGCCGGGCCTCACAGTGTCGTCGCTTGTCTTGCCGCTCCTGGAGACGGCCAGCCCTCCGTGTGCTGCGCGCGAGGACTCGGGCAGCGTGGGCATGGAGGTGATTCCGCCCTCGTCGCCGCGCTCTGAGGGGATGACTTGCTACGACTCTGCTCCAGGTTCTACGCCCACCTCGCCGATGGCTTCTCCACGCTCTCCTTCAGGGACTCCGCCGCTGACCCGCCCTGAGCCGGCCACGGTCTTCCTCGACACTGCTGTGGCCGAGCCTCAGGGTCGTACGCCACGTCACGAGTGTCAGGCTGCTCAGCCCACCCGCCACAGCGCGCGGCTGGCTATGTCGCGTGGAGGCTGTGGGATGCCTGTGCCGTCCATGGAGGCACAGGCGATTCAGTTGACCGCGGCTCGTCGCCACACCCCAGGTACTCCCCGCTCCAGTCCTTGCCCTTCGGGGTCTTGTTTTTCAGTTCTTGCCGAGGTCCCCTTGGACCATTTAGATCTGGTTGCAGGTGATTGTGGTATTGTCTTTCGGGGGGAGCGTGGCCCCCGACTAGAGCAGATTGCGGCGATCCAAGCGAAAGAAGTTTATGAGGGGGTTCTCGCTGCCTCACGAGCTCAGGCGGAGCTCGCGAGAGAGAATCCCCATAGTGTCCCCGAGCCGAGTCCGGTGTCGGGGGAGGCAGGAGTGTCTGCAGGTCCCATGCCTAGTGGCGAGGATATTGCTCGTGTGTCTGCCCAGGCGGGGAGACCACGGGGGAGACCTCCCAAGGCTACGACCAAGCCTCCGGCCTCGTCCAATGGTGCATCGGACCGAGTGGAGCTCCCTCCACCACTAGATACCACGTCGGTGAAGAGGCCGAGGGGACGACCCCCCAAGGCCAAGGCCGGCATGCCGGCTGCGAGCAGGGCCTTGTCGGTCCCAGCAGGGGAATCTTCCTCTCGTGTTACCCCTCGGGCGGGGGGGGTCGCGAGGGAGATCCCCTATAGTTTCGTCCCAGCCCTCGACTTCGAGTAGGGCTCGCTCGGTCCCACGTAAGCGTACCACCCCCGATGTGTCAATATGAATACGCCCATTCGGCTGCTCGATTGGAACATGCGGGGGATTGGGCAGGAGACGCCGGAACCAGCTTAAGGATTACATGAAGAAGGAGGATGTGGACATTGTTGGATCCAGGAGACGATTCGCCAGGACTTCTCCATTCAGGAGCTGGAGAGCCTTAGTAGGCACAAGTTTGCCTGGCAGTGGCTACCGGCCAATGGCCACTCGGGGGGTATCCTCCTTGGTGTCAAGGAGGAGACCTTCGAGGTAGAGGACATGGACCGTGGGGAATTCTTTGTGAGTATGGTTCTCACCCATAGACGCTCTGGCTTCCGGTGGGAGGTCATCATCGTCTATGGCCCCGCGGACCATTCCCGTGCTCCGATGTTTCTGGCCGAGCTGAAAGCGAAGGTTGAGAGATGCGCTACGCCGCTTGTCGTGGCCAGGGATTTTAACCTCATTCGATCCCCGGATGACAAGAGTTCTGCGAACATAGACCTCCAGCGGATGAGGATGTTCAACGACTGCATTGTGGATCTCGCTCTTAGAGAGATCACGCGAGTGGGTGCTAGATACACCTGGACCAACAACCGGGTGGACCCGATCCGGAGTGTGCTGGATCGGGTCCTGGTCTCCGTGGATTGGGAGGTAGCTTTCCCCCTGTGCTCCCTCCGAGCCATCACGAGGATTGGGTCGGATCACACGCCGCTTCTCCTATCCTCAGGAGGATCCAGCCCGCCGAGGTTGAATCGCTTCCACTTTGAAAACTTCTGGCTTGGTCAACCAGGTTTATGGACACGGTATGTCAGAAGTGGGCGCAGGCGGCGGCCACTCCACCGCGTGTGTTCAATGCGGTTGATGTATGGCATCACTGTGCATTGATGGTGCGCCAATTTATGCACGGCTGGGGGGCGAATATTGGGGCCGAACTCCGTATGAGGAAGGCCTCAATTTTAGGCGAGATCCAGATGCTAGACCAAGCGGCGGACTCGGTGGGCTTGTCCGCTGAAGAATGGCTTCAGCGGTATGCCCTTGAGAACTCCATTATGGAGTTCTACAAGCGCGAGGAGATATTCTGGCGGCAGCGGAGCCGACAGAATTGGATCCTCAAAGGCGAAGCAAACACTGCTTACTTCCATGCTATTGCTAATGGGCGACGGCGGAGGTGCTCCATTCCGTGCCTTTGGGAGGGGGATAGGCTGCTGGAGGCGCCTGCCGATCTATCCGCCCATATTTACTCCTTCTATAAGGAGTTATTCTCGGCGGGACCCCGCACAGGGGTCACCTGTCCTATGATCTTTAGCCAGAAACGGCCAGGGTTTTGGACAGGGAGAATGAGGAGTTAACTCTCCCATTCCTGTGGGAGGAAGTAGCCAAGGCGATTATGGAGATGAAGACTAATTCGGCCCCGGGCCCGGATGGTCTTCCAGTCCTTTCTTCCAGAAGTTCTGGGAGAATTTGAAGGCGGTGGTCATGGCTATGTTCCAAGAGTTCTACACTGGAACATTGGTCATGTCCCGCCTTAATTTTGGCGTGATTACCCTGATCCCCAAGGTAGTGGGGGCCACGGATATCCGCCAATTTAGACCAATAGCGGTGCTAAACGTCATCCATAGGATCTTTGCTAAGGTATGCGCGAATAGGATTGCTCCGATAATGGAGCGCCTCACGCACCCCTACCAGTTTGCCTTCCTTAAAGGCCGGTTCATCCATGACGGAGTCTTGGCTCTGCATGAGATTATTCATGAGGTTAAGTCGCAACGCCAGAAGGGCGTCTTCTTAAAGCTAGACTTCCGGAAGGCTTATGACCGTCTAGATTGGGCCTTCCTCCGTGTAGCCTTACAACGGAGAGGGTTTGATGATCGCATGATTGGATGGCTCATGCAGATTGTCATGAGTGGCAATACTGCCATCAACATAAATGGGGAAATAGGTCCCTATTTTAGGCCGACTTGTGGCGTTAGACAGGGGGACCCCGTTTCTCCCCTGCTCTTTAATGCTGCAGTCGATACCCTGGCGGAGGTCTTGGAGAGAGCTAAGACCGCCGGCCACATCTCTGGTTGGTAGGACACCTTGTCCCTGGGGGCGGCGTCACGCATCTCCAATATGCGGACGACACCATGATCATGGTGGAGGGGTCGGATCTTGACATCATCAATCTCAAGTTCCTCCTCCTTTGTTTTGAGGCCATGTCGGGCCTCAAAATAAACTTCGACAAAAGTGAAGTCGTGATCATTGGGTACTCTGAGGAGGATCAGCGGCGGATTGCAGATAATCTTAACTGCCGTCCATCAACATTCCCAATTACCTATTTGGGGATGCCGGTTAGAGATACGAGGATCCTAGCCAGAGACTTGGATCCGCTAGTAGAGCGGGTTAAGTCGAGGGCTGAACCCTGGCAAGGGAGGTTCACCTCTAAAGGAAGCAAGTCTGTGCTGATTGACGCATGCATGACAAGCCTCCCCATGTTTATGATGGGGATGTATATCCTGCCGGAAGGAACCCACGGGAACTTTGATAAGGACCTGTCCCGGTTCTTCCGGATGGTGGCGAATGGCCACCAAAAGTATCATATGGTGAAATGGGCTGATGTATGCACCCCCAAGGAGATGGGGGGCATAGGCATCCTGGCCTCGAGGCGCCTGAATGAGGCCTTGATGCTGAAATGGGTCTGGCGTATTCTTAGAGATGAGGGGGGACTGTGGCTACAGCTTATTAAAGCCAAGTACCTGCGTGGGTGCCCCCTGCTGGCTTGTGATCGCAAGGATGGATCCCAATTTTGGTGATCTATCCAGCCATCAAACATGAGATTCGGCTCGGGGTGTCCTTCTCCGTAGGCGACAGAAGAGGCACCCTATTTTGGCTAGATCCATGGCTTGATGGACGTGCGATCCGGCATGAGTTCCCCCAACTCTTTGCTATATGCGCCAATCCTATGTTACTAGTCTCCAGCGCGTCCTCCCAGGGTAGATGGGAGGTGGGTTTCCGGCGGACTTTTGGTCCTGCCGAAGTTGCGTCTTGGGAGCTGCTCCTGGCTAGGCTCCCAACATCACGGGTGGCATCCTCGGATAGCGTTTCATGGACGTTAGCCCCTTCGGGAGGCTTTACGGTGGGCTCTGCGTACAGGGCCCTATTTAGAGGGCCCGTCCTTCCATGGACTTCCCCATTATGGAAAGCCCGTTGCCATTGAAGATTAAAATCTTCGTTTGGCAACCCTTAGAGACCGCCTCCCGTCGGGAGTGGAGGTGGTGAAGCGGTTGGGGCCAGGTGATGGCACCTGCCCCTTATGTGCGGTTCCGGAGACGGGAATCCACATCCTTTTCTCCTGTCCCGCGGCGCGCTTCCTATGGAGCTTTGTATCCGAGTTGCTTGGGCCTGCCTGGCAGGCCCGAGACCTGGGCGAGTTCCTGGAAGTTAAAATTTAGATTTGTAAATCCGTCAACACACATTATGGGTCGATATCTGGTACTCCTTATATAGTATAACAACGAACTGAATTTCTACCAGCTGCGTCAAGATCTCTGAATTTCTACCGATACTGAAATGCTATAATAATTGTTGAACTTCCACATGAACATTTCGGTCAAGCTAAATTGTCAATTGGTTTGAAAGTGGAGACCGCAAATAACTACCGAATTGACTGTCGACCAATTGTGGAGTGGTGTACGTCTCTCTCTCTCTCTCTAAGACTAGCCATAGTGGGGATTATCATATAGTGATATCATGCATATGATACTAGTCTACGTTACTATCTCCACTACAGGTAGTAACATATTTGTGGTATCATATAGTATAGCATTAATTAGGTTGTAGACTCATCATGTCTTGGTATGCGTTATGTTACGGTATCTACCTATATATCACCATCATCTCTTTCATCATTAATTGCAGTGCCACATCATCTTTTTGCCATCATGGCACGCATGATACTAGCTATGATACAACCATTATGGCTAGTCTAACCCAAAATATGTATCTCTGTTCGCCCCCGAGTGGTGTCGATCTCTGGAAAAGTGTGGTGCACATGGCACGTTTTAATTAATGAAATTCAGTTGGGCTCTTCGCCCTCTGTTGCGCCGTTCAAAAAAAAACCTTCAAATGAGTGAATAAAGGACCATGTTGCTAAAATCTTCCTCTCCTTGTTTTGACGAAAAGGACCCTGACACGGAAAGAAACAACAAATAGTACAAATCATGTCAACAAATACGATAATGACAACGAGATCCTTGAGATGCTCTTTCGACTTCAACCTCCAGACATGGGTATTTGGCGTGCCGCCGCTACCGGCTTACTCTACTGCCCAACATGAAGGTATCAGATGTAAGACGTGACGGTGAGAACGCACATGCCAATGGCGAGTATGGCCATGGCAAAGACGTCGCGAGAATGCCCAACGTAATTGTGTTCTCATTTATTGTATGCATTTGAGCATGTCAACTCAATATGTTGGTGCTCGGCTCGGCGGCCAGCCGCTTGACACGCGTGACTCGAGGGGCAAAAGTTCCACCGCGCGTGGCTCATTGTCGTACAGGGCGGCTAGGCCATCCACCTCGCACCGCTCCTCGTCCTGGATAGAGAGCTCAACCATGAACACGTCGTCGGTCACCTGACTTCCTCTGCTTTCTAGCTCTCCCCTGCCAAACAGTACGGCTTGTCCTCCTTTAGCCAATCGCAGCAGCTTCCCGCCGGCGGCTCAGCCGCGCCCTGGGGCATGGCGGTCAAAGGCGAGGAGGAGCTGGCCAGTGACGGGTGCGAGGATGCCACCGAAAACTTGGTTTTCCCTCTGACAGAACCGCAGACGGTGGAGCCCGCGGGGGTCGTTTACCTCGGTTGTTCCCATTCCCTTTGTACTCTAGAGAGAAAACCTAGATTCGGGCGTCCCAGATTGGATGATGCCAACGTTCCTACATTGCTCCCCCTTGGAGGCATCATTTTGGAGTCACCCGTGCCCTGGAAGGACAAGTGCATGCATTCGTTGGTTGGACGTAGGTCTTCCTATTCTTTTTCGCAAGTTCTCCCTAGATGCTTTGAGATTCGATTGCTACGGGTGACATGCGCGAAGTGGTCCACCGATGTGGTATGGTACCACCTGGTCACGTAAGATTTTTCTCTGATGTGTAGGGGTCTGCAGGCAGTAATTATTGTGGACGGGGACGAGCGTGATCCCATGAGGGTAAAATATGAACAAAACGACAAAGTACTCAGAACGCACCCTAAGTCCGAAAATCCTGAAAAAAGTAGGATGCAAGGTAAACAAATAGAGTTAGTATGGACCACAATAGAATCGTGCAGTCATCAAACGCAGCGCTGCCTCTCACCTATAAAACGCTCCCTCCACCATCCTGGTTGGCGATCATGCGGCGTCGTGATTCATGGTGTCGAGGAGCCGCTTCGTGTATACCATCAAGATTATACTCCGGTTTTGTGCCGTATTATTCTATTTGTCGGTATATTGATCTTGTCGGCAACATTTCCGTCTTGTATGCACTGTGTGCAAATTGTTCCCACCCATGGGTCAGGCTAAGCCATTGTCTCCCCAGGAAAGTCTAACCTGACCATCAGCACAGATCAAAACCACGTCCCCCGCTGATCAACTTCTCCCCCGGCCAGATCATGTTATACACGAAGAGTGGCTTGTGCGCGGCTATTTCTATGACAAATATAACTCTAGCTATGTTATGACTAAGTAGCCATCATGTTTTGTTCTCTCCTCTGTAGCGACGGCGACAAATAAGTGGTGGCAGATTCAGATGCAGAAGATTTCCCTTATCTATTTGTATTCCTAAATTTTCTGAGAGTGTCTTTCTGTAAATGTGAAGCTAATTTTATAAGGTCTGAAAGTTTATTTTGTAACTCTGTTGTTAATATAATCTAGATGTTAGCCTAAAAATGCATTTTGATCTTGTTTGATAGGATATCTGCAATATATAATATCCTAAAATAGAAATATCCTTCCGGATATGATAATGAAACCCACGGTAGTAATACCGGACATGAACATGAAAACTCCATTCGACTTGAAAATGTACGCGCAATGGATATTTAGCCGGATATTGCATCATAACAGAAAAAACATATATATGAATAAATCATATAAAATATGTGAAAACGACTATATTAACATGAGAACAACTAGAGTTATTGACACTTATTGATGTCTTCCCATAGTGCATGCTTTCATATAATTAACACTTCACTGGCCTTCCCGTATAAACAAAAAATCTTAATTATTTTGTAAATTCCATAATGTTGGGAAGTAGAAACATTTTTTCGATAAAGGTCGCTTTATTACTAAAAGAGATTTAAGCATTACACATTCAGCGGAAAGTGGAAACATGAAATTAAGAATCCCAGATAGGGCCAAAGGCCGGGATGCCGGCCTTCTTGCAGCCGGTCACGACGTCCCTACTTCCCTCCGGGTTGCTTGTCACCACCACCGCCTCCGCGTTCCACCGTCGCGCTGCGTCCACGGTTAGCTCCGAGACGTTCGGCCGCCCCATGGTCGCCGTGTCGTGCACAATCACACGCCCTGCAAGGATCTTGCTGTTCGCCACCATCTCACTCATCCCGCCGAAGTTGGCCTCGACACCCTTGGCCACCCACACCAAAGATACCTCCGCGGAGCTCGGCTGCATCAGGAAGGACATAAACACGCATATGCCTGAACCCGTCGCGACCATGGTCACTCTCTGGTACATGCTGATGAGGTAGGGCAAGCCGGCGAAGTGGACTCTGCGCACCCACAGATGGCTGGGCGGGTCTGCGACGAGGCCTCGGGTGAAGTCGCCGACCGCGCCAGCGAGCATGGAGTGCGTGTCCCCGTCGTCGGAGATGATGCCAAAGGCGTGCCACTCGGAGAGCGGGGAGCGGCTGATGCGGCCAAGCAGGCCGGCCTTGACGCCACCCTGGAAGGTTATGATGGACGCGTGGGTGGAAGGCGCGGTGACCGTGACCGGCACGCGCCGCACGGCGAACCACGGGAGGAAGGTTAAGAAGGTGATGACGACCGTGAGCCATAGCTCCTGGCGCTTGGCGAGGGTGGAGGCCGTGAGACCAGAGTAAGATCTTGTCGTCGGGTCATAGCCAGCGGAGAGCACAACGAAGACCCAGAGCAGCGCGAGCGCGGTCCATCCGGCGAACCGGTGCGTGCGCTCGAACACGTTGTGGTGGAGGTGGCGCACGAGCGGGAACGCCGCGAGGCAACAGAGTGCGAGGAGCGCGAGTATGGCGGACGCCACGCCCACGATCTCACGGGGTGTCACGTGGCTATCCTTGAGCGCCCGCACGAGAGCGTACACCAGCCACGCTAGCGACGACATGCCGCAGCCGCTGTGAATCCCGCCGACGGACTGGAGGATCGATGTGACGCCCGTCTTGACGGCTACAGGCACCCATGGCCGGCCGAGTAGAGCAACCGCGAGCCAGAAGACAGCCCGTAGCACCGCCTCGGAGCGGCACAGCGTCAGCGCCAGGATGTTCCACATGGCGAAGAGGGCAGCGTGACGCTTGGCGTAAGGGAAGTGGCCGGTGGCCGCGGCAGAGAGCCCCGCCGCGTTCAGCGCGACGCAGAGCACGAAGAGGCGCTTGTACACGGTGAACAACCCCTGGTCCAGCAGTATGACGCCGAGCCGCGAGTGCCCTTTGGCCGCCGCCCTGACAGGCTTAGCCGACGACGTGGAGACCGCCTGCTCCGGCTCCGCACGTCAGAAACGACGGCTGGTGCCGTTGCAAGAGCCATCTCCTCGTCGTTCTCTATCTCGGCGGCCGTGATGGACTCATTGTCATCGTCCGCTTCGTCGTCGTCGTCGCTGTCATCAACGTCACAGAAGTGGCTGCTTGCTCCACGGCTTAGCGACGAAAGCAAGGTCGCGGAGAAGTGCTCGCGGTTGGCAGGAGGAGGGAACCATACCCATCGGCCGCCGTTCGAGACGGTCGGCGGCTGATCCGCAGCACCGCCGGCGTCTAGAGCGAAGGGGCTGACCTGCGAGGGCTTGATCTCGAAAGCAACACGCGGCAGCTCGAGAACTTAACCGGGATTTGCTTGTCCGATGGCCCTTGCTTGTCCATGGCAGTACAGCCTGTGCTCTACTCCAGCAGATCAGCAGCACAGCCGGCGTCTAGTGCGAAGGGGCGGATCAGCAGTACTACTCTTGTACTATTGCCTATTGGCGGTGTAGAACAGTTTGCATGGGGGTTTGGGTGTGCAGTGTGGAAGATACGCAGTTACGCCTACGTATTTATAGGCGGGCAGCTAGCTTCATGCATCGATCGTTCAATCATTTTCTGGAGTTGAAAATTTCAAAAAGGAAATATATGGCTTAGACGTTGTCAATGGATTATAATTCGTCAGCTAAACGTATGGATGCATCAATGCATGATCGCCATGCAGTATGTATGGATTCTGAACAATAAGATGCTAGTTGAACCCACCTGTCGCCAAAGGGGAGAAAAAAACGCACGCCGCAAAGATCGGTCCTGGGAATCATACATTTGATATTTTCCAAGTCGCTTCGACCTGGTACCTCGACCAGGACCAGCTGCATCCACCGCGTGGGCTAGCTCAACTTGTGTAACTGGATGCACTCCTTGCCGTTGCCCTTCTGCACGCGTTAGTACGACCAGCTCCATCCACTGCATGTGCTCAACTTGTGCAATTGGATCCATCCGTTAGTACGACTATTGAGAGGCCTCTTGGTCTCCCCTGATTTTACCCTTTTCCTGGTCATTACAGTATTACATCCTTGTGACGTAGGAGAATCTCCTGGTTTTTTACTATTCCAAGACATGATGGCTCCTCTAGACGAACTTCCCTAACCAACGTAGTCCGCGGCATTGACAATGTAGCAGTCGTCGTTTTATCCACGGCAGGGAGCGGCGGTGGCGGTGCGGGGTAGTGGTGGTGCACAGCAGGGAGCATCCACGGCGTCCTCCACCGTTGACTTTTTTTTTGCTTTGTTAGAGGCATGGTCTTTTCTGATATTACAAAATGGTTCTTCTAATATTACTGTAGGGTTTCTTTTGAAAACTTTCTGTCCATAACGGGATGACGTGTCATGTTTGTGACTAAAGTGTCTTGTTAGTTGTGTGACCCGTTATTCACGTTTTTCAGATGTATGACTTAACTGCACATACGCGACGAGATGTGTGACCGCTAGTGCAATTAACTCACCTAGCATGTGTTGACAGGGTCGAAGGCGTTTGTCAAAGTCATTCGTACCTTTGTTTTCCTGTACTGTTATGCATCCTGCAAATTTTTGTCTGGTTTTCTGTACTGTGTTATGCGGTTATGCCTCCTGCAAATTTTGGTTACTGTTACTTTGCTGAAAACGGCACATTTTGATGGGCACATTCTTGATTCTAACATGGTCAGCATACGGAGAAGTTCAATAAAGCGAGACTTCAACAAAATTTCAAACTTAAGGCCTCGCTTGGATGCTAGTAATTTAGGCAAAACGATCAGAAATTTCCGGGGAACTGTTGAGATCCTGCTAAAAATACGGAGGGCGCTTGAGGAAATATTATGGCTCCGTATATATACCGACATTCCAAGCGCGGCCTAATTCAATGTAAGAAACCCGGCCAGTGCCAGTTAGAAGAATAGTCTGTAGCTAAATATTGATCTGAATATTATGTAGCTCCGGTATGGGCGTATGGCATGTTCGATCTAGTTTGTTCCGATGTTACTTTATCGGCGAACAACCTATTATATCAAAGCAACGCTAAACCTATCGGACACTACTTATATCGTTACAGCTAAACCTATCTTTCTTCACGAGATATATTGTGTCAGCGTATCGCTGTCGCTAATTAAGCAGTAGGATCACTATCACTATCATCAATTATCGCAGTAGGATCACGATCATTAGACTGTGTCAGCGTGGTGGATACTCGCTCCTTGTCAGGTTCCGGGGCGGTGCGGCTCAGGGTCTTGTGCCCCGATCCGGCTAAGCTCCCGGGCCTCCTGCCACCGATCTACTTCGGCAGGATGGGGAGGATCCTCCGTGTTGAGCTTGATGAGGACAACCAGCCGTCGCCATCCCCGAGCATCCCAGCCGATCCCCGAGGTGACCCGTCCGAGGAAGAAGGCGCTTCCTCGGAGGAGGAAATCTCGGATGCCGCTAAGGCGGATGGGGAGGTGCAGCAGCCGCCAACGGCGCTCGCTCCGGCGTCCTCGGCGGCCGCACCACCGCCACCTGGGTCCTCCTCGCTCGCGGCTGCTCCGTCTGGGACTGTGGGGCAGATCCCGCTGCAGTCCATGCACGCTGCTAGTGCTCCGGCCAAGTTAGCACGCGTGGACTGGCCCCGTCACTTGCGGCCAGACCCAGCTGCCCCGCCCGGTTTCCCCATTGCCCAGTATGGATCAAACTTTGGGATGCCGGGCCTCACAGTGTCGTCGCTTGTCTTGCCGCTCCTGAGACGGCCAGCCCTCCGTGTGCCGCGCGCGAGGACTCGGGCAGCGTGGGCATGGAGGTGATGCCACCCTCGTCGCCGCGCTCTGAGGGGATGACTTGCTACGACTCTGCTCCAGGTTCTACGCCCACCTCGCCGATGGCTTCTCCACGCTCTCCTTCAGGGACTCCGCCGCTGACCCGCCCTGAGCCGGCCACGTCTTCCTCGACACTGCTGTGGCCGAGCCTCAGGGTCGTACGCCACGTCACGAGCGTCAGGCTGCTCAGCCCACCCGCCACAGCGCGCGGCTGGCTGTGTCGCGTGGAGGCTTTGGGATGCCTGTGCCGTCCATGGAGGCACAGGCGATTCAGTTGACCGCGGCTCGTCGCCACACCCCAGGTACTCCCCGCTCCAGTCCTTGCCCTTCGGGGTCTCGTTTTTCAGTTCTTGCCGAGGTCCCCTTGGACCATTTAGATCTGTTGCAGGTGATTGTGGTATTGTCTTTCGGGGGGAGCGTGGCCCCGACTAGAGCAGATTGCGGCGATCCAAGCGAAAGAAGTTTATGAGGGGGTTCTCGCTGCCTCACGAGCTCAGGCGGAGCTCGCGAGAGAGAATCCCCATAGTGTCCCCGAGCCGAGTCCGGTGTCGGGGGCGGGGGAGTGTCTGCAGGTCCCATGCCTAGTGGCGAGGATATTCCTCGTGTGTCTGCCCAGGCGGGGAGACCACGGGGGAGACCTCCCAAGGCTACGACCAAGCCTCCGGCCTCGTCCAATGGTGCATCGGACCGAGTGGAGGTCCCTCCACCACTAGATACCACGTCGGTGAAGAGGCCGAGGGGACGACCCCCCAAGGCCAAGGCCGGCATGCCCCCCAAGGCCAAGGCCGGCATGCCGGCTGCGAGCAGGGCCTTGTCGGTCCCAGCAGGGGAATCTTCCTCTCGTGTTACCCCTCGGGCGGGGGGGGGGGTCACGAGGGAGATCCCCTATAGTTTCGTCCCAGCCCTCGACTTCAAGTAGGGCTCGCTCGGTCCCCGTAAGCGTACCACCCCCGATGTGTCATATGAATACGCCCATTCGGCTGCTCGATTGGAACATGCGGGGGTTTGGGCAGGAGGGACGCCGGAACCAGCTTAAGGATTACATGAAGAAGGAGGATGTGGACATTGTTGGGATCCAGGAGACGATTCGCCAGGACTTCTCCATTCAGGAGCTGGAGAGCCTTAGTAGGCACAAGTTTGCCTGGCAGTGGCTACCGGCCAATGGCCACTCGGGGGGTATCCTCCTTGGTGTCAAGGAGGAGACCTTCGAGGTAGAGGACATGGACCGTGGGGAATTCTTTGTGAGTATGGTTCTCACCCATAGACGCTCTGGCTTCGGTGGGAGGTCATCATCGTCTATGGCCCCGCGGACCATTCCCGTCTCCGATGTTTCTGGCCAGCTGAAAGCGAAGGTTGAGAGATGCGCTACGCCGCTTGTCGTGGCCGGGGATTTTAAACCTCATTCGATCCCCGGATGACAAGAGTTCTGCGAACATAGACCTCCAGCGGATGAGGATGTTCAACGACTGCATTGTGGATCTCGCTCTTAGAGAGATCACGCGAGTGGGTGCTAGATACACCTGGACCAACAACCGGTGGACCCGATCCGGAGTGTGCTGGATCGGGTCCTGGTCTCCGTGGATTGGGAGGTAGTTTTCCCCCTGTGCTCCCTCCGAGCCATCACGAGGATTGGGGGATCACGCGCCTCTTCTCCTATCCTCAGGAGGATCCAGCCCGCCGAGGTTGAATCGCTTCCACTTTGAAAACTTCTGGCTTGGTCAACCAGGGTTTATGGACACGGTATGTCAGAAGTGGGCGCAGGCAGCGGCCACTCCACCACGTGTGTTCAATGCGGTTGATGTATGGCATCACTGTGCATTGATGGTGCGCCAATTTATGCACGGCTGGGGGGCGAATATTGGGGCCAACTCCGTATGAGGAAGGCCTCAATTTTAGGCGAGATCCAGACGCTAGACCAAGCGGCGGACTCGGTGGGCTTGTCCGCTGAAGAATGGCTTCAGCGGTATGCCCTTGAGAACTCCATTATGGAGTTCTACAAGCGCGAGGAGATATTCTGGCGGCAGCGGAGCCGACAGAATTGGATCCTCAAAGGCGAAGCAAACACTGCTTACTTCCATGCTATTGCTAATGGGCGATGGCGGAGGTGCTCCATTCCGTGCCTTTGGGAGGGGGATAGGCTGCTGGAGGCGCTGCCATCTATCCGCCCATATTTACTCCTTCTATAAGGAGTTATTCTCGGCGGGACCCCGCACAGGGGTCACCCTGTCCTATGATCTTTGGCCAGAAACGGCCAGGGTTTTGGACAGGGAGAATGAGGAGTTAACTCTCCCATTCCTGCCGGAGGAGGTAGCCAAGGCGATTATGGAGATGAAGACTAATTCGGCCCCGGGCCCGGATGGTCTTCCGGTCATTTTCTTCCAGAAGTTCTGGGAGAATTTGAAGGCGGTGGTCATGGCTATGTTCCAAGAGTTCTACACTGGAACATTGGTCATGTCCCGCCTTAATTTTGGCGTGATTACCCTGATCCCCAAGGTAGTGGGGGCCACGGATATCCGCCAATTTAGACCAATAGCGGTGCTAAACGTCATCCATAGGATCTTTGCTAAGGTGTGCGCGAATAGGATTGCTCCGATAATGGAGCGCCTCACGCACCCCTACCAGTTTGCCTTCCTTAAAGGCCGGTTCATCCATGACGGAGTCTTGGCTCTGCATGAGATTATTCATGAGGTTAAGTCGCAACGCCAGAAGGGCGTCTTCTTAAAGCTAGACTTCCGGAAGGCTTATGACCGTCTAGATTGGGCCTTCCTCCGTGTAGCCTTACAACGGAGAGGGTTTGATGATCGCATGATTGGATGGCTCATGCAGATTGTCATGAGTGGCAATACTGCCATCAACATAAATGGGGAAATAGGTCCCTATTTTAGGCCGACTTGTGGCGTTAGACAGGGGGACCCCGTTTCTCCCCTGCTCTTTAATGCTGCAGTCGATACCTGGCGGAGGTCTTGGAGAGAGCTAAGACCGCCGGCCATCTCTGGTGTGGTAGGACACCTTGTCCCTGGGGGCGGCGTCACGCATCTCCAATATGCGGACGACACCATGATCATGGTGGAGGGGTCGGATCTTGACATCATCAATCTCAAGTTCCTCCTCCTTTGTTTTGAGGCCATGTCGGGCCTCAAAATAAACTTCGACAAAAGTGAAGTCGTGATCATTGGGTACTCTGAGGAGGATCAGCGGCGGATTGCAGATAATCTTAACTGCCGTCTATCAACATTCCCAATTACCTATTTGGGGATGCCGGTTAGAGATACGAGGATCCTAGCCAGAGACTTGGATCCGCTAGTAGAGCGGGTTAAGTCGAGGGCTGAACCCTGGCAAGGGAGGTTCACCTCTAAAGGAAGCAAGTCTGTGCTGATTGACGCATGCATGACGAGCCTCCCCATGTTTATGATGGGGATGTATATCCTGCCGGAAGGAACCCACGGGAACTTTGATAAGGACCTGTCCCGGTTCTTCTGGATGGCGGCGAATGGCCACCAAAAGTATCATATGGTGAAATGGGCTGATGTATGCACCCCCAAGGAGATGGGGGGCATAGGCATCCTGGCCTCGAGGCGCATGAATGAGGCCTTGATGCTGAAATGGGTCTGGCGTATTCTTAGAGATGAGGGGGGACTGTGGCTACAGCTTATTAAAGCCAAGTACCTGCGTGGGTGCCCCCTGCTGGCCTGTGATCGCAAGGATGGATCCCAATTTTGGCGATCTATCCAGGCCATCAAACATGAGATTCGGCTCGGGGTGTCCTTCTCCGTAGGCGACGGAAGAGGCACCCTATTTTGGCTAGATCCATGGCTTGATGGACGTGCGATCCGGCATGAGTTCCCCCAACTCTTTGCTATATGCGCCAATCCTATGTTACTAGTCTCCAGCGCGTCCTCCCAGGGTAGATGGGAGGTGGGTTTCCGGCGGACTTTTGGTCCTGCCGAAGTTGCGTCTTGGGAGCTGCTCCTGGCTAGGCTCCCAACATCCCGGGTGGCATCCTCGGATAGCGTTTCGTGGACGTTAGCCCCTTCGGGAGGCTTTACGGTGGGCTCTGCGTACAGGGCCCTATTTAGAGGGCCCGTCCTCCCATGGACTTCCCCATTATGGAAAGCCCCGTTGCCATTGAAGATTAAAATCTTCGTTTGGCAACTCCTTAGAGACCGCCTCCCGTCGGGCATGGAGGTGGTGAAGCGGTTGGGGCCAGGTGATGGCACCTGCCCCTTATGTGCGGTTCCGGAGACGGGAATCCACATCCTTTTCTCCTGTCCCGCGGCGCGCTTCCTATGGAGCTTCGTATCCGAGTCGCTTGGGCCTGCCTGGCAGGCCCGAGACCTGGGCGAGTTCCTGGAAGTTCAGGCGAACCGTACCGGCAAGAGGAGGCGCCTCTTCTGGTTAGTGTTTGCCGCGATGACCTGGACCCTTTGGACTATTCGCAATAAGATGGTTATCGAGCGTGTCTTCCTACGACGGGCCTCTGACTCTGTGTTTAAATTCTTGGCATTTTTGCAGCAGTGGCACCGTTGTGTAGACGGCGGGACAGGATGCGGCTAGACGGGACGATCGAGAAGCTCCAAGTGGCGGCTCGCCAGCTTCATGCACCGTCTAGGCGCTGAGCGTTACTCCTCTTGGAGTTGTATCGGTGTGTGTGCTTGTTTGGGCTTGTTTGTGTTGTGGCCCCAGCAGGTTATGTCTCTCATTTCGAACTTGTGTGGATGAACTCGTTGTAAGACTTGTGGGTGGTTGCTTTATTTATAAAGCTGGACGAAAGCCTGTTTCGTGGATTGACAAAAGGACATGAATGACCTGAGAATGTCACGCGCTGTCGCGCTTGCAGCAGGCGTAGCTCCTTCCAAACTTGCTTAACATTTTTGCACTTATGACTTAACAAATCAATGCCCTTGAGCCTCATGCAGCCGGTTACAAAGGAGGCACGGGTGATAATCAATGGCGATCCCGTGGCGGCTAACCTGAGAAGGTTTCGGATGCAGGAGGTGACGGCGAGAACGCGCATGGCAATGGCGAGCATGCCCAAGGTAATTGTATTGCTCGTTTTTTTTCCTGAAACTAGGCAACTCTGTATGCATGCGTCGTTTGTGCATGTCAACTCAACATCACGGTGCTAGCTAGGCTCGGCAGGCAGCAGCTTAACGAGCGCGACTCGACGGCCAAACGCTCCACCGCGCGCGGCTCCTCGTTGTAGACGCGGCCAGGCCATCCACCTCGCGCGGCCCCTCGTTGTAGACGGCGGCAAGGCCATCCACCTCGTCGCAGATAGAGAGAGCTCAACAACGAACACGTCGTCGTGCGGTCCTGGCCAAGTTCGCCGTCAGCCTCCTCTGGCACCTGGAATTGATGTATTTCCAACTTTTTTCGGGTGTTTTTCTGTAGTTATGAGGATAACTGTCCTAACTTTGGATGTGTACTTTGTAATCTTATTTTTTGTTTGATATTATAACCCAGACGTTAGCCTAAAAACCATTTTGACCATGTAAAAGAGGATGCTGCAGGAATTAATACGAAAGCTCCATTCGAGTTGAAAACTGACACACAATGGATATTTAGCCAGACACTGCATCAGAAGGAAACCCCACATATATCAATCATTCATACTATGAGATATCTCAAATTCGACTATATCACATGGGAGCAGCTAAAGTTAACACGTACGTAAATATCTCTTCAGATAGTGCGGTTCTTTCAGTTAATTAACACTTTACTGGATTTCTCTTCTTGTATAAACAAACAAACTTAGTTAAATTTGTATACTCCATAAACTTGACATCAAGAATCCCAGATAGGGCCAAACGCCGGGATGCCGGCCTTCTTGCAGCCACTCACGACGTCCCTACTCCCCTCCGGGTTGCTTGTCACCACCACCGCCTCCGCGTTCCACCGTCGCGCTGCGTCCACGGTTAGCTCCGAGACGTTCGGCCGCCCCATGGTCGCCGTGTCGTGCACGATCACACGCCCTGCAAGGATCTTGCTGTTCGCCACCAGCTCACTCATCCCGCCGAAGTTAGCCTCGACACCCTTGGCGACCCACACCAAAGATACCTCCGCGGAGCTCGGTTGCATCAGGAAGGACATAAACACGCATATGCCTGAACCCGTCGCGACCATGGTCACTCTCTGGTACATGCTGATGAGGTAGGGCAAGCCGGCGAAGTGGACTCTACGCACCCACAGGTGGCTGGGCGGGTCAGAGACGAGGCCTCGGGTGAAATCGCCGACCGCGCCAGCAAGCATGGAGTGCGTGTCCCCGTCGTCGGAGATGATGCCGAAGGCGTGCCACTCGGAGAGCGGGGAGCGGCTGATGCGACCAAGTAGGCCGGCCTTGACGCCACCCTGGAAGGTTATGATGGACGCGTGGGTGGACGGCGCAGTGACCGTGACCGGCACGCGTCGCACGGTGAACCACGGGAGGAATGTTAAGAAGGTGATGGCGGCCGTGAGCCATAGCTCCTGGCTCTTAACGAGGGTGGCGACCGTGAGACCGGAGTAAGATCTGGTCGTCGGGTCGTAGCCGGCGGAGAGCACAACGAAGACCCAGAGCAGCGCGAGCGCGGTCCAGCCGGCGAACCGGTGCGTGCGCTCGAACACGTTGTGGTGGAGGTGGCGCACGAGCGGGAACGCCGCGAGGCAACAGAGTGCGAGGAGCGCGAGTATGGCGGACGCCACGCCCACGATCTCACGGGGCGTCACGTGGCTATCCTTGAGAGCCCGCACGAGAGCGTACACCAGCCACGCTAGCGACGACATGCCGCAGCCGCTGTGAATCCCGCCGACGGACTGGAGGATCGATGTGACGCCCGTCTTGACGGCTACAGGCACCCATGGCCGGCCGAGTAGAGCAACCGCGAGCCAGAAGACAGCCCGTAGCACCGCCTCGGAGCGGCACAGCGTCAGCGCCAGGATGTTCCACATGGCGAAGAGGGCAGCGTGACGCTTGGCGTAAGGGAAGTGGCCGGTGGCCGCGGCAGAGAGCCCCGCCGCGTTCAGCGCGACGCAGAGCACGAAGAGGCGCTTGTACACGGTGAACAATCCCTGGTCCAGCAGTATGACGCCGAGTCGCGAGTGCCCTTTGGCCGCCGCCCTGACAGGCTTAGCCGACGACGTGAGAGACCTCCTGCTCCGGCTCCGCACATCAGAAACGACGGCTGGTGCCGTTGCAAGAGCCATCTCCTCGTCGTCGTCGATCTCGCCGGCCGCGACGGACTCATCGTCGTCCGCGTCATCGTCGTCGTCGCTCTCATCAACGTCACAGAAGTGGCTGCTTGCTCCACGGCTGAGCGACGAACGCAAGATCGTAGAGGAGTGTTCGCGGTATGCAGGAGGAGGGAACCAGACCCATCGGCCGCCGTTGGTGACGGGCGGCGGCTGATCAGCAGCACAGCTGGAGTCTGGAGCGAAGGGGCTGACCTGCGACGGCTTGATCTCGAAAGCAACGCCGCGGCAGCTCGAGAACTTGATTGGGATATGCTTTACTGGTGGCCCTTGCTTGTCCATGGCGCCGATCGGGAAGTAGCCTGTGCTCTACACGGTTGTACTATTGGCAGCGTAGAACTGTTTGCATGGGGGGTCAGTGAGCTGTGTGGAAGATAACGCAGTTATGCGTACGTATATATAGGCGTGCAGCTAGCTATGTCTGCGTATCGATCATCCATCATACAAGTGACGACTTATGCATGGGAGATGGGACCAGAACTCCAGAAAGAAACGAGTAAAATTGGTCAAAGCTATGACTGTTTCAACTTGATTGGAGGGAGGCCCTGGTGTGGGGTTTTCAACTTCTCGGCCGGGTTCTTCTTATGTTGACATGCTACCACGACATAAAACTTCATATAATTGTCTAATTGTTTGTTTGTTTGTTTTTTAGAAAAGACACCAAGGCCTCTTATATTTGATATTGCCTCTGTTTCTCAAAATAAGGCGTATATTTTGGGTCAAAAGTCAACATATACTACGTTTTGACCATATAGGTAAAAATTTGAACATTTAGAGTACCAAATGAATACATAAGAGATAGAACTCCAAACAACACAATCAATACAAAAACAAGAATACACCTATAACCATTCTAACAGTCGTCTTGTTTCTTCTCTTTGATTGTTCAACTTCTGCTAGAGCCTGGAACATATGCTGAATAAGAAAAACAAAACTAATACATTTGTAAACGCCCTCTTTAGTTAAGGTTTTGAATACCCCTAGTGTCAACAAAAATATAGCATGCGTATTTCGAAATTTTGTCAATCTTCTCAAACCATTGGTTATGTGTTCGCCTGAGACATGAAATTTTTAATTAATTTATATTGATTAGAACATACCACGCGCGTTGCCACAGACCTCTTTTTAAAAAAAATCTATTATGTGAATGAAAGGGTATGATGCATGAAATATGAAGTTGTGTACAGGAACATCCAATATTCTATTTTGTGAGAATAGTTGAGAAACCAAACATTTAAATGGTTGTGTATTATACCAATTAATTTGATGATGCATGCAAATTAATTCAAGCCATAGATAAGATGAAATTGACATGCTTAAGAAACCGATGATGTGGAGAGATTGCATAAAGATATGCCATGTATGCTGACAAATAACCATTTTGGATGCTTAAATGGCTAGAGAAATAGTTTTGAATAGTAGTTAAGATGTTTTTTTCTCATTAATAAATGATTTTCTTGGTTGGTTGAAACGATTAAGACTAAAATAATGTGGTGTTTGAGTTGTGCATAATTTAATGGTACAATTATGTTGCAAGATGAAGTGATCTTATGAATCCGATGGCTAAAAGATGCGAACAATTTGATTGCTAAATAACGGATGACGTGGATATCTCTTGTATGTGTATATATAATTAAAAGGCTAATTTTTTAAAAAAAATGCAATTGCTGTTAGTGGTATGAGTTGGAAAATTTGATGGTTGAAAGTGTGGATGAGATGGACAATTGGATGGCTGAAAGGATGAAAGATGTGTATACCTTGCATGTTGTGACTACCTA
Organism: Poa pratensis; assembly: GCA_947311845.1. Taxonomy (NCBI): domain Eukaryota; kingdom Viridiplantae; phylum Streptophyta; class Magnoliopsida; order Poales; family Poaceae; genus Poa; species Poa pratensis. Next base: position 56,700,133 of record CAMZMU010000027.1, on the reverse strand, counting down.
TCATTAACATGTCAGTGGGGTTTTCTTTTATAGGAGATCAGATAGATTGCCCTCTAGACTATTCCATATAAACTTATCAAAGAAAAGCCATGCTTATGTCTATTTGATCCATGAGAAGACACAGTCAAGGTCATGATATGTTAGACAATCTAATAACATGTAAGTATGCATCTAAGAATTCTTCGGGCACACGCAGACCATAGTCACAATGTGTGTGCGTGTGTGTGCAATCTCTTCCGCTTATATATGCTACATGGAGTTTTCACATGGACCGGTCATAAGAACCATCCACTTGTATACCTACTGGTCTGAATCTTTTCCAAGTTGCTTCGACCGACTAACTCGACCAGCTCCATCCACTGCATGTGCTCAACTTGTGTAACTGGATGCAGTATTGCAGTGTGAAGCTCCGAGCGCCTACATGACCAGCTGCACCCAGTGCATGTGCTCAACTTGTGCAACTGGATGCAGACTGAAGCCAGAATTTCCAAGGCCTGCTCCTTTCACCACATCACATCATTCCTGGTTAGCAGCCACAAAGACCAGCGTGGGCATGCCTGTCGGCAATGATCATGAAATGACTGTAGTAATAGTAACATTATTTCATGATCGATAAACCTCACGTTGCCTTCAAAAAATTAAGACCGAGCCCAAGTCATAGCTGCAGCAGAAACAAGGCAAATTGGATTGGATTCATCACTGGGCCTAGCTAGACAGTTCTCCAGGACAACCTCTCAGCAGATCACAGATTCACACGATACAGAAGAATGCTACACGACAAAAAAAGAATGCAGTCAACATCCTCCACTTTCCCACACCATATAGCACACTGTGACAATGTACATGCCAAACCCTGTGAATTCCAACGATGGGGTCAGCGACGACATCACAGTCGATGGTAAGATAACTGACCATGTGGCGGCACCAGGTACTACGACTACCTGGAGTCTTTTGGTCTCCCCCTGATCTTATCCTTTTCCCTGTTCATGACAGTTACATGCTTATTTCGCAGGAGAATCTCCAGGTTCTCTACTATTCCAAGACAGAATTTCTCCTCTAGACTAACTTAGTAACCAACGTAGACCGCAGCATTGACAATGTAACAATCGTCGTTTGTATCTCCCATTGCTTCGATGCATGTCCCACTTGAACAGATCATCCCACCGTCAACAACCTCGCAGCTAGTGATCTCACCGCTACAGACAATGAGCATTGTAACTGTCAAAAGGATAATTTGATATATGTGTTAAATTTGACGTTAGATTTCAAGGACCAACAAACAAAAATTAGTACATGTATTATGTTTGAAAATATGATGACAGCAATAAACTTAACTGGAATGCTCACCCGCTGACTAAAACTGAAATGCATTACCAACTATTTAGTTTTTTAGTGGTGTTCAGTTTATTTGAGAGTATATGTATATAATACCAAAGACGTGCATAATCTTGATTAATGGCACTCTAAGTTAATATGTGTCATCAATTTCTTCAGATTTACCTGACAGGCTTATATGGCACTCCCCATTATAAGCATTTGAGGAGTACTACAACTATAAAACAGGGAGTACCTTAATTTGAAGGATAGAATTGTCCTCTAGGAAAGCCAGACTCGGATTCAAACTTGATGTTTGCGAAGTTATTCCCGCAATCAGTTTTTTTTATGCGGGATGCATGCATCCATCGACAGCTACGGCAAGGTTGCTTGGCTGAGTTAAGATACATTTTTTATTCTTGAATTAGCGACCCTCGAGTTACTTGATCACAAGATCAAGCACAAAGCAGTGGACGATCCAATAAAGATTTCTTAATCACGTTAGTTTTCCTTTCATCAATACTCTTTGATCTTGATTAAAATATGGGAAAGTCATTATCGACAACTGAGCAGGCAGCAGTGAAGCTAATCATACGAGCGCCCGCTCAGTAGCTCGTATTGGCGGTGGCCGATTTAAGAAACAGAGAAAACCGGCAGCTTATTTGATCGTAGTGGCTGCCATTTTCAGAAACTCGGTGGGATTATGTTAAAACAGCACCGTGAACTGTAATACCCTTTGGTATCAATTGTCAGATTTAGTTAGTACTCCACGCTACCCTATAGTGAGTACCAGGGTGCCGTAAAAGAGCTGAGACTCATACCATTTTCTACATGTGCAACTGATAGCTTGGACTTCTATATATTCAACTGATTGATAATTTCTACATTCTCTAGATGAACTGGCTACGCTACACGGAACTATTAGTTTCCGGATCATTTTAATCCTTTTTCCCTTAACATTCTTACATTATATAACACACCTGGTGGTTAAAAAAAAGAAAAACCCAGTGCTAGAAGCTCCCACGCCAGGTGGGGTCTGGGGAAGGATTATACGAGTCAAACCTTACCCCTGCAAAGTGTAATGCAGAGAGGCTGGAAAACAGCACAAATACTCGACCCGGAGAGGAGACCACTGACCAATCTCCGTCCATTTTCCCTAGACTTTACCCACCAAATAGTAAAATCCAGCAACTAAAGCAAAAACAGCTCCCATAGAAAGTACATAATGGAAATGTACAACCACATAATAAGTATCATGATGTGACGAATCCAATCCAATTTGGTCTCGTCCTGTGGCTCGAACCCAGCCTCTTGTGGATTCCTCCTACTCTATGAATAAAGGGGGGAGTATGAGGAAGGGCGATTTTCTTTCTATATGAAGATGAAAAAAGGATGGGCATCTTGGCAAAAGTGGGGAGTACTTCACCACTGCGCCCTTCATACCGTACCTGGTGGGTGATGAGAAAAAAATACATAATACCTACGAGGCTACGATAGTCATTATGTTTTATATAGTTCTCTTATTAATAAAGGAATATTTTCCTTCACATACTATTTTTTAGCTGCCTCCAGGTCTGGTACACCAGCACATAATTTTTTAGCGAAAACGCAAAGGACCTTTGCATTTTGTTTCGTTGGAAAGGTAGAGTTTTTACAGTCCTCCAAAGAGGCGAAGTTTCAGATTACACCAGCACATAATTATCTATTCTATTGGGCAATATGAACAACCGTAGCTTTCTTCATTCTAATTATGATTATTCTATGCAGTTCCATTTTTCTATTTGGCAGATGGTTCACCTTAATTAGTCTACACAATATATCATGGTGTCTATGGAATAGTTTAAGTGTCCAATAGGGAAATGTGTCTGTTAAAAAAAATCCATTTATTACTTATGAAATGGTATCTTTTGTCGAGGGGCGATTCAACTTCCCATGCCCCATGTGTCATGTGCAAGGAATTGTTCATCGGATTTTATTACAGAGTTCTAGATTACTGTATTATAAAACCAATAGTCAGATGATTCTATTTGGAAATTTCTAAAGTTCATCTTCTCAACTAGTCATTTAAGTCATATGATTGCTCTCATGGATACATATCCATATAAGCTGCTTTCGTGTAGATCACATCACATTGCATAATGCAACTATTTGACATTCCTTCGCCCAGCCTCACAATGTTGAAGAATTAATGAGTAACTACTAGCAAGCCTCGTTTCATTTCTGTGACAGGTTATGTTTGCTAGCCGAATAAGATATTTCACGTCTGAAATGCATGGTTGTGTGACTACACATACTTCTGTTCTGTTGCTTGATAAACATTTTTAACTTATTACCTTAACTCAACAGGGATATACACGATCTACAATACGGAATAATATATAGGTAACTCTGATGCCTGAGTCAGCGCACTAACCTAGTCACCGTTGAAATTTTTACTTGTGATAAATGAGAACCTGTCACACAGTAGTATTGCACTTATCTCTAATTCAGCCCTTAAATGATTAAGTTTGAAGATTTGACGGAAACAGGTACTGTTTGCTGGCTGAATAAAATCTTTCACGTCTGAAATACATGGATGTGTGTTGTTGACTGCTTAAGCATTCCAAATCCTCCCACTTAGTACAATACTGACTACACATACTTCTGTTCTGCTGCTTGATAAACATTTGGCAGTTTTGCCATAGGCAGTGTGATAACAATTTTAACTTATTACTCCCTCCGTTTTTTAATATAAGATGTTTTAGGTCCCTCACATATTGGCTAAGTGCAAACACAAATAAATGTACATACACATTAAAATATGTCCACATACATGTATATACATTTGAATGTGGACAAAAGCTAAAACATCTTATATTAAAAAACGGAGGGAGTACCTTAACTCAACTTGAGATTTACATGATCTACAATAGGGAATAATATATAGCTCACTCTGATGACTGAGTCAGCGCTAACCTAGTCACTGTTGAAATTTTTACTTGTGATAAATAAGAATCCGTCTCTCTGTAATATTGCACTTATCTCTAATTCAGCCCTTGAATGATTAAGTTTGAAGACTTGACGGAAACAGGTACTGTTTGCTGGCTGAATAAAATCTTGCACGTCTGAAATGCATGGATGTGTGTTGTTGACTGCTTAAGCATTCCAAATCCTCCCACTTAGTACAATACTGACTACACATACTTCTGTTCCGTTGCTTGATAAACATTTGGCAGTTTTGCCATAGGCAGTGTGATAGCAATTTTAACTTATGACCTTAACCCAACTTGAGATATACGTGCTCTAGAATAGGGAATAATATATAGCCACTCTGATGACTGAGTCGGCACTACCCTGGTCACCGTAAAAAAAAATACTTGTGATAAATGAGAATTGGTCACACTGTAGTATTCCACTTATCTCCAATTCAGCCTTGAATGATTAAGTTTGAAGATTTGACGGGTACAGATAAAGGCAGATAGAATGCTCACTAGGGGAAGACGGCCTTGATTCTCTCAAAATCCAACAGATGCTGCACCGGCCTCGGCACACCCAGCTTGATCTGCAGCTTCATCTGCTCACTGTTCACCCCTGGTATCGACCCTGTAGGCGCAGTCCACACCCAAAGAAGGCTTAGTTGGTGAGCTCAGTTCAAGATTCAAGTAGGCACCCTGAGTGCCTGCAGTGTGTTCGACGTAACGGCTGAGAGAAACAGGTAAGTGATTGGTTTTACCACGGCGGAAGGCGGGGATGGAGTTGGAGGAGATGGCGTCCTTGCAAGCGCGCACGGCGGCGGCGGTGATGTCCTGGCCGTGCTGGTCGTACCCGACGCCCATCTCGACGAATAGCAGCTTCATGGCCTCCCCCTGTGGGCCATCGCGCGTCTGGGGCTGGGCTGCCGCCATGGAATTGGAGCGGAGGACTCCTGCTGCGCCGGCGATTGGCCTCTTGGTCTTGGGGGATAGGGTTCCAAGGTGGAGGCGGGAGCGAGACGGCGGAGGGGAGGAGAATGGGGGCTGCGGTGTCCCTGATTTTGGCCGGCAAAGGCGGCTGCTGGGGAATGGAGCTGCCGATGCCATCGTCTTTTGTCTGATTTGGTGGGTGAGCCCGTCCTGGTTGAGTGTGCTACTGCTAGTATGTTCGTTCACGGTTCACTGCGTCATCCTACTACAGTAGTTGCAGAGTGGTCCCTTCGTCAGTGTATTTCTGCCTTTTGTTTATAGGTCAAATATTGTTAAGTTTGATCAACTTTTTAGAAAACCAATAGCAATATTTACAATAGCAGAGTAACATCACTTGATGCATCTTGGAGCGTAGTTTCATAATATACTAAATTACTGTCATAAATATTGCTAGAAAGTTTGATAAAATTGGTCAAATTTTAAAAAGTTTAATTAGATGACGAAAAAACTATTTTGACGCAGTTTTTGTGTCCATTTTGCAATTTGATGCTTTGATAAGCTTGATTCACCATGAGGCCAAGAAGAGGAAATGCGTAGATGGGTCGTTCGTACGACCCATCCATATATGCATGCATGCCTTCAATTTTCGTTATTCAGAATCCATACAAGTTGCAGTTTGCATGGTACTGTTGCTGATAGGTTTTTTTTTTACAAGGTTGCTGATAAGTTATGATATACATCGAGCGACAGATGTACTCTACTAGTGTTTGATTAGCTGGCCATGGTCGGGTAGTAGGCGTAGGTGGCGATGCCGCAGTTCGCGCCGTTCCCGCGAGCGATGCGCATGTAGCCCGCCTCGCCCCACCACGTCCCCCACTGGTTCTTCAGCACCCAGTACTCCTGCCCGCCGCCGTCCGCCCCGTATCCCACCACCGCGATGGCGTGGTTCAGCCTCTGCCCGCACGACGGGCTCCCAGCGTACACGCCGCTCCTGTAGTGCCTGAAGTCCGGGTCCGTGGCCTCCAAGCCCACAGCTATCGGCTGGCTGGCCGCGAGCTGCTGCAGCGCACCCTCGTCGCCGTACAGGCGCGCCCACCGTGGGGCGCCGACGGAGGCCGCCGAGTTGGGCGTGGCGCCGCCGCCCCGGCACGCGCCCTGCTGGCCGACGTACGCGTAGGCTGCCTCGGGCTGCAGCCCGCCGCTGGCGGCGACGTAGCGGAGCGCGGCGTTGATGTCGCCGCCGCTGCAGCTGATAACGCCGCCCGTGCAGTCGAGCACCTGCTGCTCCGACATGGAGATGAGGTTGCCGGTGGCGATCTTCACGAGACCCTCCGTCGCCGCCACCGCCGAGAACGCCCAGCAACTCCCTGCGCAAACGCATGCACGCACGTGTAAACAAACAAGCATTCATCTACCGATCTAGTACGAATGTTTGGGCAATGTTATGTTATGAATGCATGGCCAAATCAAGAATTTTACCGCAGGAGCCTTGGTTCTTGATTTCGGTGACCGCACCCTGGGCCCTCCAGTCCACGCTATCAGGCACGTACTGCGACTGGACATCGTTCAGAACGGCACTACCCTTGGTCATGTCTACCGCTGCCTCCGGCGTGTTCTTCTGGTGCCGGTACCCGAGGTGCGCCTCCAGGAACTCGTCGTCGGTGAGGTCGGAGAACTGGTTGAGCCCGAGCGTGTACGTCCGGTCCGGTTGCCCACCCGGTTGACGGCGTCGACGTGTCGCACGTTGGCCGCGAACACCTCCTGCCGGCGCGCCTTCTCGTCGGCGTCCGTGTACGCGCGCCCGAACCTGGCCATCCACCGCTCGTGCCGTGCGGCCAGCGCGCCTCGGCGCGGCCTGGCTTCCCCTGGCGCCGCAGCGGCGTCGACGACGACGGTGGCGGCCACGAGCACAAGCACAAGCAGCGCGCCACGGATCAGGCGGAGCGAGCTGGGAACCGGCGCCATTAGTTAGTTAGTTCGCTTAGCTCTTCCTGTGATTGTTCACGATCGAGCTAACTCCAGTGGGCTACGTAGCAAGCTCGGGCATGCGCTCCTATTTATAAGCGCGAGGACGGCGAGAAGGATCGATGGAGCATGCGTTTGAGCGGATACTTTTCGGTGGTGGATGGATCGGCTAGAACGATGGATCACTGGCGCGCATGCAGCAGCATTATTGCAGACGGAGTGCGTTCATGCGCCGCAGTCGAACGTATTGATTGCGAGTCCATGGATGTTCATATCAGGCGGCTGCTCGTGCTCGGTAAAGATATTTTTTTGCTGTTTCAGGGCTGGGCGCCTGGGCGGGTGCGGCAGAGTGCTCTGTCCGCCACTATGCATGCGGACTGGCGAAGTGGAGGAGTTGCTGTCTGATCGGAACGGGGATCCATCGGCGTGCACTTTCGCTTGCTTGCTTCCTTGTCCATTTTTTGATCGGGTCAAAGGTGCCATGGCCGCATGCTGAAATGAGAGAAATCCCGGGGATCGACTGCCTATTTCTCGCACTCGCGGGATTTCTAGGCGTGGAGAAGAGATATATCCAAATTTTTGGAACAGATAATCTATCTGTAGTCTGTACACGGCTCCCGTCGTGGTCTTAACCAGCGAGCGTGCTTTTCCTGGACGTCAGGCTCTGTAGTCTGTAGAGACGATTGAGTAGTTTATGTAAGCCACGCACCGGTGCCAGGATGGGGTTAGTGCTGGCATGCCACTGTTTGACGCCGTGATATCTCTCTAGTGGGATCATTAGCTTTGCATGTGAAGGTTAATGGACACGGAGCCTTGTCACGATGGATTGATGATAAAAACGCCATATGAGGTACGTGCATGTCGGCAGTATGGTTGTATGACGTTTTCAAATTTGTGAAGAGTGCTTTGATGTACAAAATTCACACAATTAGTGTTAAATGATTCAAATAACTACATAAAAAGACAGTGCTATAAATTATTCATGGTGTTTTAGGGTTAGTGTTGTTCAGAATTTTTATTATTATAATCTCTACTATATAATATAGCTAGAGGTGGTGATGGTATGGTACGTCTTTTAAAGTTCCGATTATACCCCCGCGAGTTGGGAGATATTACACGTTTTGCCACCGCCAAGTGAAAAAACAAAAATCCCCAATTCCCCGGTATGTCGTTCTCTCTCCAATCCCCCCGCGCCGCCGCCTTCGCCGCTGCTCACCGCGGACGCCGCCGCCACTGCTCACCCCAGGCCTCCGCCGCCGTTGCTCATCTCTTCCAAAACCGCTCTGACGACCTCGCCCACGAGCAGACCACCGCTGCTCATCTCTCCCACGCCTGTCCGGAAATCCGATAAAGTCGTCGGCGCCCGGGGCCGACGATGCGGTCGGAGCCCTCGACCTCGACGTCTCCCTTGCCTTCCCAGCCCGAGGTCCCCGCGCCACGCTGCCCTTTCCCTCGAGCTAGCCCCCGATCTGACACCACCACGCAGATCGCCACCTTGGCCGCCCTGGCCAACCACGCTTGCGACTGAGAGCCGGAGAAACTCAGCTGTTCTTGGCGTCTGGAGCTGCCTGCTACGTGAGTTCTTTGCTGGAAGAAGGAAAACCTGAAGGGTCTCGGAGAGGAGCACATGACCACCGAGGATGACGCACAGCAGCGTCGGCGACAGAGCGACACACTAGGTAAGGATGCATCAAACATTTGAGGTGGCTTCGTAGAAAGACCTACAGTTTACAAGAACTCGATAGATTCTTCAAGCAAAATACTGACGTAGGACTAAAGACCTAGATCGTCTCATGTTTTATTTGTATTAGCTGTCATAGTGCTCTTACTATTGTTTCTCCACAAATATTGTCACATTTTATAACTGATGTAACACTCTGTTCATAGACTGAAAGTAGTATGCATCCATTCCGTCTAGCTTAGCATGGTTCAGTGCTCTATGTACACTGACAGAAAGTAAAACCTATTCATGATTAATTTGCAGGAAGGAAGAAACAAAATTCTAAAACAGTTTTGATTTAGAAATCCGAAACAGATTTTGCATGCACGGAAACATAATTGGAGTACATGACTGAAACATAAGTGTGCAAACGTGACCCACTTTTTGCATGCAGGGAATATGGATGATAATTTTGAAGCTGCTGATACATCCTGATTCGAAGTTATGTAATATGTCCAGCTGTCTGGTTGCCTCATATTTTGCTTCTTTAGAGAAGAGGAAACGTGAGGTGAAGTTGGATCCCACTTCATGGTTTGCTCATATTTTGCTTCTTTAGAGAAGACTAAACGTGGGATAGAACCGGATTTAGTCCTCCCTCTGGTACCTGATTTTGATAGGTATGACATTTCAGGTGTTACTATATTCCATTTCCTCGTCATTCTCTTTTTTACAGGACTACATTTGTCAATCTTTATTTAGTTACTTATGCTGTATCAAACACAGGGAGCAACACTTGGAAAAGAGGGGAGTCAAAAAAGCAACACCAGGTCTGCTCCGCCATCTCTCCCTCGACCTCGTCGCCTCTCCTACCGCCTGGATTCGCCTCGCCTGCTGCGGATTTTGGGGGCGGGCTGCGATTTGGATCTTTCCCAGATTCGTTTTCCCCGGTGCGCCGCCCCCCGAGCTCGTCGTCCTCCATGGTGCCTGAGACGCCGACAAGCCAGCAGCAGCCCGCCGCGACGGCTGCTCCTACGACTGGCATCTTCATCAACTGGGCCGCAATGCCGGGGCAGACGGCCCCGGTTTCGAAGCCGCTCGTCCCCAACGCCCCCACTGCGGGCATCTCCATCGACTGGGCTGCGCTCCCGGGGCAGGCGGCCCCGGTCTCGCAGGTGCTCACCTCTGGCGCGACGCCCCAGCCCGCGGCATTTGAGGATGGACCTCAAGTCTTCGAGGCGGACTGGCACCTTGCTCGTCCCCGACACTGGTGGCGCCGGGAGCCCTCATTCAGGCAAGCGAAGCAGCACTCAAGAGGAGCTACAAGACGGCCTCACCTTTCAGCTTTCATCTCCAGGGAGAAGCGAGGTGCTCATTCGGTCCACAGGCGCAGAGAGTGCTTCCGCTGCTTCTCCGTCGGCCACATCGCCATATTCTGCAGGGACCCGATTCGTTGTCGCTACTGCCGCTACCAGGGACACATCGAGAGGCACTGCCGCCGTCGCCGTTGGGACCTGGCCAATGCTCGTCGCCAACAAGCTCCACCTCCTTCCACGCCATCGGAAAGCCAGCTCCCACCGCCACCGCCGCTTCCTCGTCCGCCTCATCCACTCCCTGAGTTGGCCGCCACTGCCATAGCCTTGCAACGTCTTGATGATGCTACTCTGCGCCAGGAGTTGGTGCGCGACAGGAACACGAGGCCTCCAAGGTGCAATGTGGATCGCCAACAGCGCCACGACCGGCAAGGCCGGCGACATGATGATCGCCGTGGCCGCGGAGATGACAGGAACCGGCGCCGGGCTGACCATGAGGCTTTCTGTTCTCGTTCTCGCTCTGTTGACGCGGGGCGCCGGGGCGCTGATGACCGCCAGCACCGGATGTTGGTGGGCGACGCGACGTTCGCCCCTACCACCGCAAGATCGACCTGGAGCTGGTGCAGGGCCTCAAGGACGGCTCCGTCATCCCCGCCTCAGGCCTTCGCCGCAATGGCATCTCGACCTCTCCCTCCCGACGTAGCAGCAAGGCTCACTTCACCGGCGACCGTGGCCGATCTCCATGTCGCGCCATCGGGCAGGCTCGACGTCTTGCCTCTGTCGCCTTCCTGGGAGCGCACGGCACCGCCATCCTGGCGCCGACGCAGCCAAGATGTGCGCCAGGCTCCAGCTCCTCTCCGCCGCGCACTTCCACGCCTCGCTCTGCAAGCGGGATCCTCTCATGCGCAAGGCTGCTGGACTTCACCCCGACACCCGCGTCGGCCACCCCCTCCTCTCCATGTGTGTTCAGTACGCCCTGTGGGGGCCTGGGTATGACGATGTGCTCCTCGCCTGCTTCCACTCCGGTCCACAACCCTGGAGGATCGCCGGCCCGGACACCTGCTGACGGCGACCTGTCGGACCACGATGATAGTCTCTTCTCTCAAGCTGATCACGCTGCTAACCTCTTCACCTCGTGCCAGCCTCCGCTCCTACCCCTACGCTCTCCGTCGCCAAGGCCGTCCCCTCCAGCGGCTCGCCGCAAGTGGTGACGCAGTTCTCCCTTCCGCGCTCCAGCGCGCGTCTCATGAGCAAACACAAGGGGAAGAAAGTTCCTATCGCTGCCCTCGCGAGAAGCTCCTGTGCAAGCGTTTGGGGATCCTCAAGGAGGGCGAGATGATAACCGAGAACGCCATAGCCAAATTCGTTGAACTATTTCAGGGCAAATTACCTTATATTGCCGTGGCAGCGCTGAGGGCCCTGTTCCGTCTCGACTGTGACCTGGCTACGGCGGTGGAAGAAGCTCTCTTGGCTCACGGTGGCGCGGCGGCGATCGAGCATGCTGCTGATGGTGACGTCGAGGCCCCTCCTGATACTGCTGGGGTGGGCGCTAGCGGGGCGTCCGCGCCGGTATAGGCCTCCTCTGTGTGCTCTTCTTCTGGGTCTACCATGTTTCCAATGAGTGACTACTTCATTGACATTGTAAGTTGGAATGTTCGAGGGCTCAATGATCCTGACCGCCGCTCAGCTGTTCTCGAAACCCTCACGAGCTGCTCCTGTCACATTGTGTGCCTTCAAGAGACGAAACTCCAGATTGTGGACTCCTTCATCGCCGCTTCCATTGGGGGCTTGCGTTTCCAAGGTTTCGCCCAAAAACCAGCCGACGGGACGCGAGGGGAATCCTACTTCTTTGGGATCTCAACGCAGTGCATATAACGGATGTGGTGCTTCACTCCTTCTCGATTTCGGCCACGGTGACCTCGAAGCGCGACGGCGAGGTGTTCAAGCTCACGGGGGTATATGGTCCTACTAATGACGCGCTCAAGGATGACTTCTTTCAAGAGCTTGTTCACCTTAAGCCGTTGGCGGGAGAGAAATGGTTGGTGCTTGGAGACTTCAATCAAATTCGGCGGGCTCGGGACAAGAATAATAATAACATCAATAGAAGTCGTATGAATAGATTTCGGACAGCTATCAATGCATGTGAGCTAAAAGAGATCCACCTTCAATCTCGGCGTTTCACTTGGTCCAACGAACGCAACACTCCTACCATGAGCAAGATTGACGCCTACTATTGCAATGAAGAATGGGATATCACTCATGACGATCATATTCTTCACGCCCTCTCGTCTTCGCTCTCCGATCATTGCCCATTGCTTCTTGCTTGTTGTCGGGGTCCTAAAAAGCCCAATACCTTCCGCTTTGAGGACTTTTGGGTACACATGCCCGGTTTCCTTGACGTGGTGAAAGAGGCGTGGGCCGAGCCCTCTCTTCACACCGACCCCTACCACATCCTCCATGACAAGCTCAAGCGGACCGGAAGGAAGCTCAAAACTTGGAGTCGCGGCCTCTTTTCCAACAACAAAATTCAACTCCACATGGCGTTGCTTGTCATTTTGCAACTCGACAAAGCCATGGAGGCTAGGGCTCTTTCTCCGGATGAGAGACATCCGGGCTAGATTGAAGAGACGGGTCATTGCTTTGGCGTCACTTGAGAGATCTCGGAAGAAACAACGTGCTAGAATTGATAATCTCAAGGAAGGGGATGCCAACACTAGGTACTTTCATGCCAAGGTGAACTCTAGGAGGAGGAAAAACTTTGTCTACAAACTACGTCACAATCAAGGGTGGGTCACCTCTCATGAAGGCAAGCAAACGATTGCTCAAAATCACTTCCGGGAGGCTATTGGCCGTCGTGGTACCGGGGCTCGTGCCCTAAATTGGAACGCTCTAAACCTCCCCACACATAACCTCGAGGGGCTCGATGATGACTTCACGGAGGAGGAGGTTAAAGCGGCTATCATGGCCATGCCCTCCAACAAAGCTCCCGGCCCGGATGGGTTCTCCGGCAAATTCTTCAAGGCATGTTGGGACATTATCAAGGCGGACGTCATGGCGGTCATGTTCCGGTTCTCCAACCTCCACACCAACAACCTTCATTGGCTCAACTCCGCGAACGTTGTGCTTCTACCCAAGAAAGAAGGGGCGGAGGAGATCTCCGACTTTAGGCCGATTAGCCTCATCCATGGCATCGCCAAGATTGTGGCCAAGATTCTATCTTTACGCCTCGCCCCTCACATGAACGTCCTTGTTTCTCAAGCACAAAGTGCCTTCATCAAGACTAGGAGCATCCATGATAATTTCCTTTTTGTTCGCAACTATGCCCGTTGGCTCCACCGGAGGAAAAAGACCACCCTACTCCTCAAGCTTGACATCAAAAAAGCGTTTGACTCGGTCAAGTGGGGTTACATCTTCGAGCTTCTTGATCACCTTGGCTTCCCTCCTAAATTTCGGGATTGGCTTGCGGCGTTGTTCTCTACGGCTTCCTCGCGCGTGCTCCTAAATGGCATTCCGGGTGCTCCAATAAAACATGGGAGGGGGCTGCGGCAAGGTGACCCCCTCTCACCGCTCCTTTTCGACATCGCCATCGATCCTCTTCAACACATCCTTCAAGTGGCCACGGATCAAGGGCTTCTTCACCATCTTCCCGGGAAGGGTGCTAGGTTTCGGTCCTCCCTCTATGCCGATGATGCGGCCATCTTCATGTGCCCTATTCGTGAAGACATATCCACGCTTGCTCAAATCCTAAACAACTTTGGAGAGGCCACGGGGCTTGTGACAAACTTTGCGAAGAGTTCGGTGACTCCCATCCGTTGCGATAATGTTGATCTTGATGCCGTGCTACTTGATCTCCCGGCTCCAACCGCTTGCTTCCCTTTGCGCTACCTTGGGCTCCCCCTTGCGGTGAAGAAATTGAAGAAGGTCCACTTCCAATACCTTGAGGATAAGGCGGTGGCTAAGCTCAACCCTTGGGCGGGTAGATGCTTCAACATTGCGGGTCGCAAAACCCTTGCAAAGGCGGTCCTCACATCTCAACTCATTTACCCTCTCACCGTTCTTGATATCGCGCCGGAGACTATGCTCTTCTTCAAGAAACTTATTAGGAGCTTCCTTTGGGCGGGTACCGACAAGGTCTCCGGCGACAAGTGCAAAGTTAATTGGACGGTGGTGTGCAAGCCTACTTCCTTGGGGGGGCTCGGCCTTCTCAACATGGACAAATTCGCGAAGGCTCTGCGCCTTAGGTGGGCTTGGCTAGATTGGACGGCGCCGGAGAGACCATGGGTTGGAATGGAGGCCCCTTGCAAGAATGATGAAATGGATCTCTTCCATGCCATGTCAAAGGTGACTGTTGGTGATGGGGTCAAGGCCTCTTTTTGGGATGCGCCGTGGGCGGACGGGGTCAGCCCTAAGCTTATCGCCCCTCTCATTTATGATCTCTCGAAGAAGAAGACATGGTCCGTCAAGGAGGCCATCACCGATGACGCGTGGATCCTCGATATTGACTTCGGAAAGGGGCTCTCGGTTCAACACCTTGAGGAGTACACTAATCTTTGGCAATTCACCTCGTAGCTTCAACTTCAAGACGATGTACCGGACACTATCACATGGAAGCTTACCCCTTCGGGTGCCTATTCTTGCTCCTCGGCCTACAATGAGCAATTCGCCGGGGAGGTCGCCTCGCCGTTGGACAATATGGTGTGGAAGAATTGGGCTCCCCCCAAATGCAAGCTCTTCTCATGGCTAATAATCCAAAACCGCGTGTGGACAGCTGACCGCCTTGAGATAAGGGGATGGCCTAATGGTCGGCTTTGCCCCCTTTGTCGTCGTGAAGATGAGACGGCTAGACACCTTCTCTTCACTTGCCGTTTCTCTATTCGCCTTTGGGGCATGATCAAGAATTGGCTCAACGTTGGGGACTTCAACCCTCCGGATTGGGTGGCCTTCAATAACGTCCATTCTTGGTGGGAGCACCTTGTCATCGCAAATGGGAGAAGAAGGAAAGCAATCCCGTCACTACTCATGCTTGTGACTTGGGAAATTTGGAACGAGCGCAACTCACGGATTTTCAAGCACTTGAGCACACTTCCGACGTCAATATTCGCTAGGATTAAGTTAGAGGCAAGGAATTGGGTACTTGCGGGTGCCAAGCATTTGGGTCATCTCTTGCCAGGAGATTAGGCTTTTGTATTAAGGGTGGTGGTCTATAACACTAAAAACTTGTCCGCAACTTCTTCTTAATTAATTGTAAAAAGGCAAATCTTTTGCCTTTCCCTTCAAAAAATCAAGAAGGTATAGCACTATAGCGCTTATGTAATGAGGCGTGGTTGCTGCGATTTTGCAGGAGTGGTTACGTCATGGATACATTGTCTGATGTTGACCTACTGCATGGAGAAGATGGGTCGGTTGTTCACCACCGCATTCAGCCTTCTGTCCAGATGTTCATCCCTGGAACCGATCTGTTCGTCCTCCAGGGATCCTCTATCTCGAAAGGTCGGTCAGCCATTAATGCCCCTATCTAAAGTAGGGA
This sequence comes from Poa pratensis, assembly GCA_947311845.1. Lineage (NCBI taxonomy): Eukaryota > Viridiplantae > Streptophyta > Magnoliopsida > Poales > Poaceae > Poa > Poa pratensis. Next base: position 56,684,476 of record CAMZMU010000027.1, on the reverse strand, counting down.
TGAAAATGGAGCAGAATCTTTCCGACTTTTCCGCGGAAAAACGGAAAAAGAATGGAAATACGGAAACAGAAACGGAATTTTGCAAAACGGAAACGGAAACGGAAACTTTTATGCGGAAACGGAAACGGAAACGGAACAACAGATTCCGGCGGAATGACCACGGAAACGGAACTTTCCTTTTCCGGTAATACTGAACTTTCCGTTTTTGCTATGCGGTGCTTTCCACATCTAGTAGGACCAGTAATTCTAGTAGAAACATTTAGGCACATTACATGATATGAATAAAAAAATAAAAGGATCTGAAGCTACCGTGTTTAGGCCATATATACTCGCATATCATGTCCCTCTCGAGTCGTTACCAGTTCGACATTTCAGTGTCGCACTAGTGTTAAGGACGATAGTAGATGTTTCTTAATGTTGCCAAAGTTGATAGCATATGCACACTATATTATATAATCATGATAACTCGTTGTATTTTATTTCATCTTAGAAAATTGACAATTTTGTTGGTTTGATTGAGTTTTCGTGCATTATTTAAGGGGTTGCTTTGTTCCGGCCAACATCCGCTTTCTGTTTCGTGTCCGCACCGTATTCGGTATATATCTGTTTCTGATAATTTTTGTTTCCGTATTTGTTTCCGGGGTTTCTGTATTTGTTTCCGCTTCCGCAAACAAATATGAAAACAAATGTGGCACCACTCAGTTCCGTTTGTATCTGCTCCGTTTTCATCCCTAATCTAAAGCCTGAAAATATCCCTTTGCAAATCTCTGGAGTGTGAACATTGTTAGTATTTCGTCATAATACTTTCTGTAAATTGCAGCATGTAGAAATGAACTTGGTCTGTGTTGACTTGGTGTTGATTTGATGATGACTTGAACTTGCAGCTTGCTGGTTCAGAGCTTGTGATCATGGAGCTCTACCTTTACTATGGACCGAAAGAGAGTAAGCAGCAACTGCCGCAGCCGTCGAGGTACCGCTTACTGAACATAAGAGCTACTATGTTTTCTGCAAGGTGGCACGTCTGGTCTCCATCTGTTCGATGCACTACCCCTTTATTTTTTTGTTTCTTCCCAACCTCGCGGTTTGTATTCAGCTGCTTCAGAGTGGTTATCGTGATTCAATTGCAGGATAGGCGAAGAGTTCTTGAGATACACTTCGGCAGCACCGGTGGCGAGGTTAACCACCATACGTGGATTGATTTTGAATCATGCATTCATTTGGAACGAAATATTAGGCCTTCTAATTTTAGATGTTCATGGGAATATTTGATGGCCAAAAGGTAAAATCTTGCTCTGTTTTTGAGGAAGGAAATAATAGATTAGCTAATTAGGCATTTTTGCTTACTCATGGTTAGTACTACATATGTCAAACTGAGCCAGATTAGTTTAGAGTTCAGAGAGAAAACGACAGCCGCTTATTTTTGCCCTTCTAATTTTAGATACTGAAATCGTTGCATTTTATCATGATTATATTGTTGTTTTCATATAGTTATCTACTACGACTTCGTACATAAATATGTTATCGGAGAAGGAGAAGGTCACATAAACTAGAGAAGTGGGAGTTTCTCGACTAAAGGATTCCTACGAGGTAAGAGGCTGCAGCATGAAACGGTGCGGAAGCAAGATATAGAGAAGAAAGTTCATGTTGAGGCAAGTGACCACGGGTGTTGGTTCGTACAAAGAATGTAATAAGTTAAATTTATACAATGTACTGCACTAACGCACTATAGATTAATGTGCATACAACAGTGAAATGTGAAAAGTTTAAAGGAGGGTTGTCTATCAGGTCTTTGATTTCATTTTCTATAAGCTATATATAAACGCAAATTATGTCCCATCATTGTTTTACCATATTTTGAATTCGATCTATTGTTTTTATCAACACGTAGAGCATGGGTATTCAACTCTCTTATTTGTCGTTGGAGGTTATAGGAACATCTAAGGGCAAATATTTACTTGAGTTCAAACAAATAAATCGGTGTCATGACAAAGTAGATTGATGACTCATGAGCCAAATATTTTGTTCCAAATGAATGCATAATTCAAAATCAATATTTGCGTGCTCCGTAGCAACGCACGGGCATTTAGCTAGTATTAGTAAGATTTGTGTAGGCAGTAACAACATCAATGTTATGGTGGTAACTATTATCAATACAACATAAAAGTTACTCTCTCTGTCCCAAAAAGTTGAAATTGTAGGTTTTTCCTTTGCCAAACTAGTTTAAGTTTGATTAATTTTGTAGAAACATATAACCTCTAGAACACCAACAGTTTTGTTGACACATTTTTCTTTAACTTAAGAGACGTTTTGACTTGGGACAACCCTTTAATTTCAAATATTTTGGAATGGGGGGAGTACATGGGTGCTATGGTGGTACCTGTTGCCTACCAACTTTGGTAAATACGTTCATGAAATGATATCATTTTTAATTGTAAATATTAGGTAACTCTGTCGTGGTATGATGATAGCTATCGCTACAACAAGTATGGTAATTAAAATAAGTGTTATGGCAGTAATGAATGTGTAATGTGTAAACTACAATAGTGTTATGGTGGAAATGTAAAGGTGGTAAGTGTTATGTGAATACAATGGTAGCTAAATCGGTATTGTGATGGTACTTGTTTACTTCACAACTTGCATCATCTGTTCATGGAGTCGAGCCATAGGGCTGCACAAGCTAACATGACAGTGATTTGAGATGTAACATAACACTGCATTGGTAAGTACTACTAGCCCTTGTAATTTTTTCACGCACTCTTCTCCAAACATCAAACGCTTGGTACATGCCACCAAAAAGGCCATAAGGCTAAAATGGTACTATTGATTACAAGACATATTCAATGATCACAAAGATACAAGTATCTATATGATGTACAAAAAAAATGAGTATTCTAGATAAAACTTACTTGCTTTGTCCCGTTTTATAAAACATTTTAGCAAGGTTAATTGGCTTGCCAAAATGTCTAATAAAAAGGGACACAATGCACCAGGACTATCATAAGTGTCGCATTCCCATATGTTTTAATCAGCATTTCCCAATTGGTTTTCCGACAGAAGTGTGACCTAGGGAGTACATCTAGCAACCAAGCAGGCCTGAAGTCATGCAGAAACATCACCATTCACCAGAAAACCTACTGAAATAAATGATGGTTCTTTGGAGAACGAGATTAGAGGGTACTCCAATGTAGTGCAACCTCTAGGTTTTCCACTCAACGGTGCCATTTGGTGCAAACTAGCTGAAATAGGGCTGCTGACATGATAAGAATAGGACTGGTATATTATGTACCTGAAAGTACATCATTTGGAGAATCAACGTACAGACTTCACGTTTTCAATTAAACGGTCAGGTTCAAGGACACATTAATCCATATGCTCTGATATCAGACGGGTCAGAGCTTGGATCAACGACTGTGAATCAAATATGACACCCACTTTTTCGTCACGCACAGACTGCACTGTGACCTGCGACATACATTAGCACATTAAAACGACTGACTTCAGTAAAAGCATGGTGACTACAGAAGCCTGTAAGTAGTAACCAATGACATACAAACCAAGAGTCCAAGTATCCTAGCTAGCAGTGTATCAATATCAGTCATGGTTAAGGAAAGGTCTAAGGCGTGACTGAAAGTTGTTTATCATATTAAATTTTGCAATGTACTCATTCTAGTAACCTAACCATCATAAAGTCAGCCGGTCTAATAACTAGATTTTTCTGAATAACGCCGCAATAGGGAACATTGCAAAATCTGCACTACTTTTTTTTCAATACTTACTGTAATTTAGGATGAAAATATATAAATGACATCGGATTGTGTAATGAAAGCCTAAGGAGAGAAACATTGAAAAGCTAACGAAGCAACAGTTTAAGATGAGCTTTAAGGAATAATAACTAGTTAGCGCCTTCATGCAAAAGTTAGTTAATTTACAGCACAAAAGGTAAAAAGATCACATACAGAATCATACGAAATACGGTACCATTTTCAGTAAAAGTCATCAATAAGCACCGTTGTAGCCAATAGAATAGAACTACATACCACATGAAAAATTCCTTTAGATGCCAAATTTTCAGCATCTAGAGGAATTTGGCCTCCTTCAGGAACCAATATGGCATTCACGTAGTCTTTGGGCTGCACAACAATAAAAACATTATGCAAGGAAAATCTTATACCAAATAGAATTAAGAATTAGCATCTACATTCACAATGGAATTAGCATCTACATTCACAATGGAATTAGCATCTACATCTACTGTCAAATAGCATTGCGCATGAATGGACTAGTCATACGCTGACACAATGTTTTTAGCCATTGTCACTAAACTTACATGATTCTTTAGACTTTTGTCAGGATCACCATATGTCCGATTTAGAGAATCGGTAATTGCTGTCACAAAGCCAGAAGCATACAGCCCAATAGTTTCTCTATCATGTGATCCATTTAAAAGAAGTACCTAAATTCAAGAACATTTTAGTGTGAGATCCACCAACACTATGGACGGCAAGAGATTACAAAGACTACAACAAAAGAAAAATGCAAGCATCAGTTCATCACTTCTCCATTCACTCAATAAAATACTCCCTCCGATCCGTTATTAGTATCAGAGAAAAAGACCTGCATACCTACACCTAAGTACAAGTCGCGACATTATTTTCAAAACGGAGGGATTATCAAATAGACCTATGACACATGAAGTTTATGGATTAAGGAAACAGTAAATGTTGTCATAAGGTCGCTATCAAACCCATTCAGAGTAAGAGGACATTTATCTTACTAAGTGGCAAGCGCTAATCAGGTATTGGTAACAGCAAGGATAAGAGGACAAACAATGAAACCAAGACAAAGAGACCAACAGAATACTGTAGTCAACCATTGGAAAAAAAAGGTTAACCTGGCTAAGTAACTTAGTGTATAGTTACCTTGGGAACAGATCTTGACGCTACAGTCTCACCAATACCCCGAAGTACCTGCATATATTTTTCTTCTCAGAACACAGGTCTGATGTCAGAAGAGAAAGAGCATTAAAAGGCTTAAAGCCAAGCCTAGTCAAATGAATGTGCATGGATATGTCTTGCCGCAGTTAAGTCTTCCACGTCTTAACAGAGAGTACATGGTCCAACATTCCCGTAGAAACATGGTTAAACACAGGTCAAACCACTACTAAGAGGCTGACATCATGAAAAGTATGGAAGAAAGACATATGATGGTATGCTGAAGACCGTTAAGTAAATATTGTGATCTAATCATACTGTAGAGGAGCAGGCATGGGTGATGTTTCGTGATTCTAGCCTGTGGGACTTGTTACCAACCAAAGCGTTCTTAGGCTACTAATCCAATAATATTTTCTTATCAATGCACTGAGAGTCTTGAGACACAAAGATTTGCGTTTTATCGAGAGAAAAAACCTATTGTAATTGTACCATAACACAAAAGGCAGAATGATACCAGTGATGGACAAACGGATGTAAATAGCGATCCCATGGCATATACAATGCAATCCACCTTACTTAGCTGCTCCAAAACTGTACGGTTAGCTTCAGGAAAAACCTAGAAAGCAAGGCAGTATCAATAGTTAAGTTTCATAAGAATGGTAGACATAATATATAACTTTCAGATATCATGTTAGAATGCCAGTTTTACATGATAATGAACAATCATACACACTTTTAAGTCCAAACATTAAATATTGCCCCATATTGATATAATAGGTATTCTATTTTATTCAAATACATGGAAAAAGATATATCCAGCTCGGAAAATGTATCAATGGTGGATCTTTATTTTTTAGATGTCCTTACTGAGTCGACAGAGTGCAACTGCAAAAGAACTACTCCATGGTGTAATACTCGCATTCTTGTACTTTCATATCATGGCATGGTTGACTGGATAAGCATCAGAAATATACGTCATAGTATCTGATCATCATTTAGAATATAAAAAAATACAATAGATTAAAGTTGACGTGTCGAATAAGTTATTGTAGAAACTTTGTGATATTTTTAAATAAACTGAGAAGAGTTTATCTATAGAGGTTGAGAGTAGCTAACCTAGGAGCAGCCGCCAGCACCGTGTATTTCTTGAGTCTTAGGGTTTCCTCACAGGCAGCTCCACTTATATACCCCTCTGGGTCACTTGAGTTAATGGGCCACATGGGCCAGAATAGCTAGACAGGCTGCAGCCAGGAACACAGCCCAAATACAGTCCAACACTCCCCCTCAAGATGGGTGATATATGTCGATCATTCCCATCTTGTCACAAGCTCGATCACACTCTTTGGGAGCCAAACCTTTCGTCAGACAATCAGCAATTTGCTGCCCTGTGCTCACATGATCAATCTTGATAATTCCAGCATCAAGCTTCTCTTTAATAAAGAATCTGTCAATTTCAATGTGCTTTGTCCTGTCATGCTGGACTGGATTATTTGCAATGCAGATCGCAGACTTGTTGTCACACCAAACATTCAGCTGTCCTTCTTTTAGGACCTTCAACTCACTTAGAAGATTTCTTACCCATAGCATCTCACTTAAACCTAGAGACAAGGCTCTGTACTCAGCTTCTGCAGTTGATCTTGATACTACTGCTTGTTTCTTACTCCTCCATGCGATCAAATTTCCTCCAACAAAAACACAGTAACCAGAGGTTGATCTTCTATCATCCAAACAACTCGCCCAATCAGCATCACTGTAACCATCAATTGTTAGATGCCCATTTGCTTGAAACCATAATCCCTTCCCTGGAGTTCCTTTTAAATATCTTAAAATTCGATGGACAGCGTCCATATGCCCACTTCTCGGTTCATGCATATATCTGCTCACTACGCCAACTGCATATGCAATATCTGGTCTTGTGTGACACAAGTACAGCAGCCTTCCCACCAGCCTTTGATATCTTTCCTTATCCACTAATTCCCCAGATTGAGCTGTTACTTTCTGGTTTTGATCAATGGGTGTTGGAGCTGCGCGACATTCCATCATTCCCATATCATTGAGAAGATCCAAGATATATTTCCGCTGCGATAGGACAATTCCTTTTTTTGACCTTGCCACCTCTATTCCAAGAAAGTATCTAAGCTGTCCAAGATCTTTGACTTCAAAGGCTTTGCTCAAACAACTCTTCACCCTTGTTATCTCCACTGCATCATCTCCTGTGATTATAATATCATCCACATAAACAGCTAGAATTGTGATCTTCTCGGTTGAATGTCTATAGAAAACAGTGTGGTCACCATTACACTGTCTATATCCCATCTCGCACACAGCTCTTCTAAATCGATCAAACCAGGCTCTAGGTGATTGTTTTAACCCATAAAGCGCCTTCTTTAACCTACACACTTTACCTTCAGTTTCAGCTGAAGCTAGGCCTGGAGGAATTTCCATGTAGACTTCTTCTTGTAGATCTCCATGAAGGAAAGCATTCTTTACATCTAGCTGGTGTAATGGCCATCCAAAGTTTGCTGCACATGAGATCAGGACCCTTACTGTGTTCATCTTCGCCACAGGAGCAAAGGTTTCATCGTAGTCAATCCCATACGTTTGACTATATCCTCTAGCCACCAATCTTGCTTTATATCTTTCTATCTTCCCTTCAGGACTTTGCTTCACGGTATAGACCCATTTACAACTGACTGCATTCTTTCCTCTAGGAAGACTAGTGAGTTCCCAGGTCTTGTTCTTCCTTAGTGCATCCAATTCTTCTTTCATAGCAGCAAACCACTTCTGATCCTGCTTGGCTGCCTTCCAATCTCTTGGGATTGCAGCAGATTGGAGAGATGCAACAAAAGCCTTGTATGAAGGAGACAGAGCTTCATATGATACGTAATTATCGATGTTGTGCACCAAGCCTGCTCTATCAGTTTGTGTCAACGTAGCAGCACGTTTCCCTTTCCTTAAAGCAATAGGCAAATCCAGTGACGCCACTGTGGTGTCAACTGAACTTTCATCTGTGCTCTCAGGCTCCACATTTTCCTCTAGCAAATCATTTTCAACAACCTGTAACTCCCCCTGTGGTTGTTGCTCCCCCTGTTGCTGTTGCTCCCCCTGTGGTTCACTCCTTGGCCTCCGTGAGTACACACGTGTTGCATGTTCTTCATTTGGCTTTGACCAACTTTTTTCTTGTGGCACGTCTGGAACAACAAGGGTATGGACCCAACAATAAGAGGAAGTCGGTGTTGTTGTCCAGTAGAGCTGCTGGCACCATCACTGCTGTTGCTTACATTATCACTGCTGCTGCTTACATTCTCCCCCTCTTGATCAGTTGGATTAGACAGCTGGTCAAGACCTTCAAATATCGTACTCAAATCTGTTTTTTCACCATAAAAAGGGTCAGATTCCCAGAAAGTAACATCAAGACTTACAAATGTGCGCCGCTCAGAAGGACTCCAACATTTGTATCCGCGTTGTCCAGCAGGATAGCCAATGAAGATGCACTTAACAGCCCGAGGATCAAGCTTTGTCACTGAGGGCCTGTGATCACGAACAAAGCAAGTGCAGCCGAACACCTTGGGTGGAACCACAAACTTGTTCTCACCTAGCAACAATTCACAAGGAGATTTCATATTTAGTATTCTTGATGGCATGCGATTAATAAGAAACGTAGCTGTCATCACTGCCTCACTCCAGAGAAACTTTGGGACATTCATGGTGTACATCAAAGATCGAGCCACTTCTAGAATATGGCGATTCTTCCTCTCTGCCACTCCATTTTGAGGTGGAGTGTCTGGACATGATGTCTGATGTAGAATACCGTTATCAGATAGGAACCCTCCAAATCTTTTATTGATGTATTCTGTTCCATTATCAGATCTGAGCATCTGGACCTGCACCTTGAACTGGGTTTTAACATATGCACAAAAATTCTGGAAGCAAGATAGCACTTCATCCTTATGCTTCATGAGGTACACCCATGTCATTCGAGAATAACAATCAATGAATGTCACAAAATACTTCATCCCACTGATAGAAGCAATGGGGCATGTCCACACATCAGAATGCACAAGCATAAACGGGGATATATTTCTCAGCCCCTTACTCACATAAGTGGTTCTTGTGTGTTTAGCATACTCACATGCTTCACACTTAAGGTTGTTCTTATCAACTTCACTCATTACATCCGGAAAGGCTTTACTCATTTTATCAAAAGCTACATGGCCCATTCTACAATGATGAATCATAGCAAATTTCTCCTTCCCCACCAGAGCTGCAACAAGGGCTGAACCTCCAAGCTTGCCTGATTCATCACGGTCCATGTACCAAAGGCCTCTACGCCTGGTTCCTGTGCCAATCTTCCTTCCACTCAGCCTCTCCTGTATAAAGAATACATATCTGTCAACGATTACCCGACAGTCTATCTGATCAACCAGCGCACTAAGAGAGAGCAAATTCACAGGAAATGCAGGAACATGCAAGACTGATGATAGTTTAATATTTCGTGTACACTGAACAATTCCTGTTCCTTTGATTTTCTGGGCTGTACCATCAGCAGTTTGAATTGTTTCTTGATGCATGGAAGGAAATTGCTTATATGACTCGAACTCTCCAATGCAACCAGCAACATGTTTGGATGCCCCAGAGTCTAGTATCCATTCTGAATTTAATCTATGCGTAGCTAGAGTTGCACTTTCAGTTTTACCTTCATCGGTGTAGACAAAGTGTGCAAATTGTCCAAAGCTGGCATCTGTTGCCTGATTCCCCTTCTTCATTTCATTCTGGCCTGAACTAGCCTGTGATGATCCTTCATCCATGACTGACATGTTGGCACGAGCACTCCCTTGATAATTAGAGTACCCCGCATTCCTGCCTCTAGTGCCCCTGTAACTTCCTCGGCTATACCCCCTGCCTTGGCCACGTCTTGGAGCAGTGCAGTTGTAACTTATGTGTCCTCTAATTCCGCAATTGTGACAATCACGGTTGTCTGGCCTATTAGAAACATAGTAAGCGGGTTTAGAAACCACCTCCCCTTTCTCAACCTGTTTCAGCCTCGTTTCTTCCTGCCCCATAGCTGCAATGGCTTCTTCCAAAGTGGGCAGTTGAGGAAGATGCATTAGTGCAGCTCTTCTGCCCTCAAATGCAGGATTCAGTCCCTTCAAGAATTTCAGCACCCGTCTGTCCTCAATCCACTTCTTCGCTGCTGCCACACACTCAGAATGAGGCAGCACCAAGGGGGCAAGATGATCTAGATCTGCCCATGCATGTTTCAGCTCTCCCACATATGCCATCAGAGTTTTGTCATCTTGTTTCAGATCATGTATTGTATCTTCAATCTGGGAAATCAGCATGACGTTTCCCTTGCCAGAGTACATCTTGGACAGAGCATCCCATACCTCCATTGATGTGGCAAGAGCTTCCACAGATGCAGCCACAGCCGGTGTGAGTGAATTCAACAGCCAAGTGAGGACTAGTGAATCTGTAGCATTCCACTTCCTCCATTCCTGCCCAATCTTGTCTTCAGGCTCGTTGACCGTTCCCAGCACGTACCCTTCCATTGATTTCGTCCTCAGAATCAACATCCCTCTCCTGGACCAACTGAGGTAATTTCCTACCCCTTCCAGCTTGATCTCATTTGGCATGAGTTCAAGCTTATACTGCACCTCCCCCCGTGGGTTTGCCTGCCTACCTTCCTCAGAAGAAGCCTCATCTTCCTTCTTTGCAACTAGCAGGTTAACTAGCTGCTCAAGCACCTTCGTCACGTCCCCCATCTTCACTCTCAACAGCAGAACTTCACCACGAGCACCACTGCCTTCAGCCTCCTTCAGATCTACCACAGCACACGCTCATCTCCGCCCGGGTTGTCGCCGGCGCCGCCACCACCGTCGCCGGTGGCTCTGATACCATATAGAGGTTGAGAGTAGCTAACCTAGGAGCAGCCGCCAGCACCGTGTATTCTTGAGTCTTAGGGTTTCCTCACAGGCAGCTCCACTTATATACCCCTCTGGGTCACTTGAGTTAATGGGCCACATGGGCCAGAATAGCTAGACAGGCTGCAGCCAGGAACACAGCCCAAATACAGTCCAACATTATCACTATTCACTTGCATTGTTTATAGACTGCAAGGCATAGGCGAGTCTAACTATTCAGAATAAAATTGATGTACCAACCTCATGCAACAAGTTGCGACCTTCACTTGACATGTAAAAGACACGCTTGATGCTTGAAGGAAGTGCGGTGCATGACTTACAGTCCTTTTTTGCAAAAGTAAAAAAACAAAAGATGTAACAAAAAGTGAGATATTAGCAAGTCTATGAGTCAACAACTATGTACAAATAAAAAGAGGAAATCCAAATCCCAAATATCATTTGATTCGGAAAAAAGTGACATCTGCAAGAAAACATAGCAAAAACGTAGCACTTGACATCACAGTGAAAGTTTGGAGCCTTAGCTTTTAAATAAGTCAATATTTTTCCCTTTTTCAGATAATAATAATATTTTCCCTTTATTTAAAAACACATATCAAGACTGAATACCTTTAAGATGTATTTAAGAACACTTAATCCAGTTGGCACAAGTGAAAATATGCATGCTGCTAATTTAGGTGCTTCCTTTTTTCGACCTTCACCTTTTTATTCAAGTTGTGCTGATTGTGTATGTGGGGGATATGTAGGCTGTAGTTGGACAGAGTGAATTGTATGGATGCTATTTCCACTGGACCTATTGCAATTGTCATTCGAGTGTTACTTAACGCCATTGCACAGTGAAAGTTAGTGTATTTCAATCTTTTTCCTTCATTTGCTCTCATGAACAAGGCATGTAACGTATACTTAATACCTCCACGGAACTTAGGTTAGGTATGCATAAACATGAAACCGTTAAGTCCAGACAGTATCATCAATCCATTATTGCAACGTAAACTCATAAAACCTATCTTCTCCACAGGGGCGGAGCCATAGTGTTAAACACTATGTTCAGCTGAAGCCAATGAACAACTGAGTTCAATAGAATTCAGACATATAGTTGCACTTTTACCCCCATGATAAGAACCAAGTGAACCCTATACTTATGTTTCTGGCTACGCCCCTGCCCTGCTTCTCTAACAACTTAATGTGAAGGAATGGTAGCCACAAGGAACGTTATGAGCCTATTGTAAACAAAACTGAATGATTTTTTTAAAGATGATGCAAGATTTTTTCTTGAGATAAAAACTGGTTCAGTAAAGATATGGAAGAGCCTAACAAAATGAAGATAAAAACTGGTTCAGATAAAAATGTTTTTGACAGCCAACAATGTCGTACTAAAGTCTGAAAATAAATGGCATACTATTCAAAGTACCTTGTTAACAACTTCTCTACGGCCATTGCTTGGATGTGATATTTCATTTTGGCCTCGAATGATAGTTCCGTCCTGAAAATGGAAAAATATTGAAAACGGATGTTGCCTATTGAAAACAAGAAGTAAGAAGAAAATTTGTTTAGAATTACTGAATGTCATATTCAGAGGAGTAATGTTCAAAATAAAAGACAGTCTGCCAGCAGTGATCTTAAATAAACTTGAAAGGGTGCAGATAAATTATCGCCAGCAAAGGGAAAGTAATAACTTGTATTTTGTGAACAAAAAATTGTAAGTGAGATTACCCATAGTTCACATCCAAGTGTAAGCCTGTCATTTGTGGATATCACTGGAAGCACAAGACTTTCTGCAGGGATTTGTGATACACGTGAAAACAAAAAAATTGCAGCATCCAAAGACTGGAAGAATACGCGTGCGCCAGCAAAAAAGAAATTCCCAATGCTGCAAGAGTTTATAAACAGCCGTCAGTGATAAGACAAGCTGGGGAAACACCAGCGAAATGATGCACCAAATGACTAATATAATGTAAGTCACAGGCAACATTAGGTTACATTATGTGCATCATTCCTTTGAATACATACAGCAGGCAAACAACAGTTTGATGTAAGAACACAATGGCAAGAATATGATTTACTGCAAAATTTCACCTTAGAAGAATCACCTGCCATTGGTGAAGCAAAATGTTTCAACTGGTCGCCGAAGGATCTGCAGAGAAGAAATTATGTGTTACAAATACAACATGAAATACATAGGTCAGTCGCCAGCCTTTTGAAAATATGTGCCTTCACAAAACCGATATGCTTCATAACTATACTACAGAGGAGCATACCTCATTATGGAAGTAGACCAAAAATGCACGGATTGTCTCTCTGTAGGGACGAGAGACACCATCCCATAAAGAGTGCTCTCCTTCTACAATCTGGTACCTGTCGAATCGACAACTGAGCATCACTTGTTCACATGATAGAAAATTAAATTAGCTAATTATCCTGTAAGGTGGAAATTATAAAGAAAATGTATATTTTGATCTGCATTAGTAGGAGTAAGGATCAAATTGCTACCACTCCATCTTTGCGTCCGAAGGATTAAGAGGCAAACGGTGCCCAAGCAATCTCCGAACAGAGAGGGCTTCCAAAGTGCTTTCATCGGACAGTCTCAAGCATCTTGATCTTATGTCTCCCACAGCAGGTCCGCCTAAGATAGGAAGGCCAACATTCACCATCAGAAAATATTGGATTGCTATTGTTGTTCTTTAAGCTATTATTTCAGGTCAGAGTATTCGAATCTATTGTTTCAGGTTAGAGGCAAATGAATGATGATGTAGGAGATGTCAACCTACCGAGCACATGAACAATCTCCGCTGTGCTTCCGCCGTCATCAGAGACTGGTAGGACATGCGCAACCCGAGTAGTCACTTTCTTCAACTCTTCCACGACGCCATTAAATGCTGTTCCACCTAGATCAAACCCAAAGTATTAATATATAACAACGTAAGTGTGCACCCTCATGCCATAAGGTGGGAGTCAACCAGAAAAGAACCGAAACAAATAGTGTTTATAACCAATAGAAACTACCATAACTGCCATGTGTCATTATAACACCCAATTAGTAGAACAATTTCGAACATGCTTTCTCAGGTGGTTAGAAGTTAACAGGAAATCGCTTTTATGTTAATGTGATTAGTCATAACTGTTAGGTAAAGGTATGTTCCTCAACTACACACAATCATAATGCTGCACAATGACCACATTCATTCCATCAAATGGAGATGCTATGAATTGGAGACAACTCTGCTAGTCTTGCCGAGACAAACAGAAGGATCCATGTCCCAGGTATAACATACAACGACTGAACTAGCAGAAATGACAATCTACCCCCAAAGCTCCAACAGTATATTGACGGGGACTCGCCCAATCGTAAGCGGGGCATTTGATGATAACCCCCCAAGCCACTTAAACCCCACATGTCAGTGACACATAAAAGGGCCACCCTCTCGCACGCCACTCGCAGTCGCAGCATCGGTCGTGAGAAGCGGGGAGTCACCTGAGAACACGAGCAGTGAAGGGGAGCGGACCCGCCGGTTGCAGCAGACGCGGCGGCGGCGTCGGCCATGGCGCGAGGGAGGCGGGTGGAGGCGGCGGCGGATCTCCCTGGCGCGCGGAGTCTGGAAGCGGAGGCGGGGCCCGCTGTCGCCGCTGACGTGCGCGCCGTTTTATAGGGTGGGGTGGCGATGAGCGCCATCGGGTGGTGGTGCGTGGTCGCCTGACCGGGGCGGAGGAAGCTGCAGCCAGCCGCAGCGCATCAAACAGCGGGCGAGCGGCCACCGCTCTGTGACTGGCACGGCGACACTTCCCCGCCGTTCGGGATTGGGCGCACGTGGCCGCTGCGTACTGGCCGTGGTTTGTTCATTGGTTCTGGGCTCGACAGTCACACTGTAAGTTGGACTTTGGAGATTATTATGGGCCGAAACTGCACCAAAGTGGGATTTCTAGTGCTTTTTTTTGAAACGAAGACAAAAGTTTTGACTTATCCATGAATTCAAAAACTGCGACACTTTTTATTGATCGGAAGTAGTACTTACCATCTTCCTCATAAGACTAGTCCTAACCGCCTTCTAGAGTAAGTTTCTACTCCTATACGTCCGATCTCTTTCATCATTTTTTTTAAACATGGAGATACTAGATTCACTATATATAGGTTCATCCGATGATTTCTATGGTAAGATGGGAATTTTGAATCATGTGAGCATCAAAACCCACTTTTCGACAGCTCCCAAAATTGTATTTCCAAGTTCATAATAATAATAGTAATTATTATTATTATTACTACCTCCGATCCGAAAAAAGCGTCGCATGCCATACGTACCAGTTATACTAGCTAGGTTGTTTTCGTACGAATCTTTTAAGGGATCGGAGGGAGTATTATAGCATGGTCAAATTGGATGACGGGTGATTAAAGGTGTCTCATGTTACGTTTGTAACGAGTGAGTAGGGGTGTATACGTCGGTCTTATTACGAAGATCGTTGTACACTTTGGAGGGTTGGCACACCGATAAATTTTAGTAGGATGGGATATCTCGTTGGAGCGTGGCTTAATTCTATGTTTACAAGAGTGTTGAAGAGTTTGAGTATGGACCCAGGGCCGAACGAGACTTCTCGAGGCTCGGCCTAAATCGAACGAAACTAGATCTCCTTAGACGAGGCTTGAAGATCTAACTCTCTCGTTTCTATTATATGAGAAGTGAATGATCTCTCCGCCGCGACCACCAAACTTTGTGGGGGGCATATAGATATTAGTGAATGGGTCCTTGATGAAAGGGCGAGGCTACCCTTCATGATGGGACATGGGAGGGGTACAAAGGTAAAATTTAATCTACCAAGTCTACAAGTGAGATAGATAAAGGGGGGGGGGGGCATAGTCCATTGTGGACTAACTCAACTAATGTCTCCACCTAATGGTTTTTTACTTCATGGTTTCATATTTGATCATGTCTTTTTATCTTTTGTCTTGATCTTTGATTTCTTGATCATGCCATGACCATACCTTTTGTTTGTTGCCTTGGCGCTTGACTTTGGTCATGTAAGCACCTAGTAGGCTTGCGTTCTCCATAGGTAGACAATATTCATTCCTACAACAAATGGATACGTGTGCATGTAAATTATGATAAAATATCACCATTTGTTTTTGCAAAAATCACAAAATACATACGAGTAACAGATTTGAAACATCAAACGACGAGTTGTGATTTGCATTGTTCGCGAATGGTTACAACTTCAAAAAAAATACAAGAGTAAGTTCCTACCCCATGCATGCATGTTTTTTTCCCTAAGTTTTTTAAAACGTAAAAAATACAATTTACACTAGCTTCAGTAGTTCGGTTTCATGTACTCGGTTGAAACAATGATTTATGATAACTAGCTGTCGTCGCGTCAGAAAACCTGACTGAGATTCGAATTACTTAAACCATGCATGTGTTGTGCGCATCATTCAGTCACTCGCCGGGCCGAGAGGCCGGAATGATGGTTGTTTCCGATGGAAGCCCTCATTGTATGCACTAGGCTAACCTGCAAAGGCGGGATGATGCTGCCCCCTATCTTGGTATTGACAATCAAACATTACCGATCCTTGAAGCAATGGGCACTCTCACTCCCGCGTCCTGGACCCAGGATCACTCGCATGAGTACATTCGCGAAGCACGAAGACTCGATCGGGTCGAGTAGCTGTAGATAGATCACCAAGGAAAGGATACGAACAGCAGCATCAATGGCACCAGACCAAAACCCCAACCCCTTCTCACCAAGACAGCACTGACCCAACCAAAAACCCACCTCCACGCCTTCCTCACTCCGTCCGTCGTTCTGACCATGGTTCCTCAGTGACCTCTCTCGCTCCTATAGGACCCCAGACTTTTTCGCCATAGCCAGCTCGTACTAGCAATTAGCTCGCCGCGCACCGCAGGTTATGGACTCCGTCGCGCAGAGATGGGCTCTCTGCTCCCTCCTCTGCCTCTGCCTTTTCTCGGCGGGTCTCCTCCTCGGCTCCCGGCCGTTCTTCCCAATGCCAAGGCCGTGGAAGCACTTGACGAGGGCGCAGCGGCTGGCACCCTCCGCGCCGCCGCCTGCTCCTCCTCACCTTTCTGCAACTTACCATGATCGCGACGTGGTAGCGCCGGCACCCATGGCGAACGGTGACATCGGACACGAGGAGGAGGAGGAGACGTCGAGGAGGAGGAGGAGCTGGCACTCGACAGCGCGCCGGCGCCCGCGCCCGCGCCGGCATGGCAGGACGGGGACGGAGAGGAGTGCGACCTGTTCGATGGGAGGTGGGTGCACGACCCGGCGGGCTACCCGCTGTACGAGGCGGCCGAGTGCCCGTTCCTCAGCGACCAGGTGACGTGCCGGAGGAACGGCCGCCCGGACACCGGCTACGAGCAGTGGCGGTGGCAGCCCAGGGGGTGCGGCGGCGCGAGGTTTCACGGCGCGGAGGCGCTGGAGCAGTGCCGGAACAGGCGGATCGTCTTCGTCGGCGACTCGCTGAACCGCAACATGTGGGAGTCGCTCGCCTGCATCCTCTACACGGCGCTGCCCGACCGGTCGCGGACGCGCATCCAGGACGTCAGCTCCGAGTACAGGATCTTCCACGCCATGGTACATCTTTTGCTTGTCTCCAACCATTTATGCCTGTCACTAGTGTCACTCATCACTACTAAATACGGAGTACTATACTAGTACTTCGTTTCATGTTTTAGACTTTCTACATAGTCACATGTACACCTATGTATCTAGACACATTGTTATGTGCATGTTCACACTTTTTAGTCCGAATCTAAACAACATGTGTAACACCTAAAACATCTTATATTGTGGATCTCTATTCCAAAATAAAAGTGTGTCTAAATACATTCCTATTTGACCAAACCTAAGACACTTATTTTCCCCTAAGAAACCTGGTGAGTACGATTGACTTATGAGTACACTTCGGCCTTGTTTACCCTTAAGATTTTTTTTTAAATGATAAGGATAGGATGTATTTGGCTTGTTTTCACCCAATCCCCCACAATCTCTACAAATATTTTTTTCTCACAATACACTAATTTCATGTAGAGTTTTTAGTTCAGTCATAAGTGAGATGCTTGGTGGGGATATCTAAGGACTGTCCCTTCTAAAAATGGATAAGTAAACGAACTATTTGGTTTCGGGATCTGGGATAATTTTCTCCAATCACTAAAATACACTCCAAATACATTAAGAGGCCATTTGATAATTTGACAGCCATCATTTTGAGCCGGATTCATGAAATCCATTTGTGATTCCATACCGGTTTGCTTGTCTGGCATGAAATTGAACATGTCATTTTATTTGAAATTCCACCAACTGGCTACCGTATGTTATGGTTACTATCCATATAACCCTGTCATTTCACTTTCCAAAATGCAATGAAATGGTGCCATTATTTCATTTATGTTAAATGAAATAAAAATAAATGGCTACCAAACAAGGTCTAAAATTAAACAAGGCCTTTAGGGGGGGGGGGGGGGGAATCCGTGCCTTGCTGCTTGGACTGTTGGACGTTGATCTACTTCCTTTTAGCAAAACGTTGATCTACTGATTGAGCCGGCACATGGTGTAAGAAGTGCGAAATATCTCCCGCTCGATGCCCAACCCCAATGAGCTTAGGATGGGAAAACGATACCCGATTATCTCACTTTTCTGCATTTTATGCATAGCTAGTACAGAATTTTGGACTAAAATTTTACACTAGCTATACACAAAATGGAGAAGTGGGACAATTGGGACCCGTTTTCTCATCTTAAATGAGCCATCATATAGGTTCTTGATTAGTGCGTACAGGTTCTTGATTGTCTACATTTCTTATAACTTACTTCATCTGTCCCAAATTATAAAAACATTTTGATTATAAAACATTTTGGTAGGCTAATTAAAGGTAGTAGTATTTAGGTCCTCACGCCCGAACATACATAGGAGTATGTTCATTTATATGTTTCAGTTATCACAAACGCATATAAGAACAGTTGGGAACAAACAACCTAATCTTATATCGAAGTATGGTTTTTGGCACTATGCGTTGAAGTTTCTTTGATGTAAGCTTAAAGAGAACTCTTTGAACTCAAGATGCATCCTTGCTACAAACTCTTTCAACTCAAAATACACATCCTTGCTACAAATTCTTTCAACTCAAAATGCATCCTTTCTACCATACAATTGGGGAAAAAAATACAGGATTACAATTGCTCGGTGGAATTCTTTTGGAGCCCATTCCTCGTGAAGCTTGAAACAAAACAAGACCAGACCAAGGCACTCAAGCTTGACCAGCTCCCA